>CM032059.1:56219411-56890450 GCA_018831715.1 Matsumurasca onukii
AATTGAACTACAGATAGACAACTACAGATAGACGCACTGAATAGACCTCCTTTTTGTGAATGGAGGGGTTACATGGTAGACTGGAGCGCACTACTGGATAAGACGTTTTACAGATAGACGAATTCTGAATGATACACACTACAGGATGAGACGCACCAGAATAGACTTCACTACAGATAGACACACTACAGATAGACACACTACGAATAGACGCACTACAGATAGACGAACTACAGATAGACGGACTACAGATAGACAACTACAGATAGACGCACTACAGATAGACGCACTACAGATAGACGCACTACAGATGACGAACTACAGATAGACGCACTACAGATAGACGCACTACAGATAGACACACACTACAGATAGACGCACTACAGATAGACACACTACAGATAGACACACTACAGATAGACGAACTACAGATAGACATACTACAGATAGACCTTACACTACAGATAGACACACTACAGATAGACACACTACAGATAGAACCTTGAACTACAGATAGATACACTACAGATAGACACACTACAGATAGACGCACTACAGATAGACGCACTACAGATAGACGAACTACAGATAGACGCACTACAGATAGACACACTACAGATAGACAACTACAGATAGACGAACTACAGATAGACAACTACAGATAGACACACTACAGATAGACGCACTACAGATAGACACTACAGATAGACGCACTACAGATAGACGCACACTACAGATAGACGCACTACAGATAGACACACTACAGATAGACGCACTACAGATAAGACGCACTACAGATAGACGCACTACAGATAGACCACTACAGATAGACACACTACAGATAGACGCACTACAGATAGACCGAACTACAGATAGACGCACTACAGATAGACGCACTGGATAGACGCACTACAGATAGACGCACTACAGATAGACGCACTACAGATAGACGCACTACAGATAGAGGCACTACAGATAGACGCACTACAGATGAACCGAACTACAGATAGACACACTACAGATAGACGCACTACAGATAGACGAACTACAGATAGACGCACTACAGATAGACACACTACAGATAGACTTACTACAAATAGACGCACTACAGATAGACGATTGCTTACTACAGATAGACGAACTACAGATGAACCAGAACGCTACAGATAGACACACTACAGATAGACGCACTACAGATAGACTGGACTACAGATAGACGAACTACAGATAGACGCACTACAGATGAACGAACTACAGATAAGGCACACTACAGATAGACGCACTACAGATGAACCCAGAACTACAGATAGACACACTACAGATGAACCCAGGACTACAGATAGACGCACTACAGATAGACACTACAGATAGACGAACTACAGATAGACGCACTACAGATAGACGCACTACAGGTAAGACGCACTACAGATAGACGAACTACAGATAGACGCACTACAGATAGACACACTACAGATAGACGCACTACAGATAGACGCACTGAATAGACGAACTACAGATAGACGAACCTGCAGATAGACGCACTACAGATAGACACCTACAGATAGACGCAACTACAGATAGACTTACACCTACAGATAGACACTACAGATAGACGACTACAGATAGACGAACTACAGATAGACGCACTTCAGATAGAGAGCACTACAGATAGACGCGAGTATTACAGATAGACGAACCTGAATGAATACACTACAGATAGACGCACTACAGATATAGACACACTACAGATAGACGCACTACAGATAGACGAACTACAGATAGACACACACTACAGATAGACGCACTACAGATAGACGAACTACAGATAGACGCACTACAGATAGACAACTTCTGAATAGACGCACTACAGATAGAGCGAACTACAGATAGACACACTACAGATAGACGCACTACAGATAGACGCACTACAGATAGACGAACTACAGATAGACGCACTACAGATAGACGCACTACAGATAGACGAACTACAGATAGACGCACTACAGATAGACGCACTACAGATAGACGCACTACAGATAGACGAACTACAGATAGACACACACTACAGATAGACGAACTACAGATAGACGAACTACAGATAGACGCACTACAGATAGACGCACTACAGATAGACGAACTACAGATAGACACACTACAGATAGACGAACTACAGATAGACGCACACTACAGATAAGGCCGGTACTGAATAGAGCCTTACTACAGATAGACGAACTACAGATAGACGCACTACAGATAGACGCACACAATAGACTGAACTACAGATAGACGCACTACAGATAGACACACTACAGATAGACACACTACAGATAGACGCACTACAGATAGACGCACTACAGATAGACGCACTACAGATAGACGCACCACATAGACGAACTACAGATAGACGCACTACAGATAGACGCACTACAGATAGACGAACTACAGATAGACGAACTACAGATAGACGAACTACAGATAGACGAACTACAGATAGGAACTACAGATAGACGCACTACAGATAAGACGAACTACAGATAGGCGCACTACAGATAGACGCACTACAGATAGACGAACTACAGAATAGACGTACTACAGATAGACACTACAGATAGACGCACTACAGATAGACACTACTGGATAGAGCGCACTGAATAGACGCACTACAGATAGACGAACCAGATAGACGCACTACAGATAGACGCACTACAGATAGACGCACTACAGATAGACGAACTACAGATACACACTACAGATAGACGAACTACAGATAGACACTACAGATAGACCGGACTACAGATAGACGAACTACAGATAGACGAACTACAGATAGACGAACTACAGATAGACACACTACAGATAGACGCACTACAGATAGACGCACTTTAGATAGACGCACTACAGATAGACACACTACAGATAGACGAACTACAGATAGACACACTGAATATAGACCTACACAGAATAGACGCACTACAGATAGATGAACCTGAAAAGAGCACTACAGATAGACGCACTACAGATAGACGACACTACAGATAGACCGCACTACAGATAGACGCACTACAGATAGACGCACTACAGATAGACGAACCAGATAGACACACTTACTACAGATGAACACACTACAGATAGACGAACTACAGATAGACGCACTACAGATGACGCACTACAGATAGACGAACTACAGATAGACGAACTACAGATAGACATGGAGCACACTACAGATAGACGCACTACAGATAGACGAACTACAGATAGACGAACTACAGATAGACGAACTACAGATAGACACACTACAGATAGACGCACTACAGATAGACGCACTACAGATAGACGCACTACAGATAGACCCTGAACTACAGATAGACGCACTACAGATAGACGCACTACAGATAGACGCACTACAGATAGACACACCTGAATAGACGAACTACAGATAGACGCACTGAATGGAGACGCACTACAGATAGACGCACTACAGATAGACGCACTACAGATAGACGCACTACAGATAGACGCACTACAGATAGACGAACTACAGATAGACGCACTACAGATAGACGAACTACAGATAGGCACACTACAGATAGACGCACTACAGATAGACGAACTACAGATAGGCACACTACAGATAGACGCACTACAGATAGACGAACTACAGATAGACCTACAGATAGACGCACTACAGATAGACGCACTACAGATAGACGCACTACAGATAGACGAACTGAATAGACGCACTACAGATAGACACACTACAGATAGACACACTACAGATAGACGCACTACAGATAGACACACTACAGATAGACGCACTACAGATAGACGCACACTACAGATAGACGAACTACAGATAGACGAACTACAGATATAGACGCACTACAGATAAGACGAACTACAGATAGACACACTACAGATAAACGCAATACAGATAGACACACTACAGATGGAGCCACACTACAGATAGACGCACTACAGATAGACACTACAGATAGACACACTACAGATAGACACACTACAGATAGACGCACTACAGATAGACAACTACAGATAGACACACTACAGATAGACGCACTACAGATAGACACACTACAGATAGACGCACTACAGATAGACGAACTTCTGAATGAACACACAGATAGACGAACTACAGATAGACGCACTACAGATAGACGGACTACAGATAGACACTTTACAGATAGACGAACTACAGATAGACGAACTACAGATAGACCGAACTACAGATAGACGCACTACAGATAGACGAACTACAGATAGGCACACAACAGATAGACCCCTTACTACAGATAGACGACACTACAGATAGGCACGCACTACAGATAGACGCACTATACAGATAGACGAACTACAGATAGACACACTACAGATAGACGGACTACAGATAGACGCACTACAGATAAGACGAACTACAGATAGACGCACTACAGATAGACGCACTACAGATAGACGCACTACAGATAGACACTACAATAGACGATTACAGATAGACACACTACAGATAGACCTTTTCTGAATAGACGCACTACAGATGAACGAACTACAGATAGACGAACCTACAGATAGACGAACTACAGATAGACACACTACAGATAAACGCACTACAGATAGACACACTACAGATAGACACACCTGATAGACGCACTACAGATAGACGCACTACAGATAGACGCACTACAGATGGAGGCACTTTTACTGAGATAGACTACTTTCACACAATAGACGAACTACAGATAGACGGACTACAGATAGACGAACTAAAGATAGACACACTACAGATAGACGCACTACAGATAGAACCCGAACTACAGATAGACACACTACAGATAGACGAACATAGATAGACGCACTACAGATAGACGGACTACAGATAGACGCACTACAGATAGACGAACTACAGATAAACGAACTACAGATAGACGCACTACAGATAGACGAGACGCTACAGATAGACGAACTACAGATAGACACACTACAGAATAGAGCCGCACTACAGATAGACGAACTACAGATAGACACACTACAGATAGACACACTGAATAGACGCACTACAGATAGACGAACTACAGATAGACGAACTACAGATAGACGCACTACAGATAGACGCACTACAGATAGACACACTACAGATAGACGAACTACAGATAGACGCACTGAATGGAGCCTTTTCTGAATAGACGAACTACAGATAGACGAACTACAGATAGACGCACTGAGATAGACGAACTACAGATAGACGCACTACAGATAGACGCACTACAGATAGACGCACTACATATAAGACGAACTACAGATATTAGACGCCACACACTGAATGGGCACTACAGATAGACGCACTACAGATAGACGCACTACAGATAGACGCACTACAGATAGAACCTGAACTACAGATAAGACGAACTACAGATGGGCGCACTACAGATAGACGCACTGAATGGAGCACACTACAGATAGACGCACTACAGATAGACAACTACAGATAGACGAACTACAGATGAACACACACTACAGATAGACACACTACAGATAGACGCACTACAGATAGACGCACTACAGATAGACGAACTACAGATAGACGCACTACAGATAGACGCACTACAAATAGACGCACTACAGATAGACGCACTACAGATAGACGAACTACAGATAGACGCACTACAGATAGACGCACTACAGATAGACGAACTACATATAGAACTACTTACTACAGATAAACGAACTACAGATAGACACACTACAGATAGACGCACTATAGATAGACGAACTGCAGATAGACACACTACAGATAGACGAACTATAGATAGACGCACTACAGAGAGACGGACTACAGATAGACACTACAGATAGACGAACTACAGATAGACGCACTACAGATAGACACACTACAAGATAGACGAACTACAGATAGACGAACTACAGATAGACGAACTACAGATAGACACACTACAGATAGACGCACTACAGATGGTCGCACTACAGATAGACGCACCACAGATAGACGAACTGCAGATAGACGCACACTACAGATAGACGCACTACAGATAGACGCACTACAGATAGACGCACCACAGATAGACGAACTGCAGATAGACGCACCTGAATAGACGCACTACAGATAGACGCACTACAGATAGACGCACTACAGATAGACGCACTACAGATAGACGAACTACAGATAGACGAACTACAGATAGACGCACTACAGATAGACGAACTACAGATAGGCACACAACAGATAGACGCACTACAGATAGACGAACTACAGATAGGCACACTGAATGGAGCGCACTACAGATAGACGAACTACAGATAGACACACTACAGATAGACGGACTTCAGATAGACGCACTACAGATAGACGAACTACAGATGAACGAACTACAGATAGACGCACTACAGATAGACACACTACAGGTAGACACTGAATGAACGAACTACAGATAGACACACTACAGATAGACACACTACAGATAGACGCACTACAGATAGACGAACTACAGATAGACGAACTACTGAATAGAACCGAACCTACAGATAGACGCAACTACAGATAGACACACTACAGATAGACACACTACAGATAGACACACTACAGATAGACACACTACAGATAGACGCACTACAGATGGAGCGCACTACAGATAGACGCACTACAAATAGACGAACTACAGATAGACGGACTACAGATGAGACGAACTACAGATAGACACACTACAGATAGACGCACTACAGATAGACGAACTACAGATAGACACACTACAGATAGACGAACTATAGATAGACGCACTACAGATAGACGGACTACAGATAGACGCGCAGACTACAGATAGACGAACTACAGATAAACGAACTACAGAATGGAGCACACTACAGATAGACGAACTACTGAATAGACAGACTACAGATAGACACACTACAGATAGACGCACTACAGATAGACGCACTACAGATGAACACACTACAGATAGACGCACTACAGATAGACGCACTACAGATAGACGAACTGAATGAACTGACGTACTACAGATAGACGCACTACAGATAGACGCACTACAGATAGACGCACTACAGATAGACGCACCACAGATAGACGAACTACAGATAGACACACTACAGATAGACGCACTACAGATAGGACGCACTACAGATAGACGAACTACAGATAGACGCACTACAGATAGACGAATACAGATAGACGAACACAGATGAACACTACAGATAGAGCCCGCACACTACAGATAGACGCACTACAGATAGACACACTACAGATGAACACACCACAGATGGACCTTTTCTGAATAGACGAACTACAGATAGACCCGTACTACAGATAGACACACGAACTACAGATAGACACACTACAGATAGACGCACTACAGATAGACGCACTACAGATAGACGAACTACAGATAGACGCACTACAGATAGACACACTACAGATAGACACACTACAGATAGACACACTACGAATGAACTACACTACAGATGGAGCCGCACTACAGATAGACGAACTACAGATAGACAACTACAGATAGACACACTACAGATAGACACACTACAGATAGACACTACAGATAGACAACTACAGATAGACACACTACAGATAGACACACTACAGATAGACGCACTACAGATAGACGCACTACAGATAGACGAACTACAGATAGACACACTACAGATAGACGCACTACAGATAGACACACTACAGATAGACACACTACAGATAGACACACTGAATAGACACACTACAGATAGACGCACTACAGATAGACACACTACAGATAGACGCACTACAGATAGACCACTACAGATAGACGCGCACTACAGATAGACACTACTGAATAGACGAACTACAGATAGACGCACTACAGATAGACGAACTACAGATGAACCACACTACAGATACAGAAGACACACTACAGATAGACGCCTACTTATAGACGAACTACAGAATAAGACGCACTACAGATAGACGCACTACAGATAGACACTACAGATAGACGCACTACAGATAAGACACTACAGATAGACGAACTACAGATAGAGGAACTACAGAATAGACGCACTGAATGAACGAACTACAGATAGGCACACTACAGATAGACGCACTACAGATAGACGAACTACAGATAGACGTACTACAGATAGACCTTACTACAGATAGACGCACTACAAATAGACGCACTACAGATAGACGCACTACAGATAGACGAACTACAGATAGACGAACTACAGATAGACGCACTACAGATAGACGCACTACAGATAGACGCACTACAGATACACCTTTTCCTGAATAGACGCACTACAGATAGACGAACTACAATAGGCAACTACAGATAGACGAACTACAGATAGACGAACTACAGATAGACACACTACAGATAGACGGACTACAGATAGACGCACTACAGATAGACGAACTACAGATAGACGAACTACAGATAGACACTACAGATGGAGCCTACAGATACACTACAATTAAGACACACTACAGATAGACGAACTACAGATAGACACACTACAGAATAGACACACTACAGATAGACGCACTACAGATAGACGCACTACAGATAGACGAACTACAGATAGACGAACTACAGATAGACGAACTACAGATAGACACACTACAGATAGACGCAATACAGATAGACACACTACAGATAGACACACTACAGATAGACCAGACTACAGATAGACGCACTACAGATAGACGCACTACAGATAGACGAGCACTACAGATGAGACCCGCGAATTACAGATAGACGAACTACAGATAGACGCACTACAGATAGACGAACTACAGATAGACACACTACAGATAGACGCACTACAGATAGACGACTACAGATAGACACACTACAGATAGACGCACTATAGATAGACGAACTACAGATAGACGCACTACAGATAGACGAACTACAGATAGACGCACTACAGATAGACGAACTACAGATAGACACACTACAGATAGACGCACTACAGATGGACGCACTACAGATAGACGAACTACAGATAGACGCACTACAGATAGACGCCCACAGATAGACGAACTACAGATAGACGCTACAGATAGACGCACTACAGATAGACGCACTACAGATAGACGAACTACAGATAGACACTACAGATAGACGCACTACAGATAGACGAACTACAGATAGACGCACTACAGATAGACGCACTACAGATAGACGCACTACAGATAGACACACAGATAGACCCGAACTACAGATAGACGCACTACAGATAGACGCACTACAGATAGACACACTACAGATAGACGAACTGAGATGGAGCACTACAGATAGACGCCGCCACACAATAGACGCACTACAGATAGACGAACTACAGATAGACACACTACAGATAGACACACTACAGATAGACGAACTACAGATAGACACACTACAGATAGACGCACTGAATGGAGCGCACCTACAGATAGACGAACTACAGATAGACGCACTACAGATAGACGCACTACAGATAGACACACTACAGATAGACGCACTACAGATAGACGCACTACAGATAGACGAACTACAGATAGGAACTACAGATAGACGCACTACAGATAGACGCACTACAGATAGACACACTACAGATAGACGAACACCTGGATAGACGAACTTCAGATAGACCAACTACAGATAGACACACTACAGATAGACGCACTACAGATAGACACACTACAGATAGACAGCCTACAGATAGACGCACTACAGATAGACGCACTACAGATAGACGCACTACAGATAGACACTACAGATAGACGCACTACAGATAGACGCACTACAGATACACACTACAGATAGACGAACTACAGATAGACACACTACAGATAGACACACTACAAATAGACGCACTTCAGATAGACGAACTACAGATAGACGAACTACAGATAGACACACTACAGATATAGACGCACTGAATAGACGCACGCTAGATAGACACCACTACAGATAGACACACTGAGATGGACACACTACAGATAGACACACTACAGATAGACGCACTACAGATAGACGCACTACAGATAGACGAACTACAGATAGACGCACTACAGATAGACGCACTGAATGATAGACGCACTACAGATAGACGCACTACAGATAGACGCACTACAGATAGACGAACTACAGATAGACGAACTACAGATAGACGCACTGAATAGACACACTACAGATAGACGAACTACAGATAGACGCACTACAGATAGACGGACTACAGATAGACGCACTACAGATAGAACTACAGAACAAACTACAGATAGACGCACTACAGATAGACACACTACAGATAGACGAAGACACAGATAGACGAACTACAGATGAACCGAACTACAGATAGACACACTACAGATAGACGCACTACAGATAGACGAACTACAGATAGACGCACTGACAGATAGACACACTACAGATAGACGCACTACAGATAGACGCACTACAGATAGACGCACTACAGATAGACGCACTACAGAATAGACGAACTACAGATAGACGCACACTGAATGGGCCGACACACTACAGATAGACACACTACAGATAGACGCACTACAGATGGAGCGCACTACAGATAGACGACACTACAGATAAGACGACACTACAGATAGACGAACTACAGATAGACGAACTACAGATAGACACACCACAGATAGACGCACTACAGATAGACGACACTGAATAGACGCACTACAGATAGACGCACTACAGATAGAACCCGAACTACAATAGACACACTACAGATAGACGCACTACAGATAGACACACTACAGATAGACGAACTACAGATAGACGCACTACAGATAGACGCACTACAGATAGACACACTACAGATAGACACACTACAGATAGACGAACTACAGATAGACACACTACAGATAGACACACTACAGATAGACGCACACTACAGATAGACGCACTACAGATAGACGAACTACAGATAGACGAACTACAGATAGACGAACTACAGATAGACACACTACAGATAGACACCAATACAGATAGACACACTACAGATAGACACACTACAGATAGCCCTTTTCTGATAGACGGACTACAGATAGACGCACTACAGATAGAGCACTACAGATAGACGCACTACAGATAGACGAACTACAGATAGACGCACTACAGATAGACGAACTACAGATAGACACACTACAGATAGACGCACTACAGATAGACGAACTACAGATAGACACTACAGATAGACGGACTACAGATAGACGCACTACAATAGACGACTACAGATAGACGAACTACAGATAGACGAACTGAATGGACGCACTACAGATAGACGAACTACAGATAGAGGCACAGACAACAGATAGACGCACTACAGATAGACGAACTACAGATAGGCACACTACAGATAGACGCACTACAGATAGACGAACCTGATAGACCACTACAGATAGACGGACTACAGATAGACGCACTACAGATAGACGAACTGAATAGACGAACTGAATAGACGCACTACAGATAGACACACTACAGGTAGACACCACTACAGATAGACGAACTACAGATAGACGCACACAGATAGACGCACTACAATAGACGCACTACAGATAGACGAACTACAGATAGACGAACTCAGATAAAAGACGAACTACAGATAGACACACTACAGATAAACACGCAATACAGATAGACACACTACAGATAGACACACTACAGATAGACGCACTACAGATAGACGCACTACAGATAGACGCACTACAGATTGAGCACTACAGATAGACGCACTACAAATAGACGAACTACAGATAGACGCACTACAGATAGACGAACTACAATAGACACTACAGATAGACGCACTACAGATGAACGAACTACAGATAGACACACTACAGATAGACGAACTACAGAATAGACGCACTACAGATAGACGGACTACAGATAGACGCACTACAGATAGACGAACTACAGATAGACGAACTACAGATAGACGCACTACAGATAGACGAACTACAGATAGACGAACTACAGATAGACACACTACAGATAGACGCACTACAGATAGACGCACTACAGATAGACACACTACAGATAGACACACTACAGATAGACGCACTACAGATAGACGAACTACAGATAGACACTACGAATAGACGAACTACAGATAGACGCACTACAGATAGACACTACAGATAGACGCACTACGTACCACTACAGATAGACGCACTACAGATAGACGCACTACAGATAGACGAACTACAGATAGACGAACTACAGATGAACCCCAGATAGACACACTACAGATAGACGCACTACTAGATGAACCACACTACAGATAGACACTACAGATAGACGCACCACATATAGACGAACTACAGATAGACGCACTACAGATAGACGCACTACAGATAGACGCACTACAGATAGACGCACTACAGATAGACGCACTACAGATAAGACGAACTACAGATAGAGGAACTACAGATAGACGCACTACAGATAGACGAACTACAGATAGGCACACTACAGATAGACGCACTACAGATAGACGAGACTACAGATAGACGTACTACAGATAGACACACTACAGATAGACGCACTACAAATAGACGCACTGAATAGACGCGCACTACAGAATAGACGAGACTACAGATAGACGAACTACAGATGGAGCCTACAGATGAGACCACTACAGATAGACGCACTACAGATAGACGAACTACAGATACACACTACAGATAACGAACTATAGATAGACGCACTACAGATAGACGGACTACAAATGACGAACTACAGATAGACGAACTACAGATAGACGAACTACAGATAGACACACTACAGATAGACGCACTACAGATAGACGCACTTTAGATAGACACACTGAATAGACACACTACAGATAGACACACTACAGATAGACACACTACAGATAGACGCACTACAGATAGACGCACCACAGATAGACGAACTACAGATAGACGCACTACAGATAGACGCACTACAGATAGACGCACTACAGATAGACGCACTACAGATAGACGCACTACAGATAGACGCACTACAGATAGACGAACAACAGATAGACGAACTACAGATAGACGCACTGAATAGATAGACGAACTACAGATAGGCACACTACAGATAGACGCACTACAGATAGACGAACTACAGATAGACGTACTACAGAATAGAACACACTACAGATAGACGCACTACAAATAGACGCACTACAGATAGACGCACTGAATAGACGAACTACAGATAGACGCACTACAGATAGACGCACTACAGATAGACGAACTACATATAGACGCACTACAGATAAACGAACTACAGATAGACACACTACAGATAGACGCACTATAGATAGACGAACTGCAGATAGACACACTACAGATAGACGAACTATAGATAGACGCACTACAGAGAGACGGACTACAGATAGACGCACTACAGATAGACGAACTACAGATAGACGCACTACAGATAGACACACTACAGATAGACGAACTACAGATAGACGAACTACAGATAGACGAACTACAGATAGACACACTACAGATAGACGCACTACAGATAGTCGCACTACAGATAGACGCACCACAGATAGACGAACTGCAGATAGACGCACTACAGATAGACGCACTACAGATAGACGCACTACAGATAGACGCACCACAGATAGACGAACTGCAGATAGACGCACTACAGATAGACGCACTACAGATAGACGCACTACAGATAGACGCACTACAGATAGACGCACTACAGATAGACGAACTACAGATAGACGAACTACAGATAGACGCACTACAGATAGACGAACTACAGATAGGCACACAACAGATAGACGCACTACAGATAGACGAACTACAGATAGGCACACTACAGATAGACGCACTACAGATAGACGAACTACAGATAGACACACTACAGATAGACGGACTTCAGATAGACGCACTACAGATAGACGAACTACAGATAGACGAACTGAATAGACGCACTACAGATAGACACACCAGGGTAGACACACTACAGATAGACGAACTGAATAGACACCACTACAGATAGACACACTACAGATAGACGCACTGAATGGAGCCTTTACAGATGACGAACTACAGATAGACGAACTTCAGATGAACCGCAATACAGATAGACACACTACAGATAGACGCACTACAGATAGACACACTACAGATAGACACACTACAGATAGACGCACTACAGATAGAGCACTACAGATAGACGCACTACAAATAGACGAACTACAGATAGACGGACTGAATGATAGACGAACTACAGATAGACACACTACAGATAGACGCACTACAGATAGACAGACTACAGATAGACACACTACAGATAGACGAACTATAGATAGACGCACTAAGATAGACGGACTACAGATAGACGCACTACAGATAGACGAACTACAGATAAACGAACTGAATAGACGCACTACAGATAGACGAACTACAGATAGACGAACTACAGATAGACACACTACAGATAGACACTACAGATAGACGCACTACAGATAGACACACTACAGATAGACACACTACAGATAGACGCACTACAGATAAGACGAACTACAGATAGACGTTACTACAGATAGACGCACTACAGATAGACGCACACTACAGATAGACGCACTACAGATAGACGCACTACAGATAGACACACTACAGATAGACGCACTACAGATAGACGCACTACAGATGAACGAACTACAGATAGACGCACTACAGATAGACGAACTACAGATAGACACACTACAGATAGACGCACTACAGATAGACGGAACTACAGATAGACCACACTACAGATAGACGCACTACAGATGATAAGACACACTACAGATAGACGACACTACAGATGATAGACGAACTACAGATAGACACACTACAGATAGACGCACTACAGAAGACGCACTGAGATGACGAACTACAGATAGACGTACTACAGATAGACACACTACAGATAGACACACTACAGATGGGCACACTACAGATAGACGCACTACAGATAGACACACTACAGATATAGACACACTACAGATAGACGCACTACAGATAGACGCACTACAGATAGACACTACAGATAGACACTACAGATAGACGAACTACAGATAGACAACTACAGATAGACGGACTACAGATAGACGACACTAAGATAGACACACTACAGATAGACACACTACAGATAGACGCACTACAGATAGACACACTACAGATAGACAACTACAGATAGACACACTACAGATGAACACGAGATAGACGCACTACAGATAGACGAACTACAGATAAACAACTACAGATAGACGCACTACAGATAGACACACTACAGATAGACGAACTACAGATAGACACACTACAGATAGACGCACTACAGATAGACGCACTACAGATAGACACACTACAGATAGACGCACTACAGATAGACGCACTACAGATAGACGAACTACAGATAGACGTACCAGAATAGACGCACTACAGATAGACGAACTACAGATAGACGCACTGAATGGAGCGCACTACAGATAGACACACTACAGATAGACGCACTACAGATAGACGAAGACTACAGATAGACGCACTACAGATAGACGCGCACTACTGAATGAACTAGCCGAACTACAGATAGACACACTACAGATAGACGCACTACAGATAGACGCACCACAGATAGACGAACTACAGATAGAGACGCACTACAGATAGACGCACTACAGATAGACGCACTACAGATAGACGCACTACAGATAGACGCACTACAGATAGACGAACTACAGATAGAGGAACTACAGATAGACGCACTACAGAATAGACGAACTACAGATAGGCACACTACAGATAGACGCACTACAGATGAACGAACTACAGATAGACACACTACAGATAGACACACTACAGATAGACGCACACTACAAATAGACACTTTACAGATAGACACTACAGATAGACGAACTACAGATAGACGAACTACAGATAGACGCACTACAGATAGACGCACTACAGATAGACGCACTACAGATAGACGAACTACAGATACACACTACAGATAGACGAACTACAGATAGACGCACTACAGATAGACGGACTACAAATAGACGAACTACAGATAGAACTAGAACTACTGAGATAGACGAACTACAGATAGACACACTACAGATAGACGCCTTTTTCTGAATGGAGCACTTACAGATAGACGCACTACAGATGGAGCACACACTACAGATAGACCGCACTACAGATAGACACACTACAGATAGACGCACTACAGATAGACGCACTACAGATAGACGAACTACAGATAGACGCACTACAGATAGACGCACTACAGATAGACGCACCTGAATGGAGCCTACAGATAGAATGGAGACTTACTACAGATAGACGCACTACAGATAGACGAACTACAGATAGACGAACTACAGATAGACGCACACTACAGATAGACGAACTACAGATAGGCACACTACAGATAGACGCACTGACAGTAGACGAACTACAGATAGACGTACTACAGATAGACACACTACAGATAGAACACTACAGATAGACACACTACAGATAGACGCACTACAGATAGACGAACTACAGAATGGAGCGCACCTGATAGACACTACAGATAGACGAACTACATATAAGACGCACTAGATAAACGAACTACAGATAGACACACTACAGATAGACGCACTACAGATAGACGAACTGCAGATAGACACACTACAGATAGACGAACTATAGATAGACACTACAGATAGACGGACTACTGAATAGACGCACTACAGATAGACGAACTACAGATAGACGCACTACAGATAGACACACTACAGATAGACAACTACAGACGAACTACAGATAGACGAACTACAGATAGACACACTACAGATAGACACTACAGATAGACGCACTACAGATAGACGCACCACAGATAGACGAACTACAGATAGACGCACTACAGATAGACGCACTACAGATAGACGCACTACAGATAGACGCACTACAGATAGACGAACTACAGATAGACACTACAGATAGACGCACTACAGATAGACGCACTACGAATGACGCACTACAGATAGACGAACTACAGATAGACGAACTACAGATAGACGAACTACAGATAGACGCACTACAGATAGACGAACTACAGATAGGCACACTACAGATAGACGCACTACAGATAGACGAACTACAGATAGACACACTACAGATAAGACAGCACTACAGATAGACGAACTACAGATAGACACACTACAGATGAACCGGACTTCAGATAGACGCACTACAGATAGACGGACTACAGATAGACGAACTACAGATAGACGCACTGAATAGACACACTACAGATAGACACACTACAGATAGACGAACTACAGATAGACGAACTACAGATAGACACACTACAGATAGACGCACTACAGATAGACGCACTACAGATAGACGAACTACAGATAGACGAACACAGATAGACGCAACTACATATAGACACACTACAGATAGACACACTACAGATAGACGAACTACAGATAGACACACTGAATAGACGCACTACAGATAGACGCACTACAGATAGACGCACTACAGATAGACGAAGACTACAGATAGACAGACTACAGATAGACGAACTACAGATAGACACACTACAGATAAACGCACTACAGATAGACGACACTACAGATAGACACACTACAGATAGACGAACTACATAGATAGACGCACCTACAGATAGACGCACTACAGATAGACGCACTACAGATAGACGCACTACAATAAACGAACTACAGATAGACGCACTACAGATAGACGAACTACAGATAGACGAACTACAGATGAACCTTACACTACAGATAGACACACTACAGATAGACGCACTACAGATAGACACACTACAGATAGATTAGCACTACAGATAGACGCACTACAGATAGACGAACTACAGATAGACGAACTACAGATAGACGCACTACAGATAGACCGCACTACAGATAGACGAACTACAGATAGGCACTACAGATAGACGCACTACAGATAGACGCACTACAGATAGACACTACAGATAGACGCACTACAGATAGACGCACTACAGATAGACGAACTACAGATAGACACACTACAGATAGACGCACTACAGATAGACGAACTACAGATAGACACCACTACAGATAGATGCACTACAGATAGACGAACTACAGATAGACACACTACAGATGAACGAACTACAGATAAACTACAGATAGACGCACTACAGAATAGAGCCTTACTACAGATAGACGAACTACTGAATAGACGCACTGAATGAACACACTGAATAGACACACTACAGATAGACACACTACAGATAGACACACTACAGATAGACACACTACAGATAGACGAACTACAGATAGACACACTACAGATAGACGCACTACAGATAGACACACTACAGATAGACACACTACAGATAGACGAACTACAGAATAGACGCACTACAGATAGACACACTACAGATAGACGCACACTACAGATAGACGAACTACAGATAGACGAACTACAGATAGACCTTACCTACAGATAGACACACTACAGATAGACACACTACAGATAGACACACTACAGATAGACAGCCACAGATAGACACACACTACAGATAGACGCACTACAGATAGACACACTACAGATAGACACACTACAGATAGACGCACTACAGACCGGAGCGAACTACAGATGAATACACTACAGATAGACACACGGATAGACGCACTACAGATAGACGCACTACAGATAGACGAACTACAGATAGACACACTACAGATAGACGCACTACAGATAGACACACTACAGATAGACACACACTACAGATAGACATACTACAGATAGACACACTACAGATAGACACTACAGATAGACACACTACAGATAGACGCACTACAGATAGACACACTACAGATAGACGCACTACAGATAGACACACACTACAGATAGACGCATTACAGATAGACGCACTACAGATAGACACTACAGATAGACACTACAGATAGACACACTACAGATAGACGCACTACAGATAGACGCACTACAGATAGACAACTACAGATAGACGAACTACAGATAGACCACACTACAGATAGACACACTACAGATAGACGCACACTACAGATAGACGAACTACAGATAGACGCACTACAGATAGACGCGCACTACAGATAGACGCACTACAGATAGACACACTACAGATGAACTACAGATAGACGAACTACAGATAGACGAACTACAGATAGACACACTACAGATAGACGCACTACAGATAGTCGCACTGAATAGACGCGCACCACAGATAGACGAACTGCAGATAGACGCACTACAGATAGACGCACACTACAGATAGACACTACAGATAGACGCACCACAGATAGACGAACTGCAGATAGACGCACTACAGATAGACGCACACTACAGATAGACGCACTACAATGGAGCCGCCTACAGATAGACGCACTACAGATAGACGAACTACAGATAGACGAACTACAGATAGACGGACTACAGATAGACGAACTACAGATAGGCACACAACAGATAGACACTACAGATAGACGAACTACAGATAAGGCACACTACAGATAGACGCACTACAGATAGACGAACTACAGATAGACACACTACAGATAGACGGACTTCAGATAGACGCACTACAGATAGACGAACTACAATAGACGAACTACAGATAGACGCACTACAGATAGACACACTACAGGTAGACACACTACAGATAGACGAACTACAGATAGACACACTACAGATAGACACACACTACAGATAGACACTACAGATAGACGCACTACAGATAGACGAACTACAGATAGACGAACCTCAGATAGACGAACTACAGATAGACACACTACAGATAAGCAATACAGATAGACACACTGAATAGACACACTACAGATAGACGCACTACAGATAGACGCACTACAGATAGACGCATACAGATTGAGCACTACAGATAGACGCACTACAAATAGACGAACTACAGATAGACGGACTACAGATAGACGAACTACAGATAGACACACTACAGATAGACGCACTACAGATAGACGAACTACAGATAGACACACTACAGATAGACGAACTATAGATAGACGCACTACAGATAGACGGACTACAGATAGACGCACTACAGATAGACGAACTACAGATAGACGAACTACAGATAGACGAACTACAGATAGACGGACTACAGATAGACGAACTACAGATAGGCACACAACAGATAGACGCACTACAGATGAACGAACTACAGATAGGCACACTACAGATAGACGCACTACAGATAGACGAACTACAGATAGACACACTACAGATAGACGGACTTCAGATAGACGCACTACAGATAGACGAACTACAGATAGACGAACTACAGATAGACGCACAGATAGACACACTACAGGTAGACACACTACAGATAGACGAACTACAGATAGACACACTACAGATAGACGCACTACAGATAGACGCACTACAGATAGACGAACTACAGATAGACGAACCTCAGATAGACGAACTACAGATAGACACACTACAGATAAACATAGCCTGAATAGACACACTACAGATAGACACACTACAGATAGACGCACTACAGATAGACGCACTACAGATAGACGCACTACAGATTGAGCACTACAGATAGACGCACTTTACAAATAGACGAACTACAGATAGACGGACTACAGATAGACGAACTAAAGATAGACACACTACAGATAGACACTACAGATAGACCGAACTACAGATAGACACACTACAGATAAGACGAACTATAGATAGACGCACTACAGATAGACGGACTACAGATAGACGCACTACAGATAGACGAACTACAGATAAACGAACTACAGATAGACGCACTACAGATAGACGAACTACAGATAGACGAACTACAGATAGACACACTACAGATAGACGCACTACAGATAGACGCACTACAGATAGACACACTACAGATAGACACACTACAGATAGACGCACTACAGATAGAACGAACTACAGATAGACGTACTACAGATAGACCCCTTTACTACAGATAGACGCACTACAGATAGACGCACTACAGATAGACACTACAGATATACGCACTACAGATAGACGCACTACAGATAGACGAACTACAGATAGACGAACTACAGATAGACGCACTACAGATAGACGAACTACAGATAGACACACACTACAGATAGACATACACAGATAGACGCACCACATATAGACGAACTACAGATAGACGCACTACAGATAGACACTACAGATAGACACTACAGATAGACGCACTACAGATAGACGCACTACAGATAGACGAACTACAGATAGAGGAACTACAGATAGACGCACTACAGATAGACGAACTACAGATAGGCACACTACAGATAGACGCACTACAGATAGACGAACTACAGATAGACGTACTACAGATAGACACACTACAGATAGACGCACTACAGACGCACTACTGATAGACGCACTACAGAAAGACGAACTACAGATAGACGAACTACAGATAGACGCACTACAGATAGACGCACTACAGATAGACGCACTACAGATAGACGAACTACAGATACACACTCACAGATAGACGCACTATAGATAGACACTACAGATAGACGGACTACAAATGACGAACTACAGATAGACGAACTACAGATAGACGAACTACAGATAGACACACACTACAGATAGACGCACTACAGATAGACGCACTTGCTACAGATAGACACACTACAGATAGACACACTACAGATAGACGAACTACAGATAGACACACTACAGATAGACCCCTTTGCACTACAGATAGACGCACTACAGATAGACGAACTACAGATAGACACTACAGATAGACACTACAGATAGACGCACTACAGATAGACGCACTACAGATAGACGCACTACAGATAGACGCACTACAGATAGACGAACTACAGATAGACGAACTGAGATAGACGCACTACAGATAGACGAACTACAGATAGGCACACTACAGATAGACGCCACAGATAGACGAACTGAATAGGCAGTACTACAGATAGACACACTACAGATAGACGCACTACAAATAGACGCACTACAGATAGACGCACTGAATAGACGAACTACAGATAGACGAACTACAGATAGACGCACCACAGATAGACGAACTACAGATAGACGCACTACAGATATTGAACTACAGATAGACACACTACAGATAGACGCACTACAGATAGACGAACTACAGATAGACACACTACAGATAGACGAACTACAGATAGACGCACTACAGAGGAACCGGACTACAGATAGACACACTGAATGAACGAACTACAGATAGACGCACTACAGATAGACGAACTACAGATAGACACACTACAGATAGACGCACTACAGATAGACGAACTACAGATAGACACACTACAGATAGACGGACTACAGATAGACGCACTACAGATAGACGAACTACAGATAGACGAACTACAGATAGACACTACAGATAGACACACTACAGATAGACACACTACAGATAGACGAACTACAGATGGACACACTACAGATAGACACACTACAGATAGACGCACTACAGATAGACGCACTACAGATAGACGAACTACAGATAGACGAACTACAGATAAACACAATACAGATAGAGCCGCACTACAGATAGACACACTACAGATAGACGCACTACAGATAGACGCACTACAGATGGACGCACTACAGATAGAACTACAGATAGACGCACTACAAATAGACGAACTACAGATAGACCCGGACTACAGATAGACGAACTACAGATAGACACACTACAGATAGACGCACTACAGATAGACGCACTACAGATAGACACTACAGATAGACGAACTACAGATAGACACTTTTGAATAGACACACTACAGATAGACGCACTACAGATAGACGAACTACAGATAAACGAACTACAGATAGACACTTACTACAGATAGATGAACTGAATAGACACGAACTGGAGAAATAGACACTACAGATAGACGCACACTACAGATAGACGCACTACAGATAGACACACTACAGATAGACACACTACAGATAGACGCACTACAGATAGACGAACTACAGATAGACGTACTACAGATAGACACTACAGATAGATGCACTACAGATAGACGCTTTTTCTGAATAGACACACTACAGATAGACGCACTACAGATAAGACGAACTACAGATAGACAACTACAGATAAGACGGACTACAGATAGACACGACTGAATAGACACACTACAGATAGACGCACTACAGATAGACACACTACAGAATGGGCACACTACAGATAGACGCACTACAGATAGACGAACTACAGATAGACACACTACAGATAGACGGACTGAATAGACGCACTACAGATAGACAACTACAGATAGACGAACTACAGATAGACGCACTACAGATAGACACACTACAGATAGACACACTACAGATAGACGAACTACAGATAGACTTACACTACAGATAGACACACTACAGATAGACGCACTACAGATAGACGCACTACAGATGACGAACTACAGATAGACGAACTACAGATAGACGCAATACAGATAGACACTACAGATAGACACACTACAGATAGACAACTACAGATAGACGCACTACAGATAGACACACTACAGATAGAGCACTACAGATAGACGCACTACAAATAGACGAACTACAGATAGACGGACTACAGATAGACGAACTACTGAATAGACCACACTACAGATAGACGCACTACAGATAGACGAACTACAGATAGACACACTACAGATAGACGAACTATAGATAGACGCACTACAGATAGACGGACTACAGATAGACGCACTACAGATAGACGAACTACAGATAGACGAACTACAGATAGACGCACTACAGATAGACGAACTACAGATAGACGCACACAGATAGACACACTACAGATAGACGAACTACAGATAGACGCACTACAGATAGACACACTACAGATAGACACACTACAGATAGACGCACTACAGATAGACGAACTACAGATAGACGCACTACAGATAGACGCACTACAGATAGACGCACTACAGATAGACGCACTACAGATAGACACACTACAGATAGACGCACTACAGATAGACGCACTACAGATAGACCCGACAGATAGACGAACTACAGATAGACGCACTACAGATAGACGAACTACAGATAGACACACTACAGATAGACGCACTACAGATAGACGCACTACAGATAGACACACTACAGATAGACGCACTACTGATAGACACACTACAGATAGACACACTACAGATAGACGAACTACAGATAGACACACTACAGATAGACACACTACAGATAGACGCACACAGATAGACGAACTACAGATAGACGTACTACAGATAGACACACTACAGATAGACACACTACAGATAGACGCACTACAGATAGACGCAATACAGATAGACACACTACAGATAAGACACACTACAGATAGACACTTTACAGATAGACGCACTACAGATAGACGGACTACAGATTGAGCACTACAGATAGACGCACTACAAATAGAACCCGAACTACAGATAGACGGACTACAGAATGACGAACTACAGATAGACACACTACAGATAGACACTACAGATGGACGAACTACAGATAGACACACTACAGATAGACGCACTATGAATAGACGCACTACAGATAGACGGACTACAGATAGACGCACTACAGATAGACGAACTACAGATAGACGAACTACAGATAGACGCACCTGAATAGACGAACTACAGATAGACGAACTGAATAGACCACACTACAGATAGACGCACTACAGATAGACGCACTACAGATAGACACACTACAGATAGACACACTACAGATAGACGCACTACAGATAGACGAACTACAGATAGACGTACTACAGATAGACGCACTACAGAATAGACGCACTACAGATAGACGCACACAGATAGACGCACACTACAAAAGATATACACGCACTACAGATAGACGCACTACAGATAGACGCACTACAGATAGACGCAACTACAGATAGACGCACTACAGATAGACGAACCTGAATAGACACACTACAGATAGACGCACTGAATAGACGCACCACATATGAACGAACTACAGATAGACGCACTACAGATAGACGCACTACAGATAGACGCACTACAGATAGACGCACTACAGATAGACGCCACAGATAGACGAACTACAGATAGAGGAACTACAGATAGACGCACTACAGATAGACGAACTACAGATAGGCACACTACAGATAGACGCACACAGATAGACGAACTACAGATAGACGTACTACAGATAGACACACTACAGATAGACACTACAAATAGACGCACTACAGATAGACGCACTACAGATAAGACGAACTACAGATAGACGAACTACAGATAGACGCACTACAGATAGACGCACTACAGATAGACGCACTACAGATAGACGAACTACAGATACACACTACAGATAGACGAACTATAGATAGACGCACTACAGATAGACGGACTACAAATAGACGAACTACAGATAGACGAACTACAGATAGACGAACTACAGATAGACACACTACAGATAGACGCACTACAGATAGACGCACTTTAGATAAGACACACTACAGATAGACACACTACAGATAGACACACTACAGATAGACGCACTACAGAATAGACCACTACAGATAGACGCACCACAGATAGACGAACTACAGATAGACACTACAGATAGACGCACTGAATAGACGCACCACAATAGACGCACTACAGATAGACGCACTACAGATAGACGCACTACAGATAGACGAACAACAGAGATATGACGAACTACAGATAGACGCGCTACAGATAGACGAACTACAGATAGACACACTGAATAGACGCACTACAGATGACGGAACTACAGATAGACGAACTACAGATAGACACACTACAGATAGACGCACTACAAATAGACACTGAATAGACGCACTACAGATAGACGAACTACAGATAGACCCACTACAGATAGACGCACTACAGATAAACGAACTACAGATAGACGCACTACACAGATAAAACGAACTTACAGATAGACGCCCACCCTGAATAGACGCACTATAGATAGACGAACTGCAGATAGACGCACTACAGATAGACGAACTATGATGGACACGCACTACAGAGACGGACTACAGATAGACACTACAGATAGACGAACTACAGATAGACGCACTACAGATAGACGCACTACAGATATAGACGAACTACAGATAGACGAACTACAGATAGACGAACTACAGATAAGACACACTACAGATAGACGCACTACAGATAGACGCACTACAGATAGACGCACCACAGATAGACGAACTGCAGATAGACGCACTACAGATAGACGCACTACAGATAGACGCACTACAGATAGACGCACTACAGATAGACGAACTGCGAATGGAAGACGCACTACAGATAGACGCACTACAGATAGACGCGCACCTACAGATAGACGCACTACAGATAGACGCACTACAGATAGACGAACTACAGATAGACGACCTACAGATAGACGCGGACTACAGATAGACGAACTACAGATATAGGCACACAACAGATAGACGCACTACAGATAGACGAACTACAGATAGCACACTACAGATAGACGCACTACAGATAGACGAGAATACAGATAGACACACTACAGATAGACGGACTTCAGATAGACGCACTACAGATAGACGAACTACAGATAGACGAACTACAGATAGACGCACTACAGATAGACACACTGAGTAGACCACACTACAGATAGACGAACTACAGATAGACGCACACTACAGATAGACACACACTACAGATAGACGCACTACAGATAGACGCACTACAGATAGACGAACTACAGATAGACGAACTACAGATAAACGCAATACAGATAGACCACACCTGAATAGACACACTACAGATAGACGCACTACAGATAGACACTACAGATAGAGACACTACAGATAGGCACTACAGATAGACGCACTACAAATAGACGAACTACAGATAGACGGACTACAGATAGACGAACTACAGATAGACACACTACAGATAGACGCACTACAGATAGACGAACTACAGATAGACACACTACAGATAGACGAACTATGAATAGACGCACTACAGATAGACGCACTACAGATAGACCCACTTTACAGATAGACGCACTACAGATAAACGAACTACAGATAGACGCACTACAGATAGACGAACTGAATGACGAACTACAGATAGACACACTGAATAGAGCCTTACTACAGATAGACGCACTACAGATAGACACACTGAATACCACACTACAGATAGACGCACTACAGATAGACGAACTACAGATAGACGCACTACAGATAGACGCACTACAGATAGACGCACTACACAGATAGACGCACTACAGATAGACGCACTACAGATAGACGCACTACAGATAGACGCACTACAGATAGACGCACTACAGATAGACGCACTGAATAGACGCACTACAGATAGACGCACTACAGATAGACGCACTACAGATAGACGCACTACAGATGACGCAACTACAGATAGACGCACTACAGATAGACGCACTACAGATAGACGCACTACAGATAGACGCACTACAGATAGACGCACTACAGATAGACGCACTACAGATAGACGCACTACAGATAGACGCACTACAGATAGACGCACTACAGATAGACGCACTACAGATAGACGCACTGAATAGACGCACTACAGATAGACGCACTACAGATAGACGCACTACAGATAGACGCACTACAGATGACGCAACTACAGATAGACGCACTACAGATAGACGCACTACAGATAGACGCACTACAGATAGACGCACTACAGATAGACGCACTACAGATAGACGCACTACAGATAGACGCACTACAGATAGACGCACTACAGATAGACGAACTACAGATAGACGCACTACAGATAGACGCACTACAGATAGACGCACTACAGATAGACGCACTACAGATAGACGCACACAGATAGACACACTACAGATGAACGCAACTTCTGGAATGGAGCACACTACAGATAGACACACTACAGATAGACACACTACAGATAGGTACACTACAGATAGACGAACTACAGATAGATACACTACAGATAGTACACTACAGATAGACGCACTACAGATAGACGCACTACAGATAGACGAACTACAGATAGACACACTACAAATGAGCACACTACAGATAGACCACCTCCAGATAGACACACTACAGATAGACATACTACAGATAGACGCACACTACAGATAGACCTTACTACAGATAGACACACTACAGATAGCCACACTACAGATAGACGCACTACAGATAGACGAACTTCAGAATAAGATGCACTACAGATAGACACACTACAGATAGGAGCCGCACTACAGATAGACGCACTACAGATAGACGAACTACAAAAGATAGACACACTACAGATAGACACACTACAAGATAGACACACTCCAGATAGACACACTACAGATAGACATACTACAGATAGACACACTACAGATAGACGCTACAGATAGACACACTACAGATAGACGCACTACAGATGAACACACTACAGATAGACGCACTGAATAGACACACTACAGATATAGACGCATTACAGATAGACGCACTACAGATAGACGCACTGAATAGACACACTACAGATAGACGTACACTACAGATAGACGCACTACAGATAGACGCACTACAGATAGACACACTACAGATAGACGAACTACAGATAGACACACTACAGATAGACACACACTACAGATAGACGCACTACAGATAGACGAAATTCAGAATGAACGCACTACAGATAGACGCACTACAGATAGACGCACTACAGATAGACACACTACAGATAGACACACTACAGATAGACCCAACTACAGATAGACACACTACAGATAGACACACTACAGATAGACGCACTACAGATAGACGAACTACAGATAGACGCACTACAGATAGACGTGTAAGTGAGTGCTAACACTAAACTGTAGCAACCATTCAACCGTTTACATATGATATTCATGGCATCAATCGTTTTACGTTTAAACGTTCTAGGGTTTAGTTCTCTAAGTTTAAGTAAAGCCATACCGAGCTTTTTAAATTCATAGAGGGTTTAATATGTATAATGAGAACTGAAGCCAATATATTTAGGTAATAGATACATTTCAATTTAGGTCTGATGCATTCTTTGCACGCAAAATAAAAGCTATAGCCAAAGTCAGGTGGTTTTTATAACCTAAAAAAATGTTAATTTCCTCTTCAAATTGTATATTGAAGAAAGGCGTGTAAAAGTACGTTTCCGTTCTAATTAGACCCAGGCGCTGTCGGCGACATATAAAATAAATACCACAGACTTGTACCACCTTTTTATTATTGAAAAGTCTCCATTTATTGAGTCTTGTATGTTTCCCAAATAATTGTGAACAAATCGTTTAGTGAAATAGTTTCAATATCAGATTTGCAATCTACCAATCAAATTAGACCGTGTCAGTCAGGTTGTTAACTTTTTGTCTGATTGTCAGTAATTGAATAGAATTGCCTTGGGAGTGTTTTATTGCATTTGTACTTTCATGTTGTTCATTTTAAAGTTCAATCAGACGACTATTACGCTCTTGTTCGACATGAAATCAAATCAAATTAGTTCGTTAGAAATTAAAAGAAATAATTTTAAAAGATCGCTTTTGTTTTGTTGCACGTGTCCGTTATCATTCAAATCACTCAAATGCTATTTCGATAGTTCTGAATAAATAAATAAAAGTCATAAACTTAAAACTCTGTAAACGGTATCAACCTTTTGCAGTCAGGGTTCCGACAAAATGCATAACCACACGAACACACTCGTGATCACACAGGAGGCCAAGCTGAGGCCTGTGAGGTTACGAGGCTGTGAGCGCAGCGAATACCTTCGGCCTCAGCTATACAACTATATAGTATTAAAAAAGGAAATCCCATTTTAAATTTCATTAATATTGGACCACTCATTCTGCTGTTAAAGCGAAAAGTCACTATTTTGGCCGCCATTTTGAAACGGCATGTTCATAACTTTTAGTATATTACAACAACATGTACGTATAACAACCAAATTAGTAATATACTAGCTGCGCCCTTGGCCTCGGTGCCCGCTATTTAATTGTTAAATGTCGCGCCATTTTTAAGATTTTTTAATGTTTTACCCCCACTTTTAAACCCCCCCTTCCTCCCCCCAAACTATTTGGTAGACAACCAATATATGTTTGAAATCAGCATAATATTCCCTTTTTTTGATACCCCACATAGATTTTTATGATTTATTTTTAATCCCCCCCCAAATCCATATATTGTGCCCCGAACCCCAAAATCAGTAGGGGTCTTTGGGTTAATGGTATACAACTATGTGTCGAGTTTCAAACAAATCCGTTGATATTTATTAATAAATATTTACTAAAAAAAGAAATATAACATGGGGAATTGGGGACCTCAAAAACCCCATAAAAATAAAAAATATATATATAATTTTATTCGTTTCCCCACCCTCCACACACTAAGGACCATTTCTATTCAAAAAATGTGAATTACCCCAGCCAGATTCCGAGACCTCAACACTCCGGACAACCCTAACCGAAATACTAATAGTAGGCCTATAGATTTCATCACTAGTGACACTTTTTGACACGAGGTCAAGTTAAATTACTGAGGGTCAAAAAGACACTTTCGGACCGAGTGAGGAACGATACTTTTGTAGTGATACAAATAATAGTGAGAAATAAATGTTTAAATATTATAAAGAAACAATTAAGTAAGCATTGCTTAAAACTCAGCAGTCTGAATAATAATGTTTTGAAGAAACTGCTGTTACACAGTTTACTATAAGTCAGTGTTAAAAGTTAAAACAATCAAAACAACTTGTTGAACCATAAATTTGCTGATGTCTAAGCCCAAAAAATATCATTGAAATATATCATCAAAAGATCAAAAACATTTCGTTAAAATGTCGAGGATCTGTTTTTTTTTATTATTGTCAATATGGCCCATTTCTGCATTCAAAAATCTCGAGTTTTGACCCCGTGAGTTTTAGTAAACTACGTGAGTTTTGACACACCCTGTAAACTAAGAATTTTAAACATATTTTTCCTGAAATCTCCATGTACGATTTTTAGAGAATAAAGTATGTTTCATTTTTCTAGCTCTAATAGATACTCCTGAAATCCGTTTAGGACACTTTATCATGGCACCCGGTATATCATTGAGTTTACGTATTATGCATTGAGTTAAGATTTTAACTTGTTTTAACAGCAGTTTTTATTGGTAATTGCATTGGACACATCCTTGCATTGCATAGAATGTTTACTGTAAAGGAATATTGTTGGTTCAAGCAGTCAGCAGGCTTCTTTCTTGGATCTATCCTCCTCAACACTTGACTGTGGGATGAATGTCTGGTTAATGATTCCAGGAGAGGTTTTCAGCCCAAGAGAATAATTGCGAGCACTCAGCTGTGCTTTGTTCTGCCTTCGTCTTCTAACTCATTTAATAAGTTGAACATTGTCGTACCGTTTGCCAGTGTTTGACAGATTTAAACCTTTTATCGCTTAGCTGGGTTTACTTAAAAGCTTACATTTCATTTATATTTAATCCTATGAATTTTCAAGCTGAGATCCTTTAATTACATTGTTATCGAATAAATTATCAAATCACAGTATTATGAGCCAACTAACTCATAAATCGTGAGTTCATAACTCACCCTTTGAATTTATTTATGTTCATACATTTCAAATGCGTTACTGCATACGAAGTATGATAAAACTTGATTATGGAGTGATAATATTAATACAAACCTGTGTTAAAGTACACGGTTTACAGGCATAGTTTTGCTTTGCTGTGATTGGTCAAGCTTAGTAGTACTAATCCTAATATATTTTGATCACATAGAGTTTCTGTCGATGTGACAGAAAGGAAGGTGGTTCATTCATTTTATAAAACTTATTGTGGATACACGCACCTTTTTAAAAATTTAAACCAAATTTTTAAATGTTAAATTATATTTTGGGTTCTTACAGAGGTCCTTCTTTAGATAAACATGTAACAAATGATGTTTATAAATAAACAACTAATAAATATTTACTTGAGTGTTTTACACATCTCATAATCACATAATATACAAACTATGTTGACTCAAAAGCACATTTTTCTTTAATTGACACACGAACAACGTGCAGAATAAATTACCGCTGAGCGGGAAGTTGAAGCAAAATAAAAGAAGGAATGCCTGATAGGACTTTTTATCGTCAGAAAGGGATTGGAATCTCTGCGTGCAATTGACAACTGAGAGAACAGATCGCAAAAACACTGCGGCATTTCCATTAACTTCTCGGCTAAATACGATTTCAGCTTGGCATTAAATCAAAACTCATTTACTAGGTATTATTGTAAAACATTGAGGAATCATGGTCGGGTCGAACATTGAGTGGATTGACAAGATTAGACGATGTAATAACCGTAATATAGCACAGCTGTAAACTATTAACTAGCTGGAAGCTGGACAAATTATTTTACCTCTGCTAGGATGTATTATTATGGAATTACTTTTGCCTCCTATAGTATATATCTCCTCAAAAAGTAAAGTGTGTTTTTCTATTTGTACTTTGCTAATATTATGTCCATACAGATTATTTCTATTGCGGGTTTGTGTGTTTTTCATAATGATCAAAAAAACTTTACAGCAAGAATTGTATGTGTTTAGGTCCCTTTGATATGTGCTATTTTTTCAATGAATGATAAGAATTGTATTCATGGGTAAAAATATATTACAAAGTCTTTAAAACTTGTATATTTCTGGTCATTTTATCATATAGTAGATCTTATAATAATGTAATTGTCAAGCATTGCTTTGCATTGGTTCAGTCAGCCTCGAGGTTTTAATGGCCGGAAGGTTCAGTAAATAAAATATCAGCTGTGCGGCTTTTCCAATCACTTTCATCTCAAATATTCAGATACACTCAGATTCAGAATAATGCTTACAAATAGGCCCCAGCTGAAAAGCACTGTAACGGAAATTAACTATCTAATACTGAGTTTTCAAACCACCTTTCTTAGTTGTTGGTCGATAGGTCTACTTAACGCCTTACTTCGTATTTTTTTTATTGAATTTAAAAACGTGTTTGAATTTTAAGATCACGATGACATATTAACTAAGCCTATTTGTAAAGACCTAGCACAAGCACTGAGTTGCTTCACAACAAATCTCGGCTAGTTGTCCACGTGAACTCTTCTGTTTAGAACAGAAGGAGGTATAGATAAACTTATTAACAAATACAAGTATGTTTTGAGCCAAGTAAAGGTCTTATAACTCAACAACTGGGACACAGACAATTTACAGAATAGGCTAGACCAGTATTCATGAAAGCCAGAGGTGGATCTGAAACCTCTATCGTGTGTAAAATTAGTACAAATGGCTAATTCAAGATGAGACAAACATTTCTTTAGCATAGAATTATTTATAGGTATAGAGATAAGGGAAGAGTCAGCATTCCCTTGTTGTTACATTATCTCGACACTACTCCCTAAAAACGTATCTTTTAAACGAATGAATGGTTTATTTTTGCTGACTATTTTACACACAATTTGTTAAAACATTGCTCAGCATGCCACTCATCACAGTACTAATTTAGACTAATTGTTATAATTTAACTGCTTTGCACAAAATTGAACCTTCCCCGAAGGAAGCTTATGGCCAACTAATTTGTCAAAATTCTGAATTGGCATACCAATTGGTTTTGAAATCAAAAGCTCCTTTCGGCTTAAATTTTACATATTTTATTTTATTTATTTTTAACATAGTATTGTTTTGAAGAAAACTAGTATATTTTTGGCTTTTATCAGCTAGTTTTCAAAATTATTTTGGAAAATGTATCTATGTGTTATATTTATTTGTATATTAACTTTATCCTTTCATCGTATACCATTTTGCTTAACAACGTATTATAACCGAAAATGAGCATTATATTTTTCTTTTACCTTTCCTTTTATTACGTTATTATATTAATATATATGTGTGTTACTCACTTGGCAACTCATAGAACCATCATTTCACGGAATAAGCTAGACTAGTATACTAATGTATGAAACCCAGATTAGTTCTTACGCATTGCAATAAAAATCTACTTTCAGATCTACTTTAAAATTCGATAGTTTATATCGCGTGTAAAATTAATAATGTCACATTTTATTTTTAAATTAATAAAATCAAGATGGGACAAACATTTTAACATAGAATTATTTATAAATATAGAGATAAGGAAAGAGTCAGCATTCCCTTGATGTTGCATTATCTCGACACTACTCTTTAACACGTCTCTTTTGAATATATTTGCATGAATGGCTTTCTTTTACCATCTAAATTAAATAGTAAATGCGACGTAAACTATATATGTAACATGTAGTTTTGCACCAAAACTCTTCACCTTGTGCTAAGAAGATATTTGGAAAGGTCAAAGGTCTAGGGGCTCGGGGTTTGGCTTCTAACAATGAGTTTGTAACAAAGCCTTGTTTCCTCTCCTCCCTTGTAACTCCACCTTTCATCTGTTTCACGTCTAAACGAACTTGTTACCAACCTTTACATTTTAAATGGTGAAAACCGTAATCACTATAAAATTCAGTATAGCTATATAAAATTTACTACTTCACGGAAAGTTAAACGAAAGAATATTGAAAATGTATAGAATATTGTTGTAGAAATTGTACAAATTGTGTGCACTATAACCTTCATACCTAAAATGTCAAACTGCACACGTTTCTAGATTTATGGTTTTAAGTAACAAGAGTTTTTAAATAATTTTTTTCGTCATTATTAAAAAGGACTAGCTTATTTTATCTTTAGTTGAAACGTTGTAGCCTCGTAATATTTTCTGTACAAAAACTATTTTAAAATTCGGAAAGTTATTGGCACAAAGTTTTGGTTTTAGTAGCTTCCATAACCTTAATCTTTCAAAAACACAACCCTAGGCTTTACCAGTATTATATTTTGAACCTTACGCAGCTAATTTTGAATTGCTTAGTTAGTTGTATTACTTTTCTCTCGTTTTCTCAAATTTCCTTTGAAAAAATGAGATATTCATGCCGTTAGCTTGGTAAAACTTAGACCCGGGACTCAATCCTGGCCCCAGAACACGTTTTGAGCATTTTTACAAGACTGTATATACATATGTATATATGTACTCCCTACAAGTCGCATTTTGGACGTTTTTCATTAAATTTGGTAAAAAACGTGAAAATCTCGGTCAAGTTCGTTAACCAGGAAAATCGGGGGGAACCCACCTTTTGGATAGGAGTTAACGTTAAAAAGTGGATTTAATTATCTAACAGTAAGTTTCATCCGATTTTGATGGAGCTTAAAATTAAATTTGTGTTCCACATAAGGTAGCCTATCCACCAATGTACTGTACTAAAAGTTGAATTAAGTCGTTACAAAATTGCGGCCAAAAGTTATTTTTCGCTTTTACAGTGTTGTTAGTAGTTCGATTTCAACAAAATTCAAAAGCGCCGTTGCATGAGTGAATCGAAATGTGTTATCAATTTGTTACTCTTATTCGCTCCATTCACAGCCTCGCTTTGGCATTCGGATATTCTATTGCCAAGGGTGCTACGCTCACAGACTCGCTTCAGCCCTCTGCTGCAGCTTGGTCTTCCAGTGTGACCACGGGCGTTACGAAACTGACCTCTACGCTTTCAACCGCGATTCGTCCTTTGGCCTCTGCCTCGCGTGTTTTTTACTGTAAGTTTTATTAAATATCTTGAAGGGAAACGTGTTTTTACAAAACAATGTTTGCGTAAAGTAGCGAATAGAAGCGCCTAGAGATTTTCTATATTATGCTCCTGCTCCCATGATTCATAGTGAGAAACCCCATTCTTTCTAGTGAGTTCCCATTCATTTCCATAGTCATGCAAAATATGTGGTTTTGCATTTCTAACTAATGGCTATTAATTGGTTTAGAGCAACCGTTGTGTTTAAATGTTTGAAGAGGCATAGCAGATCTGTATCATCTGAATCGGTGAAGCAAGGTTTGTTGCAACGTCAGATTTTCCATTTCCTTCGGTCCCCAAAAAAGTTAATATTCTGCCACAAGAGCGCTTGAGCATTGAATTTTAATTCACTATTAAACTACATAAAAAATAGTACTGTCTACAGCAGTTAAAATCTCAATGTTTAAACCTTTATGAACAACTAAATGAATAAGTGCGAGCGTGATCCTCCCTGTATCGTTAACTTATATCCTACCGTATGAGTAAAAGCGTACTGCCTTGTGAGTAAAGTTCGGTGACAGGCACACAACATGATAAAAACGTGCAATAGAGCATAATTATGCTGATGTGTACTAGTAGGGTAAAATGAATGGAACTTAAGCCCGGTTTCCCATTTGTTTTATATTATTATCCCACTAATTAGTGGTGATTTTATCCCTAGCACAAAATGTATATCAGGCATACGCGATGGGAAACCGGGCCTTAAAAGGACAAAAATCTTGCTGGAGTGAAACAATGCATTTTCTGACAGCACATTTGCATTTGTATGGGTTTGCGTTACGCGCACCTTATAGCTAACTGTTTTGTATAGAACTCATGACTGCCTAGTTCGGTCAGACTGTAGAGAGGGTGGGGTTGTCACTTGTCAGATTAGCGATGTCATGGTTGTGGAGAGGTGGAAAGTCAGGGGTTGTGATTGGCTGTTATTGACATCCTTTCACTAGATTGGTTCTTCCTCTCCGCAATCCACGTAAAAGTCAATAGATTTGTGTATATGGTATTACAGTTCCAACTTTTAACTGGTTTAATATTTTAGTTTCGGACTATATCATCAGTTGTGTTAATTTCGACACTGTTGTGTTTGATATCTTCACCTTGAATAAATGCAATATTATTAGGTGTAGTGTACAAAAAGTGCCGTAAAAATAATACAGGTATATAACCTATCAAAGATGAATGATATTAAAATTTACGCAATTATATACAACGTTGTGAAAGCGCTAGTTTGTTTGTACTTCTCGGATGTTTTCTCTCAAAAGTGGTGATTCAAGACTTGTTATAAGAGAATGAACTCGCCTTGTTGGTCAACCAACTAACTATAAAACAACAAACAAAGAAATCCCACATCTGTATTCCACATCAGCTGAGCTCTCGATCATTGAAATGTGATCTTGCTTCAGTACTCGCTCTACAGATTTACTCTATCATTCGCCATCTCATTCCAGAAGCACGATTAAAATGTGAAACTTTTCAACTACCATGGTTTGTTTCTAAGATGTTTGCTATAACGCCAAATGTGTGCATTCAAAACATAAAATGTATGTTTTTGTACAAATTTACCTTAATAAATTTATTATATTAGCCTAGTATTCTTAAATTCTTATTAGCTAATTTCCTTTGGAAAAATGAGATTTTCATGCCGTCAGCATTGTAAGACCCAGACCCGGGACCATAAATGTGCACCGATTCTGACTCCTAGAACATAATTATGTTGAGCTTGTTTTTTGTTTCAAAACATTATAATTATGTATGTGTACTTTCCACATTTTTTGTCCGATTTTCGTAATATGTGGTTCTTTAAATACAGTATCTCGTAAATGTTCCTTTTGTATCTCGGTCAAATTCGTTAGCCAGCAAAATCAGACTACGGGAAGTTAACCTTTGGGGTAAGGAAAGATTTCATCAAAAAGTTGTTTTCGTCTTTTTTTGTTGAAATTTAAAAAAAAATAGTTTATGTATTTTGGTGGTATCTATCAATGTATTAAAAATACAACAAAAAATTATGAACGTCCATTGAATCATTTCAAAATGGTGGCCAAAAAGTGATTTTTCGCTTCAACAGCGTAATGAGTTATTCGATGTCAATGGGTTACGCCTGATTTGGTAGAGTTTGGCACCGAACAATAAACAGTAAACCTATCTAGCATCAGCGTTGAAACTATGTAAATGTTTAAACTGCTTCCAAAAAATTTGAACTTTGGGTAAATGGATCAATTCAGAAACCTCTTCTTCTGTTTTGATTAAAAACATAATACTACCTCGTACGTAAGTTTAAATTACCTCAGTATTCATGTAAAAAAAAAGTAGCTTGGAACAAATACTGTACCCAAATTTTGAGCACTCGACTTTAAATCCATGTATTCATGACGAAACTTTCCCTTACAAAGTCCAAAGGTTTAAACGGAAACACCATTTTCTGGAATCTTCTTCTTTTTCTTATTATTATTATTCAGTTTTCAAAAAACAAAATAAGAAATTCAGTTTTCGTATGAATATTTTTGGCTTTTCTTTGTGCCCAAACTGGCTTTATCCCATTCGAATTAGCTCCTTTTCTCTTATCAGTCAAGGCTACCCCTTTTAATAACTTCTCCCCGACCAACTGTCCAATCGGACATGTTTTGTCTTTATAACACGTCAACAAATATTGTGTCGATTGTTTGGGAGGTGCCAATGCTACTGCTTAGGTGAGTTTCAATTAGATTAAGGTATATTAAAATTATTGTTGTAAAATTTATTGTAATGGTTATCTGTTAAGAAGAATAAAGGAAAAGCTCGTGTTTGGAATGGGCGTCTTGGCACTTACAGGTCAAACAGACTCGTATTTCTACTCAAGCACTGCTGAAAGGGTTCTTTTCTCTCATCCCATTCACGTCACTAATCTCATCTTGCCTTAGTCCCTTATCTCTGGGAAACTTTATTTCGTATTTTCCGCTGGCTTAAAACCTTACTCTACATATTTTAAAGTTGTGTTACGCTTAAAACCCTCGTTACAGTGATGCTGCAAAGGGGTTCATAAATTGCGGTTAAAACACATAAAAATATCATATCTATCTGTTATACAAAAAGAATGTCCTACTTTCAAACAACTCTCCTTCGTTAATCATTGCTTAAATATACATAAATTAAATACTAGTAAAAGTAGCAATGTTCAAAGTTTGTCTTCCTTGGTACACTTCTATATATGCTCACCATGTCCTCCTTAACTGCTCGGCAAAACCTAGCTCATAATCGAACTATTTTCCCGTAGATCTGAAGTTAATATTGATTTATGGAATGACTGCAACTCTGATACGGTTCCACAGATCACCTAGACTTTTTGTCAGAGAGGGTACGTAAATCTTCACCCTTACATAGCCTCACAAAAGAAATTCACGAGGAAATCACAAAATCTACGACGAAACTCTCGCTAACTGAACTGACTGGCTTTTTGGAAATTCAAGAACGAAAAATATCTTTTGTTCTTCATGTTGAATGGGCAGCCATTTCTTTGGTAATTAAAAGCGGAAATTACTCCTCAGTATATGTAAACAAAACTTTGAAACTTCTTCTTTTCAAGTAAATTATTTATGAAGCACTCATACTATAATAGTTACAGAAAAATTAAAGTAGGACATTCTTTTTTAATAACCCTGTAGTTTGAAATAAAAGGATTATAAATAACGGGCATTGTTTAAAACTAAATGGCGTTTTGAGCAGTTACAAAAGATTATTATAACAGTGATCAATAAATGTTTATGTGTATTTTAATTATTAAAAATAGATATATTGGGGTGAGTTGATCAATAAATGCAGTGGTTAGAGCAAATGGCGTAGAACACAAGAAGCAAGGCGAGAGATTAGTGTGACAGAATCGTTGCCCTACATCCGAGACGGAAACGCGGGATTTCTCTGTCGTTTACAATGTTTTTTTCTAGAGTTTCAAAGTTGTTCAGTTGTATTCAATTTGTGATTATTGTTATTCGCGTATAGGTCATTCAAACCATAAAAATACTTTACCCTGTCGTGAAAAGTTGGAATTTCTTAATGGCAATACTTGCTTCATCCTTTTGAAATGAGTAATTCTATCCTGTTATAATAACTTCTCTCTGACCAACTGTCCAATCAAACACTGTTGATTAAATGTGTTTCTTTAAATGTCCGTTTGTTGAATACCTAGCGCTTTTACATCCTTAACTGCCGTGATCAATTTAATTGTTTCCCATTTCGCCTTACTTCGGGTTTCACTATCACTATATCACTATTTGAGATGCCGACCACTCTCATGAGGGTATTTTAAGGCAAATATACGAGTATGTGTTGAAGGAGGAGTGTGGTGAGTGGTAGTAATGATTTATGAAGTGTAGTCTTGTTACAAACAAAAGCCAACTCTTCCTTAGAATGGGTCATTAATTAATATCCCAATGACCAGTGGAAATACAAGGACCAACGGCTTAACGTGACTTCCGAACCACGCCGGTGATGGACAGATATGTCCAAACGATACCGTCCTGTGAGTCCCAGTTCGGTAGTTGAATCTACCTCTACTAGTAGTAGGCTACCTTACTACTCGTATGCCGCTACACCTTAGCCGTAATAAATATAATGTATTTACGATTGATAACGACTTAAGAGGAGTTTCAAGTTAATCATTATTTTGCATGTTATTTTATATGCATTGGGAAAGTTGAGAAATCATCAAGCGTTGTAATTTTGATAACCACTCAAATTAAACCCATCAAACCCGTGACATCAATTAAATATGTACATCAACGAAATATGTGCATGACATCAATCACATTAACAAGAAACATTAGATATCATGCTTTCGAATTCGGTTATTTAGAAGACGTGTAGGCTAATAGCCACTCTTTTTCATGTTGGCATAATTCAGTAAATGCTTGTTGGATCTACAAAATTGGTTAAATGAACTAATTGAGATGGGGAAATCCGATTTTCAGTTATTGAATAATCAGAAACTTACGAGAATATTAATGATGGAATATCTGTCCGGAATATTCATATCCTGATATCATTCATGCCGGTTTAAATACCGGTAACTCGTTACTGTAGGTTGAATGGTAATATTAATATGGATAACTGCATCATTATTTTTCATGAAGACATTAATAATGTGGCGCAATGACTTTTTTCATATTTTTAACTTTGTGATGAATAACTAGATCTAAAGTAATCTTTCACCAAGATAGCAATAATTAAATTCTCCTTTACTGATGTTTGTTTAACTAAATTGTTTTTTTAACTACAAGAAATCAACCACCTTAAAATATGTATCCAGTTTAACAACTTAAAATGTTAATGACTTGGGCATTAACCAAAATATACCGATTTAAAAGTTTTATTTTCAAACCAGTGGCATTTTGGTTGTTTACTTTTATTTAAGAATACTATGTGAGTTCCCGGATGTGTTTCATTAGAATGGAAAAATACTTAAATTCTAAATCCCAGCTTTTCTTTTCAGGTATAAAACTGTTAATCCAACAATAGTTGGGAGTGATTCAATTAAACCGAAAAACAATATTGTCAATGATAAAGTATTGATACAAACGAGGATACAAATTAGGATGACCTAGCCATATTTCAATAGCGTAAATAAATTTAAACAATCAAAATCAAAGGGTATTTAAGAGTGCGCAGAAGTAGCCATCACCTTGGGTTTCGTCCCATAAGAACAATATAAAATAGCATTTTCTTGGGACACCTCGCTCCGGCAATTTTCATCGTATATTTATAAAATGAACATTGTTTTAAAGTACACTAAATTTTTTAGTGACTCCGCTGAGCAGAACCTCCATGATCTTATTTATAAGAACGTGACATACGCCCAAAACGTGAAGAAATCTCATATGTTATTATCTTGTTTTAACATCTTAAAGAAATCGGATTTTCAAAAGGTTATAGACAGCAGAGAAACTGCACTACTTTACTATATTTAAAATAAAACTTATTTTAAAAAGATGCTATGAAAATTGGAGACGTGAGGTGTTATAAGAAAACGCTTGTTTTACATTGTTCTGACGAAAACAAATTGGCCGACGAGTACTACACTCGAACTATTAGAGGAAACTTTGCTCGTATAAGTAAAGATGAAGTTGTGAACAGTTGTAACATGTAGAATATACCAACTGTCTCTACTCTCTACACCACGTGTTGTTAAGTACCAAGTTTCACTAATTGCTATCATCAAACACATGTCGACAGCAAACTTTACACGAGAGTCTGTGATTTCTACGTAATGCCACTGATTTATGCGAGTGAATGGGGCGAAGTCAATGGAAACAAGATCCATGTTTGGAGGGAATTACGATGTACGGAACATTTGCCCAGTAAGGCAATGACATAACGTTTAATTTTTAAACTATATTGTATAAGTTCTAGAAACCAACTTAGTGTGTGAGACTAGCGTCTTACTTTGGCTTAGATTCCTCACAACTGTCTTGACTACAACTAACTTAAACCTAGTGCTGTGAATCTAGCTCCGATTGCCTAGACCTCCGTCAGATTATAATCCAAAACTAACACTAAACCCAAGTGTTGGAGTTAAGATATCTTCGTGTTCTTTAAATTATTTTGTTACTCATTATTATTTCATCTATTTAAATGTATTGTTGTTTATAAATTGGTAACTTTATAGTTTTTGTTTTAAAATTGTGTGTTTATTTTGTGTTACATCCTAGATAATTATACTGATTGTGTCTAGTTTCTAACTATTGTCTTGTTGATCTTGCAAGAACTGTTTGTACTAATCTGACACCGCGACCATGATTTTATTAGCCCATACATCCGTAACATATTGTAGATTTGGAAGAATAAATAAAAAATAAACACCAAAAGCAGCCAGCCCAGATAAGTGGCCAACCAAATAGTTACAGGAAGTTCCACCGGGTCACCGGGGGCGCCACCAGTTTCGGTTAGCACACATCAATAGTTAAAATGTTGTCGTGTTGTGAGGATGTACTAATGCTAGCTCTTCTCATGAAGAAGCGACGGGTTAGAGGTTTTGAAGCATTCCACTGTATGTTAGCGTTTAGACTTACCAAAGGACTTTATTAAACACCGTTTGATGATATTTGTACTAATAGTGTGACACAATCTTTCTGTGACGAGCTTCTTGGACATCAAAGATGATATCACAGTATCCAACACCAAGTTGTCTCATATTGTGCAATCAAACTGTTTACTTTTAGTAATAAGTTATTAAAAACTAAACTAAACTTAAATTTCCTATAAACAAAATATTTTACCAAGGGTGTTTTTCTGTTTCATTTTCATATTATTTAAATCTATAACATGAAATAGGAGATGAACCTAGTAGTTGGTGCCTATCGGCTCTCACTAGCATTTATAGTTTGTACCACCAGTGCAGATATCAGGGACCGGAAGAAGCAAGGTGAGCTAGTGACGTCAGTCGAGTTGTCATGATAACATACAAGGCATCATGCAGTTTGAAGAAGCAGGGTTTAAAGATTGATAGTTGTGAACGTGAAATTGAAGTTGTGAAGACTGTTAATGTTACTTTGGAGCGTAAAGTTAATGTTGTGGAAAGTCAACTTAATGATATTGAGCAATATTCTCACAGAAACAATCTGATAGTTTACGGTATTCTGAGTACAGCAATGAAAAGTGCTCGGTGTTATCAAGCGGTTAGCAGAGGTGATAGAGTTTCCTGAGTGGTCCAGCAGTCTAGTGGATGCAGTTCATAGGATGGGTTCAAAGGACGGTAATGGTAGACCTATCATCATCAAGTTCGTGAGTCGCCTGGACCGAGATATGTTCCTCCAGTGTCGGAAGAGGAAGCGGAACCTTCGTGCTTCGGACTTGGGATATAGCAGTGACAGTAATGTGTACGTGAATGAGTCCCTAACACCTGCAAATAGAGGCTGCTGCTGAAGACAGAGAAGCTGCCAAGAAGAAAGGATATGCGTTCGCCTGGACCTACAACCTCCTGGAGAACCAGCCCGGAAAATCACACATGAAGATGACCTGGAAACCCTGTGAATGTGCTAGTGTTGATATTTATTTTAGTGTTTTTGTGAAGCGTCATTGTAATAAGGTAGGCCTAATTTATTTCAATTGCATGATTTGGGTGTGGCATGTTAACTTTAAAGTAAATGAGCAATAACTCGAAAGTAGTAAATAATTTAATAATTTATTATCAGAATGTCAGAGGGCTAAGAACTAAAACTTTAACTTTCAAAGGTAATTTGGTTTCCTCCGATTTTGATATTGTAGCTCTCACTGAAACCTGGCTAATCCCTGATATTAGCAATGGTGAAATGTTTAATGATGAGTTTAGTGTGTTCGAAGGGACAGGGATAGGTTAGCTACAGGGTTAGCCATGGGAGGAGGGTTTTATTAGCCACACGTAATAGCACTTTGCATTCTGAACAAATTTTTGTTTGACAGGCCTGAAGAAATGGTTTGGGTTAGAGTTAATGATGGGAAAGGGTTTTCCTTATTAATAGGCGTAATTTATTTCAAATGCAATTCTAAACTAGATGTATATATGAATTTTTTTGAATTTGTTGGAAGGCTTCATGATAAGTATAACTGTAAAATGTGTATTTTTGGTGATTTTACTTTAGTAATAAGTTATTAAAACTAAACTAAACTTAAATTTCCTATAAACAAAATATTTTACCAAGGGTGTTGTTTCTGTTTCATTTTCATATTATTTAAATCTATAATATGAAATGGGAGATGAACCTGAGTAGTTGGTGCTACATCGGCTCTCGAAGCATTTATAGTTTTGACCACCCAGTGCAGATATCAGGGACCTACGGAAGAAGCAAGGTGAGCTAGTGACGTCAGTCGAGTTGTGTCATGATAACATACAAGGCATCATGGACAGTTTGAAGAAGCAGGGTTTAAAGATTGATAGTTGTGAACGTGAAATTGAAGTTGTGAAGACTGTTAATGTTACTTTGGAGCGTAAAGTTAATGTTGTGGAAAGTCAACTTAATGATATTGAGCAATATTCTCACAGAAACAATCTGATAGTTTACGGTATTCCTGAGTACAGCAATGAGAAAGTGCTCGGTGTTATCAAGCGGTTAGCAGAGGTGATAGAGTTTCCTGAGTGGTCCAGCAGTCTAGTGGATGCAGTTCATAGGATGGGTTCAAAGGACGGTAATGGTAGACCTATCATCATCAAGTTCGTGAGTCGCCTGGACCGAGATATGTTCCTCCAGTGTCGGAAGAGGAAGCGGAACCTTCGTGCTTCGGACTTGGGATATAGCAGTGACAGTAATGTGTACGTGAATGAGTCCCTAACACCTGCAAATAGAAGGCTGCTGCTGAAGACGAGAGAAGCTGCCAAGAAGAAAGGATATGCGTTCGCCTGGACCTACAACCTCCTGAGAACCCAGCCCGGAAAATCACACATGAAGATGACCTGGAAACCCTGTGAATGTGCTAGTGTTGATATTTATTTTAGTGTTTTTGTGAAGCGTCATTGTAATAAGGTAGGCCTAATTTATTTCAATTGCATGATTTGGGTGTGGCATGTTAACTTTAAAGTAAATGAGCAATAACTCGAAAGTAGTAAATAATTTAATAATTTATTATCAGAATGTCAGAGGGCTAAGAACTAAAACTTTAACTTTCAAAGGTAATTTGGTTTCCTCCGATTTTGATATTGTAGCTCTCACTGAAACCTGGCTAATCCCTGATATTAGCAATGGTGAAATGTTTAATGATGAGTTTAGTGTGTTCCGAAGGGACAGGGATAGGTTAGCTACAGGGTTAGCCATGGGAGGAGGGGTTTTATTAGCCACACGTAATAGCACTTTGCATTCTGAACAAATTTTGTTTGACAGGCCTGAAGAAATGGTTTGGGTTAGAGTTAATGATGGGAAAGGGTTTTCCTTATTAATAGGCGTAATTTATTTCAAATGCAATTCTAAACTAGATGTATATATGAATTTTTTTGAATTTGTTGGAAGGCTTCATGATAAGTATAACTGTAAAATGTGTATTTTTGGTGATTTTAATTTACCAATTTTTCCAAACGAAGATCTAAATAAAGGTAATAATTATCTTAAAGAACTAAACAATTTTCTGAGTCTAGAACATTTGTCTATGTATAACTTCATTCAAAACTTTCAAGGAAAACATTGGATTTAGCTATATCAGACTGGCCACAGCTGGGCTTAGCTTCCATTTGTAGTGACCCACTAGTAAATGAGGATAATTACCATCCTGCATTGATATTTGAATCAGAGATTGTGTACCATAACTGGAATAAGGGGAAAGTAAATGTAACAAAGCTGACTACAACTTCAAAAAGCAAGTTTTTAAATATCTATGAAGATTTAAGAGTTGTTAATTGGTCGTTTTAAAAGACATTAATGATCCAAATATAGCTGTGGAGCTTTTACAATGTAATTTACAAAATACTGGACGATTGGTGTCCAAGAAAGTACACACAAAATTGCAAGTACCCAGTCTGGTATAGCCGATCTGATTTATCAAATCAAAACAAAACATAAGTTTAGGAAAAAGTTCCAACGTAATGGAAAGCAAGCTGATTTGGATGAATTTAAAAGACTGAGAGGGGTTGTGAAGCGCAAAATTAAGGGTGATTATGCTAGTTATTTAAATAATGTAGAAAACAACGTTAATATAGACATTAGAAAGTTTTGGGATTTCAAAAAATACAAGGAACCACAGTAATGTGAGTAGTAGTATGACTAAAGATAATGTAGATTTTAAAGGCGATAGTCAGATAGCAAATGCATTCGCTGAGCACTTTAAACTGACCTTTGCTGCGCCATCCTCTTTAAATAGCGGGGCGAATGACCTTGACACTGAACGGCCTGCTCGCAGTCTTTTAATTTCTCAGGTAACTGAGGGTGAAGTGTTCAAGGCTATTAAACAGCCCAAAAGATCTGCTGGACCAGATAAAATACCTTCTTATGTTTTGGGTTGTTGTGACTTTTGTTGAGCCATTGTGCATTATTTTTAACCTGTGTTTAAGTCAAAATATTTGTCCAGACGCTTTTGCTAACTAGAGTTACCCTTATATTTAAGAGTGGCGATCAAAAGCAATTCAAAATTACCGCCCTGTTGCGGTGTTATCAACTCCTTCTAAGATATTTGAGATTATTTTATGTGAAAGAATTACGTTTTATCTTAAACCTGTTATGTCTGATGCTCAACATGGTTTCTTGGCAAAAAGTCTATTGTTACCAACGAGATGAATTTTACTGAATATGTTTCTACTAAACTAGACCATAATTCTCAAGTAGATGCGATTTTCACAGACTTAGCTAAAGCATTTGATAGAGTTGATTATGGCGTACTTATAAATAAAATGCATAATGTTGGGTTTTCGTGTAGTTTGTTAAACTTTTTCAAATCTTACTTCTTTGAAAGAATACAATACGTTTCATATAAAGGCTGTGATTCGAGTAGATATATTGTGACTTCGGGTGTCCCTCAAGGGTCAAATCTAGGCCCGTGTTTATTTAACTTATTTATTAATGATATTGCAAATTGTGTAAAAACCTCAAAAGTTCTTCTTTACGCAGACGATTTGAAACTTTATAAGGAAATTATAACTAATGACGACACGCATGCATTACAGGAGGATTTAAACGCTGTTTTTGCGTGGAGCTGTCAAAACAAAATTTCATTCAATATTAAAAAATGCAAAACTATGACGTTTACAAAGAAAAGACTACCTTTTTTGTTTGATTACTCAATAAATACTGAGATACTAGAAAGGGTAATCGAATTTAGAGACTTAGGTATTGTTTTGGACCCTGCATTAAATTTCAATCAACATATTGTGACAATGGTAAATAGAGCCCTAAGAAATTTAGGGTTTATTTTGAGACAATCACGTAATTTCAATTCCATAGGAACTCTGAAAACTCTTTATTTAGCTCTAGTTCGATCACATTTGGAATTCTCTAGTGTCATATGGAATCCTCATTACTCATGTTACATTAATTTGATTGAAAGGGTTCAGAAAAAATTCTTACGATTTTTGTATTTTAGAATGACTGGATATTTTACGTTTGAGATTCCATATAGTGAACTTTTGAGTGTTTTTGAACTTGACAGCCTTGAAAAAAGAAGAAAAGTTGCCAATTTAGTTTATCTTTTTAAGCTTGTAAGATGTGAAATCGAAGACTCTTATTGTCTATCCAAAATTAATTTTTATGCCCCAGCATTTTACAATAGGTCACAAATGCTATTTAATATTAATTACTCAAGAACTAGATCTCACTTCTCTTATTCGTTGAATACAATGATGCGTCTGTACAATGTTTTGCCGCCAGAAGTAGACATTTTTTTAAATACTTTAAATTGTTTTAAGAAATATTGTCAGATATATGTATTATAAACTATATTTTGTAATTTATTCGTGTGTACAGTATTGGGTTTGGCATTTCCTCCGTGCTCAATTCTCCGGTCATTGGCTCTGATAACTTTACTGATGGATTGTTTTTCAAATTTATTTTATAGGCTACAGGCCTAACTGTTTTGTTCACTCTAAATTTTAATTATTGTTATTATCATTGTTATTTATTTATTGTTACAACCGTTGAAACGTTAATATATTTGTGTCGTTATTACTTGTTAATTAGTTTGATATTATAATGTGGCTGCAAATTTTATTTATCAGTCTTTATTATGTATAATGTTTACAACTAGTCTGTTTTTTCCATAAGTCCATAATTATGTGTAAATTTATTTATATTTGCGCTGGTTCCACAGTTAAGTGTTTTATTAAAATATGAATTATTTTGGATATAGGTTATCTCCACTACAATGTGTAATATAATGTGTAATATGTATGTACTGCTGTAATTTAATTGGATTTAATCTGTTTTACAGCATGCAAATTAAATAAATAAATAAATAAATGAAACCCTAAAGTTAGACTGTACCTCAACTAAAACGGCTGTCCCAACCTGCCACATCATCCAAACAGACTGACCAACCTAAAACTATATGCCATGTAGATTCAATATGTATAATTCAAGGAGGTGTGTAGTACATCAAAGATTATGTTATGGTAGGTATATAGTGCATATGCAATGACTGAGGCAGGAAATTCAACATAGTTGTGGCAGCCCAAGCACAGATAGTACTGCGAGTGAATTCTTATAGAGTCTCAAGCAGAGCCACTGACGCATGCGCAAGTTCGTTTTAGAAAATCGCACGATTTGGTCACATTTAAGGCCGTTTTTTCAATTGCCTGGTTAGCAGCTGGTTAACTAACCACCGGTTAAGTTATTTACAGTCTGCAATGTTTACATTTTCACGCAACGTTCAAATTCCTTAATGAATTATTTGAAGATCTTTCATGCAATTAAGGTATAGTTTTACCATTTTTATTGACTTTAGCATGTACACATTATGCTAATATAGCTAAATGCAAACTGTAACACCAAAATGCAAAATCAAAACAGACAAAGTAAAACTTAACCTTAAAATTATCCAGCTTTTCTTATTGGTAGGCTCCCTGTCCTAATTTTAACCACCGGTTAAGGCTGAATTGAAAAAACGGCCCTTAATCATGTGGCCACATGGTTGAGCGTCTGGAACCGAGGGGAGAGAAATACGGCGAGGAATGGCAGCGCTATCTGTGCTTGGACTGCCGAACTGTGTTGATTATCTTGCTTCAGCCACGTGGCATCTATGCTCAATCTACCTACCATAACGTAATATTTGAGTAAACAAACCAAACAAATGTGTTGTAATGTACAAAGTGAGTAGACACAGCCAGTAGGAGTGAAACAGCTGTGATGTAGACTGGAACTGCGACATTAGTTTTCATCATTAGGTAGTTGCGGCACTAACAGCGTTTTCATGTCTTCAGTTTTCACTGTGAGACTACACTTTCATTCTTACTGTCAACTAACCTAACACACCTGCTTATCTACAACTCGTGCACTATAATTATACTTCATATACTATACTATCTATTACTGTATTACTATTATCTATCATATTACGGAGTAATACTATATATTATGCATTCTTTAATATCCACTGTATACTTCATCAATAGAAAAACGAAGAAGAAAACGTGTAAGCATCAGTTGGAAAAGCAAACAAACTGTGAACTATAATTCAACAGTATATCAAAGAAACTGTTTGAACATTCGGACTTTAAAAGGTTTTTTAATAAGTAAGGTTTTAGCTACCAAAGTAGAATCAAATCTACTGAGTTATCGAGGCCCAGTATTTTGGGGCTTCATAAGTTTACGTATTAATTTACAAAAAGAACTACTATTGATCTTTATCGGATTACTTTTCGGATTCTTTTTTATCTACTTCGGATCAATTTTACAGTCAGTTAGACTAAAAACTCTGTTGTATGCGCAAAACAAATGATAAAACCATCTTTGTCGTCATCTTTGTTTAGTTTTACGCAACTTCTAATGACTCGTATGGATTGTATTTTTTCTAGACCGATTTGTTTTAGGTAGAAAGTTAAAAGCCGTACAGTCAGAACACACAACTTTGATCATCTGTAGAAACAAAACCAAAGCAAAAAACAACATTTTCTTTTAATCTGATAAACACACTTCAACTATCAGAACTAAATACTAACATACCTGCCGAGAGAAGCGAATTCCATTGCAATTTGTTACTACAACAGTTCCAATTTCAGTACTATTATCACGAACATTCGCAATGCTTACAGTCTCGTTACTTCAGCCTTCAGCACTAGATTGTTTATCGTATAAGACCGTTAGTCGGGTGTACGCATTGTCAACAGCCTCGCCCGGTCTGCAGTCTGTGTACGTGAGTGAGTTACTAGGCTGTTCACTACGCTCACGGCTTAGTTCCGGCCTCAGCTTTACATGCTCTGCGTTACGAGTAGAGAGCATAATAATTATTGTGCTCTGTGGTTACGAGGCAAGTGGCAGCCTGGTTGCGGCTTTCAGCCTTGTGGCGTTTCGTGGTATTTGTTGCATTTTATGGAAATCGTGAGGGGACCGTTACTCATCGGTGTAGTATAAATGGGCTTTTGGCGCAATTTTAAAATGACTTGACGGGCGTTTTGTATATTTATCATTAAAGCTCACATTTGTTTCAAATAAAATAATGTAATTTTAGATAATCCAAGCCCTGTTTCGGTACAAACTGTCCCTTTCTTAAACCTGTCTAAGTTTGGTACAACAAATCGAAAATTTGGTTGAAATTGGACGGAGGAATAGTTTTGAAGATACTGTATCGCAAACTCGTATAAGAATTTCTGGAGACATCGATTATATTGCAATGGATAGACTTTAACTATAATTATTGATACGCATGTGAATTTTATATCATGTATGTACATACACGTACTTAGACAAGCAATTTTGTATGAATTAAGACAAGCGTTTGAGAAGTATAGAACACTTTAGAAAAATATAGAAATTACCGTTATTGTCATTATTTAAATGAAAGTCTGATGGATTTTAATAACAACCAGAATGAGAAACAAATGTGCAAAGCTTGAATACAATCCATGAGTGTGTGTGTTTTAGCGCAAACAACACACAACACTCACACACGAAAAAAACTATTCTTCGTTGTCGCTAATCCGACTACCAACAGTCATTAGTTTAAATGCAAATGTATTTTTATGGCTAATCTATCTGCTTGGTTTGATACTACGGAATAGTTTAGAATGAGCCAGTTTATCGAATGAGTCAGTTGGCCCGAGACAATTGAATTTGGAGGCAGAACCCTGGAAATAAGGTCCAGGCCTGCATTAGCTTTTCTATTACCCACATTGCTTGAAGGCACACTTTAACTTCTCGCTTTTAAAAATTCAAGGGGAAAATGAAGTAGACAATATCTCTAACCTAACCTAACAATCAATCAATGGCTGGTTAGTCTGCGTATCCAGCTTAATTATCACTGTAAAGAGCGGATGGGAGCAGGTGTGCCTTTGTACGTATTGGGTAAAAGTATACTTGGGGCTGACTTGATTTTGTAGCTTGCACAAGAAAGGCCCTTTTAATATTGTATATACTCGTGTTTATTTATTCAAGACAATTTAATATTTAGTGCCAAAAGCTGCTGGTAAAGTTTTCACAATTTAAACGCTGATCCCTATGGTTTTAATGCTCAAGGAATAGTTTGAACTTTGACGTGTCTGACTTTCCAGCATACACTATGTTTAATAGTTTTGAAATACGTTTTTTATAGATATTGTATGACGCTTGACTCTTGTCTTGTAATTTTTGTTTCAGTTAGAGGTAATTTCTATAACATTTCAGAAACATAAGATCTCAATTTCACCCCGAGGAAAGCTTTACTCAGCTAATGTTGATGAAGTGGGCAATGAATTAGTTTTATGCTATTACACCAGACAGCGCTGCCGTTGTTTTATATCCGGTACATCTTACATCCGCTTCATGTAAATCTCTTATATATTTGCAAGTTACCACTGACATATGATCACTCCACAGCACAAACTATACGTCCTAGAAAGATGAAATTTGGCACGTAGATGCATTTCATGGTGTAGATGTGCAATAAGGCTGGGTTTTACGAAATTCAAATTTTAAGGGGGTTTAGGGGTGGAGCTACGTCGTGAATCTCGCCCGTGCAAGCCTTTACACTTGCATCTGTAGAAGCTAAACAAGTGATCGGATCTTAGATTTGACGAAAATCGTTAGTGTGGAATGAAATGATCTACAACTTTGTATTTAACATTCTTTTCTATCTCCAACAGTTTTGACGTCATATCACTTTTAAAGTAAAACTGAGAAATTTTACTCTTTTTGCCTGTTTGCGCATATAAAAAGGCAGATTCCAACCATCTATGACTACAAAACCTTTAGTTTAGGTAGTAAGTGTTTGATAGTATACAAAATTATGACGATAGGCTAAAAATTATATTTCAAAGTACCTATTATGAGAGCTTAAAGAGCGACTTTTTTAGTCGTTTGACGTTTTCTTCAGCCGTATCTCCGGTATTAGTTTTTGTAGCTCAACTGTAGACCAATAGAAACTTTAAAATGTCATATTTTTCATTTGACATTAATTTTAGATGGTATGATTATTTCTAAGGTTATGACAAGTTAAACACAGATAGTTTTTATGATAATATTAAGCAGGCTCAAACTAAGACACTTGCCAAGTTTGAGGGTCTGTCATGCATCGTTAAGTGGTACAGTGTGCTGATTAATTTATGAAAGCTACTTAAAAATATAATTTTTTAAAGTACACATTTTTACATTATCAACGTTAGTCTTTTCTACGAACGGAGTTCACGTTGTTTGTTTATGTGTTGAGGAAAGCGTAGGTTTTTATGTGTTTAAGTAAACATTTTTCGTGTTTTACAAGAAAATCTAGCTTGCACAAAACCACTACTAACAGTATTGTGATCAGTGGCTGAGTCTGCCTCCTGCAGTAGGCTCACAGGAGCGGGCCAGCAGCCGTGGATCGCGGTGGGATGGTGGCTATTCTGGGTCCTGTACCGCGGCATGGCGGTCATTCCCACTGTTTTCTGTGGTGGGGGTATATAAGGGACCCGCCCGCGCGCTAGACTTCACTTGGTTCCTGCTCTCTACTGTTAACATCGTGCCTCACACTCTGCTATCGTTCTCAACATCATCTTCCATCACTCTAATAATTCAGTTTTTCCACAACATTTCACATTCAATTTTTGTTTATTCATACAGTCTTCCAGTTAAATTTTATTTTAACTTATTTACATAATATTACTCCACAATAGTAAATAATAATGTTGGTTTTATCATCATATAAAACAGGATAATATTATTTTTACTTGCATTAGGGTTCTCAGTTTATTAACTTACTCCTACAATAATCCTTTTAATTTAGATATCAACCAATACCTTTTACGTAAAACATTTTGTTTGGGTAAGTAAAAGGTTGTTTGTCAATTCAACTCCCTTAGTCATATAGTTCCTAATATTCACTTTTGTGTATGTAATTTATTTGTCATTTTTCTATTTTTTTTAAACATGGCTTCAACTATTCAACCCGTCGTAGGAATGTTACAAGGAATATTAGACGGGGGATACCTCGACACTGACCAAATAGATATATTTATTCAGTTGTTGGAGCGACATACTGGCATTAGTACCTTCAGTGTTAATGCAATACAAACACTTGATGGTGCAAGTCACATCCAACCCGTTCTAACTCCTCATATACAAATCATGTTTTCCGGTAATCACAAGAGTGAGACGGCTGTAGGCCACTACAAGGTATTTCACTACAACGGAAGGGAACTGTATGTGTATGATAGTTTCAGCAACACAGCAGTTTTTACACCACTAGATTTTAAGTTTATTAAAACCGTTTTCCCCACCTGTCTAGTGCTGCTATTTTTATTAAGGTCCAGGAGCAAACTAACTACATTGATTGTGGCCTCTTCGCTATTGCCAATGCTACGTCAGTTGCACTTTGACTAAACCGGCGAGTCAAACTTACAGTCTGTCTGACATGCGCCCACACCTGGTGAGCATGCTTAATAATGATATGCTGCGTCCTTTTTCCTACAGCTTCAGAATCATCTCAAGTTTCCATCGATGCATTGCAACTCAACAATATTAACTTTCCACAGCTACCAGTTTCTAGCTTAGATCAAACGCACGAATTTAGTACACGTTGCCCCAAAAATTTGAAGAAGATAGCACCTAAACAATTAAACTTTGTGCATAGTCAATATACGACTGTATCTTCAGAAATCATCGCGCCCGACGAAAACAGTATTCCATTACCATCGGATTCCATTCAAACATCTCAAGACATATCTGATGATGACATGCCTCATTAATTATGTAGATAGTAAAACAAAGCCACGTTGAAACCTTCTACCTTGAAAAATGGTTTTGAAACAAACAATTCAAATAAAAGGAGAAGAAATCGGTCTAAAGTGAATGATAGGACTAAAAGGCAAAAAACATCGAATCAGTTAAAAAACTATACACAAAATCCTCAAGCACAAAAAGAAGCCGAAAAAAGTATAGGACAAAATCCAGAAAAAAAAGAGAATCAAGTAAGAAGTACAATGTGAAATGCCCAGAAGTAAATGTCGAAGCTGTTAGGCGTTACAACGAGAAAAGACCGCTCATTCCATGGAAATCAAAACACCTATCAGGTTTTTCTTATGACCCATCAGTTGATTACAACAGTGACAAATTAGTTTCTCTGGGTCAACACGTTGAATGCAAGTGGTGTCATGCGATCAAGTGGAAGGATGAAAGTCCTGGCATGTGCTGTAGCAACGGCAAAGTTCAACTTCCAGTTATTAACCAGCCTCCTGAGCCACTACATAGCCTTTAAATAACAACCACTTGAGTCTAATAATTTTGCCGAATACTAGAAATAATAGTTGTTTTCAGATGACTTCATTTGGAGCGACAGAGATAAAGGTTGGTAACTTCATGCCGACGTTTAAAGTTCAAGGCCAGGTCTACCACAGGATAGGCAGTTTGTTGCCATCGCCTGACCAAAATCCATCTTTTCTACAGATTTACTTTATTGTAGATGAAGAAAAGAAGTGGAAATAAGAGCTGGCCTTTTAATGCCTGAAGCTGCTTGGTAAACTCAATTCAAAATGTGTTCACGAACACAACCCTTATATTCGGGACTTCAAATCAACAATAGAAAACTCCCGCAGGGAAATGAATTCAAAGTCGTGTAAGTGCAGATAGAGACCGGCAGGTGAGCATAGAGGCCGCTACACCACCTACTATAGTGAGGTTGCTGGTCATCTCGGTCAGCAATTTGAAAAGAGACATCATCTCACAGCAGGGACACTTTGTTAGTACGCATCAGCGAAACGCATCGCGCATGACGCTCTTCAATATCCCCTTATATTTTGCCGTGGAGAAGATGGCTATTCTGTAAACATCCCCAACGTGACCCAGTAACCAAAACCAACTTAACTAAAACGGTATCATCTTCCGACTTTATGCTTACTTAATAATGGAAAGACAAGGCCAGAGCAGTTTGTTTAACCAATTTTGGTGGACATGTACGCAAAGATAGACGGAAAGATTGAATTTCATAAGATTTAATCAGAGATGTCCAAGACTAAATTATAAATCCACCAAAAACTACTCTTTAGCTTTTTGAATTGTGCCAAACGGACGATTTTGCAAAAACTTTTTCTACAGTGAAGTCCCAGCCTATTACACCTGAAAAACAATGTTTTGCCGTCGGAAACAGGGAAAACATATTCCAGGACACCCAGACATTAGGAAAGATAATGTACTGGTCGTGTTTACACGGTACATCCAAACAACACCGAGTGCTATTATCTACGTCTTCTCCTTCATGAGGTCAACAGGTTTTGAAGACCTTCGAGGGTATCCGTGGTTCACTCTACCTATCAATCTGCTTGCAGAACGCTGGGTTTGCTGCAAATGACAGCCATTGGGATGATACCTTGGAAGAAGCTGTGTCCGAGTCACCTCACAAAATAAGGCAACTTGCTGTCATTTAGTGTTTTGCCAGGCTTCTGGACCCTCTAGCATTGTGGAAAAGCACAAGGAAATATGTCAGAAGATTTCAAGAGACATTTAGAGGCAGAATGTTCCGGCTTACAAATGGACCAAATCTCTGATATAATTTACAACAAATGTTTACAATCTGACAGCATTCTATCCTCATGTCAAATCAGGCGTTCAACACCTGGTCTCCCTTTCTCCGACGTTTAACTCACCACCGACAGAAATCAATCGCGGATACATAAAGAGTCGTCTTATGACATAGATCGACTGTCTGAATTAGTCAATGACCTCGTTCTCAAACTGAATGAGGAGCAGAAACGTGTCTACGAAGAAGTAATATCAAGCATTTTCAAATTCTGAAAGATATTCTTTTGACGCACCGAGAGGTACTGGAAAACCTTTCTATTAAATTTGATTCTAGCTAAGGTGAATGGAAAGAAATATCGCATATCCGTGGCGTCTGGCATTGCAGCAACGTTGTTTGGGGAGGAAAACTGCTCATTCCGCCTTCAAACTCCCACTCAACTTAAATCACGCAGAGCTTCCACTTTTGCAACATCTCCAAACAAAGTGATTCTGCTGAAATCCTTCCAACCTGAAATGGTCATGCTGATCTCAGGGAAGACTGCTTCCCATGGCCAATTTTATGTTGCGTGTTCCAAAGTAAGTTCATCAGACTCTTTGGTCATCCTCCAGCCGCAACATAAAACCCGAAACGTTGTATAAGGCGAAGTGTTGTAAATATAGCATTTTGTAAATTCGTGTAAATAGTGTTTCTATAAACCTGTAAATATTTCTGCTTTTTATTGTAAATTTATCCTGTATGTATATATTACTTCAAGTAAATATGTACATTATTACATGGTTCTCTGAGTTAGCCGGCCTCCCGTATGACTCGGGATAGCTTATGATTGCAATCATCAGAAATAAGGAAGTGCACCAACTGGCTAACAATTCATGGAAGCGAATACCATGTCTGTAAAGTGAAGTCACGGGTGTTCGTAGCTATCTTATATGTTTACCGCATGAGCCAGAGTATAAAGGTAGCCTATTAAAGGATGAGGAAAAGCTGTTAAAAGGTATCCTAGCCAGAAAACCATTTCGAAACATGCAAAAATTTGTTATGTTTGTCTCAAACATATACTGCCTGGAACCATTGAACAAAACGAGACACTCAATGATGTACAGAAGAGCAAAGACATACCAACGCTGTGTACAGCCCAGCGTAGTACCATCACCGCGGTATAAGCACCCTCATACTGACATTGCCAGTACTCAATTAACATTGGCAATGTAGTTCCCAGTATATTTGAAAACGTCCATCGCGAATTATCGGTTTACTAAGAGTAGAAAAATAATCGTAATACAGGGTTAGGCAAAAGTGTGGAAACGCCTTTATAACTTTTTAATCAGTGTTTCCAGCGCAATCAAACTTGGTACACTTTATAAGAGGAAACCAAAGTACTTTTAATGCATACTGACACTTTGCCCCAGTTTTCAAAATGGGATTGGGGTAACCTCATAATTTTCATAGGGAGCCCCATCGAGTGACACCTCATTTTGAAGGTCTTAGAAAATGTTGATGAATGCTGCAAACTAGAAGTCTTTATCTTGACCCAAAAGAAATAGCGTCCATTTTAAGGTACACAGATTTGAATTATGCGAAAGTTTGAAACATTTTATAATTTTTAATCAGTTTTTCCAGCGCAATCTAACTTGTAAATTTACTAGAGGAAATAAAAGTACTGGGTAACTGCATACTGCATTTGACCCCAGTTTAAAGTGGAGATTGGGGTAGCGTAATTTTATAGGGAGTTCGATGACACCATTTTGAAGGTCTTAAAGATGATGATGAATGCTGAAAACTAGAGTCTCTATCTTAACCCAGAGAAATGGCGTCCATTTTAAGATACACAGACTTATTACGCGAAGTGGAACGCCTCATAACTTTTAGTCGGGTTTTCAGTAACCAAACTTGATACATATTATTGAAGTTATCAAACTATCTTTAATGCATACTGACACTTTGACCCAGTTTTCAAAATGAGTGATTACTGTAACTTAAACCCAACGCCATTTCTTTCTGTTAAGATAGAGACGTCTAGTTTCCAGCATTCATCATCATTTTCTACGACCTTCAAACTGAGGTGTCACTTGATGGGGCTTCCCTATGAAAATTATGGGGCTACCCCCCCAATCCCCCATTTTGAAAACTGGGGCCAAGTGCCAGTATGCATTAAAAGGTACTTTTGTTTCCTCTAATAAATGTACAGAGTTCAGTCGCGCTGAAAAAACTGGTTAAAAAGTTATAAAGGCGTTTCCACACTTTCGCCTAATAAAAAGCTGTATAGCTTAAAATCGACGCCATTACTTTCTGGTTTAAGATAGATTTCTAAATAGCAGCATTCATCAACATTTTTAAGACCTTCAAAATGAGGTGTCACTCAGTGGGCTTCCTATGAGAATTATGGGCTTCCCCAATCCCCATTTTGAAAACTGTGGCAAAGTGTCAGTATGCACTAAAAGGTACTTTAGACTCTAATAAAGTGTACCGAGTTCGGTTGCGCTGAAAACACTGGTTAAAAAGTTATTAAGCGTTTCCACACTTTTTCCTAACCCTGATATAAAAAATGAATCCTCTTTTAGTTAGAAATGAATAACTCAATAACGGCTTCATGGGTTTAATTTGTTTTTTAAGTTCTCTAATTATTGTTTGTAGAATATTCCTACGAAAAATAAAAATCATATGGAAAACAACTTAAAATGTTGATGATTTAATTGCACGTTATACCATATTTTCCAGCTGTTTTGTAAAACCAAACACATCAAGAATTCATTAACTCAATATGTTTTCAATTATAAAATTATTTTCGTTTTTTTGCAATTTTATTTTGTTACCGTATTTTTATTAATTTATTTTTTGATTGTTCAATAGAACTAACTCTCTGGATAGTCCTCATCATATAATAAATACTCTGTAGTCCTCATACTCCACAAGATTTAATTTGTTTTATTTGAAAAAAAATCCCATTGGATTACGCGTGACATACTAGTTTTAAAATTTCAAATGTGATATTCGTCTATAACGTATTTATATTTTTATTCCGGTACGCTGTCTCTTAATCAGTTAAAAACTATTCAAACAATTAATATATTGTGTGTATTGTTTCTGTTAGAACCATTGTTAGAATATTTAGCATAAAGTTGGTTCTTTTAAATTTAACTGTTTGGTTCAATCAAACGAGAGGCTAGGACAACTACCGAACAGGGAGTAGTCCGTGAGCGCTTGCCTTCTCAAGCAGGTGTTCACCTCATCAACAGATTACCAAATTCTTTTAAAAACGCTCAAGTGCCCAAGGCATTCAAAGTTCGTATAAACACTGTGTTGTCCACTCAAGCTTTTACAACATTGACGAGTTTATGGCGTTTAATTGGGAGATCTTGTAATTGGCTGACCGACTAGGGACTAGAGGATAATTCGAAAAATGAGAGAGATATTGAAAAATTGTATGTATGAAAGGGACTTAGATGAGAGTGAATGGAAAATTTCAACAATCAATTTTTCGGACAATTGCCATGCATTGTAAAAGGTTTTCAATAAAAATTTATTTATTTATTTGCTGTTTTGTTTAACGTTGATTTACCAAATCAAGGTATGTTGTATATAATTTTTAGTTTGCTCTCTTGCGCTTCATTTAGCAAATCTAAGTTACAGATTTCTCCTTATCTGAAGTAGCCAAAAATAATGATTCTGATACGTTGTGAATCCTGCCATTAACAACCCCTTCAAAAGGAAACAATTGGAACTATGAAGAGTTAATTATTAAATAATATCGTAAAATGCAGTGCAATCTTGGGTTCAATTAGAAACGACTTGTTATTGCGAAAGCGTTCAACTAAACGCTGAGCCGTCCTTAATTGGCCCTCCAGGGCCATTCGGTATTTCATGTCTAAGCTACTTATTTAACGACGGCACTCTCCCTTCATACGACATTTATCTACTGCTTTACCTCCGACGTGATTTTCTCCTACAGAGTACTCATTGATGTACTTGATCAAGTTCTGACTGATTCTTAATATTGAACTTAAGAGCGGCTGCAGGTTAAACTCAGAGTACCGCTTATAATATGGGATGAAAACTGCAAACTACGTTTTAGGCAAGTTAATTTACTTAAATATGAAAATGCTGTCTGGGGAAGCATAGATCAATTGATGATGCTTCATATAAACACTAAAACTTTAACTTTCGTCACAAAATTAGTTCTGTAATTCTGAACTAAAAACTGGATTTTTCCATAAGAACATAGCCCTCGAAATTCAGTAATTAAAATTCTATTTTTATAACCGAACATCTTTTTCTATTTTATATGCAGCAGCACTAGTGACTCTATGCTTCCCGTTCTACGTTTTAATTCATAAACCTAAGTAAAACACAGTTTGCACATTTTCCCATGTTAAATTCTCTATCCCGTTTGAACGCCGTTCGGGCTCTATTCGGCCCCCTCTTAAGTGGGATTTAAGAGAGATGTTGAGATAACGATTTTTATGAGGAATAGCTAACTTGCTAAGATAAGAGGGTAATAAGCAGCTCACTAATTGCCACCCTTCCCCCAACCACTTAGTTTTCGAGTTTACTCCTACCCGACGCCAGCCTTGTAACTTATACTTCGAGCACCGTATGACCATTACACATTTTAGCGTGATAAACAACTATGGATGCGTTATTAAATTCGTATGAGAACAGGTGACCTTCTTTGTTCGCCGATTTTGTATAACCGTTGAACTTTGATCTTTGAAGAGTATTACAGTTGTGATCAAATTAACGTATACAGTTGATTGGCTTGTTAATAATAACTCACAAAATGACGTCAATGGTTCAAAAGCATCGAACTTGCCATAAAGTTTATATTTCAAATTTGAGGTAGAACACCAGCACTAATTTTGTTTTATCTCACTCTTATCACTTTTAAGTAAACATTGTCTAATTAAAATTTTAAATATAAACAAAGCATTTAACGACGTATATGGATGACTCAATACTTTGTTTTGTGACAATATGTTTTGTACAAAACGTGCATTAACCGCAAAATAGTTTATTTTCTATCTTAGATTCAAACAATTTGTGTCTATATAATAGAGTATAATAGCATTACTGAAAATAATTTTGAGTTAAATAAGTGTATATACATTATTTTTGTGTTGTGAGGATTGTTACAAACTCGTATTTAATTATTACTGAACTAATAGTACTAACTAATAACAAAAATAAAAAAGATAAAGTTTGTCTTGTTTAACGAGGCGAAGATAGGACTATAAAGTCCCTCTACCACTCAACCTCGACTTTACCTAGCGTTACCGTATAGTCACATTAAAAATGTAAGTGGTGACTGTGGGAATCGAACCCCGCCAGCGGAGTGGTTAGCTCTGGAGTAACGCAGGATTCCAACCCGCCACGAGTCCGCTACAAAAATAAAAATAAGTGCTAAAGGCGTTAATTTATTTATTTAATCCAATATACGTCCCAAGCTATTACACTGCGCTCGGCAAAACACTACAAGTTTGAGATTACCATCCCTATTGCAAAAAGCCATTCTGAAACTAACTCAAAACTGACTGAGGTAGCTAGTTACTTTTTACTTTAAGGCAGTGAGAACACAGGTGAAACAAATTATCAGTAGAGCAAAAGTAGTGTTATAGAGAAAGAACAGCGCCAACTCCTCCCTCTCAACAGTCTAACCCTTTCAAACTCTACTCTCTAGTAGCATTTAGAGTGGGGATGAAACCATCCCCCTATTTACTAAATCACCCTCCACCATCCCCCTACAATTACTAAATCACCCTAAAAACTTGGTTCAAACATAGAGCGAATCAAAGTGTACAGTATTTAAAAATAATCAACCTTTATAGAATAAGGTGTTTAAATTGTTGATTGTTGTATAGGAAGTGTGTTTTATGTAATAAAATCGTACACATATTGTATACAAATACACACGGATGGAAGTCAGTGATTTTGGTATAACCTGAGGTGATGCAAAGTCACTTTATGTGTTTCTAAACTGAAATGACATCACTCGTCGTGACATCTGAACGTCAACCTTTGTAAGCCGCTTTCCGTCTCTCTATCTCCTTCTGCTTATCAATATGTACTAATAGGGGCTAATACTAGTACTGCTGTACAATAATTCTCACAAAAGTTGAAATAATAACTTATAAATTTGTTTATCATAGAGTACACAACAAGCAATTATTTTACAGCTATTTTTCTTACTCAGCTTAACTATCTTGTTCAATACCAAATTCTTCTTGTAATTCTGACCAAACACCGAGCTACTGTAATAATGTTATGATAATTTTCCAGACTTCAAGGTGATGTTTAGTTAAAACTGAGTAGCTGCTATTGCTAGGGTATCGGACTGGTCACAGTGGACGTTCCATCAGATATGGTAGACAGCTGTGAATAACCAATAAGCAGCCCCGGACCGAGACAAACCACTTTGCGTCTGTTCTTCTATCAAGCGGCAGTGGCAAGCGCCTGTTCACCAGTGGTGCGGATAAAATCTACATTCTGGAACCAATACCTCAACTCAACTCAAAGTAAGATGGGATGACGCATTCTGATTATTCAAAAATTACCCCAGAAGTTAATTGGCACTCCGTTGGTGTCACTGGCGCAACCAGACATTCATCAGATTTTGGAATGGCTGGATTAAAACGCAACCATTAATAGAAGTCTGAGTCCTCTGGCGAACTTAAGACGAAAATCAAAACTTTCTGGACATTTAAAATAAAGAAGCTTTATTTTAAATCAGGTACACCTTTCAATTGGTAAAATCCTTTAACATAACGAAACATTCAAATTTTAGAACTCCAGGATACAAGAATTACCAAACTAATAAAAACCCTAAAGATTTTGGTAACTACAGACTTTTCAAAACGAACACTTAAAAAGAATAAACCAGGCTGACACATAGCTAAGCGCTAAAGCACCGCTAACGTGAGTGTAACGAATTTCCTTAACAGTTCGCTACTCTCAATCGCTAATTTTAACACTAATTTGATACGCTCACGGCCTCGCTTAGGCCTTCGGCCTCAGTTTTTCGTTATGTATTGACTTGCCATAAGAGTTACGAGGCTGTTCACTATTTTCACAGCCAAGAACCGATACACCGTAAAATAACCATACAAACATACCGGGCGAATAAACCTCGCGTGCTTTAGTGGTTTAGAGTTAGTTGGAAGGGTATGATTATAGCCTAATTATGTAAACTGTAAACAAACAAGTGTAGAACTTCGTTAAGAAAGTAAGTCAAAGATATGTTTGTTGTGAAATGTTGTTCACTTGGCTAAAACACAATGTTTTGTTAATTTTGTCTGAGTAAAGTGATTTATGTTTTCTGTATTGTGATATCCAACAATACAACAAATTCATTAAAGAATTATTTTTTATTAGACTTCGAACGTGGGTGATAAAATCTAGGTTTGTTACAGTTACCTTGGTTGAGGGCCTGTATAGATCCTACGGTGCAGATTGTAGTCTAGACACGTGTTTCGCAGCGCTTGTGCTGCATCATCAGTAGACACACTAAGTCACTATTTACACTGACATTAAAACTAAACACTATTAAAACTAAGAAACTTAATTAGAACTATTTACACGGTCCACGGCACTTGTGCACTCGCGGTTCACGGGCGACGCGTCAGGTGGCATGCCGCGGAAGCGCATATTTGCGGTGCGAGAGGGTGCGACTGACTATCCTATAGATATTGACTAGGTTTGTTGATGTTTTTAAGAGAATACACTCGAAGTTCTGTACTTTTTTATTGAAATGCAGACGGGAATGAGCGCCCTTGAGAAGTCAGTTGTTCAGCAACATCTGCTAAGTGTACTCTTGAAACTTTACAAGTGCTTTTACTTTTCCACAAATAATTTATTTACATCGTGTTCTATTTTAGTATCCTGAGAAGTTAATCTGGCTAGAAGTACAACATTAGGTAAGGTAGAAATATGATTGTATCTTAGATAAAGAAAATTATTGTGGAAGGGTGGAGTGTTCTTACTTACCTAGAGTTATACTCGTATAATATATATTGTAATATGTTTGTTAAAATAAAATATACTCCTATGATAAAACATAAACTTGTCTAGTGTTGGTTTTATGTAGCTTTGGTATTTTTACCACAATGTGCATTCAGTTATAACGTATATTATTCTCAATGTTTGAAGTCACCGCCTGATTTGAAACAAAAGCACAAGAGTCAAAAGCTCTCATTTTCCCCGGTTCCACATAGCGGTGTTGCTGTTCACCAAACTCTAAAACTGTTTAGAATAGTATCTAATAAAAATGCATGTTTTGGACAAGTTTAAAATCATGAAGTGGGCTTTTTGCTTTCATTCGCTATTTATTTATTGTCAATGTATCATTACCTAATAATTTGCTTTACTTTGCTTTGAGACACCGACCACTCTAACAGGGTATTTTTAGGTGAATATGGGATGATGGTGAAAGTGATGAGTGGCTTGATGGATGTTGGAGGTCTTATTACAAACTAGGGCCGACTGTTCCCCCAAATTGGGACTTAATTAATAGCCCAACGACCAATGGAATTTACCAACATCTTAACGTGACTTTCGAACCACGGGGAATGGCCATTATCATTGACTTTATTTAATTATCCTTGACTTTATTTATTTTAAGTCAATGCCATCGTTAAAGATTATTACATTACACGTACTATTGTTGTTATTTCGTCGCACATTTAAACTACACACTGTCACATTTAATATCGCCTAAGTTCAGTAATATTATATTTAATTATTATAAACTATGTCATATCGATTCGTAAAACTAGTGTATTCCGTTGAAAATAAATAAATAAAAGTAGTTCAGTGTAACTGGCCTATAGCGCGGGTCTCACTTTGCGAATGGTCGCAATGAATCACTCGATGCTTTATGTCAACCACTTCTATTCATGCTGTTTGTGATTCACTCCCTTATTCGCTAAGGGATGTTCGCACTTTAAAATTATTAAAATATGAATTGAACAATATTATTGTAATTATGTTGTTGTACTGATTTAACTATAATAGTAAGCAAGAAAAATTGAAAATTAAAATTTCCATAGGATAACCATTTTTATTTGATACAAATTTTGATCCTTTGGTTCTAAAACAGTTTATCGGTGATGCATTTTACGTTTTATATAGTACGATGATACTTCTACTTGATATAGAGTTATCTGTGTCTAACACAATTCATTCAAGTTCCAACAACTCTACAATCCACAAGTTCTAAAATCTTCATCCTTTCATGTTTCAACAGGAAACACATTCGTAAAATTAACTCACCTAAGTATTATTCTCCATACTTCAAGTATGCTTACAGGTAAATTGGCTGTGGTTTGACCATTCTCTATCTTTTTTATAGGAAACTAAGACCGTATCAAAGTATAGACCAAAATTACAATCTAGGCCAGGTTTGCAGCGAAACTAGCATTCAAGGTTTTGTCAATTTAGTTTCCACTGAATTAAAACTTGAAAAATATTTAAGTTATTTAACTTAAGTTATAATTATTTAACTTTGTGTTTAGTTACTATTGTCTAATTTTATATTATAAAACACCTATCAAAGTTTAAGGAGTCACAGCTAAAGTCTAGCTTAAATTTAGATAGGGTTAGACATGTTACTATTGGCCTACGTTTATGAAATCAAACGCAGAGGATATACTTCAAATAACCTTACATTTGTTAGACTGTGATATGGACAATTACATGTTTTCTTTTCACTAGGCTTAGGCTAGTCAGGTGCCTTAAACTGAGCTAAGACTTAAATAGGCTAGATTTAATTTTCATGACCATGGTAGCAAGCAGCAACCGCTTATACTCTTAAGCTTCAACTATGAAATTCTAAATCAAGCTACAGAGCATTAGTTTTACTAATTCTGATCCATTCAGTTGCATTTTTAATGTGTGATTGGCCCTTTCCTGGGATTCTAGAGGCTTGCACTTCCATACAGAACTAACTCATGTGAAACACTTGATCAGCTTTGCATTACAAGAGGTCTACTTAGCTCGAAAGTAGATCTTTGGCTCACTCCAAATTACTCCTATACTACGCATTAACTTAACCACACTGTACATTCCCAGCTTAGTTTCTTCAGCCCCATTGTTGCAAATGCCAAATCTTGTCTCTCAGTTTACTGCTGAAAACTTCCTTTCTTACAATTCTGTTTCCATCCTACCAATTTTCCATTTTTTAAGAAATTTGTTTTCCCTTACTGGGATATCTTCCAGTCAACCTTTAAAAAATTTATAGACAAATCAATCAATAGGCTTAGATAACTCAACATTTATTTAACTAATATCATTCTTGAGAGTTCTGTGTATGATTTTCTTTTGAATGTTTATGGTAGTCATTATTACTGCAGATTTGTACTGTGCAAGTTTAATAACAAATTAAGTTTCATTTTTTAAAGTTAACAAGTTGAGGTTACAAGTTGAGTAAACTTGTTGGTGTTTGCGTAATTTAGAAAATTTGCTTGTAAAAGGTTTAATGTTATTTATTGATATAATATATGGTAGTAGTATGCATAAACTGAGATCTAAATGGCCATCTAGACCACAAATCAAGAAGGAGGCTGATTGTATCCCCAGTCCTAGAATTGTGTCAAGAGATGTGCACCTTCCAAGTCCTCAGACCTTGACCAATATTACTCTAACCTATAGAGTACCATATTCAAGAGCTGGATCTTATATATCAGGTTTGTAACAACCAGCCTAATAAGAATAAAATGTTTACTCCCTGAGGCCTTCTCAAATGCATGTAAGTACTTATCACAGAGGACCTCAGCAACCGATGTTGCCCATGCTTGAAAGGCCTCAGGATTGTTCATTTTATCTTTATTAGACAGTTTGTTTTTAAATTTCTATAGAGTACCTATTAAAGTTTGCTTTAACATGCTACAAAAGAAAACACTGATAATGAAACACTAAATTGATGAAACTTTAAAAGTTCCATGGAAATCATGACTGTAGGTATAACTGTAACCGGTCGTAAGATAAGTATATTGGAAAATTAACAAAATTGGCTGTTTCAGCAGGACAAGTTCAGCCATTTTTGCTTGATGGAGAATTAGATCAAACATCCCTTGTACAAAAGTCCTACGATTCCAGAAATAGTTGTAAAAATTATGTACAAACATTTTAATCAGTATTTTTCAATTACCCAAATTATTGCACATTTATAAAACCCGCAAAAACTCAGATCAAGTTTTTCATAATGATGTCTACATTTGACATCAAGGCGCTATGAAAATGTATAATTAGTTGGATTCTATTGTAAGATTTATCGTGGTTAAGTGGTAGAGAGGACTCTTAAAGTCCTTAATTAGCCACATTATTATAGACATTTTATTCCATTTTCATTATTACATTAACCTTCCAGAGGTCGCATCATGGAGGTTACCTCCGGGTGTACCTGTGTTCTTTAATCAAATCGCCTAGACAAGAGCCAAAACCTTTGAACTGCGGTACCTTTCGGCTTTTCTTAGAACAGGATAACATATAATTTAGCCACTTACAGCTTCAATTTAGTTAGTTTTTAACTGTTTATATTAGAGCCTGGAGGTAACTTCCATGGTGCTACACGGAGCAACCCGAGTTAACCTCCTCCGTAACCCTGCTTGTAGCAGGTGAATTCATCATCATTCTTTTTAGTTTTATAGTTTCCGAGTTTCATTTCACCAATTGCTTTTAATTCTAAAACATGATGATACAAATGCCATATTGTAAGAACAACAATGTTTTGCCATTTTCACCAAGGTTTTAACCCACCTGGAAGTAACCTCCGGGTGCGCCCTCTCACGTTTTAAAAATACATGCACCCTCTGGAAGGTTAATGTTCTCCATCTACTTATAAATTACTATCAATAATGGTTTTATTCCAGAACAATATCATTGAACATAGTTCAGTAAGCAGGACGAGTCATATTAACCCTTAACTACTATACTGACGTCTCACAGACAACGCCATGATTCATCCCCTCGTCACCTTTCACCCCCATATCACAGGAACCGGTCCAGCCATCTACCTTTCAGTCGGATCAAGGTCTTTGACCAGTGAACACCACCCAGTGATTATCACTCTTTGTTTTGCAAATATTACGTGTTTCCGTCTCAAACAGACGGAAGTGGTATAGTTGTTGCTTGATTTTTGTGTCTGGGGTGGCGTCTAGGAGATGTAGTATAGTACTATCATTGGCATAAAACAATGTGTGCAAGATGCATAGATCAAAACTAAATCCAATGTGTACATATTTTGGTGACTTTATATACCGAGTGTTTCTAAAAGAACTCCTTGATTTAAAGTTTTATTAGTATACAGTATAGTTAAATAATAGTTATTAAACGTATATATTAAAGAGAATTTCTCGTTTTTGATACTTAAAGTTTATATGAGCACCATTTGTTGTTTTCATTACGCCTAAACGATTACAGTAGTTTTTCCCAGTATTAACATATCAGGCGCATTGATGTTACAATCCTTCCCTCAAATGATCAATGTCACAGATGTATGGCCACCAAGGAGCCCAGATCTGACTCCACTAGATTTTTCTTTTGGGGACATGCAAAAACATTGTGTATTCTGAGAAGGTCCGTGACATTGATCGCCTGAGGGAGAGGATTGTTGAAGCCGTTGCATCCGTTACCTGATATGCTGTTGAATACCTGGGAAGAAACTAATTATCGTTTAGACGTGGCCAGGGCAACAAATGGTGCTCATATAGAACTTTATTAGGTATCCAAAAAAACTTGAGAAGATTCTCTTTAATAATATATATGTTTAATAACTATTATTTTAATTTTAACTATACTGTATACTAATAAAACTTTAAATCAAGGAGTTCTTTTAGAAACACCCAGTATATTATCAACAATTAAATTCATAATAATTGTGAAACAAATTATTTTTACCTGTTCCTAGTTTCTAAGATAAAAAAGGTAATTGTTTTTCAGGTGATTAACGTTATCTTGCATAATAATATCAGATAAATCAATACTTACAAAAAATATAGTAATAAATAGGAAAGATCCATTTCAATACCTTTCTTTTAGCTACCTTATTTTTTTAAATTAAATAAAAAGCTGATTATTTAAAAGTTGTTATTTAAAATAAATGTAGAAGGTAAACTACTGCTAAAATTGCTACATTTTCATAGGACATAAAATAACAACTAACTTGGGAAGAAACTAATATTTTAAAAAATATAAATATTTTTCAATAGTCTGCTCATAAAAAAACAAATAGACTAGTCAAATTAGCAAAGTTAGAGGAAAGTTTAGGCACAGTCCTAATTCTTTTTGATCTTTATGTTTTCGAGGTCGCTGAACACGAATTTGAGGTTTGCTGACAGATATTTTGGCCGGAAAATTGTTTTTTTTGGCAAAAAAGGTGAAAATTTTGTACTTGTTTTAGTCTTTGGCATAAATCTCAGTAAATATGCATTTTATCGAAAAATGTGCCCTATATTAAATTAAAGGTAAGAAGATTTACCACAAGTTTTATATTTGACACTTTTCTCCGGCCAATATTTACGCCCTAGAGCATTGAAAACCATGCAAAATATTTCAATTATTGAAAATACGCCATACTTTGCTTTTATCCGGCTTTCATGGAAACAAGCCGTGTTACAATAATTTTGACTATTTATAAGCAATTTTACAGGTTGGACATGAAACTTTTATTTTATACTATAATATACAGGGTTATATGGTCAGTTGACCGACATGCATTCAATGAAATGCATGACTGTTAACTGACTTATGGGCACCCTCAATCTCGTAGGGATCAAATCGAGAACAAAACGACGTAGTAGTATAAAACAATGTCAGATTAGTTTTGTCTACTCAATACAATTTTATTTGGAAAACATTGAACTCAATAAAATACACTTAAAATACTCTGTCTAGCACTTTACCTATATTTGACTTTAATGGTAGAGAATAATTAGAACAAAATAGAGCCCTTTCTTTGAAGGTGGACCAGAGATGGGAAATACTTATGAAAAGAATAAATACTATGGAAATAGTTGCATACTAAGAAATTATAACATATTGGGAATGTGGTGGTATTTATATAGTAAGAGAAAATTGTTGGAATATTCAGGTAATTGAGTAATACTCAAGTAGCACAAGCTTTACCTATATTTGACTTAATTGGTAGAGAATAATTAGAAGAAATTAGTGAATTTGTACAATTATAATATTTGTTCAAATTAGTACAATTATTAGTATATATATTATTAAATTGCTTTATATACATGTAAGATCAGTTATTTCATACATACATAAGCAGTATATTAAAAATAGTAAATATGTCAATGATAGAAATAATCTCTTGATGAGGAATTTTGTCATTGTCATACACAGGAGCGTTGTTTCCTGAGCGCTGGACACCCTGTTTGAGTACCCTGGTGTTCCTCGTCTTCTTCCTATGCTGCTAAGACCTCTCTTCATCGGTAGGAAACTTAGAGCAGTGAAGAGGTCTTGGCAGGATAGGAAAGAACAGTGCATGTGCGTCCAAAACAACTCCACCATAATTCCGTATTTAACCGTATATTGAAAATGTTCGTATAATTCCGGTTTTCCCTGATTCTGTATGGTTAACACCCTAAAGGCTATGTGAAAATACTTAAATACTCAATTACCTGAATATTCCAACAATTGCTTTTACATTTTTCTTACTTATATAAATACCACCACATTCCCAATATGTTATAATTTCTTAGTATGCAACTATTTCCATAGTATTTATTCTTTTCATAAGTATTTCCCATCTCTGGTCCACCTTCAAAGAAAGGGCTCTATTTTGTTCTAATTATTCTCTACCATTAAAGTCAAATATAGGTAAAGCTTGTGCTAGACAGAGTATTTTTAAGTGTATTTTATTGAGTTCAATGTTTTCCAAATAAAAATTGTATTGAGTAGACAAAACTAATCTGACATTGTTTTATACTACTACGTCGTTTTGTTCTCGATTTGATCCCTATATAACTAGGGTGTATAAGTCAGTTAACAGTCATGCATTTCATTGAATGTCAAACAAGACCTATAATATAGTATATTAAAATAAAGTTTCATGTCCAACCTGTAAAATTGCTTATAAATAGTCAAAATTATTGTAACACGGCTTGTTTCCATGAAAGCCGGATAAAAAGCAAAGTATGGCGTATTTTCAATAATTGAAATATTTTGCATGGTTTTCAATGCTCTAGCGGTAAATATTGGCGGAGAAAAAAGTGTCAAATATAAAACTTGTGGTAAATCTTCTTACCTTTAATTTAATATAGGGCACATTTTTCGATAAAATGCATATTTACTGAGATTTAGGCCAAAGACTAAAACAAGTACAAAATTTTCACTGTTTTGCCAAAAAAACAATGTTCGACCAAAATATCTGTCAGCAAACCTCAAATTGTTCAGCGACTCGAAAACATAAAGATCTAAAAGAATTAGGACTGTGCCTAAACTTTCCTCTAACTGCCCTTTTTTTGTCTAATTTGACTAGCCTAAAAATGATTGGCACATGAAACTTGTCTTACTAAGCGAACTAAAGCTAGGTTACTTCTAATATCTTTCTTTTGTGGTTTGTAGTTGCACCAAGATCACAAAGGGATGGAGGAGAGCACTCAGGTTAGTGAAAATCATAAGTTAGATTACTTTGGGTGTTGAAGTCTTAATACAGGGTTATTACAAATGATGTTCATGATTTCAAGTGTACATATAAAATGTAGTTTTAAATGTTATATAAAGAAACTAAATGGTTACATTTTAGAACAACTCAAAAGTTTTGTCACAAGTACTCATAACTTTAAATTTTTATGGGTACCCCTTGTGCTACAACAGATTTCAATCCTATAATCATGGTCTTGTCATACGTTGATAAACGAGTGTCTTGATCCATTGCTTTGATGACATTGGATCCGTTGTTGGATCTCCAGTTTGCTAATGGAAATTGTGCTGTGTACACCTTATATTTGATGTATCCCCACAAGAAAAAATAACAGGAAGTGTTATCCGAAGATATTAGAGGCCAGTTCAGGAGTACGTCATCATTCGGACCTCCGTGCCTGATCCATGTCCCAAGCACAAATGATGAGGATTACTAACATTTTTTTACAAATGCGACTATTTGTTTCAAAGTTTAATTACTACTTGCGATTAGATTGGTTGCTAGGAGGATCTTCATTAAACCTGGTTCTAAAACTTGGTTGCACACTAATAAAACATTAGTTAATGTGATAATCCATTACACAAGCATTACTGTCTTCAAATTCAACCGTTACACAACAATTGACTTAGAAACAGCAGGAATGCGCTTTTAAACCAGTATAAATAAAACTTTATGAGTTTTTCTTTCCAATGGTACCAATTAAAATTGTATACAAGCAAGTTTACCCAGTAATAATTACTATACACATAGTTTAGGTCTATTTATGATTTAATCTTCTCCCAGTTACATTCTTGAGGCTGCAATCAGCTACTGGGCTAATTCATTTGCAGCCCTGAGCACACGTGTTCACATACACTCTTGTCCTAATTATTTTAATTTATTCGTTTTGTGTCAAACTGTCCTCAGTACAATACCCACATGTACTTGGGTTTGGTCGAATACAACTATCAACTAGCCCAGAACTCTCACTTACTTCCTTTCCACTACTGTCAAACTCTGTAAGCAGACTAACTGTCACTTAAAATAGCACCTGTTTTATTGTCCTATCTTGTATGCAGGGCCGGCGCTACCATAGGTGCAAACTTTGCATTTGCACAGGGCTCTAAAAAAAGAAAAAACTTCTAACAATAATTTATTTGAATAGAGCGCCCACCAGACATATGAACATTAAAACAATTATTAAAAACAATTTGTCACTTTACCTAATGCAGGTTGGCACAATCTAGTGCGTAACAGCCTCTGTTCTAGAGGTTGGCTACACTAGTAGCAGCCTCCCCCCCCTCACGACTCACCACCTGGCCGGCGCCCCAACACCAGCCTCCGCACGCGACGAAGGACTGAAATCAGTTGACATGACAGCCAGCTGATTGTAGAAACTGCTGCTGGTGGATGAGAGAGAGGGTGTGGTTCTGCTACTATTTAGTGTTGTCATTGCCACCTTCATGGAATGTTCTGAGCGTTTCGCCTATGGCTGTTTTATTATTACTCAATTGTAGAATTTCCTGTAGGTATCACATAAAGGATTGACAAAAATAACATTTAGAAAACATTGACGTAACAATAACATTGACATTGTATAGAAAATTTAACATTATCATTGCATACAATTACATTTTTTAAATAACTGTTCACTGCAAACAAAATCAACCATACAAGCAAAACATTTTTTAGACAAAAACATAAACAAAGAAAATATACAAAACAAACTAAATAAACAAAACAAACATAGCAAACAAAACAAAAAACTAACAAACAAATAAAAGTAGTTAAAATGCATGTGTTATTAGATGGTAACAATACAATTTTATTTTAGCGTAGGTCTAGTTAACTCTCTTTACTAAAGTGCACAATTACATACTTATTAATAATTTGTTACAGTTGAAAGCTCTACTTTGTGTTTCAGGACTTAGTGTTTCAAGGAATCCCCGAGAGTTGTACATTGTATTGGAGTCGGAATCAGACGTCAGCAGTTGTGGAGAGGACACGGAAAGTGTCTGGAGCAATCAAAATAAGTCTACAGGTAAAACAAATTAATTTTGCTGACCTTCGATTAAATTTAGTTGTTAAGCAGACTTTAAATTCTTATAATTGTACGGTTTCCTGTGTATTTTTTCCTCAGATTTTGTGAGAGATACGTCAGATACATCCAGCTCGGAGAGTCTGACAGACGAGAGTTCGGCTGGCCTCGAGTATGAAGTCGCGAGTCTCTCGGAAGTAGGCCAACATTGCAATCTCTACAGCTTCTCCTCGGGCACAGAAACTGTAAATATTTTTATACAGTACTTCCCAGAAGGGAAATGTTTAAGAACAAGGGTTTTAAGTATTACCTGGTATACTTCGGTAATAAGGCAAATCTTTGCTGCTGAGTTAAGGATTTCAGAGAGCCCACAAGGTTGCAGAATAAATTCAAATGAAAAAATAAAAGAAATGTACTGTGGGCAGATCTAATAGTAATGTAGCTAGACAAACATCTGCTTTCATAAACTACACATCATGCTAAAGACCTGATTTCCTAGCTGCTAAGAATTATGGCTAAGAATTACTGAATATGGCTAAGATTTTACCTTGCGGTTTTCGGCACCGACTGAACACACAGGAATGGATATAGTCACTTTTCTAGCTGTCGATTTTGGCAGGGACTGAATGTTGCAGCGAGATCAAAGATAGGCGACTGCTCCCAGAGCAAGTCTATCCCGCATCACGTAGCAAGGTAGAAGTATTGACAGATTTATGTTTGTAACTGTTGACTGTTGTTAAGTGTCTGTTGATATAGTGTTCTAGTTTGTAGTGTTTTTGTTTTCACCAGGATTGAGACCACAAACAAAATTAGAAATAATGCAAACCATTTGTAAGTTTGAATTGCAGAATCAGACATATGCGACATATTTTCTAAATTTTATTATGCCACTTCTTTTGCAAGTACTGCATTTTTATTATTTGATGCCCTTATGATACAGAACGACAACGACTGGACAAGACAGGAGGTTGCAGAGAGGCCAGAGCAAACAAGTCAGCTTAGTTCGGTGGCAGAAGCGTCATGCGCGGGCAGTGACGTCGGTACAGGTGACATCTCAGCGTCAACCTCACTACAGTTACGCTCCTGTGTCCGTGCAAAGCACAAACTCACCTCTTCCAGTTCTGTAATGACTGTTTCAAGGTATGTATGTATTTCTACAACATACACAATACTGTGTCTAAGCCACAACTCGCTTACTCGCCGCACCCTGGTTTTAGAAGCTAAAATATGTTTAAAAAAGGGGCTTGATTAAAATATATACAGTAAATAGCTTATGGCTTTAACACTTAATGTGGTCTGACTGGGCTTTTATGTTAATAATAGTAGCAATTGCAAACAGCTATAATATTGTTTTGGCCTTTTTTCTGCATAGTTGTGGGGATGTTTAAGGAAAATACTAGACAAACAGTGAAATACTCATAGTTTTTTCCAGTTCTTAATTTTGAATTCATATCCAAAATACTCTAAAATGAGTAGTTATGTTCATAAGGAAATCCTCTGCGTTTTTATTTAACCATCTCTAGTTCTAATAGTGATTGATACGTGTGAGGCGGGGCAAAGTGAGTTTGTGAACACTAATGAGATCGACCAATAGTGAGATGTATAGATCGGGAGAATATTGGTGGCCAGGGGGTGAAAATGTGGAATGTGAGTTATATGCCGCATATGATTGAATTAAAACAACGATCAATGTAGACCAGGTGTTACCAGGATGGATCGGTTTTTGGTTCTCCCGGTTTTTGCCAGAACTGATAATCGATGACCGACACGGCAAGACATCAGTTCCTGGAACCAATGATTCGCTTGATATTTTAGGTGAAGGTTAATTTATACGTGATTTTTCAATCCAAAAGCGGTACTCAAAAGTCGGGCGGACCTTTGCTGATACGTGAAAACTCGGGCTGGTATTAAATCTCATAAATCCCAGTAAAATAAACCTTTATTCGTGCTTTAGAAATTCTGAGTTGGCGTATTGCGTCTTAACCTTCTAACTGGCAAAGGACTAATCATTAGTCGCTAAAAAGTGTCACCCCACTGGCAAAGAGCTAATCATTAGTCCTTTGAGCAAGTGTTTTTGCAAAGACTATAATCAATAGCTTAACTAAGTTAATCATTATGTATTCTATATCAATCTATTCAGGAAGATTTGCTGTGTATTTTGGTATATAATTTGTCTAGATAGCATGCAAAACAATTGCGTAGCGAATTTATAAAGTGAGAGGACAAATGCCAGTAGAACTGAACTAACAGTAGCGTGAAAATACCTGTCTTCATCCGCCTATTGCAGTGGGTAAATTTTGTTCTATAAAGAAAGCACATGAATTCTACGTTTTTTTGTGAACTAGGAATGTTTTGTTTGTCTCTGTGGGTTTTTCCACTGCGCAGCTGCGATTTTCTATCAACTTCATGTTTATCGGAGTTCTATACTGGCAAAGGACTAATCGATATTAGTCTGGTTTTTCATTTATAAACGCCTTATTTCGATTGTTTACTAGTCGATTTTGACCTACTCGAATCGGAAATAGTCACTTGTTTCCATAATGTGAGTGTCGTGTGCATCGGGGGATTTTATCTTTCAGCCTACTACATTCAATCCTATCTACTTTCCACCCTATGATCTGTCGGGGCCTTGCTTCATGTCATATTTCGATGCACTGATGATCGCTCAGGGTCTCCAGCTATAGTTACCAGCAATGTTTGTTTATTTAAAATTTCTAGTGCATTGTATTATTTATGTTCAAAGTATTAAAATGGTTTATTTAATCCCTGAATATAGTTAATACTACTTAGCTTCGTTACAGAATGTTGGCAAGCAAATGCTAATCAGAGTATAATTATGATTTGGGCCTGATAATAATATTCCTCTCTAAAGTTTAATCAGAAATGAGGAAAATTTAATTTACTTATTTGCTAGAAAATATACATACTTGTAGTAAAAGAGAAAACCTTTTATAGAATCAAAGTAAGGTTTTAATCAACTAAGAACAAGAAATGTTGTTTACATATTGTAAATACCTCCAACTATCTAAGTAAACAAACTTAAATTATTAATTCACATTGTTATGGACATATGTTTAGTTATTACATAGAGTATTATTTTCATCACATTCTTCCTCCCTGAATGTTTTAATAAAAGTCTTTCAAGTATTCAGGAGTTTTTCTCTGTCGCTGTGATCTTCTAAGTGTCTGAGAAGTTTGTTCATTTATTGGAGTGTCTGGACCATCATGTTTCACATTGTCTTCCTCTAGTCGACTTGTCTCAAGCCCCACATTTGATGTTTGCCTGTCTTCTTGGTTTGATGTGACGTGAGGGCTTGGGCCGATGATATGTAGCTGTTCTTCCAATTTCTCACTTTCCCCTCGTGGAGCCAAGTGACGGAGTGAAACTGTTTCTTCGTTGCCATTTTGTAAACGTACACAGCTATTGGATTAGCTATCAGGTCTACTTCATGAACAAGTGGATCGTATTTACTATGCCTAACATATTGCTTAAGAAGCACCTTGCCTGGAGTTATGAGCCATGTAGGCATTGATAATCCATTTGTTGACTTTCTACTATGTATGAACATTCTTTGGTGAAGTGTGACATTTGTGGCTGTGCACAGGAGTGATCTCACACAATGTAAAGAGTCGTTTAGGACATTTTCCCATTGGTTTACCTGAAGATTTCTACTTTTGAGATTAAGAGATATGGTTTGCCATAGGGTTCCATTAGGTCTCTCGGTCTGGCCATTACCTTTGGGGTTGTAAGGCGTTGTTCGACTGGTAGCAATGCCTCTAGAATGTAGAAATGTTTTTAGTTCGTTAGACATGAATGAAGATCCTCTATCCGAATGAATGTATGATGGTGTTCCAAAAAGGCAGAATAAATCACACAACTTTGCTACTACAGTACTTGCGGTTAGGTCTGGAAATGCGTAAGCAAATGGGAAGCGCTAGTATTCGTCTATGATAGTGAGCTTGTACTTATTCTTTGATTGGGAAGGCAAAGGGCCCTTAAAATCTACGTTCAGTCTTTCAAATGGTACAGTAGCTTTGATTAGGTGCATTTCTTGAGGTTTGTAGAATCGAGGTTTGACTTCAGCACACACGGACAGGAGGCAGTCATCTTCTTGATTTCTTCTATAGAAAATGGTAAATTTCTGCTCTTTATCCAGTGGTTCTTTCTCGTGACTCCTGGATGTCCAATGTTCGAATGCAAAGTGTAAAGCTTATCTGCTTCAGTAGCACATGAAACTCTAGATAATCGTCAGCAGCTATGTCGTTTTGTTTGCCTGGCCTATATAAAATATCATAGCTGAAGCATGATAGTTCCAGCCATACGAAGTATCTTTTCATTTTTATTTTGCTTGTGTGTTGCTGGTCAAGCATGAAAGTTACAGACCTTTGATCAGTTATCAATTTAAAGTGGCGACCAATAAGAAAGTGTCGCCATTTTCTCAAAGATTCAACTATAGCATATGCTTCTTTTCTACAGATGAATGGCGTACCTCACTTTCGGGAAAGGGTTCGTGAAAAGAATGCAACTGGGCGTCCCAACTGTGAAATGGTGGCAGCTATAGAGTTTTCCGATGCAACAGTTTCAACTACAAACGGGACTTCTTCATCTATTGCTGACAAAGCAGATTTTGCTATTTCTTTCTTCATTAGCTCGAAATCTGCTACTGCTTTTGTAGAGAGAGAAAATGTTTTTAGTACGGACTAAGCTCTGGACTTTTTGTGAGTAGTTCGAGATCCATTTCGAGTAGTGTGACAGCATTCCTACAGTTCTTCTCAGTGACGCTAAGTCTGCAGGCAGAGGTAGAGACATCAGAGGTTTTAGTCGTTCTTCATCGGGCTTGACAGTTTGTTTTCAATTCTGTATCCCAACAGATGTATTGATTGTACAGAGTATTGACTCTTTTTTCGTTGATGGTGAGATTATATCTTCCAGGCTGCAAAACTAGTGAGATTCTTGTCATGTTGGTTCTGGTCTTTCCCACAGATTGTTATATCATCCAGATATGCATATACTCGTGTAGTCCTTCTACCCTTATGATATTATCAATTCTGCGTTGGAAGCAGGGACCCCATTTGTCACTCCAAATGGTACTGGCAAAACTGGTAGAGATGTCCAGCAGCTTCAAAAGCTGTATTGTTTCATCTTTTCGTAGCGGGATCTGGTGGTAAGCATTTGATAAGTCAACTGTACTAAACACTGAATGAGAGACTTGAGATACAATGTGTTCAATATTTGGTAGAGGGTAGCCATCAGTAAAGTGAACCTATTAATGGTTTGAGAATAGTCTATTACCATCCGCTTTTTGTGATTTCCATTAGTAGTTATGAGAGCTTGTGCACGCCAAGAGGAACGACTTTCTTCTATTATTCCTTCAGCTAGCAACCTACTTACTTCATTTTCGATAAAAGTTCTGTCGACTGTAGAGAATCTATGGGATTTTGTTACAATAGGTCTGATGTCTTCAGATAGATTTTGAAATAAAGGTGGACGGTCAATTTTTACTTGGGCAAGAGCACACACGTTGAGAGGTGTTCTTGATCTACCGAAGCTTACTTGAATTTGGGAGTGTTGTTTAAGAAGGTCATGACCTATTATCATGTCTGCACACAAATCAGTTAGAACAGCAAGCTTTGTTTGTAAGTACGAATGTTCATGTAGTTTCAAGTTAACAGGTACAGTGGCTGACAATGCTAGAGGATAAGGCAGTGGATGCCATAGACACTTTACCTTTGCCAGGAACAAATTTTATATTATTTTTGAAGAGAAAAGTTTGGTCGATAAAACTTTGTGAACTTCCAATATCTATCAATCCATCAGCTTCAATACCATTAATGTATCCCTTTACGATAGCTTTTATTAGACATGAAGGTGCTGCAGCAGATATTGATGCTACAAGTTCATCACTTTGTGCTGCAGTTAGCGAGTTTACAGAAGTGCTGTTAGGTTTAGACTTACATACCTTTCCGTAGTGACCTTTCTTCGAGCAAACTTTACACGGTCACGTCTTTGGCCGGACACTTGTACCTTGGGTGTCTGGGCCCACCACAGAAGTAGCATTTTGCTGTAGTAGATGCAGTAAATTGTTGTCCGTCACCATTATTACAAGGAGCTTGAAGTTTGCTGTCAGGCATTGGAGGGTGTCGTGGCATTGAGTGTATATTGAGAGGTTGTGTAGCAAGCTGCCTGAGCAGCTTCAAGAGCTCTAGCTTGTGTAGACGCTTCTTCTAATGTTAAAATTGTTCTCAAGCAGGCGTTGTCGAATGACTGGAGAGACTAGCCGTTGATGAATTCATTCCTGATGAAGTTGTTTTTTGTTGTTCTGCAGAGACAGCAGGAATGACACCCTTTGCTTAGAACCTTTAGTGCAAGTAGGTTCTGATTGACTCACCCGATTGTTGTTTGCAGAGGCCAGTTGGTACCTTGAAAATATCTCACTAGTTGGTTTGATGTATATATCGTTGAGAGTTTGTACAGCATCATCATAAGTTTCACATTCAGAAAAGTGATCAAAACTGATTGAGATACAAGGTTAGTTAAAAGATTTAACTTATCTTCTGATAGTTCTTCTTTTGTATTGATCTTGGCAAGAAAGCTCTCAAAGGTTTTTCACCAATGTTTCCAGAGCTGAATAGAGTTTTCAGAGTTGGGCTCTGTTTCAAAACGTGTTGGTTTTAAGTAGAGGTGTGCGAGATCTCGGGATTTCAAGATCGAGACGAGAACTTTTTTTTCTCGACAAGAATTCTTATTCTCAAAAAGTTGAAGCGAGAAAAAAAATGAAACCCGACAAAATTAGTAATACCATAAAATTGACTAGAAGTTATTTGAAACACAATATGCGCTGTAAACTAGAAGATTATTTCCGAATATTAAGTGCCAGCAGTTTGAACAACGTACTAGATAACATCGATGTCTAGTAGCGACTGAGAACGGGGCGAGATAAGATGCAATATTATATTACGAAGTAAACAAGCTTAAGATGGACGCCACAAAATGGCCTCCAGCTGGAAAATAACAGCTAGCATACACACAACTAGTCACTTATCGATAGTTACAATAGTCAAGTGTCGATAGTTGCAATATTTGTTATTGTTTTCTATAAACAGTAATGAACAACAGTTAAGTTGAACGTTCAGACCTTGATCGATCTATAAGCAAACATTATTAACTGATCCACATTTATTATTAAAGTAGTCTGTTAGTACCGTTTAGAGTGACTTGTCGTGTTAAAAAAGCATCAAACATGATGTGATTTATTAAGGTTTTAGTATTGCAATAAAGAAAATGGTCATAAAACAAGTTTTAGATAGTATAATCAATTTTTTTTATTACAAAAAAGCGGAGATCGCTCATTTGTCAGTATGTTCAGAACCTAACCTCACGAACATATTTAGGGAAAAGAAGTAAGCTCAGCTTGTTGATTTACTCATTTTTTAGTTATACAAGTTGTTTTTTAAAACACTTGAAACATATACTTATGAATTTTACTGCACTATTAAGTTTATTTTAATGTTTTATAGTGTTACAGCCTAGCAAACTCAAATTAGAACTCTGTGATTGTCAGTACAAGTTAGGGTATTAGTAGGCCGGCTTAACTGAAACTTGATGTGATAGGATGGAATAGGGAACAATAATTAACAATTACCTGAATATCAATAATCTTTATGTCATAACCATAATATTTTAGTTTAATATTTTCTGATTAGTTAAATTTTAATTTGACTTGTAATGTTTTAGGTTTTATTGCTGTTTGTGTGGTCTAGCTTAGGCCTAGCTAGCTACAGCTTGACATTATAATTTTTCACTCATTTCAATGTAAAATAATGATAAAAAATAATTATTATAGGTAATCAAAAACTGGACTAACATTTTATTTATGTGTAAAATACTTAAACTATTAGAGCACTCAGGAAAAATAAAACGCATTACACTTTTAATATTACAATAATACCATATTCTATAACAACTAAGCAAACTACTTAATAATAGCAAAAACAAGTAAATGGGTCGGACAAATGATCAAAATTAAAATTTCTCGTCTCGATCTCGGTTCTCGAGATTTTGGCTGATTCTCTCTCGATCTCGTCTCGACCTTAAAAAACCTGCTCTCGCACACCTCTAGTTTTAAGTAACTTTCCATTGTATTCAATCAAATATGAACAAACAAAATAATAACAAATGAAACAAAATAAACTAAGTAAACTTTAGTTGATTAAATTGTAGTAAAAGAGAAAACCTTTTAAAGAATCAAAGTAAGGTTTTAATCAACTAAGAACAAGAAATGTTGTTTACATATTGTAAATACCTCCAACTATCTAAGTAAACAAACTTAAATTATTAATTCACATTGTTATGGACATATGTTTAGTTATTACATAGAGTATTATTTTCATCACATGGTCTTAATCAAACCTCTTTTTAGCCTACATGCAACAGAAATTGTCCAGATCATTTATTTACCTCCTTAAAAAGTAATTTTAGTTATACAGTAGTGCTTTTACTATCAAAAAGGAATGGAAAGGAAAGCAGGCTTACCTGGATAAAGTAGAAACACATATACTGTCAAATTTTCAGCCCTGCTATGTATTGGATAGCAGATTACAGTATATAACTAGTTATTATACCTTTTAATTAACTGCAGTAGTTTTCTTCAGTTTAAGAATAACTTTAAATACTTTAATTAGAAGACATGAATCAACATAACTTTATTGCAACTCACACATTAATAATGCTTGACTACAAGAAAAACAATACAAAACATATGACTCTTGTTGTCTTTGAGAGAATATTCAGGAACATAAATAATATTATAATAAATCTCACTCCTCACGAACTCCTGGTCACGAGGTCCCTGGTAAAGGTTTGGTTAACAAGTCTGCTTCCATCTCTCCTGTAGGTTTGTACTTGATTTTTATCTGGCCTTGAGAAATGGTGTCTCTGATGAAATGTTCCTTTATACTTATGTGCTTTGATTTTGAACTGATGATTGGGTTTTCTGCTAAGTTCTTGGCAGATTGATTGTCATTGTACAATGTGATTGTGCCAAAATTTCTTCCCAAATCTTCTGCTAGTTTCTTCAAGTGTAAAGCTTCTTTTGCTGCTTCGGTTAAGGACATAAATTCAGCCTCCGCTGTTGATAGAGCGACAGTCCTCTGTTTTCTAGATTCCCAGCTGATAACTGCACCACCATATTTGAAACAGTAACCAGTGTATGATCTTGGTCATGTTCTGAAGATGCCCAGTCTCGTCCGCCATTCCTTCTAGTGGTTTGTTTGTCTTCTTAAATCTCAAAACAGAGATTTTGTTTCTTTCAGATATATGACGACTCTCTTTGCTGCTAGCCAGTGTTCTTGTTTGAAGCATGATGAGTTGTACTGACTCAAGTAGCTGCTGCATGAGAATGTCAGGTCGGGTTCTGGCTAAGTACATTAGTGAACCGATTAAGTTCTGGTATGGGACACTTATTGTTTCTTTGTTTGAATCCATACTCAGTTTGATTCCAGGTTGTAAGGGTGTGACGGTTGGGTTACATTCCATCATACCGTATTTATTCAACAGATCTTCAGTGTACTTCTTTTGAGATACTAGAATTTCACCATTCTTGTGTTCAAATTCAATTCCGAGGCAATAGTGAAGGATTCCCAAGTCTCTCATTTCAAAAGATTCTGTCAGTTTCTTTTTCATTTCAGTTATTTTCTTTATAGGCTAGTCAAATTAGCAAAGTTAGAGGAAAGTTTAGGCACAGTCCTAATTCTTTTTGATCTTTATGTTTTAGAGGTCGCTGAACAATTTGAGGTTTGCTGACAGATATTTTGGCGGAACATTGTTTTGCAAAAACAGTGAAAATTTTGTATTTATTTTAGTCTTTGGCCTAAATCTCAGTAAATATGCATTTTATCGAAAAATGTGCTATATTAAATTAAAGGTAAGAAGATTTACCACAAGTTTTATATTGACACTTTTTTCTCCGACCAATATTCGCCGCTAGAGCACATGGAAAACCATGCATATTTCAATTATTGAAAATCGCCATACTTTGCTTTTTTATCCATTTCATGGAAACAAGCCGTGTTACAATAATTTTGACTATTTATAAGCAGTTTTTACAGGTTGGATATGAAACTTTTATTTTATACTATAATACTATAAATATACAGGGTGGCCCATAAGTCAGTTGACCGACATGCATTCAATGAAATGCATGACTGTTAAACCCTATAATGAGTATCGTTAGGATCAAATCGAGAACAAAACGACGTAGTAGTATAAAACAATGTCAGATTAGTTTTGTCTCCTCAATACAAATTTTATTTGGAAAACATTGAACTCAATAAAATACACTTAAAAATACTCCGACTAGCACAAGCTTTACCTATATTTGACTTAATTGGTAGAGAATAATTAGAACAAATTAGTGAAATTGTACAATTATAATATTTGTTCAAATTAGTACAATTATTAGTATATATATTATTAAATTGCTTTATATACATGTAAGATCAGTTATTTCATACATACATAAGCAGTATATTAAAAATAGTAAATATGTCAATGATAGAAATAATCTCTTGATGCAGAATTTTGTCATTGTCTACACAGGGGAGCGTTGTTTTCCTGAGCAGCTGGACACCCTGTTTTGTTGCGTGTTCCTCGTCTTCTTCCTATGCTGCAAGACCTCTTCATCAATAGAAACTTAGGCGGTGAAGAGGTCTTGGCAGGATAGAAGAAACCCGGTGATACTCAAAACAATCAGCGCGGAAAATTCCATAATCGTATTTAACCGTATATTGAAAATGTTCATTATAATTCCGGTTTTCCTGAATTCCCGTACGGTTAACACCCTGCCAAGGCTATGTGAAAATACTTAAATACTCAATTACCTGAATATTCCAACAATTGCTTTTACATTTCTCTTACTTATATAAATACCACCACATTCCCAATATGTTATAATTTCTTAGTATGCAACTATTTCCATAATATTTATTCTTTTCATAAGTATTTCCCATCTCTGGTCCACCTTCAAAGAAAGGGCTCTATTTTGTTCTAATTATTCTCTACCATTAAAGTCAAATATAGGTAAAGCTTGTGCTAGACAAGAGTATTTTTTTAAATTCAATGTTTTCCAAATAAAATTGTATTGAGTAGACAAAACTAATCTGTTGTTTTTTACTACTACGTCGTTTTGTTTATTCTGATATAACACAGGGTGGCCATAAGTCAGTTAACAGTCATGCATTTCATTGAATGCATGGTTCAACTGCTCTATAGTATAAAATAAAGTTTCATGTCCAACAAAAACTGCTTAAAATAGTCAAAACTATTGTTTCACATAAGCTTTATAAAAAAAAACAAAGTATGGCGTATTCAATAATTGAAATGTGGTTTTCCATGTGCTCTAAGTAAATATTGGCGGGAGAAAAAAGTGTCAAATATAAAAAAATCTTCTTACCTTTAATTTAATATAGGGCATTTTTCGATAAAATGCATTGAGGCCAATAATTTTTCACTGTTTTGCCAAAATGTTCCGCCAAAATATCTGTCAGCAAACCTCAAATTCGTGTTCAGCGACCTCGAAACATAAAGATCAAAGATTTAGGACTGTGCCTAAACTTTCCTCTAACTGCCCTTTTTGTCTAATTTGAGCCTATTAGTTTAGGAGATGCGATGATAATATCATCTACATAAACAGTAATTATGACTCTATCTCCCCTGAACCCTGAACATAGACACAAGGATCTGCTACTGATGCAGTGAAACCAAGTTCTTTCAACTTTTCATCAAGTTTTAGAAACCATTGTCTTCGGCTTGTTTCAATCCGTACAAGGATTTTTTAATCGACACACTTTTGGGTTGAAGATTTTCTTAGTTCTTCTAGCATTTGTTTTGCCATGTTGTACATATTTTTATCATCTTTTTCAATTTCTTCCATCATTATTTCTTGTAGAAATCTTTCAATCCCTTCAGGTTTTTCCATATATATTTCCTCTTCTAAATCACCATTCAAGAATGCAGTGTTTACATCCATTTGGTGTAGTTTAAAGTCTTCCTCTACCGCAAGTCCGATGAGGAAACGAAGAGAGCTGAGTTTTACTATTGGAGAATAGGTTTCATTGTACTCAATGCCTGGTATTTGATTGAATCCCTTAGCTACAAGACGAGCTTTTCGCCTTTCAATTTCACCGTTTTTGTTGTATTTATTGGTCAGTATCATTTTTGAAGTAATGATGTGTTTCCCTTCTTTCCTGTCAGTGATGATCCAGGTTTTGTTTTTCAGATGAGATCTTATCTCATTTTTTACATTTAACCATTCATTTGCATTTTCACCTTTTAAAGCTTCGTCCATGGCTAACATTGACATGTCATAACCTTTAGTCCATGATGGAGCTTTTCTATTTCTTTGATCTCTTATTTCATTTTCTACTGGCATGTTATCATTTTCTTGTACGGTCATCAACATCATTTAACTCAACATTTTCATTTTCTTCTATTTGTTGTTCATCGTGAACATTTTGTTCCTCGTTATCATGTTTGTCATCAAAAATCATTTTGAAGTTTCCATCATTTTTATCTTCATCCGTTTGTTTGTTTTCCACTTCTTTTGTGTTAAACATTTTATCGAGAACCTTTACATCTCTTGATATGACTACTTGTTTTGGCGTGGTATCCAAATTCTGTAGGCCTTTGAAATTTCCGAGTAACCGACAAATATTCCAACATCGGTTTTTGGATTTAGTTTTCCCTTTCTCCTCTTGTTCAGAACAAATGCTTTAGTTCCAAAGATTTGAAGATGGCGTACAGATGGTATTCTGCCTACCCACCTTTGGAAAGGTGTTTCCCCATTTATTGATTTGCAGGGAGAACGGTTGATTAGATAATTTGCTGTGTTGACAGCTTCAGCCCAAAATGAATTTGTCAAGTTTGCTTCAATTAGTAAGCATCTTGTTTTCTCCATTAGTGTTCTGTTCTTTCTTTCTGATACAGGATTTTGTTGAGGTGTATAGGTCGCTGTTAAGCGCCTTCTAATTCCACATTTTTTCAAATAATTGTCAAACTCCTTATTACAGTATTCTGACTTTTCATTATCAGTTTGTAGAGCTTTTAGTTTCTTGCCTGTGGGCGCTCCATTTCATTCTGAAATTCTTTAAATTTCTCAAACACTTCACTCTTTTGTTTTAAAAATACACTCGACAGTATCGAGTAGTCGTCTGTAAAAGTTACAAAGTACTTTGCTCCGTTGTGAGATGGGATATTTACAGGTCCAAATACATCTGAATGTATTATTTCAAAGTTCAGTTGTCTGCGGCTCTCTCCCTTTTGGGAATGGTAGCCGAGACATTTTTCCTTCAATGCATGTCTCATTCTCTTATAGTTTCATTTTTGTCAAAACTTAAACCTTGTAGTATTTCTTTGTTTTGAGCTGTTTTCATATCATTTTTATTCATATGTGCTAGCTTTTATGCCATGACATCATATTTCCGTTTTCATTTGACTTTGTAAGTTTACTTTCTTCTCCTCTTCTTTCTACAAAATACAGATCTTTTTCTCTATTTGCTTCCAGTACTACATCACCATTTTTAGTCAAAACTTGTGCTATATTTCTTTTAAACAATACATCAAAACCGTTATCAGTTATTTTGCTGATTGATAGTAACTTTGTTGACAATTCTGGTACATGTAATGTTTTTGTTAAGTTTGATGTTCCTATCTTGTGATCAAGAACAATTTCACCAACTCCTTTCATTGAAGCGGTTTTTCCTTCAGATGCAAGCTTTATCTGAGAATTACAATTGTAGGTTTCATTCAGATCTTTAAACATCGATTTTTCTTTTACACATGTGAAGTGCTGCCACTGTCTAAGCACCATTTTGTTTGGTCCTTTACAGTTTCGCTGTTTAACTTGGACTTCAGTTTTAAAAGTTGATTGTGGAGAGATTTTGTAACTCCGTCTTTTATTAAACTTTCTAGTTGATTCTGTGTTGTTATATCTACACTCATTTGCTGTATGATTCAATTTGTTACATTTGAAACATCTTAGTTCCCTTTGTGTTTCTTCTTTTCATTGAAAGTTGTAGTTCTTTTGATTTTTACCATACCTTTTCTTAGTGTACAGAGCTCCTTCATTTGAGTTAGAATCATTGTTCGCTCTACGAGCTTCATTCTCCTCCAGTATTTTAACTTTTAGCTCATCTGGTTTGGGTAATTTGTCCCTTGTTTCGATAGCTATGCGGAAGTTTTCAAACTTGCAGGTAAACTGTATAACTCATCAAGTCTTCATTTATTTCTACATCCATCTCTGACAGTTTGTTTACTGTGTCACTAAAACTATCTAAATGATCTTTAAGATTATCATTTTCATTCATTTTCTTAAGAATCAACCCTTTTAATAAAGAGGCTTTTCGGCAGGGACACTTTGGTAAATTGACCATACTTCATGTGAGGTTTTACAGTTTTTGACTTGTTTTAGTTCAGATGGAGAAATGATAAGGAATAAATCAGATCTTGTATTTAAGTCATATTCTTCCCATTTGTTTATTTGTTCATCATTGGCTTTAGGTTTCTTTAATTCCCACATGCATAATTTGTTTTTTATTAAAATAGCCTGAGCTTGTACTTTCCAGGTATCATAATTGTCTCTATTTAAGGGTTGGATGTGAAAATTAGATGAAGTCATTTGAATTTTTATTTAGCAGCCTAGGTTTATGTAAACAAAGGAAAAAATACTTTTAACATAAACTGAAAAAGAAGACTGGTCCCATAACATATTGGATAGCAGATTACAGTATATAACTAGTTATTATACCTTTTAATTAACTGCAGTAGTTTTCTTCAGTTTAAGAATAACTTTAAATACTTTAATTAGAAGACATGAATCAACATAACTTTATTGCAACTCACACATTAATAATGCTTGACTACAAGAAAAACAATACAAAACATATGACTCTTGTTGTCTTTGAGAGAGTGTTCAGGAACATAAATAATATTATAATAAATCTAACACTATGGCCTTTTTCAAGCCAACTTAATAAAAGCAAAGCAGGTTTAGCAACAAAGCAGAACCAAAACAAAGTAGGGCTGAAAATTTTACAGTTTGTGTTCTCTTATGTGTTTCTTCTTTTTCTAGGTAAGCCTGCTCTCCTTTCTGTACCGTTTGATAGGATATCCTGGCCTAGTGGCTTATTTCCTTGATTGTGCTTTTGTTAACAATCATACTAAGTGATCATGTTGTGTAAATATTAATGGATCAATATAAATAAGTACTTAACCACATTAATTAATGAACCACAGTACTTAAGTTGAACTTAAGTTTAATGATGATAATACCATGAGAGAACTCACATGAGGAAGTTGTATTGAAGCGATTGCACAGAATAATATCACTCATGACTTTTATATGTTTATTGTTTATGTTTTTATAGATACAATTCTATTTTATCATGGCCAATATTTTTTCAAGGTTCTTCAAACTGTAACAAATAAAAGTAAACACTGTACAAAGATACCCATAGAAGTTATTAATTGGTATGATTCTTAATTGAAAGACAGATTATTTTCTAACTATCTTTATAAAATCAACTTGTTCAGGAAAATTAAAAAAAATTAAGCTCTTTACAAAAAATATAAAGTTTTTAACCTTTTTAAAATTATTTTTAAATATTTTAGGGATTCAATTGAAGTTAATTCATTTTTGCAGGTAAGACAAAGCTGTTTCCCTGCTAGACCTAAGAGGTGTCGCAAGAAGAGCACCAAGTTCGTCCCCCGTAAGAGACAGTGTGTCAGGTTACCAACCACCAACGTTGAAAACAAAGACATGAAAAGTGATTCTGCGATCGAGTCGTGCAGTAGTAGTCAAGAGTTGTCTCTGACCCCCAGTAACTTCAATACGGTGAAGAGTGGCAGTACTGAGAGCATGTGTAACTTATGCTTTGTGAAACCGATGAATGGAGCGTTCTTGCACTGCCGCTGGGTGCACATATACTGTTGTTACCAGTGCTCGCTCAAGATATGGTCCACGTCGAAACGTTGCCCACTCTGTAACGGCAAGATTCGTCAGGTTTTGAAAGTAGCCGTAGGTAAAGTGGGTTGAGTAACTGTGCAAGAAATTGTGTGATGAAACGTAAGGAAAATGTGGGTTTGCAGGAAACACTAGTGTTTAGAAAATATGCTGTGGTATTAGTTTTAAGAACTGTCAGTTGTAATGGTTCGGAGTTTTACTTCAAATTCGCTTCTGATGTACATTCTACCAAGACCAGGATGGGTTATTGGTATTATATTCAGAGCACAACTGTGTAAAGAAAATGTTTGTATATATAAAAATGTATTTATCAACTTCTTCGTGTTTCTGTACTTAGTAATGTAAAATTGCATGCATTTTATAATAAGTTATTTATTTTACGTCTAGTTAAATTAATTTATGCCTTTGGACTTTTTTAACAACTGCAAAACTGTTACGGTAATTATTTTGTGTTTAAATGTCTTGTGAAACAACTAAATTAAAATCAATTGTTCTCAAAAATTTAGTATTTATTGAATTAGTTCTAATTGTTGAACACGATGTTATTTTGACTTAAATGGCTCAGCTGAACCATTCAGTGTTGTTACACTTTCTGTATATACAAGGCTTGAAAGTCTTGTAGTTATTCAGGTGTTTTGACTACGGTATAGCTAAAAGACTTTCTTACTTCAAAATTAGCAACTGGTCATCTGATGTGGCTGCAATAGTTTAGTAGAAGCCCGTTAACCCAGCTCGTAAATTGATAAATTATTTTCCAAAAACTGCATGTTGCATAGTGAAATCATAATGGTGTTTTACAGTTTTGAGGGTTGCATGACAAGTCATTGTAATGTTGCATGCAATAAAGTATTTATTTATTTACAGCACTTGGGCATACCATCAGTATTTTGGAACATTCACTTTTATTTTTTAATTATATCCACTTTTCAATTTTTATATATTAGCTTCTTTTGAGTAGGCTATATATTTGATACAGTAGACACTCGATAGATAGTTCAACACTTAATAGTTTGATATCTTCCGTGGTGATATAATAATTTATAATAACAAAAATTACTGAAAAAGTAAAATGTTTAAATATTTTGTTGTAATAAATATGTGGGCAAGCTATACTGTGCAGTAAAATTGACCTTTCTTACTTTGTGTGCCTTGTTGACTAATTGAATAAACAGTATTTCATATTGTGGAAAATTATAGTTGAACTTTTTTATTATTTACAAATGCCAGATGTTTAAAACTTAAAAGTTTCAAATGTGACTGTTAGATGCTTAATTAATGGCAATTGATTAAACTACTCAAAATTAAACTGAACTAGTAACAGCCTAATATTAGACAAGTTCCTATAAACTAATATATTCCAATATTTAATTTAATTTTATGTTATATGTTAATTTATGACAGTAAAAAATGTATGTTAATGTGTTATTTTGTATAAAAATATAAATTTTAAAACAAACTGCACATATTCCAATGATAAATTTGTATTTGCCTCGGATGTTACGTCTTTTTCATTGCTTTTCAGCACGCACATAAATATTATTGCAAGGATGTTCAGTTTAAAAAAAATGTGTCTACTGCCAAATTGCTTACTATGTTTTATTTCCTACAATTTACCTGGGTTTTCAAACGAAAAATAGTATTTTGACTTCTATTAGTACGGCTATCGATTAACAAACGGCCAAACTAGAGTAACAAATTTCGACTCTTAAAATTGACTAAAACTTACCGGTAAATTGGATTAAGTTTTAGTCCTTAAACTCATATCAATAGATATCACTTGCAAAGGGTTTATCTTGATTTGTCTTGATAATTTATACGACTTGTGACTATTGTTACTGCCTGGTTTCTCATTTATTATATTTAACTTAGCCCTTATTGTTTTTAAGTTAATAAGGACTTAATAAAAATCTAACTTATATATTAACTAACAGAGTCTATCCAAATAAATTGTTACTGCAATATAATTGTGTATTATTTCACTTATCCTCAACATATATAACAAAATTTAGTTTTTTCATTCCGCTCTGAAAACAGCTGTTTAGACACATGTATTGACATGCTAAAGTGTAAGTTTACACCAGATAAATAAAGCATTGTTTTGATGATGTTTTTCTTCCTATGGAGAAAAAATTTATCATCATTTCAATTATCTTTCTGGAATGGTCATCAGCTTGTTGAACCAGTTTGTTTTGAATTTTTACAATGACTTGGTAAATCAGTGCAACAGATGTTTCTTAAAAACATCATAATTCAGACTCCTGAGTTCAAAGCAATGTTAACTTAATTGTTTCTGTATACTGTAATATTAAAATATTTATTTCACATTATAATTTACATCACAACCAAAAGTATCTTTCATCACTCTGCCCGAAAGTAAGTGTCTTTTTGACCCTCGGTCATTAAACATACGAGGCTGCGTTTTGACCTCATGTCAAAAATTGTTACTTTAGGACCTAGTGGTGAAATAAACTATTCTATAAGAGTTACTTTGTTTTAGTTCTACTCTTCAATATTGCAAAGTGTCCATTGTCTGACAAATATTCTCCATAGTCTTCCATACAGTATAATGTTGCTCATCTGGAAAAGTAGAACACTTTGAACCAGGCCAATTGTTTGAATTCCAAAACGTAACGGAGTTTTCGGATCAAAGTCAAAAAGAGACTCCAGACGAATCTAAGGTTCAGCACTGCCTAGATGATCTTGAACATTTGCCTATGCGATTGTATGGTCTGTGTTACTTTGGTTTACACCCACAACTTTTCTGTATTTATCAATACGCCTTTATTGAAATTAGCTTAGTTAGTTTAATTTTATATAATATTTGGAAATACTGTAATATAATCCTGGCTCTAGGCCAGGATGTAGTATAAAAAAGGAGAGCAGGCTCACCTGGATAAATTCAAAACACATAGGAGAACACAGACTGTCAATTTTTCAGCCCTACTAGGACCTTTGCACAGATTAAAAGAAATCCCTTAAAAGAGTAAAATAAGCTTAACAATAAAATTTACTGTCTAATAGGACAATAGGAAGTGCATGAAACAAATAATGTAATTTTCTTATCAGATTATAAAAAATAGTGTGTCTTGTTTTTACTAAAAAAAGTCAAAATCTCATAAAAAAATAATCTAGAGAATTTTTAAATAAAGATATTAAGGGTTTTCCAGTACTTGATTATCGAGTCGAGTAATAACTTAATAATTTATTAGGCCAGTGTACAATGTGAATTGTGTTGACTTTGATGAAAAGCAGATGATACAATATAGGTGAAATGAGAGGTGAATTACAATTTAAAATGCCAGAATGGGCCTAAGCCCACGTCAATACGGTGAAATAATGTCCATATACGTTATTATATAAGTATTGACCGATACTATAACTCGGCTCCACCTGGTCGTTAAAGTTCAAAATTTGATCGAGTAATTTGCCTTAACCTTTTGCACTCCAATGGCGAACTGAGTCCGACATCGGAGCGGAACGGCAAAATAGTCTAGTCCGACCCATCGTTTATTGCATATAGGACAAACGATAGGCTAGGACTACACTATACTAACGGCGCCTAGCAGACAAAACGGACACTACCACTCCTTCCCCCCCCTGACGCCAACTCACGTGCGAGTTTGACAGCACCACAAATAGCCCGGTGGTTTAGTGGTTATAGTGACGGACAGCTGGCCCCTGTCTGTCACAGCGTGGGTTCGAATCCCACCCGGGTGCGCTCTGGTACGGTGCAATGCTGAGCATTGGATCATTCCGGGTGCGGGGCCACAATGACCGCTGAGGATCACTGAAGAGAAAATGGCTCATCAAATCCAGTGAGGCGGAGAGTGGCACTTTTGAGCTTAGGAGGCTAAATCCAGCAGAGGAGTGATTCAATGATTGGTAATGCACCGTACCAGAGAGCGATTTTGCTGAAATTTTGCTTACAGGAGACTGGGAAAACCCATACCAGAGGGTTTTTTTGAAAATTTTAAAAATAAATTAGAGCACAAAGGGTTAAGTATATTGTTGAGTTTGACGCAGGCACTAGCGGGAGTCAAGTAATCGCCGCGAACAATTAATGCCGATACGATAATACTCGACTCAAACTAAAAAAATGTGACTTGCACACCCGTAAAAGATAAAGGGGTGTAGTGATTATGCCACTAGCCTTGGCAGCTTGAGTTTGAGGGTACAATTTCCACTCATTAGGTTTTTGCGCTTTAAGTATAATAATAATAATAATATATTTGCTAAAGACAATACAAAATATTGCATAGCAAAAAAACACAAATTACATACAATACAATGAATTTAAACATTCACACTCACTCACACTTACATGATTTCACACTCATTCCACATTCACACTTAACATCAGACCTTAATGGTTCTTTCCTCTTGTGTTATAATCATGAGTGATTTTAGATTGAACCAACATTTTATTAGTTTTACAATACAAAATCACTTCTAAGATATAGAGACAGGGAAGTGTCAACAAACCTTTTCCTTGAAATATGTCTCGACATGATTCCCTGAAACTTGCTTTCGAAATTATTCTAATAGCTTCTTTTTGCAGCCTAAAAAGCCTCTCAAATTGAATTTTTGAACATCCTCCCCACTACCTTATTCCATATGACAGATGAGGGAAGATTAGTCCAAAATAAGCTATTCGAAGAATTTGAACAGAGCAGGATTTGGATAAACGCCGTAAACCGAAAATTCCTGAAGAAACTCGTTTACATGTTTCGTTAACCTGAACCTTCCAAGTTAATCCTTGATCAATAAAAATTCCTAAGAATTTGGTAGATTCTACCTGTTTCAAAAGATGTCATCCACCTGAACCGTGGGAAAAATAGATATAATAGTTAGATTTTGGGAAATTTGTTTGGAGGTTTATATAGGGAACACAAATCTAAGAAAGAGGCTATAGTTTTATTATTTCGTTTTCATTTGTGATTGAACGTTTACATAAAGGGAAAAATAGATATAATTTAGTTAGATTTTGGGAACAAAAACAAATAACAAAAAATTTGAACATATCCTATATTTTTGATACTATATTTTAAAACTAACTTTTACTTTAACTTGAGGTTTATATTGACATTTACATTCAAATTCAAAACAAAATTTATTCAATAAAACATTTTTATTGCAAAATGTTGATACAAATTCAAAATGTAAATCAAACAACAAATTACAACCTAACATTAACAAAACCATATCACATGTACAATATAATTATCATAAACACAAATCTAAGTTCATTTATTTATTTAAAACATTTAACATTAAAACACATAAAAAGAGTTTATTTCTAGTTCTTCTATAGTTATACAACTATTAACTACTTATTTTACCAGTTAATTGAATTTTAAGATGAAGATTTGTTTTAAATCTTTTTTAAATTTTATTATCATCTGGGAGGGTGATGCAAGCGTGGGTTGTTTTTTGTATTACATCCCCATTTGTGATTGAACAAATGTTTTTGTATATGGGTTAGTAAGTTGTTTACATAAATGTCTTTTTTTAAACCATACATTATCCTTAATGCTCTTTTTTGCTGGAATAATATGGGGCCATTTTTTTAATGACATTATGGCTAATTTTATCAATCCCTCAGAATCAGAATCAAACATTGTTGGTTTTATTTCATTTTGCTTTTGTGCAAAAAGAAAATAAAAAATTAGTTTTAATTGAATTTATACTTGAAATGAAAAAATACACAAAATTAGATTAGACAGATACAAGCAGACAGTACAAAGTCCTGGGGAATATGTAGCAAAGAAACAAAAGCGGATTCTATATGGGATGTCAATCTAATGTACTAGGATTTTCTTCAACATATTCAACAAAACTGTTGTCGGTTTCTAAATAATAACAGTTAAAGAAGTTAACAATAGAAACACTATCAAAGAACATATCCTATATTTTAAACTAAGATACTATATTTTAAAACGTTTAAGTAATTATTAATTGAATATATAACATATAGTTTGAAAAAATGGGAAGCAATACTTTAACTTGATCTTTTAACTTTTTTTAAAGAATAACTTTGTATCAGGAAAATCTGGAAATTGAGGAAGAGTTTATTAAATCGTAAGAGGTTTAAGTATTAGTGAGGAGTAATGACATTTATTCAACAGATATTTCTTAACTAAAATTAATGTCTAAAACATTTTTTCTCCACATTACTTTTTATTAATTGTGGCAAAAGATTACAAAACTGTGATCCCCTTATGAAACGATTTTTAGTGTAAAAAGACAAATGGTGTTGCAGAATGTCTATTAAATTTCTATTTCTTGTATTATGAAAGTGACAGTCACCTCTAAGATTAAATTTGTGTAACTGGTCTGATATACAAATAATACAGTCTAAAATATATTGATCATATACCGTAAGAATGTTCAATTCACAGAAGTTTTTCTTAACTGACTCTACCCTCAGGTTTAACAAAATTCTTAATGCTTTCTTCTGCATTACCAGAATTTATCAACGTTTCTTTTTAAAATATGGCTAAACCATAGGCAAGTGTGAGTGCCGCGTGAGCAAAATAAATTGATCTTAAAGTTTCAAAACTACATAAATATTTCATTCTTCTTAGACGTACAACCCAGAAGACATTTTAATTTTCTTTCCATGAAGATTCCAACTTAAATTACTATCTATTTTATTTATTTTGTGCTGTTGAAAAACTATGTAATTTGTTTTGCTAGTGTTCAAGAACAGGCTATTGTGGATAAAATAATTGTTAATACTTTTTTTAATTGCTCATTACTTGCCATTTCAAGGATGGAGTAGTTAGCAACTTAACAAGATTTGAATCATCTGCATATAAAACTAATTGACTTTTGAGCCATTAATGTTGTTCAAAATTGAGGGCATCCCTGGATATAGCAGAGAAATAACAGTGGCCCAAGAATTGAATCCTGTGGAACACCATATCTAACCGTAGAAATATCAGATTTATGTTTAATTACGTTTTTATCAATTGTGGAAGTAATCTCAACATATTGAGTTCTATTTGACAAATAAGACCTAAACCAGTTCAATGAAATCTCTGATACTCCCAAAAGCCTAAGTTTATCCACAAGAAGTTTGTGGGAAATACTAGATTCTGAGAAATCCAACAAAGCTGTGGTTATAGACTTTCCTTTCGAAAGCCATGTTGCTGGTCATCGAACAAATTATCATTCATTAAGTGGTCAACTAATCGCTTGTACATCACTCTTTCGTAAATCTTTGATAAAGATGGTAATACTGATACAGGTCGGTAATATTTCTCTGCTATATCCAGGGGATTATACTCCTTTGGGAGTATCAGAGATTTCATTGAACTGGTTTAGGTCTTATTTGTCAAATAGAACTCAATACGTTGAGATTACTTCCACAATTGATAAAAACGTAATTAAACATAAATCTGATATTTCTAAGGTTAGATATGGTGTTCCACAGGGTTCAATTCTTGGGCCACTGTTATTTCTCTGCTATATCCAGGGATGCCCTCAATTTTGAACAACATTAATGGCTCAAAAGTCAATTAGTTTTATATGCAGATGATTCAAATCTTGTTATGTCGGCTGCTAATTACCCCATCCTTGAAATGGCAAGTAATGAGCAATTAAAAGAATTAACAATTATTTTATCCACAATAGCCTGTTCTTGAACACTAGCAAAACAAATTACATAGTTTTTCAACAGCACAAAATAAAATTCCCCATTTTGATATCAAAATAGATCAAAACTGTATTGAAAAATTAATCACACAAAATTCTTAGGGCTAGAAATAGATAATAATTTAAGTTGGAATCTTCATGTGGAAAAGATAATTAGTAAAATGTCTTCTGGGTTGTACGTTCTAAGAAGAATGAAATTTTTATGTAGTTGAAACTTTAAGATCAATTTATTTTGCTCACGCAGCACTCACACTTTGCCTATGGTTTAGCCATATACGGTGGAACTTCAAAAAGAAACCTTGATAAAATTCTGGTAATGCAGAAGAAAGCATTAAGAATTTTGTTAAACCTGGGAGGGGTAGAGTCAGTTAAGAAAAACTTCTGTGAATTAAACATTCTTACGGTATATGATCAATATATTTTAGACTGTATTATTTGTATATCAGATCAGTTACACAAATTTAATCTTAGAGGCGACTGTCACTTTCATAATACAAGAAATAGAAATTTAATAGACATTCCTCAACACCATTTGTCTTTTTACACTAAACAAGCATTTCATATGGGATCACAGTTTTTTAATCTTTTGCCACATTTAATAAAAAGTAATGTGGAGAAAAAATGTTTTAGACATTCAGTTAAGAAATATCTTTTAAATAAAAGTCATTACTCACTAGACGAATACCTTGTTTCAAGTTAAAGTAAAAGTTAGTTTAAAATACTCTTAGTTTAAAATATAGGATATGTTCTTCTATTGTTATCTTCTTTTATGTTATTTGTTTTTGTTCTTAGTACATTAGACATGACACTATTTTTGTATGTATTGTACAATGTGAAATAAAGATGTTTGATTCTGATTCTGATGCCCTCAATTTTGAACAACATTAATGGCTCCTCAATTATTTTAACCAAATAAATTATTCAAAAAAAGTCAATTAGTTTTATATGCAGATGATTCAAATCTTGTTATGTCGGCTGCTAACTACCCCATCCTTGAAATGGCAAGTAATGAGCAATTAAAAGTATTAACAATTATTTTATCCACAATAGCCTGTTCTTGAACACTAGCAAAACAAATTACATAGTTTTTCAACAGCACAAAATAAAATGTTCCCCAATTTGATATCAAAATAGATCAAAACTGTATTGAAAAATTAATCACACCAAATTCTTAGCACTCGAAATAGATAATAATTTAAGTTCGTTCAATCTTCATGTGGAAAAGATAGTTAGTAAAATGTCTTCTGGGTTGTATGCGTTCTAAGAAGAATGAAATTTTATGTAGTTTTGAAACTTTAAGATCAATTAATTTTGCTCACGTGCACTCACACTTTACCTATGGTTTAGCCATATACGGTGGCACTTCAAAAAGAAACCTTGATAAAATTCGGGTAATGCAGAAGAAAGCATTAAGAATTTTGTTAAACCTGGGAGGGGTAGAGTCAGTTAAGAAAAACTTCTGTGAATTGAACATTCTTACAGTATATGATCAATATATTTTAGACTGTATTATTTGTATATCAGACCAGTTACACAAATTTAATCTTAGAGGTGACTGTCACTTTCATAATACAAGAAATAGAAATTTAATAGACATTCCGCAACACCATTTGTCTTTTTACACTAAAAAGCATTTCATATGGGATCACAGTTTTTTAATCTTTTGCCACAATTAATAAAAAGTAATGTGGAGAAAAATGTTTTAGACATTCAGTTAAGAAATATCTTTTAAATAAAAGTCATTACTCACTAGACGAATACCTTGTTTCAAGTTAAAGTAAAAGTTAGTTTAAAATACTCTTAGTTTAAAATATAGGATATGTTCTTCTATTGTTATCTTCCTTTGTTATTTGTTTTTGTTCCTAGTACATTAGACATGACACTATTTTTGTATGTATTGTACAATGTGAAATAAAGATGTTTGATTCTGATTCTGACTCTGATTATTAATTTCTGTTCTTTCCCCTTTTTTAAAAATTGGAACAACCTTAGATACTTTTAAACTGTCAGGAAATATACCAGATATGAGAGAACTGTTTATTAAATGAGTTAAAACTTTTAACAATGGCTTCCCTACATATTTAATTAGTTTCAGAGGAACCTCATCATGACCACTTGATGATTTATTTTTTAATGACAAAATAATATTTTCAATTTCTTTTTCTGTTACTGGCTCACATCTAAAAGGTTTGGATATTGGAACAGTATTATTATATATTACATGTTGTTGAAGACTTCTTGGTGAAGATTGGACGATCTCCTCTATTACATTTACAAAATAATCGTTGAATTTATTTGAAATGACATTGTCATTAATATTTAAAGTGTGAACATATCTCCCAAATGATTTAGAATTATTGCCTGTTTCTCTATTTATTATCTCCCACGTTTTTTTGTTTATGTTTTGTGATTTCTTAATTTGTTCATCAAAAAATGATTTTTTAGTTGTTGTTAATTTATTTTTATATGCTATATTTCTTGTTTTACTATAGTATAACAATTCATTATTACCCGTACGCTTTGCGTGTTTTAACAAGTCAACAATTTCATTTTGCTCCAGAAGCAATTCCTCACTAATCCAATTATTTTCTTTTATGTTTAAATATTTTTAACTAATTTTTTGGAAAGACTAAATTAAAATTGTACAAAAATATATTATTAAATACATTAAACTTATCTTCTACATTGATAAAATACCTTCAACCAGCTTTCCTTAGATAATAAACTATTAAATACACTCATATTGTTTTTGAAAATCCCTACATTCAATATAATGGAATTCTTTTCTGGATTTATGAGACTCGGGAAACGTTAATTCTAAAATTTGCCCATCATGGTCCGAAAGAGCAGTTACCACTCCCGTTATTTTAATCAAATTTGGTTCCACATTAGTTAAAACATTATCAATAGCTGTTGAAGTAATTCTCGTCGGAAAATCCACCAAATATCTAAACCCGTAGCTCTTAATAATGTTTTTGAAATGTTGGACGTCAGGTGTATTACTTAAAACATTAATATTGAAATCACCTATGATAAAAAATTTTTTGTGATTTTTTAAAGCCACCAAAACTTCTATTAATTTGTCCAATCGGTTAAAAAACTCTAAGTTTTCTAATTGGGGTTTTCGATAAATTCCAGCAAAACAAACTCTAAATTGTTTATTTTAAACTTGGCTAGCAGCATTCAAAAAGTTTGTGCAGCTACCAATTGGATGTTGTTCAATTATTTTGTCCCTCAACTGTGCCGAATCTTGTTCCTATTTTTAAGCCCTGTGGGTGTTTAAACTGGAACTGGACCCTTTGTTATGTATTGCCCTGTGGAACTTCCTTGTTGACTTCATCTCTGATTATTTCTGAAATTTTTAGGACATCACCTCCCCTTTTCGACTTCACTGCAGTTCAACCTGTGCTGATTAATTAGTGACACTGCATTAAAAGTCATGCTGTATCCTTCTGTTTCAAATTGCAACTGACTACAGACCACACCTGGCTGTGTGAAGTTAAACTCACACAGAATCAATCAAACCAAAATAGTCTATGTCGCAGGAAATTTAACAAAGAAAACCTTGACCTTCTCAATAATCAATTAGAGGCTCCATTACTGAAGAAGACTGGACTGATCAAATATGTACACTCCGCTAACTCTCCAGAAACAGCATATAAAAACTTCTTATCAACAGTTCTTATCAACATGAATGACATATGCCCCCGCAAAAATGTACGCCTAAAAAGAAAGAAGAATCAGCCAGACATGAGCAGAGCTAAAAGCAGACATGAGTAAAGCTAAAAGACTCACCTTGATTAAAGCTAAAAGCTCTTAAAAAAGGCGAGAAGCGTCAGCAAACCATATAGCTGGAAAGAAGTTATTGAACAATTCATTGAAGACATTAAAAACTGCTGAGAATAAATCAAAAGCTCTGTGGCAGTTAATAAATAATGAAAGAAAAAACAAAACTCAGAAACATCAGAACCAAAGCTTAACATAAATGGCCAGACAACCACTAACCCAGAACAAATATCCAATCATCTAAACCATTACTTTACAAACATAGCAGAACAAACCCTTAGCTCACAACCAAGAATCCAAAATAGAAATCCAAATCAAGCCCCAACCCAAAATCATGATTTAATACAGTTATCTCTAACCAATGAGCAAGAAATTGAAACCATAATTAGAAACCTTAAACCTAAACTGTCTGTAGGGCTAGATGAAATCTCAGCAAAAGTGCTCAAACACTGCAGTAAAGCACTAGTCCCACCTCTGGTCAGCATAACCAACCTATCCCTCGCTCAAGGACACTTTCCATCTCTTCTAAAACAAAGTAAGGTATATCCTAAATTTAAAGGAGGAGACCAAACTGAAGCAAGTAATTACAGGCCTATATCATTAATTCCAACATTTTCAAAGGTGATCGAGAAAGTGGTACTTAAAAGACTAATGGACCACTGTGAACTTCACAATCTGCTCACCGAAGACCAACATGGTTTTATCAAAGGAAAGTCAACAACAACAGCCATTGTCAAACTGGCAGAGTTCATTATCGACGCTTTGGAAGATGGAAATATGGTCACTAGCATTATGCTTGACTTTAGCAAAGCCTTCGACTGTTTGGGTCATGACCTTATTCTCGGAAAACTAGAGCAGCTCGGAATAAAAGGACAGGCAAGAGCATGGTTCCAAAGCTACCTGGAAGGAAGAAGCCAAGTTGTCGAAATCAAACCCCTTACAAATGGGTTAACTCAAGAAGTTAAGTCAAAACCCCTTCCAGTTAACAGAGGAGTACCTCAAGGCTCTGTACTAGGCCCAGTTCTGTTCATACTTTTAACAAATGACATGCCTCAATGCAGATGATACAACACTCTTGATTTCTCAACCCTCGGCCGATAATCTCGCCATAGACTCATACATTGCACTGCATATGGCTTACAAATACTGTCATGAAAATGATTGAAGAGATATTAATTAAGTAAAAGTAACAAGCTATCTTTAAGAAATAATTAGACAAGATGTTTACTGTGTCAAAGCTAGACTCTCTCTATTTTCAATATTTACATTTTGTAAGTATTGTTATTTGATTTCAAAGTAAACAGATGTTGTTTATAATAAGAAAATAAGAAATTGAAAAATATAACAGTATATAAAATGTCACTACATCACCCCTGCCAGTGATTGGGCCAGTGGAAAATCAATGAGGTAGCTTTTGAGGTGTGCAGGGAATCTGACATGTCGACCAGAGCGTGTTGTCTTGATTGGTTCGGGCTGTGCAGGTGGAATGGTCGAGGCTGTGTCAGGTGAGGGTACGGACAAGGTGATCTGTGCTGGCTCCTTCAACTCCTCAGCAATGATGTAGGCAGGCTTCAGGCGATCCAGCGAATAATTCACTTCTGTGCCTCAGACGTTGAGTACAGCTGTCTTGTCGGTCCTCCTGATCACTGTGTAGGGACCCGTGTACGGTGGTACCAGAGATCCTTTCGAGGCATCTGTGCGGAGGAGTTGAAGGAGCCAGCACAGATCACCTTGTCCGTACCCTCACCGTTGGGAAAACCAAACAAATGGGTTTTGGAAGAAGACATAATACAGTTCCAGCCATACCAGACGTAGAAATTGAAGATCATACTAAGTTTCTTGGTGTGACCATCGACAGTAACCTGCAATGGAACGAACACGTTGATAGTCTTGTAAAAAAGCTAAACTCCAGCCTTTATGTCCTAAAACGGATCAAGAGTATCAGCGACGACGCCACAACAAAAATCGCGTATCATGCACTGTTTGAGTCACATATGAGATATGGCCTTATAATATGGGGGGGAAAATCCGCACGCTAACCTGAATAAAATTCTGTATCTTCAAAAAGAGCCATTAGAATAATGTCAGAACTGGCTTCCAGAGAAAGCTGCAGAGATGAATTTCCAAGGCATGGGGTTCTAACCTAATCAGCCTTTTCATCAAAGAAGTAATTTCTTTGTTGAAAAGAAGCATCCGCAACGAGGCCAAGATATCCATGGGGACAACACTCGATATGCATCAAATTTCACCCTACCCTCGCACCATACATCCAGATTCGAAAAGAAACCATCATTCAGCGGCAGGAAGTTCTTCAACGCTCTACCAGACGACATAAAGGCGCTCCAAGGAAAGAAGCTGCAGACAACACTGACGAAATGGTTGACGGACAGACCATTTTACTCCATAAACGAATTTCTGGGCTGGAGACAGGGAACAACCTAAGACTCGACTGCAACATCAAGATACTCTTGTAACTAGTTTTAAGTTTTGACACCTATGTACTTATCTCAATGATAATGTAATAAAGCTATTTGACTATTGACTATTGACCTTTTAAACTCCCTGTGGACCCTGTGGAACCCTGTGGAACTCCTTGTTGTATTCTGATTATTTCTGAAAATTGGTTTTCAATTTCTACGCACTGCTCCCTATTATCTAGGTAAGATGCAATCCATTTATGTGGTAAGCCACGAATGCCATTGTGTTCTAACTGGCGCAACAGTATCTCATGATGCACACAGTCAAAAGCTTTGGATAGATCGAGAAATATACTGAGCACATGTTCTCGCCCCTCCAAGCCATTGACAACGTCTTCTATGAGATTAGTTAAAGCATCAATAGTCCTTTTGTTTTTTTGGAAACCGAACTGTTGGGAACTAAGCAGTTTGTGTTTTTCTAAAAAGCTTATAAATTTTTCTGAAAATAATTTTTTGTATATTTTGCTGAAAACAGGCAAAATAAAAATAGGTCGGTAATTATTTGTATTAGTTGGATCATCTTTTTTTTAAATAGGGACAACTTTGGCTAATTTTAAACAATTTGGAAATACTCCTCGCTGAAATGACGATTAATCAAATATGTTAAGGGGTATATAATGTGTTTTGAACACTGTTTTAGCATCCATACTGACATTCCGTTGATGTCACAGGACTTTTGCTTTTAGATTAGAAATAACGTCAACTGGCAACCTCGTGTTCAGTACATGAGTTAAAGCCATGGATGATGAGGGTTCCTTTGTATTTGGGTTGAAATGTCAACCATCCTTCTTAAAGTATGTATCGAATTCTGCCACCTTAGAAAAAAAGTTGTTGAATTCGTTTGCTACCTCTAAATTATCTTGAATAAGTTGTTCGCCTATTTTAATTTTTATGGGGTTTTTATTTTGATTCCTTGATTTAGTTGTATTGTTTATTATTGACCAAGCTGTTTTAGAAATGTTTGTCGATTTTTTTATTTGATTTTCAATTTGCAGCCTTTTTGCTTCTTTAATAACTTTCTATAAATCGCTTATACGTTTTATAGTAAGATTTAAATTCTTCGTTTTCAGTGTGCACTAAAATAGAATACAAGTATTTTAGTTTCTTGCGTAAAACAAGTAATCCAGGAGTTATCCAACAATTTTTTTTAATTTTTAAGGTTTTGATGGACTTTTTAAACGGACAAGATATATTTAGATACTGCATAAATATGTTATTGAAAGTGTGAAACTGATCATTGGGACAACAAAGAGGTTTCAAAATTTCCCATTTTTCATGTTCAAGGAACATATTTAGTCGGTCAAGATTTTTATAACCAAATGACCTTTCTACAGAGATTTTTTTTGTAAAAATGCAGCCCGATCAGTTACTTGAGGCAAGTAAGAAGCAATGTTAACCCTTTGCGGTCTCATTTTATTATTAAATTTTCGTAAAAAGCCTCCTGTATGGGTTTCCCCAGTCCCCTGTAAGCAAATTTTCAGCAAAACCCCTCTCTGGTACGGTGCATTACCAGTCATTGAACCACACCTCTAAGCTGCGGGATTTAGCCTCCCTAAGCTCAAAAGTGCCACTCTCCGCCTCACTGGATTTGATGAGCCATTTCTCTTCAGTGATCCTCAGCGGTCATTGTGGCCCCCGCACCCGGCGTGATCCAACAACTTGCATTGCACCGTACCAGAGCGCACCCGGGTGGGATTCGAACCCACGCCGTGACAGACAGGGGCCAGCTGTCCGTCACTATAACCACTAAACCACCGGGCTGTTTGTCGTATGCGGTCAAACTCACACTTGAGTTGCCGAGGAGGGGGGAGGGAGTGGTAGTTTCGCTTTTCTCTGGTAGGCTGAGAGTAGTCCTCGCATATCAGAGACGGGTTTCAACCATCTCCTATACTGCACATTCAAGCGTTCAAAAGGAAATAGCGTTTGTCGACCTATAGTCGACACGCGACCTCAAAGGGTTAAGCAGCACATCCTGGTAACCAACACTGAAATCATAATGGCATCTGGTTCACAGGGAACTAATCACTCTACCCATGTATAGAGTTGAACTAGAGAAGTTCCTCAGGGTATTCTGTGGTTGAACTTATAACCAAAAACAAAAGGCCAATAAAAGAAATGTGTAATACAAAAACAGTATTTTTTATTTGTGGTAAAAATAATACATCCCATTAGTTTCTAGCCGTTATTAACATCAGTTGATTGCAGAATAACTATATCTTCTTCTTCACTGTCCCCGCTTAATTCTGCAACAGAAACAAATTGTGTTTGAATTTGAAATAGCTGGTGGTCACTATAAAAAAACTTAAGAGGTAAAATAAGTGTGTTATTTGATGATAACTGTTAATTAAGTAAACTTTGACATTCTTTGTTATCTTTTTTTTCAATTTTTAAATTGAGGGATTTGAAATCAACAGCAACAATACTGCAAAGCTCTCAAGGTGGACAAGCTTGACTTGGTCACCTTTCAGGAGAGCTGTGTAAGAGGAGAGTTTTAAAACCAGAGAAACAAGAGGGATTTCGTAAAAAAAAATCAAAATCTGAGATTTAGGAATGGGAAAATTTTTGCAAATAGATATGTTTTATATTAAGCACTGGTGTCAATTAATAAATAAGTATTATATAAAATAGAATAGTAAACTGAACTGATCTGTAATTATGAAGCTATCAAAATAATTTGAACTAACTAAATACAACACCTTGCAAGAAAATAGCTTTGTATATCAATGACATTACTGCTCAAGAGAATATCAGGGAGAAGCAATTGGCAAACAAATGAGGTGGGACTTTTATTTATTGCAAGCGGCATACGCCAATAAACATACGGCCAATCCCAGTTTTTCTTCATAGGCAAGTTGATGGGAGGTGGATTTGAAGAGAATGAAGGTTTCTGATGGTGTTTCCAGGTGAAACTTGTGGGGTTACGTTATTACTTATTAGCGAATTTTCTTTGAAAATAGAAAACTCATGTATATTCATTTCTCTCGCCAAAGAGAAGGAAACTTCGTAGAAAGGTGCAGTTTGCACCTCCTGAGTCAAAAGGCAAAACTTTATATACACACAAGTAGGCCACGATAAAGTGTCCTAAGCGGATTACAAGAAAACTAATAGAGCTAGAAAGACGAAACCAATTTTATTCTCTGAAAATCGTACATGGAGATTTCAGGAAAAATACTTTTAAGATTCTCAGTATACAGGGTGTGTCAATACTGAAACTCACGGGGTCAAAACTCGAGATTTTTAAATACAAAGGTGGGTCATATTGTAGATAATTTTAAACAGAAGACAATTCCGGAAAGTTTGACATGACAATTTTATTAATATGTTGCCCCATCCAAAAACTAGAGCTATAAACGTAAATCGTGTAAGCTTTTACGGGAATCTCTGTAGTCAAATTATCAATTTGATTAAAAATATGGCATTTACTTATTGTTTCTCAGAATTTGACGAGCTTTTTAATGGTATGTCATACAATCATGATTTTAACATTTCTAATCTCAAAATCGATGTGAACATTGCTTTTATCATGAATAAGTCAAAAACATTAAATTATTTAAATAGTAAGGTATCACATGTTGCATATCATTGTAAAGATAATTTGTATATGAACATTCAAATAAATTATTGTTTTAAATCATGATTTTTGAACAAATAATGCATGTCTAACTTGTTTGTACTTGATAGCCTCATCAAAATATACCGTAACGTAAGTAAAAATGGTAACATTTCCTTGTAATTCTGAACCTCTGGAGTAAATAAAATACTGAAGAGTGAAATTAGGAAAATATAAAATTTATTCAAACTGGGTCGATTCAATTTGCCAAGCTATTAGGAGACATCTATTTTTAGATGGAAAAACAATAGGAAAACTGATAGTGCATTGCAAGTCTTGCCGGTGGTAGATGACTTAAATACTAGTATGTAAAGGACTTTGACTGCAGTGCGCTTAAGACCCTTCCAAGAAGTGCTCTGATAACTTTCTACTGAAATATTGGTTCAACAAACGATTTTGTTTGTAGTCTAAAGGTTGGCATTAGTCAATTTAATGTAGTAGATTGGATAAGTACAGTCTGTCTGTATAAAAATAATTTTGATTGGTCAATCAGTGGTGACAAGAGTTAAAGGTAATGTAGTGTGAAAATTCATATGTTAATGTTGTGCTGATCAACTGTTTAATGCATGTACCCAAATTTAACATAATGTTCACAACTATACAGTATATTTTACCAATCAACGCACACACCCAAATTTTAATATAGGTAAATTTTCCCACTTATACAGTCTAAAAAAGGTTGACTTGCACTTGCCAATATTAACCAACGAGCCAATATATGATCAAATGAATGCAGTACTTTAAAAGAGCCAAATTCAGTAACGATCGAGACGAGAAATTTTAACTTTGATAATTTTCGGCCACCTATTATTAAGTAGTTTGCTTAGTTGTTATAGAATATGGTATTATTGTAATATTAAAAGTCTAATGTGTTTTATTTTTCCTATCTAATAGAACTGTACTAATAAACAAAATGTTTGTCCAGTTTTGATTACCAATAATTATTTTTTTTGTTGCGAGTGAAAAATATAATGTCAAGCTACAGGCACCTAGACCACACAAACAACAAACCTAATTACAAGTCAAATTAAAAATTTAACTAACCTACCAGAAAATATTAAACTAAAATATTATGGTTATGACATAAAATTATTTTAATTAATTATTGTATCCCCTTCCAATCCTATCACATCAAGTTTCAGTAACTTGTTTTCTAAGCAATAGAGATTCCAAAATTTATGAGAAAATCGATTTCTCGTTCTGTTAAATTCCGTTAGCGGCGATCTATTGACTCCTCGCGCCTGCGGTGAAATAACGACGAGATCTCTAAACTCCGCGCTAGCGCGCTGGTGAAAAATAGCGCTTAACCCTTGCGCCAGCGGTGAAATCACGACTTCGATACCGTCAGCGGCGATTCCTCCGACTCCCGCTAACGCCAATCGGTGGTTCACGACTGATACAAAACAAGGGCGATCTCTTGATGCAGCTATGGCCGGTCACGATACTTGACCAAATTTCGAGCTTTTCAGGTCGAGCCAGTTGAGAAGTAAATACTCAAAGCGGTAAATACTCAAACTCGACACAATCGACTCGTGCTCTAACCCATTTATCGGGCCGGTTCGACTTTGTCAATTGTTCTACATTTCTGTCCGAGAACGGTGGGTGAAAACCGACTCATCCCTACATTTTTTTTTTTCGTCTCAAACTTTTAAAATTTCGCCGAGAAAAAAAAATTCTATTTCGCCTCGAAAATATACCATTCTTAATACTCGAAATTCGAGATCTTGACACCTCTACAGCATAGTCACCATCTAAATCACTTACCAATATTATCAATAACCCTATCTTCTGCGGTCACTTCTTTCCACAACTTCAACCGACTCCTGTGAATCTTCATCATCGTCTTCATCTTCTTCAAAATTTGACTCCAAGTCATCTCCTTGATTTTCAGACATCCAACTGTTTCCTGTCGTTGAAGGTTCCCATGGCTTCAACACCTTCTTCTTTAAATCCTTTAAAAAGAAAATATTTAATTAAGTTGCATTTTTAACTGGGAATACAATTTTTGTTTCAACAATATTTTTCTCCGTAGAGAGTTAAAGATCATTATTCATTTTAAATATATATTTTGACTTTTATGCAAGGGCGTCAGCTATTTTGTAGTTTTTTCCAATCAAAATGATTCATTATAATTGTGTAAAGTAGTAGAGAGTCATAAATAAAAGTTCAAACTATTGTAACTATCGATTATGGACAATGGTGTTTAGCGTACTACCTGAAAAATTATGTTGGCCAAAAAGATAGAATGTAATTATAGTTTTTAAATGTAGTTGCGTTAAATTAAGTATAAGTTGACACAAGTTGTTCTGAACACCAGATAAGTACTGAGAAACACTTAAACAAAAGCCATTTTTATTATTTATTTAGAACATATCACATAGTGAGGTACTTAGGGGTTGTTCAAACAGAGGTAAATATAAATGTCCTATTAAAACTGTATGGGGTGTACCATGTATTATACTTTACAGACCATGAATCTAAAACATATAAGTGGACATCTAAATGCTCAACTTGAAATACATTTGTTTAGTGTACTAACAAATTTAGTTACCTCAATAATTGCACTCTTACTAGGCCGCAGCTCTGCAGATTTGTCACCCACAGCAACAATCTCTACGTTGTCATCAATCTGGTTGTCTTCATCTGAAAGTGTACACAATTATTTTAATTAAATTATGAAAGCTGTAATTACTAATAAAAAACATGTACAAGGTGAGTGAAAAGTAACTAGGTATTGGAAAACTGTAATAAAATCAGTAATAATTACCATTGTTTGTTGAAAAGTTTTGTACATATGCTCAAATAAATAAGAAAACCAGGGAATGTTTCAAATCTCAACAAAAATAGCGGTTTTATCCACCAACTCCCCATTAACATCCAGAAAAGTAATTTTTCAATTATTTTGAAGATATAAAATTGAGATATTGCTCGACCACAGTCTCTTGAATTTGCCTTGATCTAATTTTCTAGTTGTTCAATGTTTGTTCTTTGTACTCCTCCTTGGCAGTAAGTGAAATTTTGGGTTATCTTGAAAACTAGGGAATCCGAAATTGTTTAAAATTTTAAAAGTCATGAAAATTGAAAAGCATTTTTGTGTGGAACGCTCAACCACTACACCCCCTCCTTGGTGTAGTCCCACAAGTTAGAGGAAACACAGTTAGTGGTATGAGATAAGGTCTTATTTTAGATCATCAATGTTTCCCTGCTGCGATATTAAAGGTCATACGTAACTTCAAGCGTCTGGAGGTAGTAACGAGGAAGACAGTGTTGCAATACTTAGTTAATTTTCTTCCGTCCCGTACTCTTTAAATTACAAATAGCCAATGCGTATAGAACCATAGCAGCTGGTGGTCATAACAGAATTTAAAACCTCAATCTCAGAAGCAGACATACTATTTGAAACAATAAAACAACATTAGTCTTATATTTAAATAAGCTCTTTTGCAGTAAACTAACTTAATAGAGTTAAAATCATATATTTGTCACCTTCAACTTCCATTGGTTTTACTCTTGGTTTCCTTTGTCTTTTGATCGATATTGTACTTCTGTCCATAGAAGAGGAAAGCACCCTACTTAGGTTGATACAGTCAGCCAGCCCAGCTACTGGCCCTTTATTCCTGCAATTTAGGTATTGACTATTGTTAATTAACAATAACTACTATGGACTTTATTGACAATAATATAAATTGTAGAAAAGGTGAAATTGGGGCATCAAAGCCTTCTTTAACATCGTATTGTTATTTAGTGATGTTTTGCAGTGTTGAGTTGAAGCAATTTGAAGGGGGAATATCATTTAGCAGGGGGAAATATCATTTTAATTTAAGTATGGGCATTATTTCTGAATAATGGCGTTCTTGGTTTTTGTCATCAGAATTGTATAAGACAATATTTTCAAATGTCAAGCATTCTAGTATTTCAAGTATTCTAAAGGGGCCAGAATCTTTTAAATAATCGTTACTGCGTCTACCACCCTGAAAACTAGGGGAAAAGCCATACATTTTGTGAACCTATGAATAATCAAGGAGACCTAATGATTCTTATTAGTGTTGTTAGATATTTTTAAATTTTTTGTCAATATTCTAACTTATTTTAGTGTTAGACTTGTGTTAAATGTAAATGTTGTATTGTAATTTGTTTCAGTACTTAATTTCCATTTGATTATTTAATAAGGCTAAGAGGATTTTATAAGTAAGCCTAGTATATTTAGACACATAGATATAAAATGACTATGTCTATTGCATTGTAAAGTGTTTAATGACAATAAAGTTCTTGATTCTTGATTCTTCCTAAAAAAAATGTGAAAACCAAGGACTTGGGCACTGGACAAATAACTAATCATACAACAATCAAATTATCCTATTTAAAATTAAACAATTCTTCAAAACATGTGTACGTTGGAAAACAGTGTTTTGCTTGACTCAGTTTAAAAACCAAATTTACCTACTCCTTCAGGCTATATCCTTCACGGAACTCAATCTAGCACACAAAACTTATGAGCAACTTTTTCTACTTTTTTCCTTCCCCAAACATTTTATTTTTAGTCGAATCACTCAGGTCCTACTGAGTAGCCAAGTACCTGGCTTCAAGGTGTGTTTCCAGAGCTTGTTTAATCTTGCCGATGATGAAAGCTGAGAATTTGGCGGCCTTGTTAGCGCAGTGCAGGATAAGCTGAGGCGCTGCCATCGCAGTACCGACAGATGACAGTACACAGTTCCCTGAATATTGATAAATGGTTTTATTAATTCAAAGCTAATCCACACGGTAAAGTATTCATTTAATTTACATGCTGTAAAACAGATAACATCCAATTATATTACAGCAGCTCGTTTTTTATTAACATCATAATGTGGTGGAAATAAGAAGTCCAAAAATATAACACTAATAATTGAACCATACACAAAAAACACCTCATTGGAGACAGTGCCAATATATAACAAAACATAAATATAGACTTAAGAAAAACATATTAATTCTAGAGATTGTACATGCTAAATAGAGACCAATAAAATATAAATAAAACATCTGAACAATAAATAAAACTAGCTGTACAACAAATAACAACAGATAAATTATAACTATATTAATTCCATAACAGTAGTAAAATTAATAAATATCTCAGAGCTAAACAACAATAATTGGATATTATCAAAACAATTGTACATAAACCCAATAATTATATATAAATACATAAATAGTTAAGATATACAGATGTAATAAAAATTTAATAATATAATTTGGTTAGTATCACAAAAATTTAGTTTGCTCCATTGTTGGAATATGTTTTGTTCTTGTTACTTTTCATAGACAATCATATGTTTATGAAAAAATACTATTTAGAGTTTGATTATTATTGTTTGTGGATGTTTGTGTATATAAGACAATTACAGCATAACTAAAATGTTAACATCTTTTAATAATTAAAATAATTTATATTTTCACTTTAGAACTTATAACTGTCGCTAGGATTGTCCACCAACTACTTGTTCCCATTGGTGGGCAGGGTATACAGAGGCTTGGCCTTATATGCAAAGGTGAATCAATTATCAAGAGGCTAAATGAATACTTTGCCCAATCCAAAAACATAACTTTTACGCTTTTGTTCAACAATTCAGAAAAAGAATCATGTAAGGAGTATATTAAATCACGAAATGATAGGTAAATGTGACACAATTTAGAAAATCTACCTAGTAAAGACATTCTCATATTCATTTATTTCCGATACCAACTTACAAAAAAACTCCTGGCAGTTCACTAAACTTAAAAGAAGCTGTAAAATTTGTGTTGCAGAAGAACATAACATTGGTCCTAAAATGTTATGAAGAAGAGGAAATTCATTCCAGCAGAATACAAATCTCAATTCAAGTGTTTTTTGGGACCCATTAACATGCCCAGCATAAAATGCTTCGTTGTAAAACCAAATCATTTTGGAAGGTGGACAAAACTCCAATAAGAAGTCCAAAATAAAGAATCAAACACTCGGATGATAATTGAACAACAGATACAAAAGAGATTATTTGTTAACTTAAAGTTTTAAAAAACAAATTCATTATTGCAGTGGAGACTGCAATGTTATAGTGATACTTTGAAGGCACTACTTTGTAACAACCAGTTTTATAAAGACAACGTTGACTTTTATGGAGGGAAAACATGGGAAGCAAATACGTTCTTTAGTTTAAACTTAGGTTTGAGTAATACAAACCTCTCAATCCGTTGATCGGGCATTGCCTGCGATGAACTAATTCATTAGATGACAGAGTTTTTCAAAGAATTCAAGAGCCTAACTCAATACATGTTTTCAGAAGTTGGCAAAGGTCTGGGATGTTTTGAAGGTGATTATGAAATTAAATAGTAAACCAGAGTTCCCAAGAACAAATTAACCGTCTTGAGAATATGAAAGATACAAACCGTCATTGGGTGCATGATGGTAGTTGAACCCAACAAACAGGATTTGCAAATAAAAACATCCAAAGACCACACTATCAACCCTCAACGGTTGAAGAGCTAAATTGTTTAGTGTGTTAGATTTGAAAGAATTTTGGCAGGTAATACAAGATAGCAACTTACACTTTCTGGACGCCTTTGGCAGGTAATAACTTTGGAATAAAATCAGCACCTAGAATTTATAACTATATTGAAGGGTTCCATAACATTTTGGTGGCAGTAACACTAACAATGAAGATAATAAATACTGCTTTGTTCTCGTTTAAAAGATAGAGGTGAACATGAAAAAAGTAAAATTGGTTTAAGAGAAGTTCGTTACATGGGTCACAATAGCAATGAAGGCTGGAAAACGTGATCGACCCAAATGTCATCTTGAGGAAATCCATATCTGGTTGACATTTAAACCTGTCAAAATAACTTTAACCATCTTTTCTCCTCTATATCAGATGGCAATTTGGGTTAGTTGCTGAGGATTTGTTGGTAGCAATGTCTTAGTGAGTAACTGTACCCAATATTTTTCAATGGAATACAGTTGAGAAGAGACTTTGAAAATCTATTCCATCATTTAATAAATAATTTAATAATATAATTTGGTTAGTATCATAAATACAAAAATTTAGCAACTGCTCCTACAAAATAATTTTGCTGATGTTTGGTTCCATTTGACAGAAACACAAACTCCCCAGTTAAATGTATTAAGAAATAACAGAACTGACACAGCTATCGAACATAACTCAAGGAGAGTCATCTTAAAGAAAGGAAGATGTTGAATATGTTTTGTTCTTGTTACTTTTCATAGACAATTTGATGAAAAATACTATTTGAGTTTGATTATTATTGTTTGTGGATGTTTGTGTATATAAGACAATTACAGCATAACTAAAATGTTAACATCTTTTAATAATTAAAATAATTTAAATTTTGTATTTGGATTTATGTAGGCTTTGGATTGGGTGTCCTTGGCCACATATCGGCGGTTCTGAAACCTTTCACTATTACTACTCTGATACCATCTACGGTATCTGCCCTGACACCCTTTGTGACAGGATCTCTGCTACCACTTATACCTTTCGAGACTTTAACACTGCTTTTGCTATAAGTAGTTAAAAACCGTTTCCATGAAATATGTATAAAATTCTACAACTCTTTACCCCATCATTGAAAGGCTTCAACTTCAAAAAAGTCCCAAGTAGTACTGCACAAGTGGCTAGTCGACAAACCATACTATTTATTCATTTCAAGTATATCTGGAAGAGGCCACCATTTTTTTGTTCACGCAATCCCTGCTCATAAAGCTGGTTACAAGTAAAGACTTCAAGTAATTAAGTATCTGCCAGAGACCTTAATTTGTTTTCTCAACTCTGCTACCACATATCTGCCTAGATACCTTTAGTAACCACAACTCTGCTACCACGAACGGGACCTGATACCTTTCAAAACCTGCGGCACTACTTACACCAGTTAGTTGGCCCCAAAACCTCTTGGCGAACATCACTTTGCTACCACGTATCAGCCCCAATACCTTCTTTCCTTATCTGGTTATTCCAGAAATCTAAAATAATGGCCCACGACCCAAGTAGCCCTAGAGACACACATCTCCTTGGCTAGATGTAGCATAATGTCTGTCCTTGTAGAACCGATTGGTTGCAAAATGACTTCTTACCAGTGGCGGCTTGTCAAGTGAAGGGAGTGAAGGGTCACTTCACCTATGTTTTAGAGGGAAAACATTTATTAAAATTAACACTTAATTAATACGTTTCTAAAGTATGCGGGATCACAAATCAACGACGACAGTGAGTGCGATACAACAAGCTCGATAGCAACAATCGATGGTTGCCTCGATAGTCGCCTACGGAAAGTTAGTATGCCTCTATGGATGCAACTGGCTACTTCGTAAGGTGATGGGCTTTCTTCGGGTTTTCTCCTGTCGGTGATCTACGTGGTAGGGATAGACGCTGAGATGCGAGGAAAGAGGCTGCTATAGCAACAAGTGACACTAGAAGTGTTTATTGAAAGCCCATCACTTGTGCGCAACGCATACACAGTCAGGCAGCAGACCAGTTGACCAGCTGCCATTAGACCCGTGCGGCGCAACTACTGTGATTTAGGCATACTTTTGTAGTCACACTGCCTGATTATCGTTTTTGAACGGATGACTATACTGTCAAGGCCTGGGCGCGGGTGTTGGGGTGGAAAGGTCAGTGTCCTATTGTTACGAATGTAAGCCCTACTACCACAGCCATCTGTGTACTGCCCGTCATATCTGCGTTTTTAATTCCGCGCTGTTTATTTTTGCAGAGTACTACAGGACATACATACATCATTTCTTACATTTAAATAAAAAATATTAGTCGCTCAAAGTCAATGTATGAACTTATAAGGTCAATATGGAACAAATGCACCAATATATGCCAAAAATCCGCTTAATCCGAATTTTTGCTCATCCGAACAGGATCCGGTTCCAATTTGTTCGGATTAGCGGGTACTAGTGTACTACAAACCTTATGCAACGATTTCTGTACTTGTCAGTGTTCCACTTAGTACGGTAGTAGTTTATTTAATAAATAATTTTTTGCAACATTACAAACATTAACACTGAACTCCCTGCAAGAATTTTCAAGCTTCTATGTCTACGTTTTCAATTATTTACATATATTTCTAGAAAAGTACTCATATTATCGATAAACAATGGATCTTCCATTTTCTGTCCAAGTGTCAAGAATCAATATTTAAACATATTTTCTTGTTAAATAGATGACGGACTACATATTTGCTTTTCACCTTCCTCTAGGCTCACGAGCCACCACTGCTTCTTACAATTCATTATTTCTATTAGTCTTCTCCTTTAGATATACACACAGGAGGGTGACTTACTAGTTGTTGAATTCTATATATATGAGCGAAAGGCAATATCTTGTACATACATTTTTAATCCAGGTTTGTTTTTTAATTTTTTAGCATTTACTTGTATACAACTATAAAAATCTCCAGGACTACTAACGGCTAATTAAAGTAGCCTACCCGTTGTTGAAAACGGCAAATGCGACAGCAACTGGATGGTGGTGTAGACTGATTGGCAGGGGATCTCGCTCAGAGTAGCTATGGATGATCACCTGTTCCCCCGACAGAGTGAAGTCTGGGCGACGGAAGTGCATCAGGGCAGCCAACGCCGCGGCCGAACAACAACCGATCAAGTTCCCGTCACTGTTTAACACGCTTCACGCCAACCTTGATAACGATCTCACGCATTTTGTCCACACCTGTATGTCCAACAATACACAGATATGACGCTTGACATTCCTGAGAGCCTCAAAACAGAACTATGGGCTTGAAATACCAAAATTACATTGGTTTTTTACTTTTGTCTAAGTGAGTCAGTGTTATTCTTGAGTGGTTCAAAAAGTGATATGTGCAAAACCATTTTGAAAAGAGACCTATTAATACAGTGACCAAACCACAGTATTCTTTTCAGTGGCAGTTTCTGTAGTAATTTTCAGGTTTAGTAATCTATTGCAGACCTATGATTAAAACTGTTCTGTTACCTGAAAGAAAGAATATTATACATTAGTAATATACATTGATTGTGAAAATAACTATAAGTAGCAGTTTTCGCTTAATGAACACAATCTGCTACATTAGGCTAGATCTGTCAAATCTTAACCAATTTTATTGTAGCCTATCACATAGCTTGCACATATAAACACATAATTTATAAAATATGAATCCACTTTTACAAGGCATTATTTTCTTGTAAGATTTTTACAGGCTACGAAAATAGTAATTGCTAGCTTTGGCAATGTATACTAAAGATGCCTTTGATAAGGAATAAACTGATCAATTTAAAAAACTAAACAGCTGTCAAGTTATTGCCACAATATTCAAAGATTATGGTTTACTCTTACCTTCTCCTCGGCAACTATACAAAGTGATTCCAGATCAACACATCTTGACTCCTTGAAGAACTTCTCGAGCAAGCGGTTGAGGTGGACACCCAAGTCGGATAAAGGTCCAACCTCAAAGTGAGCTGCTGCCATGGGGCTCAGCTCCACATTTATGTGTAAAAGCCCTTCATTCGTCGTGTGGCCTTTGGTAGTTGCACATCACATGTGGCTTTGGCAAGAACTCTGAGCAAAACACACGATAGGCATTTCATTTGGTGTATTTACAGATGAGCTCATTTCTACAATTGTATTACAGTTAGCATTGTTTCATATAAGCCTGTCACAGGGTGGATTAACTTAAATAATTTCATAAAATACTACTAGCTGAATAAAACTAGCTAGTGAACTAAAACTAAGAAAAATTCATTGAACATTTCTCAAAGTTTTTTAGGAAACCTTGGCTTGTTTTAATTATAGAGGATGTCAATTACGTTTGGAGACGATTTTATAGTTTTTGAACAGCGCAGGATTTAAGAGCACAAAATTTAACAGACCTTTTCTACAGACTATAAACTAATTTCTACGTAGTTGTTGGCCTGATGGTGCCAGTGGGGTGCGCTTGCTGGGGGTTAGTATAATGGATTTTAAAGATGGCTATAGGACATTGCAATAACAATCGTTCGAAAGGTTTTTTTTTACACTAACAATGCGGCAAACCGCATTTCTGAAAAACTGTTCAATCAAAAGTTATTGTCATTTCAAGTTTAAAAAGTTTTAAGAGAGTTTTAACGGCAACAACTTTGGATAGAATAGTTTATAACAAATTCAGTTTGCATCGTTGTTTTTGATGAAAAATACCTTTTTAACGATATGCTAATTGCCATTTAAAGGGTCAAAAATTGTAAAAACAATCTGCTCAAAACAGGTGCTAAAAGTACAGGTTTTGTTAAATGTAAAAAGCTACAGCAAGATGCGTGTAGTTAATAAGGTATTTACTATTTTCCACTAAAAATTATTCTACAATCTGAATTTTTAATAAACTATTCCATCAAAAGATAACTCAATATCTTTTGATTGGAACATTTTTTTAGAAATGTGGTTTGTGGCATTATTATTTATTTGTGTTGAAAAAAATACATTTTTAACAATGTGCAATGTAATATAGCCATCTGCAAAATCCATTTTACTAGCCCCCAGCGGAGGAGTGCATCTCACAGGCGCCATCGGTCCAACGACTATGTAGAAAGTAGTTTATAGTTCATAGAAAAGGTCAATAAAATTTGGTGTGTTTATCCTGTGCCAGCGGTTAAAAGTTATTAGACCTCTTCCAAACATAATTGATACCCTGTATATGTAGTAATGTATGTATCACTTTTACTGTACAAATTGCCTGTGATATTCTATACAATCTATGAAAAGGTGATTTCACTATAAAGAGTTACTTGTAAAATTATTAGAAAATAAAATCAAACGTAAAGTGACATAGACCCATGATTATCACAAAAGTTTTACATAGACTTCAATCAAAGTACTTCTAGGTTTTATTTGATTTTCTAATAATCTATTGGATTATATATTTATCCTGTGACATATTTGTCCATCAATCTGCTAACTTAATTATTCCCCTTTTGGCTTCAGCTTACATTGCATATCCTTATTTTAGCTTTACTTAAAGCAAGATTCTAGGAATATGTTTTATTTCATGCCTAACAGTCAATTGTAGGACTCAGATAGTTTTAGCAAACTTTACTAGCTTACTCATTTTGCTAAGATCGATTGGTTATGTTGGGAACTGTTAAGTTAGCAAATGAAGTTAAGTTAGCTATGTCATACTTGGTTTCTCCAAAAGACACTTGACAAGATCCCCATTCTTTTCCAAAGTGCACCTCGATTGCTCTAAACTCTTCAAATTCTCTTCCGTCCAATCTCTGAAAATCAAACAATCAATAAAATATCACAAACAATCCCTTGTAAAAGTAAAAATTGTTAATATCTTTAAAAAAAAATATTTAAGTACTGCTGAGAGTGCATTATTGGGAAAATCATAATCCACTTGGAATAGGATACAGTTAGAATCAGCGAGTTGGGCCAATCGCAACGTTACAGCTAATCTCTGAATGATTGAGGTTGAAAAGACTCGCTTTTTATTCCCATTGCAAAAAAGGGCTGTGAGAACGGTTTTTTCTCTGGTTTCGCACCGATCCTGTAGGGAGGTGTTTGCCGCATTTTAACGCCCCGTCGATTTACGCCCTTGAAACCTTGACATTTGTAAAGCAGAACTTTTCGAAGTTTCATTTTTTCAACAAAAACACATTATTTTTTGCGCCATTCAAACAAATTATCAATTCCTAAACACTCGACATCTTTTTTCAAAAATAATACGGTTTATAACAGAATAAACCTTTTTAACATAATTCCACTTCATCTCAGGTTGGAATCGGACCTCTGTAAATTTCGAAAAGACCTCAAAAGTATTTTGGTCGATCTTGCCTGCCACAGCGTTCGGGACTTCTTGACAAACTAGTATACCAGCACATGAATGTATAAATGTAAATAAGCTAGAAATATACATAAATTATCAATAATTTGTCAAGGAATTGTTAAAATTGTCACTCAAAGAAGGAAATTGTTTTTGTTAAGAAAATTATTATGTATGACTTTGCCAATGCATGTATATTGTTAATCTGGCCCAATAAAGACTTTGACTTTGAACTATATTACTTTTTAATTTGAGTTTTTTACTCAAGACAATATTAGTTCAGATATTAGATGAGACATAAATGAAATGAAGACTTAACCCTTTCAGATTTAACGTCACGTAGGCCCCAAACGGCCGTTTGTAAACTTACAAAAAGTTTATTTTTATTTCATTATTATCAGTGTACATTATGTGTTGCGGGGACCCTGCTTGAGCCTAGCCTGCAATGTTTAAAGGCGGTCTAAGGCTATCGAAACAATTGTTGACTGAGGATGAAATCGACTCTCTGTTATAATTATCATTGAAAAATGTGATTGAGTTTTAAGGTTAAGATCAAAAATACCCTACTTACCAAATTTTCCGAAGAAGCTTTGGAAACAAAATTTTTCACACAAACCGCTAGTATTTCTTCTTTCATTCTCAGTGAGTTATACGTTCAATAGCCTAATATCAAATTTAGTCTATTTACATAGCATCAACATGGTTCAGCAAAATATAATAACACACTCTCTTAATTTAATACATTTTAAAGTTTACACCTCAGATTCAATGAGATACCAAATTTAATTTAACTTTTACCAGGATGAAACGGATGAGACATGTAATCAACAAGTACAGGAGAGAAAAGGTTTTTGTAAAGAAACGTAAGTTAGTGGTTTGTAGGGTTAAATTTGTTTGGTTAATGGTTGTTCACTAGAAAGATGAGGTTATGTTTGGTTTAATCAAAACCTTAAAAAAAGTCTTAGATTATTTCCATAGAAGGTTACGATTTCCATATAACTAGACTAATCTACTTTAAACATACAGTATACCAATAATTTGGTCACTGTCACCCTGAAAAGGGCTACTCAGTACTAACTAATAAAATAGAAACCCAGAAAACTGTGAAGAACCCTGGAAATATTTCTATAGAAAACTACTTGTTTCGGGACTTGAGCCCATAACTCTTATTTTTATCTTTACCTATACACCACACTTGGTAATGGGCACTTGATAGAGTCCCGAAACTAGTTGTGTTGTATTAAAATGCTTTATACTTTTATACACTGTTCCAAATTCCAATTTTATATATCCATTTTTTTACTTATTTGTTAGACCGGATACAGCAGAGGTAGGTACAAAGTCCTTCTTCTAAGCACCTGATTTCAGATTTAAGGTCCTTACTTGATACTTGAATCCTGCGTCGTTGACCGAAAACTTCGGATAGACTGCGTCACTATTAAAAATTTTATATTTACACTATATACAGCTAAGGCGGATGTTAGCAGACACCAAACAGTGGCTCCTCCTATAGCTCTTTTAAAGAGTACAGAGGTCTCTTTAATAGGCAAACCTTAAGTTTCCGTTTACACATCGCCGCAATCTAAGTTTTTCACTTCCGTTGGCAGTTGTAAATCTTTATGGCGGAGCAGGGATAAGACTTAAGGTTTAGGCTTAGTCGGCAGCGTGGAAAATCCAAGTCACAGAGTATTTATTGATCCAAGTCCTTGGCACGACGTGTTCCATGACTGTGTAGCTCATACCTTTTGGTAAAGTTGTTGATGTTGTCTTTGAGTTAACATAAGATGTTGTACACATACTGACTTATGACCGTGAGAATTTCCATTTCTTTGTAAAGAGACCTACAATGGTCGAGGTATTTGGAATGGGATATAATTCCTACAGAAGCCTTTTGTAAAACTAAAATATGCTGGGTAGCTGGTGAGTGCCCCACGCTACCAATCCATACATTACATGACTGTGGAACAGTGCATGGTATATAGTCTTTAAGTATTGTTTAGGTAGGACAGATCTTAGTTTTCTGAAGAGATGTAATACTCGTGACAGTTTGACACATACCTGGTAGACGTGGTAAGACCAACTTAACCTCGGGTCAATCCAGCAGCCGAAAAGTTTCACCGCAGGATCCTCCTCATCGAAATTATTCTTAAGTGTACACATCAGCGACTACGTATTCTCTTCGTTTAATTTGAACCTGTTTGCCGCAAACCACTCCTTGGCCCACTCAAGGATGCTGTCAGCACCGGTCTTCAGCTGGAGCAAATCGCTCCCTATAGTCAACAGGGTGGTGTCATCTGCAAACAGTATAGTGTTCTTCCGTTTAGCTGCAGATCATTGATCATTACAGTGAACAACAACGGGCCGAGGACTGATCCCTGGGGACACCGTGCGCAATGTGTTTGGTCCTAGAAGAGGCACCGCAGACCGACACCATCTGATTTCTATCAGCGAGAAAGTTTTCAATACTGTCAAACACAGCGCCCTTCACACCATATCTCTTTAGCTTTGACAGGAGAATTTCGTGAGACACCACATCAAAAGCTTTACTTAGGTCACATAAGTTGAGCATAACAGAGTCTCTATTTTCAAACTTTGATACTTTGATCTCAGACACCGACCACTCCTAGAGGGTATTTTAAGGTGAATATGGGATGAAGGGTGAGTGTAATGAGCGTTTTTGATGGCATCCGATATAAATTTCACTAAACTAAGGAGAGCAGAGGAGGTGGAGCGACCACTCTGAAACCATACTGCGCGTCTGTTAGAAGATTATTCTCTTCAAAATAGGCCATTAGCTGAAGTTTCATAATTGACTCTATGACCTTTGAAAAAATAGGCAAAATCGATATCGGACGGAAGTTTGATACAAGTGCAGTATCGCCCTTCTTAAAAACCGGTATTGTACGGGCAGTTTTTAATACCCTAGGAAAGACACCGTCTTTGAGACATTTGTTTACGACTTTAGTAAGAGGGTCCACAGCTCTTGACACAATTTAAATTTTAATAAGTTTTATGCAATAGTATTATTAAATGGAACAATCATCCCAAAATTGATTATTAAAAATTAGATTCATAATTTAGTAATCTATGGTCTATTTATTCTTCCATGTTAAAACAAAAAAAAACTGCAAATAGCAGAAGCCAGCAGTAGTCCAGCCAAAAGCCCAAACTCCAGAGTTGAAGCTGGGTAGTGATTAATAACCTATAACGATAGGACCTATTTTCTAAATTTAGTTTCATTAACTGTATAAATTTGGTATTCAAGGATGTTGACTGAATAATATAGAAGACAATACTATGAAGGTAAGTACTCCATTGGTGAAATTTATTGATCCTTGCCTCACAAGTGGCCCCTCAAATTAGGGCTAGCCCACAATATTTATTTGAAAAACCCCTAAACCTTTCCGTTATGGTACTGGAATAATACCGTTATAGCTATATCATCCTTCCTAACTACAGTATTGGAGAGAAAGAACTACAGCTGTGGGGTGACATCCCCACAGTCTTGGTCTTTTGCCATGGTTTGAAGTTGTTCTCCTTTCCTCTTCTTGTAAAGTAGATCCATGCAATATTTTATTATTTAGCTAGGAACCAATTTAGGCTTTTTTAATACTGCATTAGTATTTACCTCGTGATTGTTCTTCATCCCTCAAGAAGCGGTACATTTACCTTTTGTCAAGTCATAATGTTTTTTAACAAACATTTTTTAATGCTAAACATGGTCTACAAAATTTATAATGCATAAAAAAGTAAGTACTAAAACAATTTGGTATTTTAGGCCTATAAACAAACAGTCAGTGCTGCTAACTTTCTCAAACATAAGAACTTGACTTAAGACACCGACTACTCTTAGATAATATTTTAAGGTGGATGTAGGGTATGGGATGAATGGCAAGTGGTGTATTGGTGGACGGTAAGGAGTAATCTTGTTGCAAACCAGGGCCGATCGTGTCTCAGATTGGGCCATTAATTAATAGCCTAACAACCTTAAAAATAAACCAATTCTGCTTAACAGGACTTTCGAACCTCGAGGAGTGGGCATGTAATAGTCTTACTTCAGCCTTAGGAATTGAACCGAGATTGTTTTGTGAAGCTTAGCGTATACCACTGAGCTATGGCCACTCCCATTAATTAATTAAATGTCAATGGTTAGTCTAGGAATTGTAATGTTTTGGTGGGATCAAGAGACTTTTTGATGCTCTCTGCAAATATTTAACAATTTTAGTCTAAATAAGGATTGTTAATATGCTAGGAAGTCAAACTGATTACCATACTGTCTAGATTTAAGATACATTTAATCTTATAAGAATGTTTTTATGATTTCAGAACTAATTCGTGATAACTGACCAAATCTGAAATGAACAAAAATATTTGGTATTTGACTGTAGCCCTGGCATACTGGTTGCCATGCCTTCTAACCACACACTCTGCTAAATCATCTGTTAACGCAAACGATGATGTGTTTGCCCCACAAAGGCAGTCAACCGAACGCAGCAAGGCGCGTAAACATCACCAGCATTCCTCCTCTTCAAGTTCAAAACTAAGGAAACCCAACATAATACTCTTTCTGACTGATGACCAGGATGTAGAGTTGGGTAAGTCGTGTGCTTGGTTTTATGTAGCCATCAAAGAACATTCTATTTTGTTCAGAGTGTTCAGCACTCATAAATTTTAAGATATGATGTACATCAAACAGGAATTTCAGGATAATATTCCAAAAAATGTACAGGAATTAAAAATATCAAAACCGAGAACTATGCAGAATGTGTTTTGCCATTTATATACTTGTGCCATAGTACTACTCTTAATTGATGTACATCTAATAATGCTGCCATTTTCTACAATTAACTATCTCTATTCCTAGCATTGGGAAAGAAACTATGACTTTAAGCTAGCATTTCAACAAAATTTTGTAAATTCACATGCAGATTGGAAAAAGTGTGAAATTTACAGGAATTGTCTTTTTCCTTAACCCTGGAAACTCTGTTCTTCTTAAATTATTAAAGAATTAATTAACAGGAATTGTCTTTTTCCTTAACCCTGGAAACTCTGTTCTTCTTAAATTATTAAAGAATTAATTAAGAGACGCTTGAATAAATAACTATTTGATGACAGCTCTGAGTTATGTTTTTTTTCTAGGTTCGCTGAACTACATGCCTCGCACCTTGAAGCTAATACGTGACCAGGGTGCGGAGCTGCGCCATGCATACACGACGACACCGATGTGCTGTCCCAGCCGGAGCTCCCTCCTGACAGGCTTGTACATGCACAACCATCATGTGTACACGAACAACGATAACTGTTCCAGTCCACAGTGGCAAGCCACACACGAGACTCGCTCCTTCGCGACGTATCTCTCCAACGCTGGCTACAGAACAGGTGATTGAGTTTAAAGCATGGATTAATTGTGAAACTGACTTACACCTTACGTGTAGTCAAGTCCTTTACTCGATTCTGTAATACGACATAGTATTGTATATAGATAGTAATAGATATAGTAATATCTTTAATAATAGATATTTATAATAGGTGATAGTAATAGATTTCAATTCACCGGATATTGTATCGAAAGTTTTCACAAACATTTCCTCTAAACATTGTTTCTTTTGTGCAGGTTACTCCGGAAAGTATTTGAACAAGTACAATGGAAGCTATATTCCCCCCGGTTGGCGGGAGTGGGGAGGACTAATTATGAACTCTCGTTATTACAACTACTCCATCAACCTCAACGGGAAAAAGGTCAAACATGGTGATGACTATGAAAAGGTATTTAATACTTAAAGTTTTCTATTTTCTTTGACTTTATTGAGCAATGAGAATACCTTTTTTTACTAGCGTAAACCCGTGAGGAGTTGGAATCGTGTGTGACTCTGGAGGTCATCATTTTGCTGGTGGGGGTTCAACCCGTGCAGTCACCACTTACATTTGAAATGTGACTTTGCGGTAATGCTAGGTAACGGGCGAGGTTGAGAAATAGAGAGGACTTTGTAGTCCTAACTTTGCCTCGTTAAACCAGACATATTTCAAAATTAAACTCAATGGCGGTTCCAGCCAAAGGATAAGGGGGCAGCCCCCCAGTTTTCCAGGGTATATATATTTTTTTATAACCTTAGTTTGGTAAAAGAATATTTACTATGTTTTGAAACATAAAAATCTATGATGAAACTTTGTTTATTACAACAAATTTAAACAATTAGTTTATTATTCTATTTTTTATAAAAGAAATATAATGTCCTTGCCCCCCCCACCCCAGTTTTTAAGGTGTAGAACCGCCACTGATAAAACTGTTTGGGAGCAAAAACAAAAGCTTTTGTTGAACAAAAGCAAATTTGGGAGAAAAAGAATTTTATTTAATTAGAATACACAATAAAACATGAAATTACCCTGACAAAATTTTATATCATTCATATTAGCTCCAGGATAGTATTCAACAATTAATGGGTATTACCTGTGTCACTATCCTCTTTTGTCGAAGGACGCCGCGTTTCAACCTAATTAGGCCATAATCATGTCTTCATCCGCCAGTTGGCTTCGCCTTCACATTAAAACTTCCATAAAAAGTACATGACACACATGAACGACAACAAATAAACAAAATAGATATGAATGCCAGAAATTTTTGCTTACACACAGAATACAAACAACACTTCAAAACTCAAAACTCTAGTTTACTGTTTAGTAGTACAATATACAAATTAGAAGGTTTAGAATTAACACCCTGAATTGTTCCAGGACTACTACCCTGACCTGATTGTGAATGACTCGATATCGTTTCTGCGGCAGTCGAAGCAATACTTCTCACGCAAGCCAGTCATGCTGGTGCTTAGTTTCCCAGCCCCTCACGGCCCTGAGGACTCGGCCCCTCAGTACTCCAACTCTTTCTTCAATGTCACGTCTCATCAGTGAGTACAACAACACTTCACAAATCAATGAGAAGTAGTGTCTGAACGATTGTAATGAGTGGTTTAATATGTAGAATCAACTTTAAACTGGGTTTTTATGTCTAGGATTTCACATTATATGTCAATATTATGAGTGCAAAGTGTGTGTAAGCCAACAGTTTTGCGTTAGGTAGGGCTAAGGCTTTCATACGGCAGAGGTGTCTTCTGGCTAGATACCTCAAATCTCTCTGTTGAACATCCTTTTCTTTCAAGTTTTAAAATAATATAGAATAAAAGCATTTTGTACTTTTACCACAGTTTTAATTTTTTTAAAATTAAAATGCGGTAAAAAGTACAAAATGTTTCAATTTTATATTAATGAATACTACAAGGTTAATGGAGACAACTTCAAGAATATTTTAAAATAATTATCACTAAAAAAACTGTGCTGTAATACCGGTATTTATTGAAACCCTCTTAGAAGAAATAAAACAATAAGGGAAACAGCAGGTGACAAAGGAAACAAAAGTTGATGGCTGTTCTGTTTTTGGCAATTTCAATATAAATATTGAATATACAAATTGATATTACCTACAATTCATTCAGAATACAACAATCAGTTGATCTTCAATCACTTTGCCCATGGGGCCATAAAGCTATCTGAATCACCCTTGGCTAGCCAATAACGTTTAGAGAGTTCAAATTTGTCTGGAGAAAATTTCAAAAGTGAAACCTTTTCTTACTTCTCACTTGAGATAGTTAAATTTTCTAAACCAATTTTTCACAGTGGTGGTATAAGATTGTATAAAACATGTTTTCAGCACCCCGTCGTACGACTATGCACCTAATTCAGACAAGCAGTGGATTCTGCAGGTCACTGGAAAAATGCAGCCGATACATCGTCAGTTTACTGACCTACTCATGACTAAACGTCTCCAGACTTTGCAGAGTGTTGATGTTGCAGTAGAAAGGGTAAATATGTTTTGTTCTGAATAGTGGCACACAAACTTGGAACATTAGCTCAAGATTGTATTTTGAGTGAGATATTGAACATATGAAATCAGAAGTTTGTCATGCAACTTCTATGTTTTGAAGGTCCTTTCAGTTCTTTGTCTTTATCAGTATAAAGTTGGTGTAGTCAGGGTGTCCAGCATATATAAATTCTGGGAATTTTTGATATAAGGGAAAAGTCAGGAATTATGCTGGAGTTTCGTCCCTAAACCGGGAAATTTTGTGAAAGGAATCTTGCAAGTGGTGATAATGTCACGGACAAGTCTAGATATCCTTGCAAAGTATCAAAGTCGTGAATTCGCTGCGGGCGCTAGCGGGAAACAAGATATCACCGCAAACGGTGTCAAAGTCGTGGGCGCTGGCAGGAGTCAAGAGATTGCCGTGAACGATAACGTAAGCCTTGATTTTGTCGTTAACGCTAGAAAAAGTTGTGGTTTTGTCAAAATAACCGAAATGGGTGGAAATATCTATGACTTGCTTAACTTTCTGGGCTTAGGAGGCCGGGCTTCCTACCGCACCTCCACCGAGTTCGTCCACCAGCATCTGGATTATGAGTAGCCAGGTCTTAGGGTCGGGGCTGTAGTCTCTAAAAGTCATACAAGTTCCAATAGTCCAGAATATGCCATTGTCAGCAAAGTGCAGTTGTAAACAAAGAACGGTTATCTTAGAGTTGCTTGTGAAATGATGCTTGGGCTTCGGCCAGTATGGTAAGCAGGCAGTAGTGGGGGAGTTAAGGTGTGTGCCGACCTGCAGGGGTTTCCTCACTTTCCTCGCAAGGAAGACAAGAGAACTAATCAACTGTTCTACAAAAATTTGATTATTTCAGAAAAAAATTTAGCTAAATCCGGGAAATCAACAAATTTTATCCGGAAAAATAAGGGAAATTTGTTTTTTCTGAGCACTGGACACCCTGTGTAGGCAAACAAATAATGAAGTTATTAATTTATTTTTTATGGAAATAGTTTATTTTGACTGTATAATTCAACAGTTTTTAGCTTAATTGGGTTTGTTATTTTTTTTTTGTATGTCAGGTGGTTCAAGAACTCAAAACTTTGGGAGAACTAGACAACACTTATATAATCTACACTTCTGACCATGGCTACCACTTAGGACAGTTTGGCTTGGTTAAAGGAAAGTCGCTCCCGTTTGAGTTTGATGTCCGGGTTCCATTCCTTGTTCGAGGGCCTGGGATTGAGGCGGGCAGTACGTAAGTCTTGCATCTTCTTGTCAGCTGGTTTATTTAAACTAACTTAACAATAATATACTTTCAATAGTTGGAAGGTTGTAAAATGGTTTAATTTCTTGTATCAACTTTAATTTAGAAACATCCAAAGAAGAAGTTGACACTCATTTAGATTTTGGAGGGAAAATCCTTTAGATTTCTAGTACAGGACAGAACATGCTAAAAATATATTTAAATAATTGTTTTCCAATATTGGAGAAAAGACACATTTGGGCTAACTTCCAAGAGTAATGGTTATTCCCAAATACAGTAGTGATTTAGCGTGTACAATCAAAAAGATTTGCAAAACTGCTTTATGGAGTCCATAACTTGCTCATAAGTAGGAATGTGACTGGAATACTGGGTCCAAAACCTGAAGCAGGATCCTTATGATTATCCTTTTCTAAAAATTCTGAAAATATTGTCCCTTTGAAATCCAATGTAACTTTTGAAAACTTGGCTACTGTGAAAGGATAACTCGCCAGCTCACTGGCTTTGTAAAAGAATAACCAAGCAATACTAAAATACACAAATATATTGCAGTTATACAACATGTTATCATTTGTGCATGTTTGATACAACAATGATTTATATTGTAGAGTGGAAAACGTAGTGTTGAATATAGACCTGGCACCAACATTCCTTGACATCGCAGGGGTTGAGCCACCCTCTCACATGGATGGTCGATCATTCTTCAAACTCCTTTTCCGAAAAAAGAAAATAAAAGAGGCGTTGCAATGGCCTGATACATTCTTAATTGAAAGGTATGTTGAAATGTTACAAAACTCAAACCTTTGTACTGCTGTAAATTTCTCAAATCATTTAACAAAATTAAATACTTTATTTAACAATTAGTTTCATGTGTCTTTAATTTTGGTAGACCTTGAAATACAGGAATTAGTTATTAAAACATGGGCATGAAACAATTGTCTAGCTTACTCTTTCCCAGCTGTCTACAGTTTCTGAATGTTCAACAAGAAATGTTTGTGACTTGCAGTAGTGGACGTAGAGAGACCGCCGAGATGATTGCTGAATCCAAACTGCAAGAGTCTCTGAGTCTGATCGAGAAAAGTCTAAATCAAACCCTTGTTCAGTCAACAGGTAAGCATACTCTAAGGCCCAGTTTACAGTAGGCAATCGATCGTCGGCGACTAGTCGGCAGAGCAACTTACAATCGATTGTCACTCAATCTTCGGCACAGCAACTTTCTGCCAATTAGTCGCTGCCGATTTTTTTTAGAGTCAAATTACCACTTGTAGCTAATGTATTTTTTTAGAGCTGTGCGGGATCCCGGATTTTCGGTACCGGACGGGATTGAGGTCATTTCCGTTCCTCGCCCTAGTACCGAAGTTTCGGGACGGGAAGTAAAACTACTGGTGTTTTTTGTTGTGAGTGTGTACTGTACTTCTGGTGAAGATAAGATAAGGAACTAGAGCCGAGCAGTTCTAAGTAAACAACCTGTAAACAACCCCTCTCCCCCCTACTTCCGTGCTGAGAGCATTTTCAATGGAGGCCGGCAGCCATTGTCAGGATGGCTGATAACGATCTCAGACAGAACCAAACATCCATTTTGTAACCAAAGATCCAATTCTAGCTTGCAATATCTACCGTATGTATTTGAGTCTAAGCCACACGCGAATCTAAGACGCACCCATAATTTTCCCCTGAATATACGTAAAAAACTCTACACCCTCATATAAGACGCACCCCGTTTTTATAATGTCAACAGGTAGAGGGCTATGATTTGTCAGGCCCCTGACCCCTCCTTAGCAAACAGTGACGTAATTGCCAGCTGCAGCTGTCAAGAGTAAAAGCAGAACAAAGAATGCATCACGATTGCCTTCCCTCACCCATCCCAAACCCCGGTCCACCACTACGCCCCTCACTAGCACAAAAAATGTTGTAAACAAGGGTCAGCAGTAAGAGATGAGAAAGACAGGTAGAGAGAGAGAGAGATAAAGAACTATGGCGAGGGACTATTTTTTGTAGTCAGTTAGTTCATGTTTTTGCCACTGGTGATTGCCCCATATTTCCAAGCGCTAGTGTTTGCTTTGAATAGATCCGTATCTCCTTGTATGCTACTGCTTCCCTTTCTCTTCCTTCTTTTCCCTCGCCAACCTACAGACAAGGAGGGAGGGGAAGAAGGATGGAGAACATGACGAATGCAATAAGAAGCAATTCTGAGTCCCCTCTAGTCACAAAAAATTCTTTCATTCCACTCTTCAAAATGCAATGCAACCCTGTTGTGTTTCCTACCTCTCGTGGCCTATCTGAATGTTTTTGTCGATGTTTTGAGGGTTTTTGTAACTCTTCAAATTAACTCAATATTTTTATCAGTAGCGAGTCTAAGACACGCGCATATAAGACGCACCCTTACTTTAGAGCCTAAAATATGGTAAATAAAGTGCGTCTTAGATTCGAGTATATACAGCATTTTTATTGTACTAAAACCTTTGCATTTGACTGTAATTCAAACCTAGTATAAAACATTATTTGGGAAATGAAATTAATCATTGAGTAAATGGAGATGAGAAAAGGAAATAACAAACACACACTACCCTCTCCTCAAAGCTCGTTCTCACTATATCACAAGCATACAGAGAAAATGCTCTGATTGGCTATGTAACCCCGCCCCTATGTGGTTGCCTAGCAACAGCTAATGACATAGTAGACAAGTGACAACTGATAAGGGCACAACAGGCATTCACAGCTGTCTCACACACTGTCCTGCTCACACACTGCAGCTGTTGTCTTCTCCTCTCTGATATCCTTCTCTTCCCTTGTCCTTTCCACCTGTCATCTCTTTCTTTGCCTTCACCCCTCATCTCTGTGCACTGGTAGCTGCACAGTCTGATTCCTTCTCTCTCACTCCTTAGCGACTCTCTCCAACTGTTTAGGTATTTTACCCTTCCAATTCACAATATATACATTTTTTGTATATACAACTGCATTAAACTCTTGTTTGCATTTTTATATAATACATTTGTGTTAGTATTAATGGAGATTATTCCTTGAATAAAGAAATTGAAATGAAATGAAAAAAAGGGAGGGAAGAGGGTGCTTGTGCATGCAGTCGGTGAGCAACTAGTCCCTAAATGTGAACGCTCTCATAAGCCGCAATGCTTCTGCAGTCGGCCGGACGATTTCAAATCGCCGTGTCAGTCGCTGCTGAAAAGACTGACCACCGACTAATTGCTGCCTCGTCGACTAGTCGTCCATAGTGTAAACGGCTCCATTGGATAACATTGGTGCCGACTGCCCCGACGACTAGTCGCCGACGATCGATTGCCTAGTGTAAACGGGGCCTAAGTATTTAAGGTTATAGAAAATTATAGAAAACTTTGACAGAAAAATTTTTGTTATTTTCAATTAGTGCACTTAAAATTATTTAGCCTTCTACATACATTTCAATTATTTGAAGAGTATTTATTTTGAATACCTATTGATAAATGATGATCATATAAAAACAATCAGTTTCTTATTATTGTGTTGAAAAATAATCTCACAAACTTTATCTGGTTTTTAGGTCTATAAAGTGCAAACTGTGCAAGATGTTAGTTTAAAATTGAATATTTGAAATCGAATGTATGCTTCCTTTTGTATTTTGTTGTTGTAATCTTTCGCATGTATTCTCCACTGCACTGGCTTGTATTCCAACTCTTTTCGAGGAAGTGAAATGAACCCTAGAACAATAGGCGGCAGCAAAATGTTACTCCATTATTATCTTCATACTGTAGTAAAACACTAAAACTGTAGGCCTCCTTAGAAATTATTGAAAGAGTAAATTGTATCTAATGAGAAAAACAACCCATGAAACTTATCATTGAAGCGAAACAGCACTAGGAAGTAGGAAGGTATCGCAGGAGTAACTAAATTGAAAAATACGAGGGGGTACCCAAAAGTATCGGGAATCGGTCGGTGGCGAAGGGGGGTGCGCATAGTTCACATTTTGACCGATAGGGGATGAAAGCCCAACTCTTCCTGAGTTCAGTGCACTCGGTGTGGCCAGTCTGAGAGGCTGTGAAGAGGAGCTGTGGGCGTTTTTCTAAAAGTTGTTTTTGTTCTGCCTCGTTTTGTTTTGATGGTTTAATTAAATGGACAAAGTTCAGCAGTGCGGTTTTTGCTTTTTTCTCGGTAAGAACACGTCAGAAACGGTTGCAATTATTAAAAAAGCTTACAAAGACGATGTTTTGAGAAAAACTTGAACGAAACGAGTATTTTTCCCAAATTCAAGATGGCGCCAAGGCGATTGAAGACAAGCCTCGTCCTGGACGACCTTCGAATTCTCGAACTGGTGAAATTGTTCAGAAAAACCCGTCAAAATTGCAAGAAGACCGTCGGAGGACCATTGGGAATGCTTCTTTGCTGTCTGGAGTGTGTTAAAATTAGTTTAGCTAATTTCAACTCACTCCAGACCTAAATTTTGGCGATATGGAGACTGGTTCTTTCATCATGACATTAGCCCGCCCATGTAGCCATGTCAGTGCGCTAGTTTTTGGCCAATACCAGCATGACCACCCTTCCCGGTGACCCATACTTGCCAAATCTTGTCCTACGCGACTTTTTTATGTTCTCTATAATGAAAAATTACATTCAATATCACCGTTATGGCGAAAATGAAGGAGTGAAAAAGCAAACGAGGATGGAGCGTGCAGCCATTCAGAATAAGGGGTATGAGGGGTGCTTAAAACCATAGAAGCATCAAATGAACAAATGCATTTCACTAAGTAAGGATTATACTGAACGTATACATGTAAATTACTAAACAAAATAATAAAATATGATTTTTATAGTGAAATTCCCGTTATTTTTGGGTACCCCCTTGTATGTCTAAATTGTATCAAGCTACACTGGTGGCCACCATGATGTACGGTAGCTATGTTGCATGATTTCTGTGATCATTCTCAGAGAGTGTTTTCCTAGGATTGGTTTCTTCCCAATGATCTCATGGGAATTGTGTGTGTTTGGATGGATAGGAGAGGCAGGAGACAGTCAACTGGACAACCAGGTGTCACTGGTGGTGCCCGGCAGCAAGTTGGAGAGACTGGCACTGGAGTGTCAGAAGCCAGAGTTCCAAGCCCCGTGTAAACCAGGCCAGAAGTGGCAGTGTATCGCTGATGGAAACAGGTAAGTATTTAACACACTAAATACAGGGAAAAGTGATGAATGGGATGGGAGGTCAGGCAAAAGCAGAAATAGTTAGGAACTCCGCTTTGTTGCCTGTTAACCGTATGCTCCAACTTAAATACACACAAATGCAAAAATCATATTTGTGACATACGTTGTTCTTCTTACAGCTAAGCAGAGAAAACATATTTTGATGCTAATGAATATTGTAATAAGTTACCACCAAACATCCTAAACAGGGTCATAACTTAAATGACATTCAAAGAACCCAATTCTGGTGAAGGAAACAAGTGATAATTACGTATTATACCTGAAATATCGCTTTGGTTTTTAAGTATTTTTAATTTTACCATGCTTTCTTTCCTCTTAACTACTCATCAAAATTAATTACTTCTATCAGCCAAGGTTCTTTGACATTCTACTGGAAGATTTTAAAAAGCACCAAATAAGTAAGTTGTACATTTTACTTGGTACCAACTAAAAAAGTTAAAAAGCTCAAAGAAATTGTCAATCTCTGCCTAACTACCAGTGACGGATATCTAAGCCATATTTTATTAATTATTTGTGTACATGTTTTCAACAAGTAATAATGTTGTAGTTCCTTTTACCTTTTTTAATGTTTACTAGTTGAAGGGTGTCTAATTTGTGTTTGCATTTCTGTAAGAGTGTAAGTACAAATTCATTTTTATTTAAAATATAGTAACTGAGGACTTTTCAAGTTTATTTGTATTTTTCTTTAGTATAATAAAGTTGAAAAATAACTGTGACATGTTTCATACAAGTAGTAATATTGTGGTTCTTTTTTACTAGACTTTTGTTATTCTTAATGGCTAATTTGACAAATACATTTTTGTATTTTTGTGAAATTAATTTGGTTGTGTTTGTTAATTTTTCTGACAATATATGTAAATAAAGTAAGCTGATTAAAATAACTTATTGAAAGGAAAACTCTCTCTCTCGCATGCTATATTACGTAATTTTGGTTCTTTGTGAAGAAAGGCCTAACTTGGCCTCTGGTTCATGGGTCCCCTATTATTTTTCAGTAGGTGATTTTATTTGTTACATTACTTACATAATTATATTACTGTTATATGTAATATTGAATTTTCTTTTAAGTAATTAAGTACTTTTCTATGTAAGACGCTCCTAGTTCTATCCCAATGTCTGACATATATTAAAGTATGTATTTTTGCACAAATGTGTCCCTATTTAAGAATAAACGTGCTTACTATTAGAGAACTTGAGCCATAGAATTGGAATGAATTTATAATTAGACAAAATGAAAACAAAAGCCAATACATTCAAGAATTTATTGAATTGCACTTACTGTTATTATTTAAATTCATAATAAATGGTGGTGATTGACTAGGTGGCGCAAGCACAAGTGCAAGTTTCAGACAAATGTGCTGAGGAAACCGAGGAAGTGTGCTTGTTTCACACCTAACGGAGTCATGTACACCAAGCTGGAGACTGATGATCACAGAGTGCACAGGCATTTCATCAGGTGAGTCGGCCAGCTGCGCAATAATAGCTAATTACGCCAAATAGCTAAATAATCCCAGAGTTAATTCCGTGTGTTACCTCTAGTGATTTGGTTTTCTTTACTTTTACAATAATTAACTTTATCGTTAAGATCTTGTTTTTACGTAATTGAAAGTATATAACTTGGTTTTTTAATTAATTTAAATCAAATCAATGCAAGTTTCATCATATGATAATTTTTGTGAGATTTTCAACTTTTTTCTTTTTGATACCGTTTATATTTAATTTTAAACTATTAATTTATTTTTAATATTTTAATTATTTTTTATTTATAGTTAAAACAATATATACACACTGTATATCTTTTATTTCATAACCTAGAGGAAACCTCCGTGTGGCACCTTTCATGTTTTGAAATCCATGACACCCTTGGAAGGTTAGAGGGAAAACAGTCAAGTGTTCAAAAGTTAGTCAGTTATAATTTTTTATGGAAAATTTTAGTACTTATCTACAATTGCAAAATTATGTATACAATCTATTAAGTACAAAATTGTGAATTTTTGTTGAGAAACTGCAAAGTCATAAGGGAAAACTTATTATCATAAAACAAAGGTCATTTATTCCTGTGTTACCAAGTTTTCCGTTGTAACTCATGTGTTTTTAAAAAGTACCAGTGTTAATTAACCAGGGTAAATTAATTTTTAAAATTATCTTGATAAAACTGAATTACTTCCTTAAAAAGTTGGCTCAATAAAACTAATTTTAAACCTAACTAATGAGCTACTAAAACTACTAGGAAAAGTTAGCTAGTTAGTAGTTAGTTTTGATCTTATTTCAGAACGCATTTTAGGCTAGATATGTTAGCCTCAGAATCAGAATCAAACATCTTTATTTCACATTGTACAATACATACAAAAATAGTGTCATGTCTAATGTAGTAGGAACAAAAACAAATAACAAAAGAAGATAACAATAGAAGAACATATCCTATATTTTAAACTAAGAGTATTTTAAACTAACTTTTAACATTTAACATTTTTTAACATTTATTATTAAGGTCATTATACAATAGAATTGTGTTGACACTTCATATTACAGTAATTATAGCTAATTTTGATACATACTAAATTTTAAAATGATAAAATCCCCGGTACTGGGTTTGGCCAAATTATAGTTGTAAAAATTATATTTATCTAGCAAAAGTTGTCCTGAAAGTAAAGTAGTGAAGCTTTATCTTGATAATGAATATTCAATTTGAACTACCAATGAACTCACCCACACTATAAAATGCTTTGTTTAGTAAGAATTGTTTTAACTTTCTTTTAAAATCTTTAAATCAGTTTCTGATCTAATATTTAGAGGTAATTTATTGTACAGTCTAACTCCAGCTACACAGGAAGTTGATCATATATGTAAAGCCTATGATAGCTATTTCTTAGTTGATTGGCATGCCTAGTATTGTGGGTATGGAGATTCGCTCTATCTCTAAATCACATTTTGTTAAACAAAAAATAATTGTTTCCAAAATGTACATACAAGGTAGGGTCAAAATTTTAAGGGTTTTGAAAATATCCCTACAAGATTCATCAAATCTTGCCTTAGAAACAATTCGATGGCTTTTTGTAAAATAAATATGCGCATAAACCTTTGGTCTGAACATGCTCCCCATAATGAAATTCCATAATTTATGTAAGGGTGAATCAGACCAAAATAGGCAATTCTTAAAGTCGCACAACTACAGTATTCAGCCAAATTTCGAAGTAGAAAGATACTTGATGCAGTTTTTGTACTAACACTTTCTATTTGTGAATCCCAAGATAAATTTTTATCAATATGGATTCCTAGAAATTTTACTGTATGCACTTCTTCAATGATATCTTCACCTATCATAAACAGAGGTGTTTGTTCATTGTTATAATTGGGATGGTGACTCAATTTGAAATGAACATAGTTTGACTTTGACAAACTAGTTTTTAAATTTAGATGTTGAAAATATTCAACACAAGCGTTAAGTTCTTCGTAGCAGGATATTTCCAAAGCATTAATATTAGCGTTTGAAATTGTAATTGATGTGTCATCAGCATACAAAATAGAACCTTCAGGGTTGGTAAACAAATCAATGTCATTTATGTAAACCAAAAACAACAAAGGCCCCAATATTGAACCTTGAGGTACCCCAAACGTCAATGAGGTAGAGCTTGATAGTACATTTTCAATTTGAACTTGCTGAGTCCTTTCGGATAAGTAAGATTTCAGCCAGTTGTAAGGAACCCCTCAATTCGTAAACATACAACTTATTCAGTAAAATTTCATGATTGACACAATCAAAAGCTTTGGTCAAATCAATGAAAACACTTGCAGTTTGTCTGCCTCTTTCTAACTGGTTCATGACAGATTCAAGTAGCTTATTAAATCAATTGTACTTAATCCTTTTCAAAACCATATTGGTTTTAAAGAGAACATCGTGTTTTGATAAAAACAAAATAGTCTATTTAGAAAAAGCTTTTCAATCACTTTACCAAAATGGGCAAAGAGAAATTGGTCGATAATTAGCAACATCTAAGCTGGAACCTTTTTGAAAATAGGAACAACTTTTGCAGGTTTTAAAACACTCGAAAATTCCCTGTTTCAAAGATTTATTGACTAGGTTCGTAAAATGTGAACAATTTCATTTGAACACAATTTAATTAGCCAAGAGGATAGACCATTAATATCTGTCGATCGCTTTGAAGGAAGACTTTAAAATTGACCTGATTTCTTCCTCTGTAACTGGAGTTAGGTACATAGAATATGGATTACTTTTAATGTGGTTGGTTGTAATAGCCTTAGTTACACCCATATCCACTTGTAAGTTAATAGCGCACTTGTTAAAAACGCATTGAAGTGTTCTGCAACTAGTTTAGGTTCAGAAATTTTGAATCCATCTAAGGCAAGTTCTATAGATTTGTTATAGGCTGTAGGTTTATTAAAGTTTATGATTTTCCAAGCTGTCTTAGAAAGGTTTCTTGACTGTTGTATCAATTTATTTACCTCGTATGATTTGGCAGCTTTTATTACATTTCGATAAACAGATTTATATTTTTTATAGTATCGATTAAATGCTTCATTATTAGATTTAGAACAAAGTTTAGAATAAACCTTGATATTTTTCCTGGATACTAAAATTCCTTGAGTAATCCAAGTTATTTTTTTCTTTCTAAGGACTTGCTTGCAAAATGTTTGAGGACATGTAGTGTTAAAATGATTTAGAAAAATGTCCAAATATGAAGAAAATGCTTCGTCACAGTTCCTCTCATGATTTAAAACACTATCCCAAGTTTCACATTGTAACATATGTTTTAAGTTACTAATATTATTAGGATACGTTTTGCTTTATTACTATTTGTGGTGATATATTCATCACAGAATCAGACAACAAAGAAACTATTTGACCATAGTGGTCAGATATAGCTGTGTTTAAGACAGATATATTGATTTCGCATGTCAAGTTAGAAACAACATTATCTAAACAAGATTGACAATGGTTAGTAACTCGTGTGGGTGAGTTAATTGACCAAAAGAGGTTATACGTTAAAAGAATATCTTTGAATTTCTTAACGTGGGGATTATTTTCTTTTAAAACATCAATATTAAAATCCCCAACTAAAATAAACTTAGATTTAGATTTACTTAGTAATGTTAATAACTTTTCAAGTATATCAAAGAAAATATTAATATCACCTGTTGGTGACCTATAAATACCAACTAAAGAGATGTTTTTGTATTTATGGGAGTTGAATTTTATAGTAGCTATTTCACAGTGTTTTTCGTTTGATAAATTAGTTTCAAAACGTTCAAACTTTACTTTAACTTGAAACAAGGTATTCGTCCAGTGAGTAATGACTATAATTTAAAAGATATTTCTTAACTGAATGTCTAAAACATTTTTTCTCCACATTACTTTTTATTAATTGTGGCAAAAGATTAAAAAACTGTGATCCCATATGAAATGCTTTTTTAGTGTAAAAAGACAAATGGTGTTGCGGAATGTCTATTAAATTTCTATTTCTTGTATTATGAAAGTGACAGTCGCCTCTAAGATTAAATTTGTGTAACTGATCTGATATACAAATAATACAGTCTAAAATATATTGATCATATACCGTAAGAATGTTCAATTCACAGAAGTTTTTCTTAACTGACTCTACCCTCCCAGGTTTAACAAAATTCTTAATGCTTTCTTCTGCATTACCAGAATTTTATCAAGGTTTCTTTTTGAAGTGCCACCGTATATGGCTAAACCATAGGCAAAGTGTGAGTGCACGTGAGCAAAATAAATTGATCTTAAAGTTTCAAAACTACATAAAATTTCATTCTTCTTAGAACGTACAACCCAGAAGACATTTTACTAATTATCTTTTCCACATGAAGATTCCAACTTAAATTATTATCTATTTCTAGCCCTAAGAATTTTGTGTGATTAATTTTTCTAATACAGTTTTGATCTATTTTGATATCAAATTGGGGAACATTTTTATTTTGTGCTGTTGAAAAAACTATGTAATTTGTTTTGCTAGTGTTCAAGAACAGGCTATTGTGGATAAAATAATTGTTAATACTTTTTAATTGCTCATTACTTGCCATTTCAAGGATGGGGTAATTAGCAGCCGACATAACAAGATTTGAATCATCTGCATATAAAACTAATTGACTTTTTGAGCCATTAATGTTGTTCAAAATTGAGGGCATCCCCTGGATATAGCAAAGAAATAATAGTGGCCCAAGAATTGAACCCTGTGGAACACCATATCTAACCGTAGAAATATCAGATTTATGTTTAATTACGTTTTTATCAATTGTGGAAGTAATCTCAACGTATTGAGTTCTATTTGACAAATAAGACCTAAACCAGTTCAATGAAATCTCTGATACTCCCAAAAGCCTAAGTTTATCCACAAGAAGTTTGTGGGAAATACTGTCAAAAGCTTTAGACAGATCTATAAATATTCCAACAACCTTTTCCCCCCATCAATTGAATTTATTATAGATTCTGAGAAATCCAACAAAGCTGTGGTTATAGACTTTCCTTTTCGAAAGCCATGTTGCTGGTCATCGAACAACATATTATTCATTAAGTGATCAACTAATCGCTTGTACATCACTCGTTCGTAAATCTTTGATAAAGATGGCAATACTGATACAGGTTGGTAATTATTAATTTCTGTTCTTTCCCCTTTTTTATAAATTGGAACAACCTTAAATACTTTTAAACTGTCAGGAAATATACCAGATTTAAGAGAACTGTTTATTAAATGAGTTAAAATTTTTAACAATGGTTTCCCTACATATTTAATTAGTTTCAGAGGAACATCATCATGTCCACTTGATGATTTATTTTTTAATGACAAAATAATATTTTCAATTTCTTTTTCTGTTACTGGCTCACATCTAAAAGGTTTTGATATTGAGACAGTATTATTATTTATTACATGTTGTTGAAGACTTCTTGGTGAAGATTGGACGATCTCCTCTTTTACATTTACAAAATAATCGTTGTGCTTAACCCGTGGTGCTTTGCAGACCTATGCCCTAGCTGTGCTTGTCGTTTCGTGACTTGTGTTTGATGTATCCTGCCGTACCTCGCTTTGTAATACATGAGCTACAATTGTGTTTTATTTTTCACTATTTCAACACCAAAAGTAGCGAAAGGAATTAGCCTGTTTCACCCTGGATAATGGCTCTAATTGTATTGTGCTGACAATAAAAGTAAAGTGTTATTAGAAATAGTACCGCTACTTTCTAAATTACAGATTATGCCCTACCACCTGACACGGTTCTAAACTTTAACAACTTTTAGTCATTTTTAGTTTGGAAAATTGGCAATTAATTGACCCAGAAAATTTATTATAATTATGCTTACTAATTGAGAAACTTAACAAATAGATCCTAATATTTTAAATCAATCAAATATGACTGAAAAGTAAACTATTTCAGAGGCAGTGAAAAAGATGAGTTTCAACTAAAGGACATATCATCGAGAGCGTCCCGGATGGCTAGGAAGGTGAGACAATACAATGAAGAGAACGACGCAGCAGAGAGGGAGGATAGTTTCAAGCAAGACATGGAAATGTGGTTGGAGCAGGACAAGGAGAAGAACAGGTTCGGGGAGTGGCTGCGACGACTGGATTCAGTGGACTCGGTAAGAGAGTGGGCAAGCCGAGCCAAGCGAGAGACCAAGCAGAGGCTTAACACCGGCGTGCTCCAGGAAATACTCAACATCAAGGAGAAGATACTCAGTCTTGAGGTTTGTAATCTTATACAAGTCACTCAAAGTCACTCATGGTTACTCCCATCAGCTCGGAGTATGGTGAGATGGACTGTACCCGAGAACAGCTACACAGCTAGTTTTAATAACAAAGATTATGTACGGAAAAAAATAAATTTGCAATAAATAAATTGAAGGTAAAGACAGTGTGTTTGGCTTGTGCTCTAGCACCCCTCATCCAATACGCATCAGACTTAAGAGTTGGGTGCGACGTGCTTGTTGATAAAAGATTAATTTCTTTAAAAACCATTGGTTTTAGGACTAAATATCAAAACATCGAAGTTGTTCAAAGAAAATTTAATTTACTATCAAATTGAAAATTCAACATTGGTCTTTGATAAATTGTGTCTTCTAGATTTAGCTAAAACCCACTACCTAAAAACAGAAGTAAATTTTGCTACTTAACTCTTGTGCCATTGTTTGTGCAAATCTATCTGTAAACACAGCCAGCACTCCGCTACAAACCCATACACATACTCAGACCAAATTCTAAAAAAATCTAATTGAATCTTAGATCTCACTTTGCTTGATCAACTAAGCTTTGGCCACCCTGAGCTTATGAGCTTGTAATGTCAAGCAGGATCCAGTGAATGGAACAGACACGGTGGGAGAGTGGAACTGCACGGTAGGTGAAGGTGAGGGAGAGGGAATCAGTTGCAGTGACGCGATCTACAACAGTCCCGAGTCCTGGCGAGCCACGCAGCAACGACTGGAGCAAGAGATCCGCAAGCTGAGGACACAACTCGACAAGCTAAAGGTAACAGCAGCTACTTATAATACTTACACGCATCCCTTTATTATAGTATTTCAACTTAGCAGCAACCTTGAGACATACCCTCATTTCAAGCCGGACCTAGTTGTATTTTCTTTGATTAAATGAATGGTGCCAGAAGTAAGTTGTTGGTTGTTGGTAACAGATGATTACAGTCTTTTACTGGGGCTGATCGGTGGCCATAGACTTTAGTAAAGGCTGATCAGGGAACCTGGACTTAAATGTCGTGGATTCTAATGAAGGCCGTTCTGTAGTTGTGGACTTCATAAAGGCAAATTTGTGGTTGTAAGGCCAATCGTGTTCATGGTCATTAAAAGACTGATCAAAAGTCAAAAGAGTTTGTCCATCAAATATTCTCTTTTAGTTTGGTACTTACTTCTTGTGTAGTGTAATAACTTAATTTAATCTCATTTAAGTAGTCCATCCAAAAGTTTATATCTGTTATCTTTTTCAGGAAATAAAGCGATTTTTAAAAGAAAAAAAACCCTACGATCGAAGCCTTGAAGAAACTGATGAGGACATCGAAGAAGAAGAAGATGATGATAGTGATGATGAAGGTGATTTGTTTGAAGATATTTTTGATGAACAAATAACAACAACAGAAAAAGATGTAATCAAACCAAAAAGGAAAAAGAAAATACCCATAAGTTTTGACCATGAACCAACTGTCGTAGAAGAAGATAGCCTTAAACACAACATGTCAGTGTACAATGAAAGTGAAATAAATGTGAATAGAATAATAAAGAAGAGGAAACAAAGGCCTAATTCGGAAACTAATGAAGGAAACTACAGACACAGGCATCGACACAAAGGTGCAACAAACACATCAGACGAAGTTGTGACATCCATTAATCCACCCAACCTGCTCAACACCACTCTTCCCAGGAAAGATTGGGTAGGTAGGGATAAAACCAAACTTTTTAGTTTTTATATAGAGCAAATTATTAAATTAATGTGATATAGCTTTGTTCAGGTATGTACCAGAAAGAATCTGCAAGAACATAATATTGATTATACAAAAGTATTGATGTTACACAAGCAAACAAATGGTAGCTATTGTTAAGCTTTCAATTTAATGGAATTGCTTCAAAAATGTAGGAGATCAATGTGCTTTTAACATGTATATGTATTGTGACAGCCCTCAACTTTATCACTCTAAAATGTACTTTTCCAATAATTAGATGTAATATAAATACAAAATTAATTGTTGGGTTTTAAGTTCTATTTGCTTTAACGTTTAGTCAAATAATGTGATAGCCCATTAGACAATTCTATTTAAAACATAAAAAACATAAAAACCTTCACCCAAATTCAACCACTTATTAGAAACACACATATCTTTGTTTACACTGAATGTATGTTGGCAGCCTGGACCAGGACCGGGTAGGATTGACGTCACAATTTTAGAGCCAGTGTCCAGTCAGACAACGCAGAGCAAGCGACCTGCTCAGCTGTTCCCTCCCGATACCTGCTACTGCGACCCTTACCTGTGAGTAGTTAGCGACTGAGACAGGGTACAGTCCTGCTTTGATCCTGAAATCACTTCTCTCAAGACACTTTTTTCTTTAAAGTTACCATGTTTCAAATTAAACCTCAGTCATCTTTAGGTAACGAAAAATATTGTATTCTTGTATTGATGAATCAGTCCCAATTTCATCCGGGTATTTTATTTTCCAGTGGACTGGGTGGGATATAATTATATTCAGGAAATTCTGAAAAGGGGAAATTAAGTTGTTGATATCCAAATTTTTTTGGTATCATTGGTTGTGCCTGCACTTAGTATTGGATGATGAATCTTGGTTGTACGTACTCTTATTCATATAACATTTGGGCGGGGAACAACACACATGCTAGTTTATGTTTGCAAACACTTACCCATTAACAGAAGTATCTACCTAACTATTCTTGTAAGGCAGCCTGAAATGTTGGTTGACTCCATTGTCAACAAATAAACATAACATATTTTAAAATTTAATCGTATTCTTTCTTTTCTAGCCCAGTCTCAAAATTCCTGAGGATAATTCTTGACTTGTCCTGTCCTATGATCCAAAATTTCATCCCACTTATGCCTAGTATTTTTATTTGTCAAAGGGGAGCAGTAATGGGTCAGTTCTATTTCTCCGTTATTAGTCGTTAGCCAATTCTAACTAGAAAAAGTACACAATATTAAAGAGGCGAAATATTTTTCTGAGAACCGAAGATTATCTTCCAATAAAGAGATGTGTTATTCATGAAGAGCAAGTTTGCAATTTATTATATTATATAATTTTAAATTAAACGCTGATTGCAAAAAAATGTGTGCATTAACACTACATGTTTTGACCATATTAAGGTCGAGAACAAGCACAACAACTACAAAAGACTATTTTTAAATTTGAAACAATAATAAACCAAATTATTTACTGTTGTTACCTAAGTTTATTTGTTTGCATTCAGCATTTAATTTCAAATTATATAATAAAATAAAGAGGTGTTTTTAACTTTTAACAATCACCCATAGCATTGGTAAATATAAAAGACCAATTTTAAATCTCTAAAAATGTCAAAATAATTAACTTTGTACATATTTGTTAGGCTGTCACATAAAGACGAAAAGGATGTGGCCCGTGAGGCTCGCAGAAAGCTCAAAGAAGAGAGATTAAAGAGGAAAGAGAGGAAAATGAGGAGGAAAGCCAAGCTGGAGAGTGAGTGCCTTGCAGAGAAAATGAACTGCTTCAACCATGACAACCAACACTGGAGAACTCCCCCTCTGTGGACAGGTTTGTACTGGTTTATTTATTTGTGTTTTCTAAATGTAAATTTTTAACCAGTTGCTATATTTATAAAAATAAGCATTTATTCAACAGTAAGTTTAAGTATTATAAATATATGTGAAATATTTTGAAGATTTTATTTTATTATTTATTTACAATTAGTTTTAAGAAAAATTGTTAAACAGGTCATTTGCTACAATCACTTGAAGATGAACTCAGCTCGAAACCGGTTGTGAAAGAATAAAAATGTCCAGGGTACTAAGTGTTTTACTTTTTACACTTTTGTTTCAAATATATAAAGATATCACATTTTAAATGTAAACTAGTCTATTGTTTGAAACTCTCGTCCATATTTGTTGCAATTATAACTTTTACAAAAGTCCTAAATACTGGCTTTCTGAGATTGAGTAGAAAGAAACATGTATGCTTCGAAAATAAGAACCATAACTCCCGACTGCCATATTTACTTAGCCGTGAGTTCTTGTAATGCAATAGTCAAAACTCAAAAATCTTTATTTCCTTTAAACATTTATCTATTATATTCTATTTGATGATTTCTTATATATTAAATTGTCAATTTGTATATATTAAATTCAAATATGCACCCAGACTATTGAGAGTCAGGATAACTAGTTCATTATACAACATTTTTTGAGATTTGAAACTACTGAGCAGATATACCTTATATAGTTGTATTTTGCCACACTTTACCAATCATTGTGTACTAAATAATGTACACCAGAGTACACTATTGACACAGAATGGTTTTGGTTATTTGCAATCTCGTGGGCCACGTGAATACATCTCATCTAGTAATATTGGGTATATACACGACTGGTTATTGTAACATATTCATTATTCAAACTAAAATTTGGTACTTCACAGCAAACTTCGCTACGCTAACAGCCTCGCTTCAGCCTTTGGTGTTTTTTAACTACATGTTTTATTACATATTGTAATTTTAATTTTATTGAAATCGGACTACTAATAACGTTGTTAAAGCGATAAAAATCACTTTTTTGGCCACCATTTTGAAACGATTCAATGAATCTTTACAATTTTTGGTACATTGGTGGATACCAGAAAAGTACATATTTATTATAAATTTCATCAAAATCGGATGAATTTTACTGATTTTGCTGGTTATTGAACTTTACTGAGATATTTACTAAAGGAAAGTTTATACCAAACTAGCTGAGAGTACCCGCGCTTCGCCTCGGGGCTTTCTTAACATTGCTATGTGTAAACAAAAAAAGTTTCCTATATATCCTTAGAAAGCCCATTTAGTTTGCCTGTTAGTTCACGATCTTATCCTTATAAGTGTTAGCTACCTTGTGAGAGTCATAGTTACTCCGCCCTTCCGGCCGTTTTTAGGCCTTTTGCAATTTATTTTGAGGATGTTACGAGGGGTGTTTTTTAAGTAAGTACCATTTTTAAATAAAACAATAACGAACAGAGATTTCATAATAATTTTTATTTTACATGAAAGCCTGTACTTTAAGCTATTTTTCTACATAACTGCCATTAATATTGGGGCACTTATCATACCGTACAGCTAGCTTTTGAATTCCGATGTCATAGAACTTTGCCGCCTGACTTGACAAAAAATTCAGCACAGCCGTTTTGACTTTGTCGTCGTCGTCGTGGCCCATGCCGCCCAGGTGCTTCTTCAAGTGAAGGAACATGTGGAAGTCGCCCGGCGCAAGATCTGGACTGTAGGGAGGGTGTTCAAATAGTTCCCAACCAAATTTTCGCATAAAATCCTGGGTTCTCTTTGTGACATGTGGGCGGGCATTGTCGTGAAGCAAAATGACACCTTTAGTCAGCACGCCTTTTGTTCTGGATAGCACGGCGGAACTCCACTCAAGTGTCACAGTATAGGTCTCTGAATTGATTGTGTCCCCCCGAGGCAAAAACTCCACCAACAACACCCCCTTCCTGTCCCAAAACACTGTGCACATGATTTTTTGGGCAGACATCGTTTGTTTGAACTTGACTTTCCTTGTCATGAACATTGGAGCGGTCATCTTTAAACGCCCTAACGCATTTTCTTACCATTCCTTCTCTCATAATGTTTTCTCCGTACACTGCCCTGATCTCACGATAAACATCGACTGCTTTCAGGCCTTTGGCACTGAGAAAATTAATCACAGATCGAACTTCACAGTCGGCGGGACTTTTGATAGTCGGAGGCATTTTAAACGCCACAGGCAAAGTGCGCATAGCTAAAATGGCCGTACTGGTGTCTGAGCGTGACCAAGAGATGCAGGTACACAACGAACATGCGCGGTACGCCGACCGTAACGTTGCAGCGGCGTAATTCCAAAACGGTACTTACTTTAAAAACACGCCTCGTACATTGACATCAAATGTAGATAAAGACACACTGTGTGATTAGCTTAACCCTTAAACAAAGTTTCACTGCCATAGTTTCATACGATTTTTACTTATAAGCGGTCCAAAATTCCCAAAAACATTTCAGAGTCCCTTGCCATTTATTTTGTGGATATTGTTTGGATATAACATATAGCTACAGACACACTGAGTAATTGGCTAAACCCTTAAACGAAGTTTCACCGCCATAGCTTCAGCCGAATTTGAGGTATAAGCAGTCCCATATGCCTTGAAAACGTTACAGACATACAGGCGGACTCTGAATCGCCAGTCGTGACTCGCCACCGCGGCCGCGTGAATGGAAGAGTGGAAGACTAGTTTGCTGGACACACCGCAGAGTGTGCCTGTGGGAAAAAACCTTTCTGAGCCCACTTTTGATGGGCCGGAGTTCCAAAATGGCTGTTTACATACATTTAGACAGGAATTTACTTAACGTCAGTTTTAGTCTCTACAAAGTTTAAGAAAACTTAATAACCAAACGCTGATGGATTCATTTCAATGTACAGACAAACTGAAACCAAATAAGTGTTTATCGATGTTTGGCTACCTTGTGAGAGTCGTAGTAATCCCGTCATTCCGACGTTTTCAGAGCCCAGTTTGGTTCCTTGACATTTATTTTGTGGATGTTATAAGGATTCAAAATATAGCTAAAGACACACTGAGTAATGGGTTAACCCCTTAAACAAAGTTTCACTACGAAAGCTTCAGCCGATTTTCAGTTATAAGCGGTCTAATAAGCTGTAAAAACATGTTCAGTGCCTACTTTGGTCCCTCGCCATTTATTTTGTGGATGTTGAATGGATATAAATTAAAGCTAAAACACACTGCGTAATGGGCTTAACCCTTAAACGAAGTTTCGCCACCATAGCTTCAGCTGATTCACAATAAAAATAATGTATATTGTAATCTGTTTTACCCAAAAGTTTTATTTTAATTTTAACCATGACAAACCACATAAGTTTTATTTTAATTTTAACCATGACAAACCACATAAGTTTTAAATCCAAAATAAACTAATTTTGTTTAGTTGAATATGGAATACTACATGGCTATAGTATATTACTCTTATTTGGTTCTCTCGCTGTAAAGCATGAATCGTAAATAATATCATTGACTTTAAATATACTTAAAATCAATGGTAATATGGTCATAAAACACTAAAAAACACTGTCGGTCAGATGTACTGACGGAGGAGAGGTACAACCCGTTGAAGTGCCGAGTTTGACCGTGCAGAGGCGCGCATCAGGAGCCTGTTTCTTCACGCTGAAGCAAGCTTTCCGAGCAAACGGTTGAAGATACGACAAAAGTGCTCAGGATCATTTGTGTAGAAAGTTAATTTGTAAAGCCCGTATGTGCGGTCAAAATTAACTATCTTTTACGGTTTTTCTATAATATCACGTGACAATTTTGGGGTTATAAATGTTTACATGTAGTGAAGTCTTACTAATGACCGCCATCTTGAAAATAATAAAATTATCAAACATGTTAATAGCCTATGTGTTAACCAGGTATATAAGCCACATTCCTGCAAAATTTCATAAAAATTGGTCCAGTGGTATTTGCGTGATTGAGGAACAGACAGACGCACAGACATTCACCATCTCATTTTTATATATTAGTATAGATTTCATAAAAATCTGACAGAAATGCAACTTGTAGAGAGTATACACATATATACATATATTATGTTTAGTGTGACAGTCTATTGGCTTATGTTTACTTTTTTATATATAGTTATGTACATAGATAAATCACTCACAGTTGCAAACTAACTAAATTGGGTAATATTTCGGCTTCGCTATTATCAAACCAATACATAAACAAATTGGTTATATTTGTTTAAGTAGACCTATTGGTTTGATAATGGCGAAGCCGAAATATTACCCAAATTAGTTAGTTTGCAACTGTGATTGATTTATATATAACCTTTTGGTATTTTTTTAAATTTATAGTTACAACTTATATACATATATGTATATAAAGTCTTGTAAAATGCTCAAATGTGTTCTGGGAATCAAGATCGGTGCTCATTTCACAATCAGCACCGTTCAGCTGACAGCATGAATTTCTCATTTTTCCAAAGGAAATTCGATAATAATGCTTGTAAATTAAGTTCTAGTAATGTTTAATAGAAATTTAATATTTTTGGTATTTTCTGTTTCAGAAGGGCCGTTCTGTTTCTGTATGAATGCCAACAACAATACTTACTACTGTTTAAGGACAATCAACAAAACTCACAATTATCTTTACTGTGAATTTGTCACTGGCTTAATTACATATTATAATTTGAGGCTAGGTAAGGAGTGCACAAATTAATATTTTATCTTTTAGAATTCACGATTGAAGCACTATGAGTAAATTGATTTCATGGCTTCTTGCTATTCATATTTGTCTGATGGTTAGAGCAAACCGGTTTAATATTATTAAATCATTTCTTGGAAACTTAAAAGATTTACTAGTTTTGCTAGCAAGAAGAAAAAGTAAGGTTACTTTTCAGTCATATATCTATGTTCAAGTATTTATTTCAGACCCATTTGAGCAGTGGAACCGTGCAGCCTTGCTGACAACTGAGGAAAAGTCGTACCTACACGATACGCTGAGTCATCTAAAAGGTTGCCGCGGCGCTCGTCAATGTACGATATCTCCGCCTCGCAAACACCGCAAACATAGACCCAATTTAGGTCAGTTGTTATGTTACCTATTATACTTTAACAGGGTACCACTCAGCTGTGAGTTTAGTCTTCTGTGGAAGAAATGTGAATAAGCATTGAAAATGTGCGAGTGTTAGCCACTCCTGCAAGCACACCCTTGTTTTTGAGCCTAAAATGAACGTCTTACACTCGAGTATTTCAGGTAGACCTTTAAGCTGCTAAGCACCGTAAATGAGCATATGCGAAAAGCACTCCTATTTAATTCCCAGGATTGAGTGGACATTCCTGTATCTGTTTCTTTCTCTCTTCCTGTTTGAAAAAAGGTTTTTCAATGCATGTCTTTTGTCAGTTATACCATCAAAATATTAAGCTAGCAAATACTTCCTTTGTTTCAGATATAGGAGATAGAGAACCGTCGAAGACTTCTTAGAACCAGTACTCGTAGTAAAGCATCGATACGCGCTTCACGATGCTTGTGAACCCCGAGCCGGGAGTCTTCACTTTCGTTCCTTAGAAAGCTTTGTTCTTTCACCGACTGAGCACAGCGACGAATTTACGCTTACAAAAGATCAACGTTTAAGTCACCGGAAATAATCACCCCGCTCTGATTTGAATATTAGTCATGTAGCGTTTATCCCTTTCCAGGGCGGTCACATTCAGGGTTATAGGAAACTTTGTAGAAGTTTGTTAAATAGGAACAATATGTACATGATTAAGAAGAGTAAATATAAAGCGGTTATTGCTATGGATGAGTGTATCAGACTTGGGTTTGATAAGTTGCAAATGCTTGGGCCTGTAGCTTAGTTGGAGAGTTGCCGCCTTTAGTACAGCAAGTCACGAGTTCAATTCCTGACGCAGGTGAAATTCCTGAATTTCCCTGAAAATAGTTTTTGTGTTCCCACACAACTTAAAATAGGTTTAAATTAAAAATGCTTCTAGCATATAAAGCAACGATAAAAAGCACCTAGCCAAAAGTTAAGAAAAATATATGTATGAGGTTATTAGGAGACCATTTTAGGAAAAAACCCTGCTGTTCGTTCATCAAATTGCAAATAAAATATGGAATTAGGATGCCAAATGAAAAAACAAATTTTACAATGATCAGTGTGATGTAAAGATAATTGAGTAATTAGTTATTCTTTGATTAAATCATGAGCTTACTTAGAATTATTTCAACGTCAAGAGTGTATGTTACAAATTTGTGGCTGTCCTGAGGGTGTAGTTTTTAGAAAAAAAAATTTTTTAACAAAACCAATGTTAAGAAAATTGTATTGATGACCACATCCAAGCAATATGTGTTATTATAGTCACCTAGCTTGCAGAGAGTTTTAAAGATATTAGGTCAGAACCTATTTAGTACTTAAACATAACTCTAAAGTGCATTTCTGAATGACTACCATTGTATGGTTTACATTATTGTTAAGTTAGCACGTAATTTTATTTAAAAACTAAAGGCTGTTTGAGAAATTAATACAATGCAAAAATGCATTTAGACTGTTGATTAGCATTTAATAATTTATTTTAAAACTGTATATTTTATAAATATTGTTAAGCAAATAATATATGACATTATTTTTAAGTATAATTTATTTTTATATAAAAGCACATTTTAAACTATTTACTATTGTCTTCAAAATGCATTATTCTTGCTCAGAAAGAAGATTAGTAAGTCATAAATAAAGCATCTAGGGCAAACTTTTTTTAAGATCAAAAGGTTTTGCTTGTACCATGACAGGTATTGTCAAATTTTAGGAGAGGAGTATGAATCACATAAAGTGCATGTAGGCATAATACAAATTTAAATGTTGAAATTTTATTCTATACTTTTTTTATGTGAACTGTAAACCCAAAGCTTTTTTACCAAAATGTATAACTCTTACTCAGGTATTCGAAATATTTAACAATTCTGTTAAATCAATTGTTGCCATTTTAATGTGTCATGTTAACAAGTTTAGCGTAAACAATCAAAATCAACTACCAAAATACAGGTTCCTAATTGTAGTTCTATAGAACTTGCTCCTACCAAAATTAAAATTGGGGAGACAATTTTGGAAAAGTGAAATGTTTGTAAATGCCATTGAAACAAGTGTAAACAAAATAGTGAAGCACAAAAAGGAGATATATTGAGCAGTTTTTCAATTCAGTATTAACTGGCAGTTATAACTTAACTGGTGGTTAAAACTTAACTGGCAGCGAGCCAATTAGAAAGCTGTTTTTTTTTAGATTAAATTTTATTTTGTCTGTTTTGGTTTTACATTTTTTTACAGTTTTTATTGCATTTTTTTATTTATTTATACATGTAATTTAATAAATAATGGAAAAATAATACCTTTTTTGGATAAATAGTCTTCAATATTTCATTAAAGTGTTTTGAACGTTGCGTGTAAATGTAAACATTGCAAACTGTAAACAACTTAACCAGCTGGTTAGCAGGCAATTGAAAAAAATAGCCCATGGTGTTGAAGTGGTCAGCTGTCAACCAGTCAAGGTCAGAGTGTCACTACTATAAACTGATAACTGCACATGTCCCTCCTTTGATGTGACCAAGCTTTGTCTCATAGCTAAACAACATTCACTCAACAACTCATTGGTAATCAATATACGGAAAATTATTTTGTGGTTGAACTTTAAGTTGTCTCAGTTGGAAGAGGTTTACTGTTTAGTTAAAGACCTTTCAACAGTTTTAACTTTCTCCATTTTAAGCTTTTATTTTAAGCCTTTTGAGAATAAATTATTTTAAATCAGGACCATTAAGCAAAATGTGAACTTTATAGTACTCACAGGATTGTTTGTGGTGAGCTCAATGAGGCTAGTAAGTTTGGAGACACATTAGGTGTTCAATATTTCTAAAGGTCATAACAAATAAAACAGAATATTTAAGTAGTTGAAGGTATTAATTAAGCAAAATTCAATGATTTTTGAATAATGTTTCACTTACCTTACATGTTACATAACAATATGAATGGTTCAAAATTGTTACATCCAGTTTTGAACCTATGACAGTAAGCAGACTCCATTCTACCATGGACAAACAAGACATGAAATCTTATGGGATTAGACCTGAACTTCTTTGTTCTTTTGGATAATCTGACTAAAAAGTTATTTAAAAACCCCTTATCAATGTCATTTTTACATTTAAGTGTTTTCATTGTATTTATTTGCTGAAAATAAAAGTTTTAGCCTGCATATTCAGATACGTAACTTGCAATAATGTATTGTTGATTTCAATAAAATTAATACTGCCACTTTGAATAGTACATCATTTATTCCTTTACAATAATCTTATAATGATGTAAAGTTCTGTAACTATTCAGTACACTATTATTGTCAGTTTTGATAGCAATGTTTAGAAGAGTGATTCCCAAACTGTGCCTAAGTCCTAAAAGTTGAAATTTAAATGTGAGCTTAAATGTTTTGTTACTCGGGGTCTCCACACAACCATTGAATTAAATTGTTTGTTTTAGGAAGGGTCCAAATCACAATTTTTAAATTTTATAAATGACAGAAAAATCTTGTAACTTTTGATAGTTATGTGCCATGTATCTAACCAAAGCTATTTTAAGAGCACGACAGCAACTAATGTAACCTAGCTGGAGCTGTGACTTTTCAACATTGAATGTGTCTACAGCTTTAGAGCCCGTTCCAATAAAAATAAATGCATTTCTAATAAGTAAAAATGAATATGTACCCTTTCTAAAATAAATTATTCAGTTATAAGTTTTTGCAGTAAATGGTTTGTCTGCCACTTTTTAACTTCAGGCCTCCACACACGAGAGTCATAGTCCGGTGCGGGAGCGATACTTTTTCTAGGAACTTCTCGTGCGATACTATGGGAGCTCATGGAGCCCCGCACACCGGTGCAAACTGCGGTAGGCAATACCGAGGTGGGTGCGATACTATCGTGGTAACGATACGTGCACTGTTTGCAGCGCTTTATCGGAGCAAAACCTTGGGGAAACCCAAGAACTACTCAGTTTTGTCCAATGTCACTCACGTACACACTCATCAACAACATCATGTCGTGTATCACTGAACATGTGCTTGAAGTTGTGTGTACTTACGAGTACTTACAAAATCGTGACAAAAGGCTGTAAGTGTATTGTTTGTACTAGTATGGTATTTTTGATTGTAATAATTAAACAAAACGTTGGATCTCAAAATAAATGTGATGAAAAATTGTTATTTCAGAATTAAATTATCTATAACTTTTGTACTTAACATTCTACAACCAAAAATAACACACCAGTACAAACAATAAACTTTCACAGCCATATTGTATCATGACTTTAAACAACTAATTTTTTTATTTAGGGTATCAAGAAGTACCTATGTTTCAAACTTAAGCTTTCTGTACTGGCTTTCCCGCTCCAATGTGGAAGCACCTGTTCCTGCCACGATACTCCCATTTAAAACTGCAGATTAAATTCTAGGAAGGTACATGGCACCCACAGTATCACTCCGGTGTGCCCAGGGCTTTAAATTATTAATGAAACTGTATTTTACTTGTATTATTATTTTTACTTATTAGTTATTATAAAAGTGAATCGTGAGATTAAAACAATTACTTTTTTTAATAACATATATTTACTCATCATAATTAAAATAAACAATGGTAACATAATAGTTTAATGCATAGCTAACATTTTCTTCTTAAATGCCAAAAATGTTTAATGATCTAAACAAGTTGAAAACTATAGCCTATAACAAAATTAAATGGTAAAAAGTATGTGACAAACTCTTAAAGATGGCAGCAAAACTTGTAGATTACCCTAGCAGCATCTTCTGAGCTTAAAACCAGTGGTAAATAATTATTGCTGTGATCAAAATTGGAACACAAATTGAAAATGGTTCCTTAAAGAAAGAGGTTTGAACATAAATGAGCAATTTTTATCAGCAATTAAGTAAAAGGTAAACTATTTGTGAAGGTTATTTCTTTTTATTTCATTCATTAACATTAAACTTAAAAAATTATAATGTTACAAAATATGAATAAAATCAAGTTTAAACTATTTAGATTAGTTAACAACTGAGCTATGAAGCATAATATGTTTAAACAAAACAAATCTCACAGGCACTAGGTTTAAAACAATTCTCTAAACAGATAAATAAATAAACACACAAAAGACAAATAAAAAGGATTCCATCATTTATGCTTAATCAATTTTTCATTGGCTCAATATAAAACTAATACACTAAAATAAACATAATTTTCACAATTATTTGTTCATTATTACTTGCAATATCAGAAATTTGCATTTACTGCTATACACATCACATTTCCAAATAAACATCTTAGAACTGTTATTGCATTTTAATTGATTATCTGATTTATCTCTAAATCTAGTTAAAAATCAAAAAGTATACAACAACAAAAAACACTAGATTTATATTTGTTTCTTTACTGAGTAGAAATGAAGAATGTAATGTTTGCTAAAATACCTAACCTTTTGATTTTTGTAACATTTTCCACATACAATCCATTAATATATTGTACAAGTTTTAAAAAGAAGGATGACAAAAACTATTTGTTTTATATTAAATTTATTTTAAAATGTATAATTAACAATAGGAAAACAGTGTTACTACTGTATCACAAATTTGGACTTAAAACACCCTTATTTATAAAGGTGCCGACTTTGAATTGCAAAAATTAATACTTTTGGAATACTAAAAGGTTAAAATAGATTGTTTGGAAAGTTATATTATACAAAGCTCTTTCTTCAGTTCCTGTTATGCATATCTTGTTCTGCTAAAATAAAACATTTTAATATTAAAATATATATAATAATATCATTTATGGGACTAAAAATCCATAAGATTATTATGCTAAAAAAGCTAATATAAAATAGAATGTGACATAGTTTTAAATTGTGAAATAGTTATTATGTGGTATAATACTATTTAAAAAGAAACACAATTTAAGTAAGGAATATAATGATATTGTGGATTTTCGCTAGGGGTGGACAGGATTGGATTTTTCCCTTCGGGCGGGAATCGAGCAAAAAACATTTTTTCTTGCTTGGAATCGGGAAATTTTCGGGCGGGATTAATATCTTATTTTAGTCACTACAAATTTTAAAGAAATGGTCGGAAAATTAAAAAAGTTTATTACAGTAAGAAACACGTACATTATTTACCCTACAAAACCCAATCTTGTGTTCCATTTGTGGGTTTGAAAAGAAATGTGTATGGTACAGCATGATTGTGATTTGATTTTATTGATTGTACTCATGATATTACCATATAATTAGTAATTATTACAAGGAATTGTAAACATTAAAGTGTCAAAACAGGTTAAAATAATAATTCCTTAAACAAATATGAACATAATTTTAAAATGTTAATTTTGATTTGTTTACTAATTGGGGGCATTTTTATACAAATTCACCTAAAAAACTGATCATTGATCAGATTAAAATTATGAACAAAATGTTTAGAAATCCTTCCGTCCCTACAAAATCCCAAAAATTCCTCCCTCCCAGAAAAATCTTCATTTTAGGGATTTCCCACCCGATTTTCAAAATTTTATTTTTGGTTGAGAATTTCCTGATTTTTGGGTCTTGTCCACCCCTAATTTTGGCATGACTGTGAACTAAAAACCTAATAATACTTCCTAATGGTATTGTGGTTCCTTATCATCTAGGGTAGCTGAGTAACATTTGTGAAAGCACAGTATATTTGGAAATATATAGTTGAATACAACAGCAACAACAAGGTATTATAAATTAAAAAATGTAAATGAAAATACTATGTTTCAAACAAATTAATAACAATACACAGTTCATATGAATTTCAGTCTATATACTTCCAATCTAAATGAAGAAGCCTTCCCTCACAAACTACTAAGCTAATAAAACCATAAAATATAAATATCACAGTATTTAAGAAACAGAATACACAAATGTTACGAAAGAGGGCACAGTATGATTATAGCGTAACAATGTGTAACCAGCAACTAGAGAAAATAACATTACTGGTTTGACTAAGCTTAGCATTGTTCTCTGAAGCACTGCGGGTGTTTCCCTTTCATCGCAAACGGTGCTTTAGACACTGAAAACAAACAATTTGTACTGTTACACTTTAATAAGCAATCATAATGAGTGAGGAGTAGGAAAGTGTGAGAAATGAATCTTTAGGTTAAGTTGAATATAGGGTGGGCGGGATTGAAATTTCAACTCGGGCGGGAAACGGGCGGGAATTTCTATTTCCTGCTTGAGTTTCGGGAAATTTTCGAGCGGGAAATACCAAATAAAAATATGACATTGCAGAAAAACTTACGAAAAATAAAATGTTTAAATGTTTTTGACTAGGAGTTGATAAACAAGTCACGGCATAGGTGGTAAAATTGTTTTAATCAAATATTGCCAAAAGTATTGTTTTAACATAATGTAATAAAACCTTTTATGATTGTGTATTAATTATTTACAGCTAAAGAGAAAATGAAAATGTATTTTACATTAAAACGAGTGAAAAAATATAATGTCAAGCTATAGCTAGCTAGACCACACCAACATCAAAATAACCTAATACATTACAAGTCAAATAAAAAATTGAACTAACCTATGCCTACCAGAAAATATTAAACTAAAATATTAAGGTTATGACATAAAGATTATAGATATTCAGGTAATTTTTAATTATTGTTCCCTATTCCATCCTATCACATCAAGTTTCAGTTTAACCAGCCTACTATACCCTAACTTGTACTGACAATCACAGTTATAATTTGAGTTTGCTAGGCTGTAACACTATAAAACATTAAAATTAACTTTATAGTGCAGTAAAATATGCGTAATGTATATTTCAAGTGTTTGAAAAAAAACTTGTATGACTAAAAATGAGTAAATCAACAAGCTGAGCTTAGGTCTTTTCCCAAAATATGTCGTGAGGTTAGGTTCTGAATATACTGACAAATGAATGTTCCCTAGTATAAAAACATTATTTGTCAAATGAAATTAATCGTTGAGTAAATGGAGATGAGATAAAGGGAATAACAAACACACACTACACTCTCCTCAAAGCTCGATCTCACCATTTCACAAGCATACAGAGAAAATGCTGTGATTGGCTATGTAACCTCGCTTCTATGTGGTTGCCTAGCATCAGCTAATGACGTAGTAGACAGCTGATACGGGTGCAGCTGTCCTACTCAAAACACCCAGCATCTGCCTTCCCCCTCCCGCTCACACACTGCAGCTGTTGTCTTCCCCTCTCTTCTTTCCTTCTCTTCCCTTGTCTTTTCCACCTGTCATCTCTTTCTTTGCCTAGTATATACTCGAGTCTAAGCCGAACGTGAATCTAAGACGCACCCATAATTTTCCCCTGAATATAAGGTAAAAAAATCTACACCCTCGTATAAGACGCACACCCGTTTTTTATAATGTCAACAGCTAGAGGGCTATGATTTGTCAGGCCCCTGACCACTCCTTAGCAAATAGTGACGTAATTGCCAGCTGCAGCTGTCAAGAGTAAAAGCAGAACAAAGAATACATCACGATTGCCTTCCCTTTCCCATCCCAAACCCCGCCCTGCTCCACCACTACGCCGCTCCCACAGAACAAAAAATGTCAACAAGGGTCTCAGCGTAAACAAGGGTCTGCGGGGTAAGGAAGGCAGGTAGAGAGATAAAGGCGGCTGGGGTCTGGCGAGGGACTATTTTTGTAGTCAGTTCATGTTTTTGCCACTGGTGATTGTCCCATATTTCCAAGCGCTAGTGTTTGCTTTGAATAGATACTGACAAGGAGGGAGGGGAAGAAGGATGGAGAACAGGACGAATGCAATAAGAAGCAATTCTGAGTCCCCTCTAGTCACAAAAAATTCTTTCATTCCACTCTTCAAAACAGGTGATGCAATACAACCCTGTTGTGTTTCCTACCTCTCGTGGCCTATCTGAATGTTTTTGTCGATGTTTTGAGGGTTTTTGTAACTCTTCAAATTAACTCAATATTTTTTTCGTATTGTGCGAGTCTAAGACGCACCCGCATATAAGACGCACCCTTATTTTAGAGCCTAAAATATGGTAAATAAAGTGCGTCTTAGATTCGAGTATATACGGTAGTTGTGTATGTTAGCTGTTATTTGCCAGCTGGAGGCCATTTTGTGGTGTCGACTGCCATCTTGACCAGCTTGTTTACTTCGTAATATAAATATTGCATCATCCTCTTATCTCGTCCGTTCTCAGTCGCTGCTGGACATCGATGTTACCTAGTACGTTGTTCAAACTGCTGGCACTAAATATTTGGAACGAATCTTTAGTTTACACCGAATTCGTGTTTAAAACAACTTCTAGTACATACACTAAAAACACATACAATAAAATTCCAAATAATTCTCGCTCGAAAAATTTCTTGTTACTTTCAGAATCCCGCTCGGCTTACGGGAAAATAAAATTCCCGAGGGATTCCCGAAGTCACGGGACTTGCCCACCCCTAGTTGAATATTATTTTGTGATCTTGTCCTGCCAACGAATAATTGTATTTAGCTGGGTTTAAGCCAATCCTCAATTGTCAGGTCTTTATGGTGCAACAACCTGCTAGGTATAACATATAAGCATATTTGAAGGACAATTTTTATCCTGCATGAACTGTTTTGAGCAAGTACTTTCAGCCTGAGAGTCAAACTTTAGAAAATGTCCATCCACCATATCATGGTGCCCTTACACTACAATAAGACACCATGGTTGATTTGTTTGATTTCTTGCGTGTGGTGTACTACTTAAAGTAGTATTTTCAATGTTTAAAACGTAGGGAAATCGAAAACAAACTCACAGGTTGGAGGAGGGGGTCCCATGCAGCTCGCACCAGACGACTAGTTTGTACACAGTGACTGCGGAGTGCTTCACACTCCCATTCGGTAACTACAGCCTACAAAACCACATAAATACAGAATACAGATGGTAAAATGAGCACAAATGAATATTATAAATCTTTAGTAAAAAAAAGGTGCTGAACTACTTCTGATGTTTCTATGTGATAACTGATAAGTCTAAATGGTCACTAGCACTACACGCAAAAACTAACTCTTCTTCGGACCATCTCTAAATCCAGTAACTTTCAAAAATAAACAATTTCCAAAATGGGAGATATTTTTCTTTTGACATTTACAATTGTGCACAGATTTATTAGCAATTTCAAACACCAATAATAGTTGCGTACGCCCTTCTAACAATGATTTGAACTCTGTTAACTCAAAAGTTAGCAAACCTTTCCAACTATTAAAGGTAAAAACCTTTTGTTGTTAAGCATGCTTTGCTTTAACTACTCTTTAAGATCTCTCTTCTTGTCTTGACAAAGGCCCAGTCGGGCTGACAATTGGAGGTTATTCCATCGTTAGTGAGCAAGATGATCACGACGTTTCAGGATCTGACTTTTTTTTTAGTTTCCTTATATGTTTCTACTTTTTCCAGGGGAGCCTGCTCTCCGGAGTTTATATTCCTTTTTTATAGCATTTTCAGGATGTAGTTAGTATCATAACATGCTATTATTTGCCGTTTATTTTAAGTAAGATTGGTAATAGTTTTATTCCATGACAACAAGGTCAGGATGAGTCAGACATTTAAGAAAAAGTCGGGTAGTTTGAATTTTAAAGAGGAGGAATAATCCAGGTTATCCTGCTATTCTTTCTATTCCCTTTTGATAGCATATCCTGGCCTAGTACCCTATTTTCTCGATCAAAAGCTTACTATTACACTTTATAGGTTATTATATCTTGTCAAGCCCAGTCCCAAAAATCTCAAGTAGTTTAAATTATCTATCTTGAACTCAAAGAGTCCATTCTGTCCAACTTATAAAGAAGTATAGAACTAGATGGTGGCGTTTTAGGGCTGTTACAGCTGATTATCCTAGGAGCTGACACCACTCAACTAAATGATGCTAATAGTAGTAGGCTATGTCAAGTTATGTAACTGAACAAATCAAATTTCTGATTTCAAAATAAGGGTTTGAGAGCATAAGTTGAGAAGTAACTTACTTCTTTCAGTTCTGGCCTCAAGGTATACATCATATCTAAAAACTCAGAGATTGCTTGTTCAGTAAGAAAATAGAGAATCCAGTCTCCACTGCTGTTTTGCACCTCCCGGCAACTTGTTTCCTGAAATAAATATGGGATTACTTGGTGCAAAAAATCAACAATTTTGAAACTTTACAGCTAGACAAGTTTAAAGAATATAATATGAAAGACTCCCAAAGTAACTATTTTTGATAACAGCTACAAATCAACATGTCATCACAACATTGCTGTAGAACAACATTACACGAGCCATAAACAAGTAGAACAAGAAACCCTTATCCATGAACAGCATATATGAAGGAGCTGCTCAATTAAACAAACAACTGGCAAACTTAACTCTTAGGCTTTCAGTGTCACAACTGCAATCTAGTTCTTACGGTTCACACCACGACAAAACATCATGATAATTAACTTGGAATATTTCGGTCTTGCTTCAAAGTACCATCTTCAGTCGCTGATTGGCTGAAACTGAACTTCTTGCTGTCTGCAGGAAACCCAACTCTCTGGTGGATAAATGGAAGCTCCATATCTATAGCTCCTACTTCCAGTGGATCGATTTTGCTGGTTGTGTATTAAATTTTGTGTAAATTGAACAAAACACAACCTCCAGAGTGGCCACATGGGTCAAAAGGGGCAACTTCAGTGTAATTTTCACTCTGTTTTAAGAAATTTGCTTGGATTCACAGTAGCGTTTGTGGCTACGCATCGGCTATGTTTTTTAGTTTTCCTTTGAAAGACCTATATATTGTAGATGTCCTTTCAAGTAGATGTAGTAAAATTTCCTGAACTGTGCTACACGTGAAAAAACCATTCCTTTCATAAAACATAAAACTATTTGTTTGATTAGTGAATCTTAGACCAAGGGGTAAAAGTGTGCGAGATCTCAAGATCCTGAAGTTGTATATTTTTTTTATACAGATTTAAATTATAGCTCTCTAAAAAGTCGAGAAGAAAAAAAATGCTATCTTGAAGGAGGTCATAGTCAGTTTTGTCAATGCAATTCAGAGTTTGCAATTATCATTCTCCTCCTTAAGCACACAAATGACACAATTCATAAGTACATAATGAATATCAAGGGTTTGCATAGGGTAACTGGCGCGTACGAGATCAGCTTCTCCCGCTCGTTGAAAGCAATTAGGCTAAGTTAAGCAAATAAGTCAGCCGATATCTACTGCTCACAAAACCTGTTCTCCCTCCACACTTCTGTCAAAGGGTAAAAAAAAGCACAAATAGCCCTGAACTATAAAAGTCAAACTTTATAGAAAAAATAATTAGATATTAATAAATTGATATTGACTTTAAACTCTGCATAAAAGTAGCATATGCCTAGGTTACCTGCTACTCGTACCCTAGCACAAAGAAATATAGTTACCAGTATACAGCAGGTGGTGTCTGTGTGAATGGAGGTGATATCCTGGAGTCGGGCTGAGGAGAGGACTCGATCGGGGAAGTCCAGAGTGATCAGGTGACGAGAAGTCAGCAGCAAACCGCAACCAACCACCGGGTCCGAGCAACCACCTCGCACACTGCTCTCTGACACCTACACGGTGCAAATGTTGCAGTAAATATTGCAAACTCCATTGCATATATTTCTGAAACCACTTGATTTATTTGAAAGTTGCCATTTTGTCTTTTCCTTAAAACTAACCGTGATGTACTTCAATAAAATGGTTTGACCAATTTCTAAACTTGGTAAAGCGCTTACTTAAAAATATAACAATTTCCAATAAAACTTGATATTTGAAAATTTATTACTTAAAAATGGCGGAGGCAAATAAGACGGCTAGCAGTATTTTGATGGTAGTGCTAATTATACATTAGTGCCCTGCAAGCAAACCTTGATTCAAACTGCAAAATGCAAACAGAATATAACTAAAAAATAATGAAAGAGAAATATTTAGCTAAGAAAATGTTTAGGGAAAACAGTCAAAGCATTAAATCGTTACCTGGGAATAACTTATTGATAATTATTTGAAGAGTTTTAAATTAGTCTCTTTGTCTATGAACAACTGTATTTGGAACTTTTTTATTTTGTTAAAACTTTACAATAAACAAAACTCACGCATGAAGAAGTTTGAATGAAAGCTTGCAACCACTCGGAAGCTTCGTAATCATCAGCAGCAGCAAACTGAAAGGTTCCATAGAGACCTCGTTGACTGAACGGGAGGATTTCAAACGTATGAGGCCGATTGGAGTTCTGCACTCTTCGACAGCCCCAAAGTAGCCGACATGGAAAGAGAGCACGTGCTTGGGCCTCTTGGAGTTAGTATCAGTAAAGACGTACAGTATTCCTCCTCTGGAAAGTAACGAGAAATCAGCAACAAAATGTCTTGTTAATAGTAACACTAAGCCTTTTGGAGCTGAAGCGGTTTTGTGAAGATGTTGTAAAGGCTCTACAAATAAGGTGGATGGCAAAAGTAATGATCATCCAGAAAGAAAAGAACATTTGTGCACCTCACCCGTTTTGTGCACCACATGATTATATATACAGGGTGTTTTTTTTTAAACGCAACTCATTCTTTACAAGCCCTATAAAGTCGTAAATTGTATCATTGGTTTCTTCACTTCAGCATCTATCAGATGGTATGTATTTTTACAGTTATATCGTGGTTTTGATTTGCTAATTTGATATTATTGTAAAATAAACACAATTATGGTTTTTAGCACAGACCAAACAGTGCTTATTGTTGAAGAACACTTAAGAAGAAGATCATTTCTTTTTGTCAAGAGGTATTTGGAGTCAAGTTTACTGGCGTTAATATTCCTAACAAATCTAAAATTCACAGATTTGTTCAAAAGTTTAACAAAAAAGGTTCTGTAGGGAACGGAAAACATAACAGAAGGCGGACTGTACTGAATGAAGAATTGACGGACAATGTTAGGGTTGAATTAGAAAGTTCTCCTAAAAAAATCTTTCAGAATTTTGAAACAACAAAAGCAGATAGTCTACTAACGCATGGATATACTTGATCTTAAACGCATCTTGACAAAAAATATTATCTTGCTCTTAAGTGTTCTTCGACAACAAGCACTCTTTGATCTTTGCTAAAAACCATGACTGCGTTTAGTTTACAATAACATTAAATTGGCAAATCAAAACCACTACTTTACTGCAACAATACATACCATTCGATAGATATTGAAGTGAACAAACCAATGATACAATTTACAATTTTATAGCACTCGTAAAGAATGATTTACTAAAGTTTGAAAGTTGGGTTGCGTTTTAAAAAAAACACCCTGTATATACGAGTATATAAACCTGATAGCTGCACAGCTTAGCCAAGTTTGAGCATAGTTTAGCTGCTCCATGGAGATGCATTGAAATTATAAAATGTTTGAAGGTGTCTACTCTAAATAGTAAGTACTTAATAATTAAGTTCTTTGAAGGCACAAAAGATTTTGCCTTACAAGTAACAACCATTACAGAAAATCAAAGCATTTCAATGGTAGGACCGCTATATTATGCATTATTCCTTAGTCCTTAGCAAACCCGTGGAAGGTTGGATTCTATGGAGATTGAACCCGCAATCTCCGCAATCTCCACAGTCACCAACTGAGTGGTCAAGGTTGAGTGTAGTCAAGCTTGTGTGGTAAAGAGAACATTGTTGTCCTAACAACCCTTCTTTAAACAAGACAAATTTTACCTTTTTTCAATTGGCTGAAGCCATTTTCAGGAGCTTCATCAGTTGCAATAGGGTTTCCTCCCAAAGCATTATTAATTCTTAGCATGTTATTGTTACTTCTAACTTATTTAGCTTATAAGATATTGTCACGTATTGTGTCTTGTTGTTAAAATCGTTATCGTATTCCATAGTTTATCATCGTTACACCTTTTTATAGTCATTAATTGTTGTTTTTTCATTTTCTATTATTCTATTAATTTTTATTGTTAGTCATTTCAAATATGTCTACTACCTAGCTCATACTCTTTTTGTACTCAACTTTTATACCAAATCTACACCATGTTTATGTTTTTCTTTTATTATTGGCATATTGAATGAGTGATATTTTGTTTTTCCTCATGAATGTGATTTTACCCATGGCACTCTCTAGTCAGCTCACTAGCTAAATTGTGGTACTAAAAGCGTTGCCAATACATGTTATTTTCTCTGCCTTGTTTAGCCTACAATCTAGGGGTATGTTTATCAGGTATGCATAGTAACGGTGTTACTAACTTGAGCAGAATGTAGCCGGGTAGCCAGGGTGAGTGGTTATGGGAGCGGTACATGAGATGTCCGGTCTTGTGACAGCCCTGTGTAGAGCCTAGGCTAGTCACATAGCTGTCCTCTACTCTAATGTAACGGTAGTAGAGCAGCTTTTCATCCTACAAAAAACATACCATAAATTATAACATTGAACACAGGGAATAGAACACATTAAATTGTACTGATGATAACTGATCAGTCATTGCAGATTGCCATATTGCTCTTGATGATAGAGCACAAAAGCTACAGCCAAAGGCCAAAGTGAGACTGTGAGCAAAGTGGGTTAAAGTAACAATTTGCAAATAAAATTCGCTTCACTCACTATTGCAGCAATTTAGCGCTTAGCTGGGTTTTGGCCTGGTTTTTAAATTTCAATGTTAGAACACTTATATTACATGTAACTCTTAAAAATACTTGTTAGTATCTAATTTTTGCAGAAGGGTGAACTAATGTAGATTAAAGCGTGAATTGCATTGGTTTTTTGTTTTGGACACTGGCGGTGGAATGTCATGCAATGGCTTAGAAAAACCTGTGCCTTGGTATGATAAGTGCTCTGAATTTCATAGTTAATATGGTGGAGTGCATGTGAAAGAATGTTCCTTGATATGAGTAAATTTAAGTGTTTCTTGAATTGATGTGTATTTGACTATTATTAAAAAGAATTTAATTTTAAAATATCCCTTGTATCATTAGTTTACTAAGACCCTCCTTTTGCTATCTATTTTGATATTCAAATCCTCTTCTGTAATTACATGTAACTTATTTGGTTACAACAAAACATTTAACAATAAAATTGACATAAAGTTCATTATAATTACAAATAAATACGGAAGACTCTTTACATTACTTGTACAAAAGGGAAAGTAGAAAGTGTAATCCCAAAACATTATAAGAAGATATAGGTCATTCTCTTATAGTTATAATAATCATGCAGCTTTTTGATAAAGTTTATTTTTGAACACGTCTTTGTGAAACTTTAATACTCAAAAGATTTTTTTTACAATTTGTGAATGTTTACCTTGGTAACAGAAGTCTGAGAGAGCACTGCCTTGTAGAGAGCTTGCATGCTGGACAGAGAGAGTTGAGAGACTGAGAGATGAGAGTGAGTGACTCGACACACTGCTACAGCCAAGTGTGTGACCATGTGCGTAACCACTGTGTGACCTAGGGCTGAGATCACAGTCACACTCACGCTTGGGTCCACTGTCACTAGCATCACTGTCTGACACTCGGGACCAATCTAGACAACAACATTACCAATGAATTCTTGATGAGGAGATTATTATATGAAAATAAAGAGGTTAATAGGTTTATTCAGTTGGTGAATATGTTATCTTCAGGTAAAGAAATTACACAAATAAAAATTATTAACAAAAGTCAAAAATTTACACAAAGTTGTTGACTTAAATTTTGTTAATAATTTTAATTTGAGTAACTTTGCTTTACCTGAAGATGGCAGCATGACTGCCGAAGCTTAGTGGTGAATAAATCACTGTTATTGGCCTTTTCTTTTTTCAAAATATAATTTTCATTACCAATATTGACTACACTCAACTCGATTAACCGATCTGATTAACCCGCTAGATTAACCGACACGCTCAGGAGAGAGAAAAATAAAATCACCCGATCAAACGCAAGTGAACATACAGTATAACACCGAGATCCGCAATGAAGAGAACGTAATAGACTGTACAAAAACTAGTCCCTTCAGGGACTACAAAAAATAGTCCCTTTGCCAGACCCCAGCCGGTCCTTAATCTCTCTACCTGTCTTCCTTCCCCGCTGCTGAACCTTGTTTACAACATTTTTGTGCTGTGGGAGGGCGTAGTGGTCTAGCAGGGCGGGGTTTGGGATGGGAAAGGGAAGGCAATCGTGATGCATTCTTTGTTCTGCTTTTACTCTTGACAGCTGCAGCTGGCAATATAATAATTCTCCATGTCATTGGTTGCCAAGGAGGGGTCAGGGGCCTGACAAATCATAGCCCTCTAGCTGTTGACATTATAAAAACGGGGTGCGCTTATACGAGGGTGTAGAGTTTTTTACTGTATATTCAGGAGAAATTTATGGATGCGTCTTAGATTCGCAAACGGCTTAGACTCGAATATATAGGTACATTTCTGTTGCTTAAATATAGTTGTAGTCTGTATATTATCAAATATTTCATTTTTCCAGCACTGTTTTTAGACATTTATGGTTATCCGTGATTTCGCATCCGGAAGCCGAACCGACTTTATCCCGGATAATCGAGAGTTGAGTGTATTTAGTTAAAACTGATGTAAAAAGCAACTAACCACAAAGGTACTTAAATTACTGCACACCTTCTGCTAATTTTAGGGCCTATTTCAATTATGATTATTATTTATTGGGGTTTGGTACATTTATTAACAGTTGTCAACTTGTTAATTAACAATCGCGGATGCTGACTTAAGTCGTGGGTAGGCTATACTTTTTCACAATCACAAGCGATGAACAAATGGTTGTCTATACATTAGTTAACAATTGCAAACACCAATCAGCGTTCACCAACAAATGTATTAACAAACGTGGGCGACGTATAACGGTCTACACACGTATTAATGATCACAGACACGAAATAATAGTTGATCTCTCATGCTAAACTGATCCCGCTGGAGTAATTACTCTTGTAGGTCGCCAAAAATGTTTTTATCACTGCTGCAGACTCAAAAAGTGATTCTGTTTTGTACCCTCCATGTCAAAAAAATCTTGCGTATTGAAAGTTTTCAATCCTGACTCAAAATCAAGATGTTCATCCCACCCACCTCTAGGTAGGGCCCATATTTGTTTGTAGTTGAGGAAATGCCAGGATTGATTACTGATTAGCCAGTGCAAATTGCACCAGTTTCTTCTTCAATGCTTAAAGTCAAGAATAATAACTGTTACTTATTTGATAGCCGTGCAGCATTGGGATGAACCAAATGGTTTACCGAGGGACGTATCCAGACGCAAAGGATGGCAAAACCCTGCAAGTATGATGTAGCTTACGATCGTAAAAGTAAGAATGTTATCTCCTTCAGTCTAACAGCACAACTTGTATTTATTAAAAATGTGCCTTCTCATAGCCCTGTTTTTCATACATCACACCTCAGAGAGTTCAAAGTTCATGAAGAAAACAAATTTTGAATGCATGTGTAGAAAGACAAATAAACTTATTTATTTATCATTTGTACCTTAGCCGTATTTCAGTGGTGAAAAATTGTCTATATTTTACATTAAATACTGAGGGTAATTTACCACAACTGAATCCAGAGAGGTGTAGGGAATGTGGTGTCGCCTGGTGTAGGAGTTGTCCCGGTTCAATCCTGTCATGTAGATAGATGAGTCAGTCAGAACTGCTAGCAATGGAATACCCTCTGTGCTTGCCACTCGATACACCTACGTTCAAACACACATTCCATAACTCCCACACGTTCCAAGTATAAGTATTTATTTGCTGTATTTTAGGCTAAAAACAATAGTGCGGTGCGTATGCAGGTGCAATTTACACTTGCGCACTTACGATGAAAGCACTGGACAGCTACAAAAACAACTCAAACATAAAAAACAGTTCATAAAAAGGCTGTACATTATAACACGGTTCCATGCTGTGAGGAGAGGGAAGGAGAATAGAATTAATAGTTGGAAAGGCAGTGAAAAGATGGTATAGAGCGATACAAAAGAGTGAGAAATTAAGGAGAGAAGAAATGCCACTAACGAGTTAGTGGCATTAACGTATAGCTAGAACTAAGAAATATATGGAAAATAGAAGGAATACCCCTAACAACAATGACATGTGAACTAACTTCAGGCTTATTTTCGAGTACATTGTGTAAATCAGATCAACATTCAAAAACGTGTCAAGGTTTTTATAAAAAAATCTTGTTCAGAGACATTTTTTTTCTCAAACACATAATTTTTTCCTATTTATTTTATTTAACAAAGACATGCAACAGCTCGCCTCAAGAAAAACAAACGTTTTTATTACTTCAGTCTTATTAGGGTTGGAAAAAAGTACTTTTTATAAAGCGAGGCAACTACAGCTACAAATGCTTTTCATTAAATTAGTTAACCTTCTTTTTACACTACTATTGACAGTTTAATATCAAAAGCCAATAGAAGTGGGCGACCATATTGGATGGACTAATTTATGAACAGTTTAATTCACTTCAAAAGCAGAATCCATAAGATAAAATAGCAGAATCCATTCATAAAATAAAATGAAGCTTGATGTACTTTCAGAATGTGAAAAGTACTTACCTTGTATATTTTCTCACTTCTGTTCAAAACTACAGTCTCTTCCAAAGCTGATTTCATAGCAACTGTGATCACTTCATCACCTTCCATTTTGACTGGTTTATTAGACTTTATTTCTGTCTCCAACTTGACGCACAGATCTTGACAAAGTGCTGGATCAGGTTTTACACCCTTGATGTATAAACTTGGGTGTTTTGGTTGCTTCTTCTTCTCTTTGTACGGTTTCCTGACTGGAATCGAGCGAAGGAAACGCTTCACTAAAGATGTCTTGGAAGGAGCCTCGTACAGGATCCTGGTCGGCCAGTTCGGTTGGTTTGGAGTACTTCTTTGGAAACCTATAATAAATCCTTATGAACGCTTATCATTCTTAATCTACAGCTAGCTACTTAGGTAGTAAATATTGTAGTTCACTACAAACAAGACCTTGTAATAAAATAAAATGTACACAGATTGAAAAACCCAAACATAAGGAGAATGTAATGAAACTATTTAAGGATTTGTTTGTAACTTGGTTTTCTATTAAATTACTCTTTGATTTAATACCAAGCTCAAAGTAGCCCATCACAAAAACTGGTTTCTCAAAATTATTGTGATAGCCCAAAACATTTTAAAAAGGACTAGGATGAGCTAGGTATCAAATTAGATCTCAATTGTTAGGAAACTATGTTTCAAACCCAACTATGATAGATTTGGTTTTTCCGGATATTGTGACACTATAGTTTAAACGGTCCAGTGATGAAATAGCTCCCATTTATATTAAAGAAAAATGTGTCTAATGTAATGTTTATAAAATTTGTTTTCTGATGATTTCTACTTATTAATACCTTTATTGTGATATGCAACACAACCTCCGAGATCTCATTTAAGATTTTCTACTGGCTCCTTAAGATACTGGCTTTCCTCCTAGGGTAGAAGACAATTTCAGTTGGAGTTTAAGTAGTTACTTAGAAAAAATGTTTGATTAATTATGAGTTCAGGTGGGAAAAATTGGGTACATTTATTTGACCTTATTTAAAGGTTATTGAAGATGTTTCATACTTTCCGTGCACAAGGGTGTTTCACATATGTTTAATTTAGAAAAAAAAACCTGACAATATTTACCTGTAACTCGAGGAAATTGTTTCTTGGCAAGTTTATCCGCTGTGTCCAAAGACCATTCCGAGTCTGAAGTACAGTCGAGGGATGATTGGCCGGTCATCGGAGCATCACCTCCCACGCATGGGTCCTCTTGCCCCTCAGGCACCCCACGCTCTGGCATCCCCTCTGCACCTCTCTCCTTGCTCTTCAACCCAAGGCTCTGCTTCACTACATTAGTCAACTTCTCACACACAATTTCTATGTTGATCTTAGCATCTTCTAGAGTTGTTGTGCTGCTTTCACAGTCCGCTTCTATTGCCATTTCAGACTCAAATATGTTGATGTTCGATGTCAAGGCTTTATTTTCGTAAACTTCTGACTTAACTAGTCTAATGTTATTGGCTTCTTTGAAGTAGAAACTGTCGCCTTCACCACCCCAGCTGTAGCGACCTTCGACATAAAACTTATTCATGTTGTTATCCGAGTTGTCGTTGTAATCCTGATGGAATGACACTCGCTTGCCAGACTCACTCTTCTTCTTCTTACGTGGTCGCCTGCAAACGCCCTCCACCTTGCTCTGCGCGATGATACCTGGCTTGGGCTTGTTGTCCACCGCGGGCGCAGCATGGATAGTGTTACAGTTCTGCAGGTCACTGGGGTCTGCCAGAGTTGTGTTGGACGAAGTGCTGGTCCGCGTGTCCACACTCCCGGCGACGTCTAGCTTCCAGGAGTCCTGATCACACTGAGTGCTTGAAAACACCTGTAACCGTCAAACACATGATTTTTTTCTATTTAAAAGTGTAAAGTGATATTTCAAAATCAAAACATTTAAAGTTAAATAAAGTTTAGATTTAATTTTAGGAGCAACAATGTATTAAAAGCAAGGCAAAGCCTGTGTTATTAGGTATGATATTTTGAAAAAAATATACTTTTTCCTTTAAGTTTATTTAGAGAGTTGACAAACATAGGTTTTGTTAGTAAGTTTTCTATAGAGCCTATTACCCAAATGGTTGCGTTTTTTGAAATGCTGTTAGTATGAAGGTTGATTCTATGATAATAAAAAGGTTCAAGTATATTTTACAAGTCAATTTTTTTTCATATTTGCTCGTGAACTAAATTTTGTATTGCAACTCAAACATAGAAATCGCCGAGAGTTACATTAGGCTTTCACCTTCACATAAAAATCCTTTTCAAAAATACATATTTTCTATGTTGGGTTTTAATACTATGTTTTTTCCACACATTTTTAATAAATGTAATTTATTTAATTATCTTTTACTCATGCAATATTTGCTTCAATCATTTCACTCCAGCGAACTTTATCAAATAAACTATTGATAGTGAGCTTAAAGCTAAAATTTTAATTAACAAAATGGTGCACACTAAGTCAAGTAATTATACGCAAAGTATGTCAAATTTAGCTTGTTATCTTATTAACACTAAAATAGATTTTGGGAGTAAACTATTAATTTAACCTAATTAAATTTAACAAAGGAACAACAAACATTTTATAAATTGCACTTCCATACAAACTGTAATAAAAAACAAAAATGTTTTGGATTTCACTCTAATTAAAGGGCATCTAAATGTTGAAAGCAAGCAACTCCATGCATGTACCTCATGTTTGTCCATGTCACAAGTAGAAGTGTCACTGTCCAGGAGAGCCACCCCAGAGTCTACAGGAGAAGGGAGGGAGGGGGTGGAGTTGACCAGATAGTCCAGCTCACTCACCAGACTAGTCTCCATACTCTGTGCAAACATATGAGTGATGATTCATCTGTGGTACATACGGATTATGAACATTGAAACTGTTACATAACCTGATTTGTCATCTGCTGATTTAATGAGGACTTTGTTTACTTATTTGCCAATTACAGTATACCTTACTGTAAGGTTTTAAATCTCACATTTAGGAAGCTTAATTTATTTAAGTTATATTTTAATGAATACCAACTTATCTTTTTTGAAAAGTCTGGAACTATTTGTCTATTGTAAGCTTAAAGGTGGCCCAAGCGTAGGTAGATAAACTAAAAAGAATGAAAACTTAAAACCTTTATTTTAACATTAGTACAGTATAAGTGCTGCATATATATAGCACTTTCAAACACTAGAGAGATGTTTGATTTAATTCATCACCTTAAAGAAAATGATAATCTAAATTTTAAATAAATTAAAAAATTAAAGATATTGTTTAAACTTTTCAAAAATTATCATACACATTTTTTTTAACTAGCCTACTAAAACAAAAATATATCTATCACACTTATTTTTAGTTTTGTATAAAAGTAGTTGAACATTTAAGACTGAGAAAAAGGTATAAAAGTAGTCAATTTGAAAGAAACAACAAGTACTTTACTAGGCCTAAAACGGATAGTTCATTAATCAGGAAACCAAACGAATCAGATTGATAAGACATAAAAACTAGTGGTGAAATTGTTAAACTTATCAGTTAGACTCTAACAGTTTTAACTTTTTTAAAGTAATTAAACTATTTAAGATTCAGCGACAAAAAAGTGGTTGTTAACCAACTTCTGACGATGAAAAGCTGAGTAAGACTTGCACATGTGGTCGGCCAAAAACCAACTAGACTAGAGACCAGACTAGATTTTAGTCTTTTATATAGTCTGATTAAGAGAAACCCTTTTGACTTGTTAGGCAAACTCTCCTAACCAAGATAAATGAAGAGATTATATAATAACTCACCGCCTGGATAGCAGCCGCTTCCGCACGCGCACGTAGATTGCTGAGGACTGTCACCACTTGCTGACTCAGGACTCTGTCTCTCAAGACGCTGAGTTCCAAGTAGTGTTGCTGCAAAGTGCTCTGGTCTTGAGCCAAAGAGGACAAGTAGTACTCAATCGATCCTTCATCCAATGTGTAGAAGGTCCACGCCAGTCCTTAACATTACCCATGGATTACAGTTTATCAAAGATAACATGCTAGACACGGGTATTAAAGTAAGATTCAGGTTGATATTAACTAACTTAGAGAAGAAGTTCCTTTGGTCTAGATGTATAAACTTGGCCCACGCTTACCTTTTTGTTGAGAAGAGCTAATGTATTTAACAAAAGCTTCTAAAGATTTGAGTGTTGAAGAATGTGTTAGACTACGAACAAGAAACCAATAGCCACGAATTGGATCCTTCAATCCATGCTGCAATATCATATCCACAGCTTGAACTAAAGGGGAGTCTTGCTTCACATCAAGAAGAGTGGCTGCACCAACCTGAAATGGAAAAGAAAACTTGAAGAGAAAATAAAGTTAAGATGATAATTTAAAGACTATTTGAAATGTGCCTTGACAAGAATTTTATTTTATTTTAAGGCCAGTGGTAATTTTAAAAATGGTACATATAATAGTTTTTGAGGAAGCACACAAACACTTTCAGGGTATAGCAATGCAAAACCTATTTGCCGGTGTTAGAAATTTAACCTGCGACTCTTTGCACCAGAAGCCAAAACTCTCCCACAAAGTATTTGGTTAACCTGCACATGTATATTTTCAAAGTCAGTTGCTATGCCTCTATGCTCAATCGTTCAATTCGTTTATTGCCATTGACCACAACAATGAAAAAGGTCTGCTGGCCTAGGCCTAGGCCAAAACTTTGACAGTACCTTGGGCATTATTGAAATGCATAGTTCTTAATTTGTCTCTTTGTCAAGTGATTGTAAATGCTAGAAGTTGAAACTGTTCATTAAATTTAGGATTATGGTTATAAGATTAAACCCCAAAGGCGTAGAAGAAACGTAACACATATTTACCTGTTCACAGGTTTGTACAAACTTTAACAGAACGCGATCCTTATTAACTAGTTCTACATTATTTCGTGGCCGCATGATGGTTTTTTTTAATTATTAACTAGAATGGTGTATTTATATATATTTTTTAAAACTTATTTCAAATAAACATCATTGCATTACGACAAAACATTACTAATACACCCTTTCTCTAAACATAAAAGACTACATTTTATTTTCGTCTGCACTGCATAGTATTGACAAATAACGTCATAAAAACAGAACTCAAAATCATATTGACATTTCACTGCCTCCCTAACTTTAAAAGCGCCTGCGTTGCTAAATATGTTGATGTATGTAAAAAAACAAATACAATACCTCTTTTAAAGTCTTGTAGAAGCAGTTAATTAATAAAAAGAAACATTGTTCAAAGGTGTAAAGAAATAGAATTTGTTGTTTAGACAAAGGATTTTTATGAATGCGTTTTTCAGTAATGGTCCATCGCTTGACATTTTTGTAAGTAAATACTAAATACGCATTTCTGAATATTTAAGGGTCTGAAAATTATTATACTAAATACGCATTTCTGAATATTTAAAGGCTTCAAAACTATTTCTAAACGTTTTAAGCCAGTACTTAAACATTTCTATGTTGAAGGGCAGAGCAAGATTTAGATCATAGAGTAACTAAAGATAGATTTAGATTTTATGCGTTCCTAGGCTTGTTTATTTTTGCCACCTTTTCGGAGTTTGGTATGCATATGGGTACGGCCGATTTAAAAAGGACACGGATAGCAAAAAAGTGGATAAAGTATTAAGTTTGGTTTTTATGGATACGATTGATTTAAAAGGGTCACGGGTAATTCTGTGAGCTAATCATTTGAAATAGTATTAAATTTGGTTTGGTATCCATGGGTACGACAAATTAAAATACACACGAGTTATTCTAGAAAGCAAATATTTTGATACAGTCATGTATAAGTTTGCTATCCATGGATACGATGGATAAAAAATGCTCTCGGGTTATTCAAATAGCACACGTTTTGATACGGTATTAAGTTTAATATCCATGGTTACGACAAATTAAAATTACACAGAGGGTTGTACCGATAACAAATATTACGACAGTTAAAAAATAAAACCTTTAATAACGATTGCAAATACTTTGAGAAAGCATTAATTTTTATATTCATGGATACGACAGATTAAAAATGGAAACGTGTAATAACGATGGGAAACACTTTGAGAAAGCATGAAGTTTGGTATCCATGGATATGACAGATTAAAAATGGAGAGGTGAAGAAACGATGGCAAAAACTTTGAGAAAGCATGAAGTTTGGTATCCATGGATACGATAGATTAAAAATGGAGAGGTGTAGAAACTATGGCAAAAACTTTGAGAAAGCATGAAGTTTGGTTTCCATGGATACGACAGATTAATCGACACGTGTAATTACGATAGCAAATATTTTGGTACAGAATGAGTTTTGTATTTACATATAGGGTGGATTGAAACGGGCACGGGTAATTATGATAACGTACATTTTGATACATTAGTACTTTGGTCTCCATGGATACGGAAGATTTAAATTAGACATTGGGAATCATGATAACATTTATTTTAATCTTATATTAACTTATTGAGTTTGATATCCAATGGTGCGACAGATTTAAAACAAGCACTACTAAATCTGAGAGCAAATATTTTCATCCAGTATTTATTTTGGAATTCATGAATACGACAGATTTAAAATAGATACGGGTATATTTAGTAGCGAGTTTTTTGATACAGTATTAATTTTGGTTTCCTTGGATAGTACAGATTTAAAATACTCATGGGTTAAAGCTATATCAAATACCAGGTGGCCAGAAGGTTCGACCCCACCTCCCCCCTTTACTGATGAATGAATTAAAACTTTTGGTGGAGCTTTGGCGTGTGTAATAAATGTCAACTGAAGTACTCTTTTAATTTGATTTAATTTATTTGTCAATTAACAATAATATTATTGTGTTGACAACAAGGTGAAGATAATACTAAAAGTGGTGAAATGAATGAATGAATTACAGGACTGTGATTAATGTGCTATGGTTATTAACCACTGATAAGGAAGTGAGAGTTCTAATATATTAAAATAATGTTACAAAAAAGGTATATAGCTTATAAATGAAAATTAAACTCCTTCAGTAAATTCCGCTACAGAGTAGGAGCCATGCCCAGCAAGTGGGGTTAAATTTAATTGTGAAAAGAGCCAGATCTGACAGTGTAGCTTTAACTTCTAAAGAAAGTTTGTTCAATAATTTTACACCAGCTTGCATAGGTAATTTGTTGAGTACATATTTAATCGGTGGCTAATTTGCCTGTACACTTCACTAGGTCGAGTATTGTGTGAATGTACATCTTGACCCTGCAATAATTCTTACATTTTGAAAAACAAAATACAATTGTGTAAAATAATATAAACTGCAAAAGTAGAAATAGCTAATTGTAATTCTCTACAACTCAAAACATAAACAAAAGTAAACAATGATCATGAAAAGTAAAAACAAGTCTGCCAGCTGATTATATCACACCCCCTCCACTTTAAAGTATCGGCGTGCCTTCTCTGAACTCTACCCCCTTCTTCCACGTCATACATTACTTGGCCATGTCTTCTCAAGATCGTACCTTCTTGCACCTCACCTCTAGACATTTTCACCCACACCAAGTCTCCTGGGTTGAAAGCCTCCAACGAATTTGTCTTCCATCATGGTACTTCTTTTGCCTCACGAGGGCTGCGTCCACATTTGCCATAACATCTGGCTTCAGAAGGGAGCTTCGTTCTCATAGGACGACCGAACATCATTTCAGCTGGGGATTTGCCAGTTGTCTGGTGAGGCGTGATCCGGTAACTGAAAAGAAATGTCTGTAGACACTTAGTGAGGTTGTTGCGAGTTTGCAGGTCCAAATCGTTTTTGAATGTCACGGATATGTCTCTCCGCCAATCCATTAGACCTTGGGTGATATGGAGCCGATGTTATGTGCCGAATGTTATTACGGGAACAAAAGCTGTTAAATAGTTGTGAGGTAAATTGAGTTCCGTTGTCACTAACAATCAGCTTCGGAAGACCAAACCGAGCAAAACTTCTTCAAATATAGCAATAGTTTTTCTGCAGTTGCGCTCTTTGATGGAATAATTTCTGCCATTTGGTGGTTGCATCGACAACGGCCAACCAATAAAATCCATGATAAGGTCCAGCGTAATCCACATGAATTCGTGACCATGATTCTTGAGGGACAGACCATGAAAATAAAGGTACCTCTGGGTCTTTGTTTCTAAACTGTTGGCATTTCCTGCAAGAACGAACAAACGATTCAATTTCTGAATCCATGTTTGGCCACCAAACGTGAAATCTTGCAAATGAACGCATGCCTACGATTCCAGGAATGGTAACATCTTGAGAACAAAGCTTTGTAAGCTCTTGGTATGACTATGACCTTTCCAAAGAAGCAAGCCATCTTCATAACTTAGTTCGTCACGTTTGTCATAGTAACAATGCATGCTTGAATCCAAAGTCTTTCTATCAGGCCAAGTCCCTTGGCAGTAGTGTAGGACTTTCCTTATGTTACTGTCGCAAGCTGTTTTATCACTCAGGACTTTTTTTGTAACGTGTAAATCATCAATACGCAAGTTGAGAATTTGTTGTCCGAAATCACAAGGTTGAAAATCTTCAGTTGAACCTTGTATTGGTAAACGGGATAAGATGTCAGCAGGAGCATTTGATTTGCCTTCGTTGTATTTTACCTCAAAATTGTAAGCCCCTAGTGTTACACTCCATCTTGTAAGTCTGTCATTTGTTACTCTAGGCAGTTCAGAGTTTTGGCCAAAGATGTGTACCAAATTGTTGGAAAGGGCTTTCAACCCAGGAGACTTACGGGTGAAAATGTCTAGGGTGAGGTGCAAGAAGGTACGATCTTGAGAAGACATGGCCAAGTAATGTATGACGTGGAAGAAGGGGGTAGAGTTCAGAAGGCACGCCGATACTTTAAAGTGGAGGGGAGAAGTGTGATATAATCAGCTGGCAGACTTGTTTTACTTGAACTTTGTACCTTTAAGGTGGCTTGTCGTGTGTCATCATAACTTAATGTCATGCTGAGTTCTCTCCCGTTCTATATTGATTGCAGATCTTTCAACGTCTTTCAACTTTACAAGTGGAATCTGTGTGCTGTTTCTAAAAAAGTTCCTTCTGCCATTCATTGTTGTTAATGCCCAGGTAGTAGTTGGTCTCGTAATCTTCATCTAACGAGGTTCCGAACTGACATTTTCCAGCTATGGCTGCAACGAATTGACATACTGGGCTTTACGCTTCGTGTTGTCTGAAACGTCTCACAAAATGCGACTCTTTTCCTAATATGTACGAGTATGAATTTCCATAATACGCAGTAAGCACTTCTATCAAGTCTGCTGTAGAAGCTGACACCACTGGATTTGGTTTGTAATGATCAACTAGGGATCTTGAAAGGTTTTGCTCCAATCTTAGAAAGTAAAGTTTTCTTGATTTCTTCCGACTTGATGTTGTGTGTGGAAGAGCAAGGTTCAATGTTGTCCTTTGTATGTAGTACTCAAAACTCCTCTTCTTCTGGATTAAAGCATTGCAAACGTAAACTTAGTATTTGACTGAACATCACAAGAGCTGATTGTACTAAGTTCTTCTTGATGTTTTGTCGTGGTGCATTGTCCTCAGCGCCAATGTAAATAATATAAACTGCAAAGTAGAAATAGCAATTGTAATTTCTACAACTCAAAACATACAAAAGTAAACAATGATCATGAAAGTAAAAACAATTCTGCCAGCTGATTATATACAAATTGTCTCATAAATGTATAATGCTGACAATGTCAGAATTTTCAAACTCTTAAAATAGTTTTTACATGACACGCCAGAGAGTAATTTGCAAATGATACGAACGGCTGTTTTTGGAAAACAAATGCTCTTAGTAATTTTGCATATGTTTGCCTCCATCCTAAAATAGGGATAGTTGTGGGTAACCTATTGAAATATTTATTTTACCCCGTCATGTAACCCCTCATTTGAAAAGGTATAAAAAACTTCATTACAAAAAATATTACTATGCGTTTGTTCAAAATGGTGACCCAAAATTTGATTTTCTTTTAGCAGATAAATAGAGCAATTGCTGTCGTGATTTAAATTGCGCAAAAATTATTACGGACTCAGTTTTAGGGTGATTAAAGTTTTAAAATAATAATCTGCAATATATACCGGGTGTTTCTAAAAGAACTCCTTGATTTAAGTTTTATTAGTATACAGTATAGTTAAATAATAGTTATTAACATATATATTATTAAAGAGAATCTTCTCAAGTTTTTGATAATAAAGTTCTATATGAGCACCATTTGTTGCCTCTGCCATTATCTAAACGATAATTCTTCAGATTCAACAGCATATCAGGGGTAACGGATGCTACAGCCAACTCTCCCTCAGATGATCAATCACAGATCTTCTCAGAATACACAATGTTTTTACATGAAAAAAAGAAAAATCTAGTGAGTCAGATCTGGCCTTCTTGGTGGCCATACAATTGGCCCACGTCTACCAATCCACCTGTTAGGAAAACGCAAGTTCAATGCATCACGGACACGGTTGCTGTAGTGAAGTGGTGCGCCGTCTTGTTGGAAGAAAACCAAGGAGCCCAGATCTGACTCCACTAGATTTTTTCTTTTGGGGACATATAAAAAACATTGTGTATTCTGAGAAGATCCGTGACATTGATCATCTGAGGGAGAGGATTGAAGCTGTAGCATCCGTTACGCCTGATATGCTGTTGAATACCTGGGAAGAAACTAATTATCGTTTAGACGTGGCCAGGGCAACAAATGGTGCTCATATAGAACTTTATTGATATAAAAAAAAAAACTTGAGAAGATTCTCTTTAATAATATATATGTTTAATAACAATTATTTTAACTATACTATATACTAATAAAACTTTAAATCAAGGAGTTCTTTTAGAAACACCCGGTATTTTGTAAACCTTAGATAACTACTCCCGTTTTTCAAAATCGCTAATTTTTAAAAGGATGCGAAATGTAGCTTGTAGCCTATCATTTTAAAGCCATAATTTCGCAAAAAACTGAATTTGTTATTCTGTTTCCAAAATGTTGAAAACAAGTTCAATATTGATAGGCCCATTAACTCGTGTATCATTTACATTAGGCTTACTTGTCCATTTACTGTATTAATCCTGAGAATTCTGTAGACTATTGCAATTTGTGTAATTGTGTTAAATACTTATGTATTTACTGTTAGCTTAAATAATTCTTATCTGGAGTACTCGTATTTTCCATGCTATTGTTACTGGTGACGTGTGGCGCGCCTGCAAAACCATGAAGAGAATACCCGCAACACACAAGTGTAGTAACATTGCGTGCTTTGCGCCGCACCACTTACAGTTCAAGTCCACGGCTAAATAATCCAAGCCAAACCAGTTTTGCAAGACTTTAGGCCATTAGTCTACCTTAGTCACCTTAGATTATACGCAAAAAGTTCAATAAGAAATTTTTTTGGGTCACAACACTCCTACAATTTGTATTTGGTTTCGTGATATAAATCTTGGTTTCAAGTTGGTTGAATGTTCTAATTATGTACCTAAGCCGCATTTATATTTTATTTTTCATTTTGACCTTGAAATTAGTCAAAACTTAAAGATATTACTAGTTTGAAATTTCCAGTTTTCTTGAAGAAACAAATAAGTGTTTCAAAAATATAGTCAACAAAAGGTACTACGATATATTTTTACATTTATTTATACTTGAAAACGTTTGGTGGCAATTTTAGATGTGAGATGTCTCATAAAATATATTTTTTACTTTGTTCTTACAGAACCAAAAATATATTACTGATCACTCATGACTCTTCTCGTTGAGAAACAATAATTTCAAACCAGAATTAAAACTGTCAAAACTTTCTTTTGGTTTATCTGAATTTGATTTCAAATTCATTATTATTCGGAAATTCATCAGACATGTTGCGTTCTGGTCTCCCAATACAACTGGGCACGCCAAACTAACTTGATCACAAAAGACGGGTAACTTTGTTATTCAGTATAAAAATTACTCACCACTCTTCAATCTTTTAATACAAGCGAGGTTTTACTTGGTGAATTAATCGCCGCACTACGATGCAACAACAGATTGTTTTTGACACCAGACGTAACCGTGAATAGACATTACGAGTTATCTGACAAAAGTACTTTGTGGCGATAGACTTGTGCTACTTACTAATTCACCAAGTGAAACCCATGCTTTAGCCAGCCATCTAACTGTAGTCATACTTTCTCTCCAGTAACTACTGTATCATAAATTAATACTGCTGACGTTCTTTCCTGGTGGAGAGGACATTAAGAAAGCGGTTCTTTCGGACTCTCGAACACCACTTTATTTACATTTACACCATCTTAGATGTTGACAGCAACCGAATATTCACTAAATACCCCTCAGGGAAAGCTCTGAAAAGGTATATAGTCTTGTGTTGCTTCCTCTGTGCCACCCAGAGAGTACAGTGATCAGCTGATGCTGAAAGATTGTTATGCCAACAGATGAAACAGTTGTCACGGAATCATCAGCCGACTGCACCGAGGTAAACAGCTGACAGTCTGTCAGTCGAGCTATTAGCTCTGTTTACCCGACCACACACATCACATATACTACCAAAGTTTTTCTGTTTACCCTCGGCCCCTCTGAATCAACAACAAACCATCTACGGCGCATCAAAGAAGCGCATCATAATGTTTGATGGTTTGCCCCTAAAATTATCTACGACCTCATCGGTGACTAACCGAATCTAACCATCTGGTAGGGCATATTTACACAATTATACACTTCATATAAAGCGCATTCAATTGACAATAGGCCGACACGCAGCTAAGCGCTAAAGCGCCGCTGGCATGAGTGAATTGAATTAACTGCTTTGCATTTTTTTTACTCTAATTCGCTCCGTTCACAGCCTCGCTTCAGCATTCGGCCGTTCTATTTATTATCACGAGCGTTACGAGGGTGTTTGCTCAGCTCCTAGCCTCGCTTCGGCCTTCTGCCTCAGACTTACGTGTTCTTTTACTTCAAGTTTTATTACATATTGTGAAGCGTTAACACATTTCAAATTTCATTAAACAGGACTACTCATTCCCTTGCTATAGCGAAAAATCACTTTTTGGCCGCCATTTCAAAATGAACTAATAGATTTTCATAGGTGTTGGTACTTTTATGGATATTATCAACGTAAAGTACATATTTATTTCAAACTTCATCAAACCGGATGAATTTTACTGTTTTTAAAGCATTAAACCCCCTTTTTAAGACAACTTCCCCCCACCATTAAAAAGGGACTTGCAACAGTCTTATATGTATACAAAGCATTGAAAGAATGCTCAAAACATGTTCTGGGGTCAGGTTCGGTGCTCATTTCATGATCCCGGGCCTGAAGCTTACTAACGGACTATATTGTCTCTAGAGTCTCTTGTTTGTAGTCTTTCCATGCTGACGGCATGAATATCTCAAAGTAAACTCGATGAAGCATCGGTCTTTGAACCATTACAACATAAAACTTACATAATATTAGTTGTGGATAGGATTGTCAACACGAATTAACACTGTCAGTAGTGAAACTAAGTTCCGTGTTCAGGACCTTTTTTTCAATAAACCACTACTTCAATTGCTCCAGTTGCTTAGGTTGGATGCTACCTTGAATGTAGCCTGTAGCATTAAGAATTTTCTACAACCTTCAGGCTACAAACAAGTTAATTCTATTATCACTAACATCATATTCAAAAACTATAAACAAAATAGGACCATTAATAAAATGTTTTTAAGTTACTGTCAAATATATTACTGATATAGATTTTTATGTTTGTTGGATACAGGTTGTTTTTATAAATTTGCCAGTTTTTAAGTCTGTTTCAAATTTTGAGACAACATACAAGTATCAAACTATGACCGATTAAAGATTTTCCACCGTTCAACCCGACATAGTTGTCTTAAATTAATTAATCTTCTTCAAAATATGGAGCCTCGTCCAGACTCACCACGTGAGAATTTTTTGGACGACATGTTAGCTGTAATCCAATCTGTTTTCTAGACTGTTTTCTGTTGTTACTGCAAAACAAAGCGTAAAACTTCTCTTGAATCACGCTCCCCCTCCCGTCCACCCTACGCTTACGAAGAGAGAACAAAACAAACGTGCTATTCAAATTGTTTCTTTGTCTAATTAAACCGTTTGAGCTGATGTCACTCGTAATATATGCCACATGCCGAAATATCACCCTTATATATTATTTTGTATTGTTACATTGAATTCAGAAAATACAAGGGGGATAATTGCGCTCAGCATAACTAAATCTTAGCCAATAATACTTTACTAAACAGTACCACCTTCACTCAAACATTTCAACTCCCACACATCGGCCTCTATTGGAACCGACTGCCGGTGACAGTTGCATCCGCATCCCTCGGAGGGTGGAGGTATTAGACACAACGACATCCGGCCAGGGAGGTACCTTCACCCCCTCACCTAGCTACCATTAATCAACCCCTCCCACCATCACATCACGTGACCGCGGCCTAATTAAAGAGTATTCGCCGACATCTCATTAGCGGTCTAATGAGATGCAGTCGCGTCGTCGGCCGAGGCGTAACTCAACCCCGCTGTCGATAAAACATTCAAACCTCTGACAGTTTTACGCGTGAATCCTTTACGCTGCTTGCGAGTCTTTCCGCTAATCATTTTTACTAATGAGATATACTGAGGAGACGATTTTGTTTATTTTCAGCAGAAATGAGTTTGTGGTGCACCCGTTTAATATTCTTTACAAATTAAGAACAACTTTCAAAGCTGTCTGAAACTCAAATTCACCTTTGGATGGATGTTTAGGATTTTGATAAGGGCTATGGATCAAAAGTGCCCCTTGTTCAGTCAAAATTACCGCCCCATCTCAATGCTTCCAGTTTTAAGCAAAATGCTATGCTTTTGGCATACAAATTTTCACTCGATAACGTAAGGTTCACATAAGGTTTTGATGACCAACCATTTAGGCCTAGTTAGTAATTCAAATTTTACGTAGATTCGTTACGGCCGTTTGAAGTTTAGTCTATTACTATTAGGCACCCTATTTTCAGACTAGCGCCTTTAAAGTCTTATCCATAGTGTTTTACTTATATGGATCGTCATTAGTGAAGATAAATGAAATTCAGACGTACAAAACCTGGACACGTCTATACTACACTCTCGCAATATAAAAGCACACATGTCCAATCTAAGAAAACATGGATTACTGACTGGATGCTAATTAAAAATTGAGTTTATTTTATGCATTTATTGCGTTTTTGGCATTATCTATTTACTGCTGCTTTCTTGGCAGAGTTTGAAATCGCTTTTCGTAAAAATTAAACTGAGAATAAAGCTTCACGTCTTGAAATATTTACTTGAAATAATTTAATTCTTCATCTGTGACTGGCTATACCAGCATGGATGGCGTCATAAAAAAATCTGTTTGGCCTTGACATCTACACAACAAGACTTTGGGCCTCTTCTATGTACTCTTTGAATGTATAATAAGGATGCTCGATCAGCCACTTGTGGAGTACCACACAGAACCTCCTGAAGCTGAGGTCTTTCACTGATGGGCGAAGAGAGTTATAAAATCTTTTACCTGTTTCAGGGAAACAGTTTTTAACTTTTGATAGCCTTCTGAAAGGTATGTCCAGGTCACCAGCGTGTCCATGTGTTATGATGATGTGTGTCAGAAAGGAGGTTAAAACTATTGATGTTTTGCTTGATGGTGGCGGTTAAGGCTTTGAAAATGTATAGATTGGTAATCGTCATTATTATTATTCGTCTGGCCAGAAGCGTCGAATTTGTCTAGCGTCAGAATAATTAGTTAAGATTTATTTATATAGATTTTCATTTAAAAATAGAATAATGTACGAGATATAATGTACTTAATTAACACCATGTTTTTTATTTCGTGTTATAACTTTGAACTGGTTTTGGTCCAGTTTTTGTGTGTTGGCAATCTTACGCCTTATACAGGAAAACAAGACATGAATAAGAAGGCCTTCAGGGCTCAGGCCAAAGCGACCAGGGCGGTCCGTACCAGGGGGTGCCAACTGAACTAACAAATAGTTATCGACCGTCCGAAAACAATAAAATATCCTCTATTCTTGGAAGAAGAAGAGAATGTCAGGCAAGCCTTACTTCATCAAGGGCGCAGCCCCCCCCCCTTGCACCACCCGAGCAGCGGCACCCGAGGGATTTTGGAGCATTTGTCACTCCATACGGTACGTTTCTCGCCCTCCCTTTGTCTCTAGGTTGGACGCAGCTGGCCAGCTAATAGCCCATAGATCAAAATCAACAAATGAAAAAGCCCGTTGGAATTTTTTTTACATGGGTGATTTTGATGGAGGCGTCGAAGTAGACAGCACTTAAACGCCACTGCATGTATGGTGTACCGGAATAGGGGTTACCGAAAGGATCAGCTGCCCAGGTGAGGTAAAGAGGACTGCGAAGAGGGGAGAAAGGTGGACATTTTGTTCACCAGGTGAATTGTGGTTGGCTCACCTGGATCCTCCTGGGCCCGCCCAGCACAGGTAACAATGGAGGCCAAAGTGAGACCTGGCCTGGGTTTTGACAAATCTAAACACACTTACCTTCTCATCAAAACATTGACCTGACAACGCGATTACTCTGTTTGATATCTAGTTATCTTTGTACTTTATTCAATAGGGTATATCCGCCAGCAGTATTCCATCAAGCCTTGAATGTAGTTTCGTAGAAGACTCCTACGTACCCTAAGGGGGGTTATGAAGTTTACCTTAATAATTTTAAATTTAATTTGACCAGTACTAGCCAGAGATTCCTATACAAGTCCTAACCCTACCTAAACATCTATACTTAACCTAGGATTCCTATACCTTGCCTAAACAAAATAAGAGGTCGGGAGAAAAATTGCGAGTATAGTCTAGCTGGTCTAACTCGGAAGACACTAACCTATTTTAATACTGTAGTTACACAGTACTGTACTGACAGTCGATCTCAGGAGCGGGGTGCAAGAATGCAAGATACGAAATGCACTCGTTTTACTCAAGCTAAAACTTTCATATAATATTCACAAGTAACCCCTGAACCTGTTTGCAAGACGCGAGGCGAACTGAAAGAAGAATAAGACATCTTAAAAATCACTGACAGGCGCGATTGATGGTTTTAATCGTCAACGTAACAAGTATCAATAGCCGGAGTGATATGAAACTCATTTCTCAGGTCAGCTTAGATTTCATTATACAGGGTGTTTTTTTTAAACGCAACCCAACTTTCAAACTATAGTAAGTTATTTTTTTACGAGCGCCATATGTTCATACATTGTATCATTGGTTTGTTCACTTCAATATCTATCAAATGATATATATTGTTGCAGTAATATAGTGGTTTTTATTTTCTAATTTGATTTTATTGTGAAATAAACGCAACGCAATCATCACTTTTAGCAAATATAAAAGTGTTTATTCTTGAAGAATGCTTAAGAGAAAGATATTTTTTGTGTCAAAAGGTGATTGAGATCAAGTTTGCAGACACAATTAGGTTCTTTTCTTTTGTAATTTCAAAATTCTAAAAGAGATTTTAGGAGAATTTTTTAAGCTAACCCAAACATCCTCCATCACATCTTCATTCAGTACAGTCCGCCTTCTGTTATGGCCACTGTTCCCTACGGGACCTGTTTCGTTAAACATTTTAACAAATCTGTAAATTTCAGATTGGTTTGGAATACTTACACCTGTAAACTTGACCCCAAACGCCTCTTGACAAAAGAATATCTTGCTCCTATCATTTCTTCAATAATAAACACGCTTTGCTAAAAGTCACGATTGCGTTTATTTCTTAAAAACATCAATTTATGAAATAAAAACCACTATATTACTGCAACAATACATACCACCTGATACATATTGAAGTGAACAAACCAATGATACAATGTATGACCACATAACACTCGTAAAAAATTACTTACTATAGTTTGAAAGTTTGGTTGCGTTTAAAAAAACACCCTGTATTATTAGATATTATTTTGTTAGTGCCAGGTAAAGAATAAAGCGTGATTGAGACTGCACTTTACCAGTTTAAACTGGTCTGTAAAACAGCAAGATGAAAAACCATAACACCAATCTTGAATCTTGGTTATACGATACCAACTGTCTGCAATCAATGATAAACTACTGTAATAATTATAGACAACAATTATTCATATCTTGAAGATAATGTTTCTTATTAGATAATTTGGAAATACATAAAACTACGAACTGTCTAATAATTGTATTGTCTGAGGTATTTCAAATGCAGTGGAATTCATCTTCAGAAACTCTCAGCAACTGTTGAATGCCACTGCATTTGTAAGGCCTCAGACATTGGCGTACGCAGAGGGGGACCCCGAAATTCCCGTCACCGACTAAACTGTGATGTGCATAACAAATTTGCTGATTGGTTGCTCTAAGAATGTTTACTTTTTTACTAAGCCTTATTTATTAAAATAAATTAATACTATTGGTAATAAACATGTTTACAAATTGATTACTGTCCAAACTTTGTGATATTCTGTGCGCTGTGATTTCCATCACCGACTAAACTGTGTGCATGACAAATTTGCTGATTGGTTGCTCTAAGAATGTTTACTTTTTTACTAAGCCTTATTTATTAAAATAAATTAATACTATTGGTAATAAACATGTTTACAAATTGATTACTGTCCAAACATTGTGATATTCTGTGCGCTGTGATTTCCGTCACCGACTAAACTGTGATGTGCATGACAAATTTGCTGATTGGTTGCTCTAAGAATGTTTACTTTTTTACTAAGCCTTATTTATTAAAATAAATTAATACTATTGGTAATAAACATGTTTACAAATTGATTACTGTCCAAACATTGTGATATGCTGTGCGCTGTGAGATAATGCCAGTATGCCACCCAAACACAAGTGACGTTATGTCGTAGCGGCGACCACTATTATCTGTGGTCCACAGTCGGACGTGCGTGAAACTGGTTCCACCACATCGTGCACAAATTATAAAAATATCACGAATAGTAAGTGCTTTTTTCTGCTTTAAAATCATACCAATTAAAAATTTTGTTCTCAATTAGTAACTCGTTGTATGTACACTTATTTTTTGGCGGGTCAGCTTCACGCTCAGCCCGCGACCATTCGGGAATTAAATACAATTTGTATACAGATTAGTGCATAGTTTTTGCTTTTAAAATACGAGTATATTACTTTTATATTTTGTGCTTATCAATAAAGCCTGTAATTAGCGAAAAAGAGGATTTTTGCGGCGGTCCAGCTTCACGCTTACCTTTCGCGAATGGAATATATACACAAAAATGTGTAGCACGCTATGCAGAACCAGAATCTACAATCTACATAGAAAGTAAGTCGAAATAATGAATAGTTCAAAAGTTTTTGGTGATTTATTTGTAAAACTAGGTATAAACCTTAATTGTGTTCCTATAATAACATTTTCCAAAAATATTTTTCATCTCACTAATCAATTTCAAAAATAGCGACCCATTCAAATTTTCAAATTCTAATGGAATTAAATTGTAATTTGACTTTGAAATCTTTAATTGACCGCCATTTTGAAATTTGATAAGTTGGATAAAAAAGGATTTTAGAAAGTTTTATTAGGAAAACAATAAAGGTTCATACCAAGTTTCACAAAAATATCTCAAATGTTTTGTTTAATTATTTCATATTTTCAAAAATTAACAAAATAGTGGATTACGGCTAAACTAAGCAGAAAACAAAAAATGTTATTCGGCATTTTCGACTTACTTTAGTATGTAGAATCTGGTTTTGCATAGCACGCTACACATTTTTGTGTAGAATCAGGATTTAGTGCATATTCAATACTTTGATCAAACGTAAAATAAAAGCCGACTTGATACATAGATACATTATTAATTGTTTTCAAACTAAAAGAAAGGTAAGTATTCCACACCTCCCACACCCCTCGGTAAGTCACTCGTGGGCTTGTTTTGCCCCCCAAAAAAATACCGCTAAAAATTGTACGTCACTGGTCTTAGACAATACAAGTATTGTTATTAGACAGTTTGTAGTTTTTGTGTGCTTGGAAAAAATTAAGTCGCGTCTGTCATTGATTTCATTCAGATCGTCTTTCATCTAACCGTAATTACTTCCGATCTGTCAGTACTTTCTGACCAGTGAGATCGTCTGGCATTTTTATTAGCGAATTTTCTTTTGCGAAAATGAGATGATCATGCTTTCCTCACTACAGAAATCTAAAGAAATTTGAGGACTAATTGTTTGGACCTAACCGGGACTCGAACCCGGATCTCTTACTTGCCGGTTGATTATGTGGTAAATATATACACTCCCTACAGATCACGTTTTAGCCCGGGTAAATCTCCGGATCGAATTCGTTTACCAGCAAAATTTAACTACCAGAAGTACCATTTTGAGGGGAGTTTTTTTTAACTTGGGTTTAATGATCTTAACAGAGTAAATTTCGTTACTATAAGTAGTTTTAAAGTGGCGGCCAAAATGTTAATTTTTCACTCGAACAGCGTGAACTAACTTTAATGAAATTTGAAACCCATCATTCATGAGACGTAGTAAAAGTGCAGTATAAAGTCACAACAGTCTGAGGCCGTAGGCTGAGATAATGAAGGATGTAAATCTGTGGCCGTAGGCCGAAGCGAGTCTGAGTACGAAGCGAACAGCCTCGTAACACTCGTGATCATACAGCAGGCAAAGCCGAGGCTGTGAGCTTAGCGAGCGGCCTCGTAACTCCTATGGTAATCAAAAAATTCGCTTCACTCAGGCGCCACCACTCGACACCAGGCGTGTCGGCCTGGTTATCAAATTTAATATAGATTGCCTTACGAAAAGAACATTTCTGGTTGTCTCAAACTAGTTTGTTTGAATGTATTTTTGCCTCCTAAATATGAAGCGCGGTAGGTAGCCAACCGCAGACTTTCCATGTTTACCTACCCAAATATAACAGCTATGTTAGAGTGTGATAAATTTAACTTCAACATGTACATTATTTTGGATAATTATTTAGGTCTATTTTATTCTAGATCAGATAATGGACAACTTATCTTATCGAGGTCACGCTATGTAATAGGCATATGTAGTACAGTAGGCCTATACTACACGGGCCTTTTTGGTATCGCACGCGACTCCAGAGATCATCACTCTGGTGACGCGGGTTCGATCCCGCAGTCACCACTTACAGTTTGTAATGTGACTATATGGTGACGCTAGGTTAAGGTCGAGGTTGAGTGGTAGAAAGAACTTTGTAGTCCTAACTTCGCCTCGTTAAACAAGACAAACTTTACCTTTTTTACAGTAAAATGTGTATACAATTTTGTCTATAAAAACTCTCTTGGGAGTATTGTGAAAAGCAAGCTCGCTGCAGATGTAGTTAATAATTTGTGTATTAATGTTAAACAGTGCCATTTGATAGGTTATATAGGTTTATAGGAATATAGTTTTTATATCCATCCAATATCTGATTCTGAAGTAACAATGCAATTTCATCTCTTAAAAACAAACTCTCTCAATAATATGAAGTCTGAAATTAATAAAATTATGAACATGTTTTCTGATTCCTTGGTAAAGGAAACAACCAATAAGTGTTTTGAAGAATAATTTTTCTCGACAAACTGAAATATAAAATGCAATACATTATTTTGGATATTTTAGGACCACTATCATCCAAAACCACTAATATTTCAAAACCACTATCATACCATTCATTATTTTTCAAATTTTTGGTTGGCACCTCATCTTCTAATTATGTATTTTTACTTTTCAGAGAGAAACTTATAAATAATAAGTAATACATTATTAGAAGATGAGATGCCAACCAAAAGTCTCTCGATGAATCCAGCATCTTCACCGTTATCATCTAATCACCAAATTAATTATTATATAACCTTTTCAACCTCATAAAAAAGGTTTTTATCAAAAATGTGTACAAATCAGTTTTTCCCTTATCTTTACTGTATTAGTCACTCGGCTACTCCTTGAGTTATTATATTACAATAATTGTAGGGCGGTAAGTACAAGGGATTTCCTTGTTAATGTTTGTAAGCACCGTGCGAATTTCCTACTCATAAATTGTTCGGAATATTAGCTCTGAACACTTGACACATTTACGGCGTGAACGTGTCCCTGAGCGCGGGGAAGCCCCGCACACACCTGTAGCCGGGGTGCGTGTCCTGTGAAAAGGCTGGAGGGCTGCGCGCCGGGGATTTCCGCCTGGGAAGCCCAGCCCGGCACAGCCTACCTTCAGCTCGCAGAAGCACCTACCCTTCAACACCTGGTCATCCGGAGACAATAAACCCCCCGACACTCCAGTTGAGCGGAATATTTAAACAGTCGGAGATATGCGTGCCTGCACTGCGGAAATACCCAGTTTTAAGCCGCCGCCTTGAAAATTTATGGCTGGAGTTTCCAGTTTGCTAGACTATTGTTCTTTGTCAAGGGTTTTAACTATGTTCACACTTGTTGGCTTAGGGTACCAAATTCATACTTTATCAAACTTGAACAAGTAACGCTATAACCTCAACATTTTAAAATTTGAGATTTGCAAAAATATTACTCAAAAATACGTTAATGTAGCACGTATAATTCTGCACAGTTAACTAAAGAATTTCAAAATAAAAAATAATCAAATTTATTCCTTATAGTGTGCACGTAGTTACGAGTAGTATACGCTGTTACTTTCTTCATCAGGTTGTGACGATTACAAAACCATATCGGTGTCAAGACTTGTGAGGGCTTCAAGTTTCAAAATTGTACTTACTGAAAATTGTGCTTTAGCATCATATTTGCATCAACACATTTCATACGTACAAACACTTACTGGGACAATATTATGAACCTTAACTGGAATTCCTATTGGAAAATCAGCTGAAAATCAGTTATATTAAATACTAGCTGAGAGTACCCGCGCTTTGCCTCGGGGCTCAATTAACATACCTGTGTGTATATTTTAAGAAAACTGCAAATTCAAAGTAACCAAAATAAAAAAAAATAGTTTTCCCATCTTCAACATGTTAAATTATCAAACATGTTAATAGCCTATGTGTTGGCCAGCTATATATATAAGCCACATTCCTGTAAAATCTCATCACAATTGGTCCAGTGGTATTTGCGTGATTAAGGAACATACAGACAAACAGACACACACTATCTCATTTTTATATATTAGTATAGATAAGTGTTGGCTACCTAGTGAGAGTCATAGTAACTCCCGGCAATAACCGCCATCTTGAAAATATTAAATTATCAAACATGTTAATAGCCCATGTGTTGGCCAGGTATATAAGCCGCATTTCTGGGTCCACACACAGACACACACCATTCTTATATATTAGTATAGATATTGTAGAAAGTGTTTTCGGCTAGAATAAAAGTATTGTATCAATTAACTACCTTAAAATAGCATGGTTGTTTTAACCATGTTGTTATTTATAGTAACTCCCGCCAATAACCGCCATCTTGAAAATATTAAATTATCAAACATGTTAATAGCCTATGTGTTGGCCAGGTATATAAGCCGCATTTCTGTAAAATTTCATCAAAATTGGTCCAGTGGTATTTGAGTGATTGAGGAACAAACACACAGACACACACCATCTCATTTTTATATATTAGTATAGATATTCACAAGTAGAAAGTGTTTTCGGCTAGAATAAAAGTATTGTATCAATTAACTACCTTAAAATAGCATGGTTGTTTTTAACCATGTTGTTATATTTATAGTAACTCCCGCCAATAACCGCCATCTTGAAAATATTAAATTATCAAACATGTTAATAGCCTATGTGTTGGCCAGGTATATAAGCCGCATTTCTGTAAAATTTCATCAAAATTGGTCCAGTGGTATTTGAGTGATTGAGGAACAAACACACAGACACACACCATCTCATTTTTATATATTAGTATAGATATTCACAAGTAGAAAGTGTTTTCGGCTAGAATAAAAGTACCTATTGTATCAATTAACTACCTTAAAATAGCATGGTTGTTTTTAACCATGTTGTTATTTTTATATTAGTTAGGTTATGCTGAATGGCTAAATACAAGCCATCTTTTATGTAGACTTGTGTTCTATTATTTTTCTATGCATATATGTGTGTACTCTTTGCAGGTCACTTTTTTTGTCCGATTTTCAAAAGATTTGGTACAAATGTTCCTTTAGTAAATATTTTGGTCAAGTCCGTTAGCAAGAAAATAGGACCACCGCAAACCCCTGTTGAAGTCTTTGCAGGTCGCTTTTTTTGTCCGATTTTCAAAAGATTTGGAACAAATGATCCTTTATTAAATATTTTGGTTAAATCCGTTAGCAAGAAAATAGGACCACCGCAAACACCTTTTGAAGGGTGGGAATTTGATAAAAAGGGGGGTTTTAATGCTATAAAACCAGTCAATTTCATCCCATTTTGATGAAATTTGAAAAAAATATGTAATTAACAATATCTATCAATATACCAAAATTTGTGAAAACCAATGAACTCGTTTCAAAATGGCGGTCAAAAAGTGATTTTTTGCTGTAACAACGGAATAAATAGTCCGATTTACAATGAAATTTGAAATTTGTTATCACTTCTAGATATGTAATAAAACTTGCAGTTAAAGAATTCGTTAGTCTGAGGCCGAAGACAAAGCTGTGAGCGGAGCGAACAGCCTCGTAACGCACGTGGTCACAAAGGAGGCCAAGCTCGTAGCGCCCGTGGTAATAGAACAGCCGAATGCCGAAGCGAGGCTGTGAACGTAACAAACTGCAAAGGAAATTCGATTCATTCATGCCAGCCACACTTAAGTGCTTAGCTGCGTGTCGGCCTGGCCTCAAATATTACTCGTACGTGTACGTCATGATGTAAGTGCAACTGACAGAAAAGGTCTTGTCCTTAGGTCCAAGATGTATTGATAAACCTATAGTTTGTCAAGATTCTGTGGAGCAGCATTGTTAGGAAAAATTCAATAGTTACTTGGTTTAGATTAATAAAACTGGAGCTTAACTATAATATTTACAACCTTCAATAAGCTCTTCCAATTTTGGAGATTTTATAGTCATAAGTAGGCCTATTCAGTACTCTAGAGACAATCTTTTGATTGTGTAAATTAGAAGTTTTTACTTTCGGGGGTCCAAATAAATTGACGTCTGATTTTTTTTAGTGTAGCCTGTAAAATTCATATGAAAAGATCTAAAATGTACTATTTGCTTTAAAACTAAAGTTGAACCGGTTTCTTTTAAGGAAAAATTGTTTAAGTTGTCTTACTTAGATATTTAATTGTTTTCCAATTTAGAAGGGTGTTTTCTATTTAACTTGAGCATTAGTGAATCAAATATTACTTAACACACCATCAACCAACTGGTTTCGGGGGTTTATAGATAGGAATTTCATTAAATAGCCATGAGCAAAGCTTTTGATTCAATAAGCCATAGCTTTTTTTATAAGCTTGAATCAATTGGTACAAAAGAAATACTATCTTATATCGCGCTATAACTTATCTTGTCTCAGTATTGGAAGACAAAATTATTGCTCCGTTACCTTTCATAGATGATGATAATAGTTGTATGAATAATACATTTTGCAGGAACTTCATAAGAAGAGACGTTCCGCAAGGCTCTACATTGGACCTTTAATTACTGATATAATTTGCAAATTAAGTAAAGTTAAACTTTACCTGTAAGCTGACGAAGTAACATTTTTTCTCCGAGTATGATGGAAGAAAGTTTATAGTTTTCATTATTAATGGATGGATAGTTATAATATCTCACACATTATAATACATCCAAAACAAAATTCATGAATTTTTCTAGCCTTTAAGATCTGACACCATTCTACTCCCTCTGAGACCGGTTAAAATTAATAAACGGAAATTGATGCTGAAGATAAAATAAATTTTTATTATTAAAATTGGCAAACATTTATCATTTGGTTATCGTATAAAAGTATAGTTGATAAGTTATATCTACCGGGAGATGAGTACTGAGAACGCCAGCTAATGTAATTATTATGTAACATAATATCCCTTTGATAGCTTAATATGTCAACCATTGTAAAATACTAAAAATGAGATTAAATGCAGTTTGTTTTAGACATCCCAAAATATTAACTCTAAACTATATAAAACACTACTTACTCTCTATTATATTCATGGAGTTTCCATTTATGCCATTAATTATCAACCTATTTTTATCATCACATTATCTAGAAACCTAAGTTTTACTAGAATACCCAATCCATTAATTTATTTTAAAGCCATACAGTTGTTTCAAAATGTTTGTTAACCTTAATTTTACCTGGAAAATTAAGTGATGGACAAGTTTCTGGCACACATTTTAAAACCATATTGTAACAGTCCTTGTTGAAAAAGTTTACTTTAAGGTTAAGGAATTTATTGAAAAAGTGGCTTTTATAGAAGAAAATTCATTTCATCAACGACGAAGACAAAAAGGCGCTTTTAAATGTATACGGAGGAATATGGCTTGAAACATGTTTGTTTTCTATGAAATAAACTTGTGTTTGTAATCGAACCAACCGTTCCAGCTATTTGTGTAAAGCTTTTACAACAGGCGCAAAAGATGACCCATTTGAACCCATTAGAATAAAACACTAAATTTTCACGTCTAAATTGTTAAAAGATTGGCACAATACAGCAGTCATCAAACTCGCCTGTTATTATAGGGTCAGCTTCGTATTATAGGTAAGCCTTCAAATCGAAACCAGGAAACTGTTTTAATTAGACAACCTCGCCAGAAAATGTTCACCCTTGGAACCTAAGGAAAAATATGCGTCAATTGAATGCACATTGTGACACAGGTAACACTTCATTTGATGTCACACGACTTCCTATATCTATGTTCCGTGGTACTGACATTGTCAAAAGGCAAAAATGGTGGAACCGGTATCGAGAACTTATCGCTCAGTTGCTACCGTACCGGTACAGGTTTTTAATAATAAACGAATTCAGGAACCAACCCACCCCTAAGGCGATTAGGAGAGGTGTTCATTGGTAACAAAATAATTGGGTACAAACAATCAGTATTCTAGTCTTTCACGCGAAGTTACCAAGTCTTTTTCTAATACGTTTTTGTAAAATTGTCTTGCTATCTTTAAACAGTAAATATTTTTTAAATGTTTGTAAAAAAGCAATACTTAAATTGTATTCTTTTGCGTTTAATTCATTGAACAATGGCCCGCCACTGCTACTGGAGTTGACGGTTTCAGTTGGCGGGAAGAGAAGACAAGCGCAGTTTTTGTTGAGCCATCCTCCTCGGCGCCACGGGAGGCCGACCCCTCCCCTCATCTACAGTTTCTCTTTTAGACGCCGCCAGTGGGAGGGGCCCCTTCCCACCTCCCCCTTCACCCACCGTGGTCATCGTAAGAAATCCAGAAATATTCCACATTTCACAGTGACACCGTGTGCGTATCTCACACCAGTTGCTCTAAGCTCATCTCGTACACCGCATCTCAATTTTATAATCCGTGCAGTTTGTGATTTTTGCTATTTATTAAGTGCTTTAGTGTGATGTAAAATGCCCGGATCGGTCCAATCGTTGTATCCGTCGTGCCCCGAGGCCATGGTGAAGGAAGAGGTTCAACTGATGGATCTAAGCGGACCTGTAGATGACCGCTACCACTACCCCCAGGAACTGCTGTACCACAGCTTCTACCCTGTGAGCGCGGCGCAGCCACCCCTCGCCCTAGAGGAACGCAAGAGGAAACGCTCAGCCTCGGAGTGGTCTCCAGGGAGTAGCGGCAGTAGCAAGTCACGGAGACGACACTCCACAGCGAGCTCGGAGGAGCTGCAGAACCAGAGGGTGCTGGCGAATGTGAGAGAGCGTCAGCGCACTCAGAGCTTGAACGAAGCATTCGCCTCGCTGCGCAAGATCATTCCCACCCTGCCCTCGGACAAGCTCAGCAAGATTCAGACGCTGAAGCTCGCGAGCCGGTACATAGACTTCCTCTACCAGGTGCTGCACTACGCCGAGGCTGACCCCGACCTGCAGGAGTCCGACCCGGAGGATTCGTCAGGTAAGCACTTGCAATATTTACCTTAGTAGGGTATTTCAAATTTTTAAGTTGTTAGCAAAACCACGTATTCTTAATTAAATAAAGAGGACAATTTTTAAACATTAAGTGAATTCATACACCTGTTACTGAAATTCATTAAATAAGACTATTTCAAAACGGAGACATAACCTTATTTAGGGACATGCCGCTTATAATACCTTTAAAGGCCGTTTGCAGTGGCTAGATAAATATTTCGTTGAAAGCGGTCTAGAGATTGTCAGATAATTTAGGGCATGAACTGTAGAATACACCCCTTACAAAACGGGAGGCTCGGGGTCCTCACCCCGGGAAAAAGGTCGTAGTATGCAATTTTAGAACAGACACTGTTAAGTATGATGCATAAAGCTGTTATTAAAGCCTTCAAAAGTTATGCAATCTTTTGGTAAAGTGCGAATAGGTAGCAATCACATACTATTTATGCCAACATAGGTAACTAACAGGCAAACATAACATTAAACTGTATCGCTATACACTATAACATTGAACACAACCGTGCGAAGAACAGGTACGTCACCTGTAGGAAACCTTAAACCCACTTTTAAAGTGCACGAACAGTAGTTTGATGCCAGTACCCGAGAAACAGCCTGCCTTATGTGTACAAACATATTTTACAGTCATAACAATATAACATAATATTTTATCCGAGGCGAAGCTAGTATATTCTATTCATTGTTGATATTTTTCTTAGCTAGTAATTGAATAAACTTAAGGTTTTCTTTCTTAAACCTCAAAACAACACTGTAGTAGTTCCATTTATAAGATGGAAATTCAATGGTAGTAGTGACAATCGTCACTCTTGTGTAAACAGATGAAAGTCATTATTTAAGTCAATATACAGGGTGTTCATTTTGATCGGGCCACCATGAGAATCTCGTTAACGGCTCGATTGACAGTAGTGTTTAAATGGGGGATTACACATTATTTTTACCCACATTTAAGAATATGAAATCAGATTTTTTGAAAATTGTCCACCATTTACCAACTTGATGGCCTACTTGAAATTATCTTATGGAAACATATTATGACATTTTTAGGTTCTACATACAATTGAAGAGCTTTTTATTCTTTAAATCCTTTTGATATTTTATTCCGTTTAATATATTTACGCAGTCAAAGTAGTGTAAAATGCCTATTTAAAACGCATAGGATCTCGTACACAGTGAGTTTTACAGCTTGTTCTGAAACGGTAAATTACCTTGTTTTATTTAAATTAATCAACCTAAAAATAAGTTTTTTTAATACCTTGTTTATGTTTATCCTCGTATAAGTGTAATTTTCATAGTGAATAGTTTTTTGTGATATAGCCATCATGTCATTCTGAGCTGTAAAGCTTGCAGTGTACGAGATCCTATACATTTTAAATGGACATTTTACACTACTTTGATGTTGTACGTCTCAAACGAAATGAGATATCAAAAGAATTCAAGAATAAAAAGGTTTTAAACTTGTATGCAAAATATAATAATGTACAGGGGTTTTCATAAGAAACGTCAAAATGGCCACCCCATTGGAAAATATCAAACGTTTTTCAAACATCTGATTGCATATTCCAAAATGTGGGTAAAAGTGTGGGGTTAAAGGTGAAGTTCCCCCTTAAAAATTAGTGTCGATTGAGCAGTTTGCGGGACCCCCATGGTGGCCTTGTGTACAAAAACACACTTGACAGTAATTTTCTTTTATAAAATAGCTGGCTATAACTGTTGTTAAATGTAAAGTATAATAATTATTAAACATTATTATTAAAATTGTTATACGGGTGTTTCTAAATGAATATCGGAGTTTTAACGCTCCATAATATCTATAACATTAAACTTACAGCTATGACTGATGTGTCAAATGAAAAAGCAACTCAAACAGTTTTACCTAAAATCTTACAAGTGTGCAAACATCAAGTCTATATTCGAGTTCTTGCTAAACGTTGTAAAGTGTGTCTTGAGTAGTTGTTTAAACAACCGCTTCAATCCTGTTTCTTGGTTCGGGGAGGTCAGCTGGTAGCGGAGGTCATAAAGCCCCAAAGGTATAACTGGGGGCTTGTCGGCGGCAATATAAATCGGCAAATCGCATGGCGTTAGATCGGGTGACCGTAGAGACAATACATAATTATGTCATAATTAAGTCTTTGGTAGAGGCCATGCTAAACAAGCTCTTTCATTAGCCATCTTTAATTGCACGAAACGTTGCGTGTACATATGCGCACTGGTGCAAACAAACAAAACAGTTTGAATGGATCTTTCATTTGATGTATAATTTATAATTATTAGTTCAGTGTAGTAAATATTATAAAGCGTTAAAACCCCGATATTCCAATGGTATAGTTGCACGATTAGTATACGTGTTAGTAATAGACGGTTTTGGCTGAATTTAAGTGCAGTATATTGACTATACAGGCAATTAGTGTTTATTTAACCTTTTATTCTAGCTTCTAACTACTAAACGAATCCAGTTCAAAATATATAAAGGCATTAAGCTAAACTTTATGCACAAAACATTTTCAAAATATAGTATATCAGTTATATCCATGGTTATTCTGGTACAACAAATCAAACGGATTATTAGAAATATACATTTATTTATGAGAACCTGTTTTAACATTAGAATATTGTATGAGTAAGTTTATTTTAGGCTTTTCACCATCCACCAATGATTTGCTTTCTTTACTCATTAAACAAATTAATCCATAGTTGGAGTTGATTTAATATCACTATCAAATAATATTGAGGTTGATCATTTGGTTACTTAAATTTAAGAGAGATATGCAAATATTCCAATAAAAGTAATTCATTAGGCTGAGGCCTTTCAAACACCAAGTGTTCATCTTCAGAGGTAGGTACATCAAAACTGAAGGAAAATGTATACAAATTAGTGAAAACAAATGCATATGTTACAATAATAATTGTGAGCATTTTTTAAACCTAAGACAATTTTGACTTTAACAGAAGAAAAAATAATAATACTGTATGCTACATAAAGTCCAGGTTAAACAAATTTGAGGAACGGAGAATTTTGAAGTAAACCGGGTTAATTATTTATTGGAATATTTGCAGATCTCTCTTAAATTTATGTAATTTCCAATAAGAAAGAGCTTCCTATACCATTTGCTTACTGTTAACCTAAGCAGTAATGAAAGCTTGAAGTACAGCAAAGTATCTGAATACTGAATAGCCCGTTACTCAAGATCACCCGTGATAGGTAATGCTCGCATATCTGCCGATCAGGTTCTGGACTCACTCGAAAGGCTAGCTTAAAAACCGTATGTTTGCCCATAGGTGAAAATTGTAATGTTACGTTTGATGCAAAATTGTATCAACAATAATCAATCCAGAAATTTAAGCTAAAAAACGTAAATCTTTAGTGTTTAAACCCAGGTTACAAAACTACATTAATCAAAAACACTGTTTACTGAAAGTGTGTTATTAAATTGCTAATTAAAATCATAATAAATCTTTATTTTGCCATAACAAATTATAAATTGTTTCTTAGATAATATAACATATATTGTACATTGATATAAACAAGACTATTTAATTATATAATATAGTAGGTAGTACAATGTATGATCTTCTTCTGGAGATATTGGCAACTGATAGAAATTAATTGAAAACAATAGGCCAATATAATTAAATGCACGATTAGTATACGTGTTAGTACAATGTATGCTTAATTTATTTCACTTCTTGAATACAACTAATGTCTTCATACTATGCGAAAGAGAATCACAAAACAGGGATACTTTCTTATTTATAAAAGTGTTAGAAAAAACATAGCACCCTTTATAATATTTTGATTTTATTTTGCTGCGACCGGTTTCGGACCTAGTCCATTTTCCTAGCAGCCCTACAAGTACTCAAGGCTGCTAGGAAATGGGCGAACTAATCACACAACAAACTAAAATCAAAAAATAATATAAAGGGTATATGTTCCCTAAGAAAATTTCCTGTTTTTATTCTCTTTAATTACTATAAATATATCTTCATCTTTGACCATTGTTTAAAATTCTAAGCAATTGTACGATGTAAATAGGAACCCCTTGGGTAAGACCTGTAATGGGGGTCGCCACCATTTTTGTTACAATTAAAATATGGCAAGCAGTAATTACACCAGCAGCAATTAACTAAGCCTAAGCCCTAAACCCTATAATATGAATGTATGATAAACATTAACCAATATGACAGCAAAACTGCATAGCTGATTAAGTAATTAAAACTTTCCAAGACCATTATACAGTTTTCAATAACTAATCTTAAATACTTAATGCTGTTGAATTGTTCAAATTCTAAACAATTACAATGAAATTAGTGCCTTCCTACATTTTAACAAGCAATCTCATTGCGTTTTAATGGTTCGTCAAAGTTAACTTTGTTTCTTAGGTCAAATATTATAAATTTTGTTTTATTACTCAAAATCATACAGTTTTTGTTAAACAGAGCCTCCACAAATATAATTCTCTATGCACGTGGTTATACAATAACCTAACGTCTTGGTATTTATAAGCAAACGCAGTGTAGTCGGCAAAAGCAACCTACTACCATTAAAACGGCATTTAAAAAATAATATATCGTATACACATTTATATAGCCTACTGTACATTAAAAAAAGTATTGGGCCCAGGACGGAACCTTGAGGACCAGAGTTGGGAAAGAAAAACCAGTTGTCTTGGTTATGTCATTGCGCACTTTGCAATATTTTATCCGATGTTTTATATCGGCTGATCGATTTCTCCAATAAATATGCTGTTTCTCCAATAAGTTTCTCAAAATAAATATGTTGTATTGTTGTATTTAAATTTATTTACATTGTTACGTGACCAGTGCAATGAATACTCATGGTCCCATTGATGAATACTATTTGTAATTACATCGCCAATATTGACCAGTTGAAATAGATCAAAATCAAATTCAAAATTTTTTATTTGTAAATTGACAATTATATATAAAATTACAAACGTCATCAGTAATAAAACATAAGCAGAAGCTTATAACAATTTGGTTATACTAACTTATTCTAACATAGGCTTATTAAGAAGAAAAGAAATAAGAAAGAAAAAAACAAGAAAAAACAAAGCCGTCTTTTTTAGTTACATTGCGAGGAACTCATTTACAGAGATGTATAAAATTTTGAATTTATTTAAAGTATCTTGCTTCTTGACCAGTGCAATGAATACTCATGGTCTATGCCTTGAAATCTATGCCTAGTTTCATGTAGTTATGTGCACCAGTTAAAAAATAAAATGATTTAAACTTATAAAATAATAATAATGATTTAAACAATATAAAATAATATAATCGTAAAACAGCAATGTCGGTAATGTATTTGTTATAAAAATCTACATCGCTCTACCATTCAATTTTGCAATAATTCGAACAGCTCTTTTCTGTAATATAAAACTCTCCTTGAGAGGTGGTGGAACCCATAGTACGATGCCGTATCTAAGCCTCGACTCAATAGGTGTGAAACTTTGATGATTTTTACTCCTATTTGTGAAAAATTGTTTACAGTAACAAGGAAGCATTTCATATGCTAATGATACGGGAAGTGCCTCGTCCAAATTGGCGATGTAATAAGTAATAACAAATAGTATTCATCAATGAGACCATGAATATGCATTGCAACTGTCACGTAACTATGTAAACCAATTTGAATTACAGCAATCCAGCAGGTGAGAAATCAATGAGCTGATATACGAACACAGCAGATAAAATATTACAAAGTGCGCAATAACATAACTATGACAACTGGGTTTTCTTTCCCAACTCTTTATTATAAAAGCTACACACAATTATTGTTATATTCTTATTTTTGTTTGTTTTTGTCATGTAATGAGCTTTTAAAAGAAGAACTACTTTATTTGAATTGTTGCTATTAATTTAGATACGAAGCAGGTCAAACAACCGTAAGAACTACTAAAATACAGGCAAAATCAAGGTTAAAATTGGTTTTTTAGTTTTAAACTAATAAAGATACAAAATTATGCTTAATACGAAAGATGTTCATGTAAAAATTATCTTTATAATGATATGCAACAAGCTATACCTTCCTATTTAATGTTTTTGACTGATTCATGATAAAAGCAACTTCAATGGTTTAATCGATTTTGAGGTTAGAAATGTTTTCAAAACATGGTCGTACGACATACCGTTGAAAAGCTCGTAAAATAAATTCAAAGAAACAATACGTAAAAACCATACTTTTAATCGAACTGATAATTTGACTACAGGGCGTCCCGTAAAATCTTACGCGATTTACGTTTATACCTTTAGTTTTGTAAAAGGGGCAACAAAACCCCGTTTGGGCTGTGGACTGATTACAAGTGAATAGGACACACCTCAAGCCTTGGTCTTATCTAGAGGATGACAATGGTTGCTTATGTTCACAGGAGGCAGGACCAGTCCTGGAGCACGAGGAGTGACGTGCAGTTACATGGCGCATGAGAAACTCAGCTACGCATTCAGTGTGTGGCGCATGGAGGGAGAATGGCACACGGGCGGTCAGCTCTAACACACCTCAAGCCTTGGTCTTATCTAGAGGATGACAATGTTTGCTTATGTTTACAGGAGGCAGGACCAGTCCTGGAGCACGAGGAGTGACGTGCAGTTACATGGCGCATGAGAAACTCAGCTACGCATTCAGTGTGTGGCGCATGGAGGGAGAATGGCACACGGGCGGTCAGCTCTAACACCTCAAGCCTTGGTCTTATCTAGAGGATGACAATGTTTGCTTATGTTTACAGGAGGCAGGACCAGTCCTGGAGCACGAGGAGTGACGTGCAGTTACATGGCGCATGAGAAACTCAGCTACGCATTCAGTGTATGGCGCATGGAGGGAGAATGGCACACGGGCGGTCAGCTCTAACACACCTTGGACTTCTTCATCAGAGTACGTGGTATCTCACTACAGTATGCAACTACACGTATACGTTTATTAAACAACTCTTGATTTGTTATATACAATAATTGTACAAATGTAGATAACTCGCTGAAAATGTACTTATTTTTGTTATTATATATTAATTCTAGGCTGTAGAATGTAGGATATATCTAAGAATTTTTAGTTTAAATTTGAATTTACGATGCCCGGTTTTAATGTTAAGGGACGTTATCAAGCCATTTAGTATTATGTATTTACTTTTTCGGTTAATTGATTATTGTGAATATGTAAACTTACAATCTTACATTAACTTAACAGAAATTTCATAGAGTTGGTGTAGTACGACATATTGTGATATTAGACATTTTTGTTTAGTGTTATAGTCAGTTTCGTTGTTTTTTGGGGGACTGATGTTGGGCGTATACGAAAGAACAAAACGCCATTATCCATTTTGTTCATTTAAAGCCATTTTGAAATACTGTGCTGCACTTAAATTGTTCAGTCAATTTGTTTGTTGTGGATTTTATAAGTCATACTTTTTATCGGTGTTACCCGTTCTTCTTAACTACGCGTATATAAAAAACACGATAAATCATGAATGTAATCTTAAAAGTTTCTGACTCTATGATTATTATTTGTATTTTCCAATAGCAATAGGTTTTACTTTAGAGTCATACTATTATTTTTTTAATTATGTTTTTGTGGTTTATCAGATGAGTTTGATTTTTGTATACTTGACATACTACGTTCACTATACTCGCATTCTTAGAACAGCCAAAACTAAATAACTATATAGACCCTTACAAACTAATAGTAATGCCAAAAAACTAAATAAAAGCAACACTACTTAGGTATAGTATATTAAGCCTTGTGTTCATATAATGTGGCCTCTAATGGATAACCTACACTACATTTTCTAATTTCCTTGTAAGTAGGCCTAATTAAAATATTATTAGTATTATTGTAAATGTCCTTGTAATTGAAAGCTTAGAACTTAAGGACGAGCTGATGCTGTTTGGTGCTTATATTTCAAATAGGACTGCATTTGTACACGTTAAATCCTTTGATTGTAAATATATAAAACTGTGATAGCTCACTTTTATTCGTTTTATTGTATCCTTGGAATCCTTTGAACGTATTCGAAACTGTGGGTCAGATTGGGGTCAGAATAACACAGAATAACTGTGGGTCAGAATAACACACGGGCTCTTATAACTATCTCTTTATCTCAACTCGTGTACCTCTTAACAATTGAAACTTAACTTTGGCATACGTGGAAAGGGTGGAGGTGACCTGAGGTACCGCTTACCGTGTCTGGGGCTTTTGTCCCCAAAGGGTAAATGTTAACGCATCCCTATCATGTGACTCAAACTGTAAAGAACATAAAAATTTGGAGCCAATGACGCCCATGAAGGTTGTGTGTGTTCCCTTATTCAAAATGGCGGTGCTAATTTCCTTTGAGATCCGTATGAAATCCAACACAAGCAATTTTACTTATTTAACAACGTTTTAAAAGTTTATATTTCAAGGTTTCTAAAAGCAAACAGCTCAATCTGTGTGCTGCTGGCTGTGCCAATGCCGAATGCGTCTTTATTTGTGTGTTTAATCTCTGGGATCCAGACAAAGCTATCAGCTGATTGTAGACGTTGGCTCTCCGCCGTTTCACTCGCTGCCTCGTTCTCTTTGATCTACGACTTCCGTTCAGCGCTTTGAATTCTGGGTATTTTTGCACATTTATATTGAACATCAGCCAGATCAGTACAATCTAATGATAAATTGAGTGTGTTGTCCTTGTTGAAAGAGTTGCCATGGATCCTCCTGACTATGAAGATTTTCAGAGGCTTACTAATCTACTCTAATTTGGCTTGTGTGTTAAACGTTGTAAGTTTAAAACGTTAAAACCCCATACGTAAGGATTATGCCCAACAACCTAAATTAAGTAAACTGCTCTTAAGTACACAGGACGATGTAACACTACATACACATTTAATCGCCGGGATTATCACCACAATAAGCTCGAAAAGGGCTGCTTGACTCCTCGTTCTCATTTGAAGCAGAACCGACGAAGTTAACTCTTCGTTCAGCTGGAGTTAACTCTTCTTACGAATCAGTCAACACTAGCTCAACCTGAGCGCAACATGCAGCACTCCATGAACAGACATCCGAGTTGTTCCAGTATCGTCCAAAGTTTTTGAGTATGGTATCTAGTGGTATACATGAAGATGGATGCGTGAGTGGCGTATTAGCGAATTTCCATTGGAAAAATGAGATATGCATGCCGTCAGCATGGTACCAAAGACAATACAGTACATGTGTATTGTCTTTGATGGTACCGGGGTCCATGAAATGACTAATAAGCACCAATCATGACCCCCCAGATCACGTTTTGAGCGAGTGTGTGTAGCCTTAGATAATATGGTACCACTAGATAATACGGCTTTAAATTAGCCGAAACATGTTATGGATATACACAATTTTGATTGTTAATTCAGTGTTTTTATTTCAAAACTTCATATGTATATTTTTGCAATCAGTGGTCGTTTTGAATGTTTTAATAGAGATAGTTCAATTTTTAATAGTGATGGTTTAAGGCTAGTTGTTATATAACTAGCTGACATTATAGTTCTTCTTTACTTTCAGACGTGGCTTTTGGTGTACTGTATATATTGTTCTAATGTGCTATTATTGTTCACCTTGTAAAATGTTGACTATACTTGGAAAATAAATATTCTTCAAGTTGGTGTTGCTGCAAACATAATTCCCAATCTGCATCTGTCGAGGGATTACGAGTACACTGCTTTGTAGGTAAGTCACTATCACTTGGTAGATTGGTAGGATTTCCGAAACATCTGTTGGTGCCTTGTGGAATGTGGAAATCAAATTTTCCAATAAATTCAGAACGGTCAACAGATCCATTTTCGATCATAAAGAGAAGCATTGAGTCGATGAGCACCTTTCCTGAAGGTTCATACTGATAGAGTGCAGCGGGCCAAACTCAGTGAACAGGAGTCCCATTTGAGTTTAATCTTTATAACGTAAATTCTTGATGCCACGAGACATGACTGGGAGTAGGCCTAGACAAGCACCATTTAGTAGAGGTAAAAACTAAAGGAAATTTCACAACGGTAGGTGTAAAACACACTGTATATTCTACGTTACTCCATTCTTCGTACCATCAGAATGCGATATGTGTTTGTGATTGAAACCTTCATATTTTACTCATATTATAAAATTAATTTAGTCCTCGGGAAGTTATCTTAAAATGGAAAACTAAATTGAAATGGTAACGGTTTATTTTACTGTAAGTTTTCACATAAAAGGGTATATTAATTAGTTTATCGAAAACTTGTTCGTTTAAATCCAATTCTTCTTGCCGAAATGTTTTACTGGAACTTTTTTTACGTATTAGGCTTAGGGTAATGCCTTACGTTGGGGTTATTGTGTACACAGCAATTAATACTTGTTTGCCGATACTTTTCTCTAATGTTCAAAGTTGAAATGCATTGTTTTGTGAGTAGCAAACAACCCGTCCCGTCAAAAGTAAAGATTTTTACATTTAATATACCATAATTTTTACGACAATTATTCATTAGAGGTTAGGTCGATGTACCAAAAGGCAATATAGAACTAGTTCCAAAACTATAATATGTATACAAATGTTTTCAAAAGCCACTTCACAAGTCTTCACTCTGGTGTAAATTCTGCTTTAAAATCTATACCTTCCTCAAAAAAATCCAGAAACAAACGTGAAACAAAACTAAACTAACGTCCGTAAAACTAACAAGTAAATCCACGGGATTACGACAGTGTTACTTATGGGCGCAGTTGAGCTAAGCCGAGCCGAGGTAGCTTTGTGTCGTAATTATGACTAATAATAAATGTAGACAAAAAGTGAAGAGGCAATAACATAGAGAGGAGGGGTGAAGAGGATGACAGTCAGCTGATTTAGTGCGCGTAAACTGTCTGGTCTGGATCCCCCAGTCAGCCAGTCAACTTCTTTGTCCATAGAAGAGAAACAAGCGTTGGTTGGGAGGAATACATTTACTGTATTTGTCTGTGTCAAACATTACGTGTTTTAAAATTCCCTAAACCGTTTCAAATTCCCATTAAAGTAAGTAACATCCAGAAATATTTCGCACGGCCTCGATTTAAATGTTGTATTGACCTGAATCGAGTAATCTGTGGTATCATACACGAAGTAACATAAACAAACAGATCGCGGGATCAGCTGACGAGCTGTCAGTCAGTGATGACGTCACACTGCGCCTCGCTGCCTCGTCTCTGAGGATCCTCTGTCCATCACCACTTCAGAGATTGATCACTGATCTTCTCTTCTGACAAACATTAGTAGGATTTATCATGTCGGTTCAAATGACCAAGTGAATCCTATAGACATTTGGTTAACAACTGATTATACAACTTAACATTCACAATGTACTCGTGTTTTAATGCTAATAGTAATTTAAGAAGTTTAAGATAGTTTCATTTATTTTTTGACTAACACGATTTACTTTAATGTTTTATACTTAAGAACATAATCTTTTTCAATATATCTTTCTCATGCTAGTTACGTTTCAAAATATTGTTGATTTACCAAAAGGCACAACTTGGGAAACACTATTAAAAATAGTATACTAAAAAATTGCGTAGTGTTAGTAGCTGTATTTAACGACATATCAACATAGATTAAGTAAGAAGATCTCTTTGAACTACTCGGGTGGTGTCGGTCATTTTAGTTCAGACCAATTGACCTTGGAAGTCACCTAAAACAAACTAAAACTATGCAATTCTGAATAAGCGCCCATCTAAACTCGCGTTGATTCTTAAATACAGATAATTTCCTTTCAATTACTTTTTTTGAGCGCGCTATAGCTGCTTCTTACACGCCTCTGTTGTTATGAGTCCAATCAAAGCAAGAATTGCTTCCTAAACTCAAAATACAACTCGTTTCAATTAGTCTCAACGTGTTATAAATTTCCCTCTATTTAGTTGGTAATTTCAAACTGCTCCGGTTTTATCATTTCGATAGCTAGCGTGTACCCTAAGTCTAAAAATAGTAATCCTGAGTAATTGATGAATAATACTGATATTTAGAAGGGTTATTGGGCATCAAATTTTGCCTCATACTAGGCCTATACATAAACAACAAAACACTAAGACCATGACATCTCATTCAAAACAACACACAGCCCGAAGAGACGACACATTGTTACTCAATTCTGGTTTCCACAATAACCCCCAGAACGATGTTTCTAATATTGCCGTGGAGACTTGTAGAGGCTGAGGAGGCATAACATAAAGAGCAGCAGTGGGAGATATTTACAGAAGTCTGTCACGTTAGATCAGCTGGGCAGACGAATGTTATGACTTGGCACCTCGATATCTGTCGCGTTAACACGCTATTTCGGGCATTTGTCGCTGGCGACTCCAATATTCCGGCCAAAACCAAAAAGCTGCTGTAATTGGTTGAGAAAGTGTCTAGCGGTCCTCGTTATCCTACCATTTGGCCGCACTTGCCGCCACCCAGAAGATTTGGCACAGACCCAACCACTTCTCCGTTGCCACTTACGCTTACTAATTCCATTTATTATGACTAGAGGAAACAGTTACTGTGCTCTGCTTGCTGGACTTACGCGCTGGCGGAGATTGGAATTGAAAACTAGTTCGAAAATAACCTGGTTTCATATTTTGTAGAAGGTCGAATTTTTGTTTATTCGTGTACCAGCCATTTTACAATAGCCACAATACAAATGGCTGGTATACGTAACAGTCTGTGATACTTTTAATTTTTAAGGTATTCAAAAGGTGATTGAATATTAATGCGATCCTTCAAATTGTGGAGAGCTATATTCTATCAAACATTCAAATCTTCATAGTTTTCAGATAAGTGTCTAACAAACTTCCTCTTCAGGCTGGGAAAAGATTATACAACAAACTACCAATATGTGTTAGATCAGTAAATGACTTCGTTTCATTAACAAAAAAAAAACAACTGGAACATTACCTTATAAACCATCCATTCTTTGGGGGAATTCATGAATATGTCTATTTAGTATAAATTATGGTATTATAATTTATAGATATAATTGTATAATTACTTAACTAGGCTTGCCTTACCAATGGTAGTATAGTCAACACAATTCTTTTTGTAAAATGGCTACAAATAAAAAATTAATGATGACAATCAACGGGGGGAGGATCATTTTGTAACTTCCTTCGTGACATCGTTCGGTGGATATCGATGTAAATCTCTTGTGTGAACTTTGAGCCTGTTTGGAATCCGTCATAAAGATTTCATCTAGAAGAAAACTGTGTTTCTGTGTACATTCATTATTTACAAAATTATAACAACCTTTAGTTTTACATACAACCAATTGAAAGGGTCTACGAACCTCTCCATAACATTAGTCCGATTTCACACCTTGACCGATGGGCATAACCACATTTGTTCTTAATTTAGAAATGGTTTCACACTGAATCTTGTATACATTTCAATCACAACTTATATACTGCTTGACTGCGTACTTTCAAGAAAAGGTACAATCTTATTGGTTATTGAACTTAGGATAGTATTGAATTCGCATCGGCACCTCATAAGAAAACGCATGGTCGTAAAATAAATAGTTTAACAATTGAAAATATACCGAACCGAACCGGAGTCTCCGTTCTAGTATGAAAATTCTCTGTAGTAATTCCAGAGTTGTCTTGACTCTGCATTTGTGTTCTTGGCGTATGACTAGGTACGTACTCAGGTGTAGGAAGAGGTTGTGACTGAGGGTTATCATCGATTTAGTATTCAGCCTGTTCAGTGGAATCTCTGTCTTCAAATGTTCCTACTGGTGCAAGATGACGTGTCGACGCAGTAGTTTCTCTTCCATCTGGTAGCTTGACATGAGCGTACTCGGCAATACCGTGGAGAAGTTGGACTTCTTCAACAAGTGGTTCATACTTTGATGTGTGATTAAACCTTTTAATCACAGGACTTCCTCCCATCGAGTGATTTCTAAGTTGAGCGATTTCAGGGCTAACTCTACAGATTTCCACACAATGCCGTTGTATCTTTCTACCTGCCCATTGCCAGCTGGATTGTAAGCCGTAGTTCTACTAGTGGAAATTCCTTGTAAGTTTAAGAAGTTCTTAAGGTCTTGGCTTAGGAAAGTTGTTCCTCTGTCTGAGTGAATGTAACTGGGGACACCAAAAGTTGAGAATAGAGTTCTAAGTTTTGATTTTACTGTCGAAGATGACATGTCTGGGCAAGGGAAGGCAAAAGGGAACCTGGAAAACTCATCTATTATGACTAATAGATATCGGTTTCGACTTAAAGAAGGCAGAGAACCTTTAAAATCCATGTTGAGCCGTTCAAAAGCAGAAGTGGCTTTGATAAGAGTTCCTTTGTGTTTGAAGAACCTAGGTTTCACAGCGGCACACACTTTACAGGAGTTAGAAACATCATAACCTGGTGGTACGCACTTTTCAAGTCAATCGTACTGAAAATCTCATAGTTCGCTACTTTATTCACAATGTCGTCGATTCTTGGCAGTGTATACGCGTCAAGTAGTGTAAAACGATTTATAGTTCTAGAGTAATCAATGACCATTTTTTCTGTGATTTTCAGTGTTACTACTAAAGCTTGAGCTCTCCATGGAGACATACTAGGCTCTAATACATTCAAAAGTTGATTTACTTCACTTTCAATGAACTTTAAATCACTTGTGTTATGACGATGATACTTAATTGCAATCGGCTTGCATTCTGGATTCTGCATTCAAATTAGAGAATAATGATACCGGTTCCACAGTTGATGCTGCCACGCTACACACTGTTAGTTGCGATTTGTTTCCACCAAAGACTACCTTTACGCTTTCGTGGTTTTGCAAAATGTCCAACAATAATATCTGCACAAAGATCTGGTAAAACTGAAAGATTAATTTGTTTGTGGTAATGATCAAGAATGACTAGATCTACTTTGCATTGACCTGTTACGTCTGATGTGATGGAAGTTGTTGCCATTGAGACGGTGCTCCTACGTGGCCTTACTGGAATACGTAGTTGAAGAGCAGTTGATTTATTTATGAAACTTAGAGAACTACATGTATCTATCAAAGCAGAGACTGATTTACCATTTACCAAAGCTTGTACTGTACTTTTGTACAATCCACCTGGAGAAGCTGCCAGGTTAATTGAGTTTGTTAATTCAGTAGATTTTTTGAAGTGCTTAGATTCAAACGTACCTTTTCTGCATACCTTAGCAAAATGTCCTGATTTTCCACAGTTATGACAAACTGCATCTTTAGCTGGACAGTTAGTTCTGGGATGTCTGACATTTCCGCAGAAAAACATTTCTCACTCACCGCTGCTACTTGTGCATGATTCTTTGTAGGGTTAGAGGGTTGTGAATCCACTTTCTGATTGTTAGGTTTAGTTTCTTGGGACATTGCTGCGTTTACTACAGCCTGGGATGACAAAAAAGCTAGTGATTGCTCATGAGCAAGTTCTAGAGATCTGGCTTGACTATACGCCTCTTCTAGTGTCAATGAAACATTTTCTAGTAAGCGTTGACGATTCGCAGGAGACTTTATTCCTGCAATAAATGTGTCTCGAATGAAATCATCCCTACTCCTCTCGGCTGTGACGGCTTTGAACTGACAGTCTTTACTTAGCAGTTTTAAAGCTTGAAGATATTGATCAACATTCTCTTCCGGTTGTTGGTGACGTGCAGATTGTTTATGTCTGGAAAACACTTCGTTTACTGGCTTGACATAGATACTTTTCAACACAGATATAGCATCGTTATATACGTACTGATTGAAATAAATATAACAACTAACCATCTGTTAAAAATAATACTTCATGTTTATAGTTGTGAATTGTTTATGTTTAATTGTGATTAATACACAAGTCTAAATAGTTTCTACTTGAAATTATTTCTTAAAATATGGCGCAGTCAGGGTTATTTTGTTTATTAATTAGTTTAAAAGGCACAAGATTGCTTTATGATGGACTCATTGCCAAGTGGTATTGTGAAACTACCTCCTAACTTGAATTTGGAAAGTATAAATATTGCCACTGAATGGAAGTTTTGGAAACAGGTTTTTGATGACTATTTAATAGCAATAAACAGGAAAATACGTCTGATAAGGTAAAGCTTTCTTTACTACGTAACATGATGGGACATGATGCTGCACGAATTCTCAGTACTTTTGCCTATTTGGAGACAGACAAAGAAATTTACAGCAAAGTTGTAGAAGCCATTGAAATCTATGCTAATCCTAGAAAAAATGTAGTGTTCGAGGTTTTGTTCAATTCTAGAAAGCAAATCGAAAATGAATCATTTGACCATTTTGACTGATTGTCGTCATCTTATACAGTCATGTCAATATACAGATTCAACGAGTGAATCTCTTGAAAATCAACTTTTAGAGACAAATTGGTTCATGGTATAGGAGATCAAAATATTCAAGACTCTCCTTAGACAAGATAATCTTACTTTGGAAAAAACTATAAAGTTTTGTCAAACAAGTGAACAGAGTAAATTACAGGTTCAAATACTTAACTCTGAGATGAAAGATATTTCTGTTGTTAAATCGCAGCCATCTAGGAACACATTGACAAACGTTTTCATGCGGAAAGTAGGGAAGCAACATCTGATTTCTTCTGTGGTCGCTGTAAGTCTAAACATGGGTTCAGACAATGCCCAGCTTTGGTACAACATGTTCACGCTGTGGCATTAAAACCATTGTGCTGTTGGTTGTAGGGTTAAAATGTGAAAGTTGTAAAACAAGATTGTACTTTGTAATGATTCAAATACCGACACTACAGGGTTGTTGGTGACTGTTGGACTGTAAATAATGTTGGGAGCAGATCCAAACAAGACAAAAGCAAATCATGGATAGAAAATATTTTGATTGAAGATATAGAAAATGATGTAAGTTAGATACAGGAGCTGAGGTCAATGTCATGCCTCTAACAGTGTTTAAAACAATAAGTAAAAGTGTTGGAGTACAGCTATAAGACAAACATAAAATTGAAGGTTTTGATGGTTCCACGTCCAGTCCAGTTGGCCGTGCCAGTCTGAAGATGTGAGTACAAAGGAAAAACTAGTTATGAAGATTTCGATTGTCAATGGAAAAAGTATGCTTTAGGATTACCGGGTGTTTGGCGTTGAATTTAGTAAAGAGAGTTGAATCCATAAATACGCTGTAACTTATACAAGTAATTTATTGAACAGTATAAAGATGTGTTCAGTGGGTATGGCAGATTCCTGAATCTTGTTCTATACCTTTAAGGAAGAAAACCCTAATATTTTTCATTCTCCTAGGAGAATTCCGCATAGTCTTTACAAACCTCTTCAAGCAGAATTAGAAAGGTTGGAATGTCGCAAGGCTATTGTTAAAGTTGATCAAATTTCACCAGACGCTTGTGTGAACAATATTGTCGTTATTGAAAAGCCAAATGGACAAATCAGGTTATGTCTTGATCCTCGCGATTTAAATAAATTTATCGTTCGAAAGCCAAAGATGATGCCAACGTTGATGAAGTGAAAGCAAAAGCTGTTTGGGAAAAAATACTTTTCAGTTTTTGACTTAGCTGAAGGATTTCATCACATGACACTAACTGATGAGTCATCTTGGAAGCATTGTTTTGCTTTCGGTGTTTACAGATACAGTGTTACCATGGGTATCAAATGCTCAGAGGAATTTCAGGATGCTGTGGAAAATACATTGGAGATATTGAAAATATTATTATGGATTGATGACATTTGGTTGCAGGTGATACCAAAAGGGATGATAAAACTGTAGCTAAAGTCATGCAACGTGCACGAGAAATAGGTGCAATTTTCAACAAAGACAAAGTACAATACTGTAAACTGAGGTCAAATATGTTGGTCAAATATTTGGAAATGGATGTATGACTTGATCCTGAGCGATGTGAAGCATTGTTGAAGTTAGAACCACCGTGAAAGTCTTCAAAGAATTATTGATCTTTTAACTATGTTAGGCGATATGTTCCCCAAATGGCAGAGCTCATGTCTCCACTTTGCGAGCTGTTAAAGAAAGATTATAAATGGATATGGGTGGTTTTCATCAAACTGCTTTTGATAAGTTAAGGTTTACAGTGACTCTCCAGCTCTAACAGTATTTGATCCGTCTAAAAGTTATTCTACAATGTGATGCCAGTAAAAATGGTGTTGGAAGTTGTCTTTTCCAGACTATGGAAAAATTAAAATTGGGTTTTAAAGGAAAATGAATGACACTGAGATCAACTACAGTCAGTGTGAAAAAAATTTTATCAATATTTTTCGGATGCCGTAAATTTCACCATTTTATCTACGGAATGACAAATGTTGAAATTCATACAGATCACAAGCCCCTCACAACAATAATGAACAAACATATTAGTAAAATAGGATCAGTCAGACTCCAAAGACTACGCTTAAAGTTACTTCGTTACAACTTAAATGTATTCCAGGACCCAAATTAAATTTTGCAGACATGCTGTCTAGGCCAGCAAAAGACTGAAAACTATCCAGATATGTTGGATATGGTTCACATTGTGTCAAAGCATATGCCTTTATCAGAAGATCAAAAGAAGAGACTGAGACTCGCTACAGCTTCAGACAATGTTTTAAGTCAAGTTGTTGAATTTTGTCGTAATGGTTGGCCTGAGCATAAGTTTCAAATTCTCGACCCTATGCTAAAGTTAGAGATAACTTATTTTCAAGCAGGAATTCTCTTTTCGAAGAAAAATTGTTGTTCAGAGAGTTTAAAGTTACCAACTAATTCACTTCATGGACACATAGGAGTATCTAAAATGATTCAGAAAGCTAGAGAGTTGTACTACTGGCCTACCATGTCAAAAGACTTGCAAAGTATAACAAAACATGCCGTATATGTGAAAATTGCAATAGAAATACAAATGAACCTCTTTTACCACATAGCATTCCCCACTTACGGTATCAAAAGTAGGATGTGACATTTAAAATTTGGATACAAATACTACCTAGTGCTCATAGATTACTTATCCACTGGATTGAACTTAGGTGGATTAGAGACAAAACATCTGGTATCATTGATCAAATGCAGGTATTTACAAGATTCGGTTATCCCTCAGAATTAATTGCTGATAACAATCCTTGCTTCTTTTGAGTGTAAAATATTATGCTAGCAAATGAATAAACTTAGTTACAAGAATTTTTCCACATTATCAAGTAATGGTATGTCAGAATGCTGTTGGCGTTTGTAAAATGATAATAAAGAAAAGTATTGAAGATAATGTGACTATAGAAATGTTTGATGGAGTATAATAACTCACCTACCGGGATTACATTGTTCACCTTCACAGATTCTTAACTCAAGGATGATTAGATCAGAACTCCCTGTCAGTAAAGTGTGTTTAGAACCAAAATACAATTGAATATAGAAACTTTTAAAAATAAAACAAGGAACAACGCAACGATTCCATGACAATCAACGACTAAAAAATGTAGATAGTTTTCAAAGTGGTGATAACATAGTGTTTCGGACCAGTAAGTACTGGCAAAAGGAACCGTTGAAAGTAGGAGATCAACCAAGAACTATTGGATTAGAAGAAACGGTGATAGATGTTTATTGAAGAAACACTTCACAATGAAGAGATCTTTACAAATGAAACGATTAAAGACCGTACATTGTCAGCAGAGTTTCTGCTAACTCCTGTCTCAGGAGAATAAATGCGGTGAGCAAACTGAACAAACAAACGACAATGTGATCAAAGTGCAGGTCCAATGTCCTCCAGAGGAAGACTAATCAAACCACCAACCCGATGAACCTCTGAAGGAAGATGATTGAAATAAAATATACAATTAACCATCTGTTAAAATAATACGTCTTCATGTTTATAGTTGTGAATTGTTTATGTTTAATTGTGATTAATGTACTGAATACAAATAATTTCATTGTAACATCACCTGTTTCCATGTACTCATCAATTTCTGGAGTAATGAAGTTAACAAGTATCTTGAGTTTCTCTGAATATGAAGGTTGTGGTGTGATGCTGGTGATGAAGTTGTGAAAAGTTCTATAACAGTTTCTATACCATTCCTTACTTGAGGTTGTTGGGTTTGGATTTACACTTAATTGTCTGGCTTTAAGATTATATCCATTATTTCAAGTTATTAAAATTGTACAAGAATAAGAATAACGCAATTAAACATGAAGAATGCCTTTGGAAAGGCTTTTAATAACTTGAATGATACTGCATTACTTTTGTTTACAAACACAACAAATGTTAGGAACAATTAGAAATAATAAACATATGTTTTTAAAAAGTTTTATACTACATTAAGTCTTATTCAAACAGTAGATACGGATAGAAACTCATTGGTGAGAATCATAGATATTTATTCCAGGTATATGCAAGGTATATTTTAGACTAAATTGCTTCTCCCCCAGATATCCACCCATTTTGTTAAAATATGTGCCTTATGACGTTTTTTGCTCTTATTTTTCGAAGTCTCTGGACAAATCTTACGAGGGATAGTAGGATTAATTCAACTTTTTTATTATTATTTACCAGGATTTACCAAGAATAAAATATTTTGTATCACTACAATCCTACAGAAAAGAATGTTCGCTTCACTCGCACTGCTAAGATGGACGTTGAAGACTTTGGTGATGACGATGGCAAGGGGAAGATGGCGGCGACGGCGGATACAGGACAACAGCTGGTTTCTCACGCACACAGCTGTCAGCTGCTACCGAGCTGTCAAAGATGAGCAACTTCACAACAATAAAAACTGTTAATAGTCGGTAGCGTCGCGCCGCTGTCATAACGAACCCACCAGGGTTTTTACGTTCAAACTGTCTTTGTCACGTCGTGGGCCTAACGTAACTATGGGGAGAAGCGGTGTAAGATCCCCGGTGATAGATACCCCTTGTATAAACCTCTTCTGCTGCTGGACTTTTCACGTTTCCGGAAAAAACACGGGATGATACAGAATAGCATTGCCTTTGTTTAGGTAAATGGAAAGATAAAGTAATATACTTTAGGTTAGAGAAACCTACCATCATGGTTGGTAATGCCACTCAGCTACACTTTAACATAGATATGTTTAATAAGGTGTAACCATATAGGTATTGTTCGGTAGTACTGCTACTTTATTTGTATACAGGGTGGTTCTAAAATGAAACCCGCAACTTCAGGCGTTGGTTCTCTTTGCCAAACCTTGAAAACGCTCTTGAAAACATAGATCCGAAAATGCTTCGTTTACCCGTTGGCTGCCATTTGTTTTACACTAGATAATCTACCGCATCACTTAAGAAATTTGATTCAAACTTAAAATCATTTTGTATCCAAACAAAACCATCTTGGAGTTTCTAAAATAAATAACACTGTAAGTAATAAACCGATTTTTCAAATAAACTTACCTGTAGCCTATACACCCATATAAACTTTACAATAAAAATGAGTGCGAAGATAATTACAGTTAATCTCAATAACAAGTAGACATGACTGAGTTGCTAACTTTTGGGGTTCCAAAAGAAAGCAAATGAAAAACCGTCCTGCTGATGATAATTGCTAAAATATTGAAGCCACAGCTTACAACTGTGCACCATTGGCGAATTTAAATTCTTAACCGAGTAGTTTGCAAGACCACCACTGGCGAGCGGGTTTCAAGTCGATTTGTCATTACGGTAGTTGAGGCAGTTTAAAGTTGTTCAAACAAATTTCCAAAACAATTTAGGGTTGACCCCCAAAGGGTCGTTAGTGAGCTGGACCCGTGGACAGCTCCCAAGTAGAACGGGATTACCAAGGGTTACCTTTCGGCACCCCTCCCCCAACCCTTGTAGACTCACATTGTCCCCCTCTCCAGATGGCACTTTCACGATCAGTTTCAGTTTTGTCTTTGAAGGAGTGTTCATCTAGTTTTATGTATACATCACTAAAACTTCAAAATTTACTGATTATTTGGTTGAAAACTATATTGACAGTAGCTGATCTTTCCCTCTTAAGCTATGGGCATCACTTTCACTTTCATCTGAAGTAAAGTTAGGCCTACTATTACTACAACGGGTGGATTCCAATTGCTACCCTTGAAAGTGAAAGTTTAAGGTGATCTGAATTGCCACCCACGAACATGGATAGTTTAAGCTTATTGAACACAAACGATAAGTAACACACAAACAAAACAAAGTATAAATGAAACAAGTTTTATTATTACGACACCCGTGTGACAAAGCGTAAACCCGTGTTTATTGGGTTGAACGATAGATACAAGTTATGGAACGGGTCTTCATTCTGTTTTGGTTTAAAAATTAGACATTTATGTCTTATCATGACTCTAAATTATTAAAAATGTATTCAAACTTTTGTGTTGCAGCAGCTAATTATACGAGATGGTCCACAAGTCAACGGTGAAGTGAAGCCTATGATAATTCACATACGATAGCTCATCGATGTTCACGCGGTGGCAATTCGGATCACCTTGAACTTTCACTTTCAAGGGTGGCAATTGGAATTCAGTCACTACAACAATAGTAGCCCTCCACAATAGAATCCCTACAATAGTAGGGGTGGATTCCAACTCACACCCCTAAAAGCGAAAGTTCGAGGCGGTCCGAATTCACACCCCGTGAACATGGATGAGCAATTACAGTACGCATCGCTACATCTTTGACAAGCGGCATATTGTACAACTAGCTGACAATACCCGTGCTACGCTACGGGATTTAAATATTGAGTTTTTGTGATTATATTGACCTAAATGTGTCTAAAAAAACCAATGTTTGTGTTGTTTGGTAAACAGTACTGTTTCCCATGAGTTCACCATTTTATAGGTTTAATACATATAACCAGGCCAACACGCAGCTTAGCGCTAAAGCGCCGCTGGAATGAATAAAACAAATTTTCTTTGCAATTTGTTACAAAATCACTAATTTTAACTCTAATTTACTCCGCTTACTACCTCGCTTCAGCCTTCGGCCTTAGCTTTTTGTGCTCTATTATCACGGGAGATTAAAGGCTTTTAGCTACGCTCACAGCCATTACGCTCACAGTACTCGTATTTACAGAATTGTATTTATTAACTGTACATGTGCACCTCACAGTTTCGTGAACCTTTTGCTAACTTTAGCTACATATTCCTTTCTTTATATTTTCCCACTAAGATATTCACTCTTGGCAACACAGAGTTCGTCTAGAGCACGTCGATGGGCTTTACCTCCGGTTTTCCTGGGGGGTTCATTTAGAGACTGTATCTTAATGTAAACAAATGTTTGATTACTGATCAGTTCTCTGACAAAGGTAAAAACATCGGGGTGTGCTTGGTAAAACTTTTTTCCAAAGTGTGCGTGGAAAGTGTGCTGGGAACAAAGCACCGGTTTCCAAATATGTTTCCACCAAACTCACTAAACTTTCTAATTTTTGGGTTATCTGGTAGATTGTCCATGAAGTCCTCTACGTAAGCGTCGTGGACTTCTTCCGGCTTCAGATAAGGCAACCCGAACACTTTCCACAACCAACTTCTTTCCTCGTGAGTGTTGGTCACCCCCAGTCAGGTACCGGATAGCTGCCAGGACCGCCTGTTAAAGGTGAGGTGAAGCGTACAATAATTGCTCACCGATGTTCACGGGGTGTGAATCGGATCGCCTCGAACTTTCGCTTTTAGGGGTGTGAGTTGAAATTCAGCCAATTTAATATTTACCCAAAAAGTTTTTATTGTAAATATCAATTGGAAATAAATGATTTATTATTAAAATAGTAGCCCTTCCAACCCTCCCCCATCCCTCAAACCCTTCCATCAACCACTGGCCCAGCTCAACAGCGACCCTTACACTGACCACTGGTCCAGTTCGCCGTTTTAATTAGGGTATTTTCTGACCGCTAGCCCAGTTCAACACCCCTAGTAAGATCAAACCTTTTTTCCCGTTGTCTATTTTTTAGGCTTTCTATATATTACTACGAGTATTTTCCTCCTGTCAATATTTGTCTAACAATGTAGCTATTAATATTTCATTTTGTCTTGTCCTAATATGCATTATCTATAATGTAGCGTAAATTTAGGTTAGGCCCTTGAGAACGGGTGGAGTTTCCCAACTGCCCGAAACATAGGGAGTAGTTTTCTTCCTTAAGTATCCGGAAAGTCCGTTTTTTTTTTTTTAAGAGTTTTATAGTTAAGAATTAGCCGACAGAGCGTGTACAAAAGCAGTGTTATAAAAGCACTACTTAGCGGTGTAACCGTCAGGGGCTCTGCTTGTTCAAAGGGTTTATGATAGACGCTGGGTAACACTGAGTTGGGATGCTCCTTTGTACTTACAGTCGATGGTTCAACGCTTCTGCGGGTAAGGTATTAAAAAAACGAAAATCAGATGATCGAAAAAACCTTTTCGACATTACTTCCAGTTCAAATTTTCGAAAACATACTGCGCTCAAAAAGTTGTTGACGATCAGCTATACCGAAATTGAAAAATACAGTACAACAGCTAGACTACCTTTGAGAGACTTCTCGCATTAACTTCCTACTCCAAGAAATCCTTTTCTTAAAACTTCTCATTTCCTTCACCCACCTTTCCTCATCCTACTGTAGACCAACACTACAAACTCAATAAACCCAATCCTTCTTCGACACTACTCTATACAAACCCTTAAAGATCTTCTAGAACTGCACCGACTGACTTAATCACAGAGGACCCACTGGCCACGACGACCATCATGAACACCTAACTCCACTACTCTACTAACTACCAGACTGCGTCCTTACTTATCGTCAAACGTGAGTTCGACTCTCTAGCTAGCTATGTAACACCTTCCTAATATTGGAACCAGCTCTACCACGAATTTTTCAAGTGGGCCAGCCGATCACATCGTCAGCTGACACATCACGCCACCTTCTTGGCCGCTCAGCGGATTTTGTCAAATGGAGTTCACCGACCGGTGGACAACCAATGAGGTGGCAGTTTTGGGAATTCGGCGGTAGCGACGAGGGAAGTGCTTGGAGTGCGACAGTGGGTTAGTGAGCGTGAAGTGAAAGGTTCCGGAGTGCGTGGTTGCGTCAGTTTTAGTATTAACACTAAATAGTTATTACCACTTTATTATTATTTGAGCGCTCTATGTTAAGTATACATCCTACCAAAATAATCAAATTTCCAATTTAATCAAATTATAGTACCTATTCTAAATTATTAATATTGCTAGTAACTTATTTACTATTGAATCACTATTTACTTAATTTTACCAAATTACCTTTCAATTAAACCATTTGATTTGTGCTGGAATGATCGGTCAACCGCGCTAATTAATTTGTAAATACTTTCATATTACTATATTATTTTGTTACTACGAATAACCAATTCGTTTTATTCAACCACTGTACCTCCCACAATGATAACCCCCAACCTCACCTATTTACCTTAATAGGCCGTGATACCTTACAATTTGATCAAAAGAGAATTTATTCCCGTCTCTTTTCTTCCTCTGAATTATGGTCTCTCTCCACAACCCTTAATATGCCGTTTATGCTCAGAGTGGGTAACAGACTTAGATATTGAAGAAATGGTGGGTGTAGGTCACAGAGAGTTTATTTTACAGAAAGTCGCGACTCGGCAGTCATATATTGCCCATGGCGGACTATAGACTATGTTACCGAGAGGGAACTGCTGACCTCTTTTCTATCCTCATAGTGGGTAGAGTATGATATAACTTATCCATTCTGGTCGAATATAACTTAGTTTGGAACAAACTGGTTTGTTTTTTCCGAGCGTTTTGGAGCGGAAGGCTGATCTTGCAGTCTGCTCTAGGCACTGTGCTAGCGTAGAGTGCATGGTGTAAGGGTATTCTTACACCATGGTAGAGCTGTGTAGTAGCTGCCTATGGTGTTCACTGTTGTGCTGTTTACTATGGATCTATTATTGTTTTCATATTATTTCAGTTTTGTACATACTTATACACCATTTTCCTTTTTTTTTTCTTAATTTGTTGTACCTTTTTGAAAACGACTTCAGTCAAAATATAAGGGGTTTTGTGTTATTCTTGAAGTGTTTTTCTTTATGAATATACATAGTATATATATAATATATATATTCATCTTCATGTAACTACGAGTATTATAATGTGTTTGTAAATACTTATTACTTAAAAGAAACGATAATAATATTAGCCTTTGTTTAATTATTTTACACCTGTATTCTTTAAACCTTTACTGTTTTATGAATTTCAAATATAAATTACGTAAACTAATGTTGATTGTATAAGTTACACAATTTTGCATTGGGTTGTAGATTAAAATTTGAAACTAGTTGCAACCAGAGTTGGGAATAAGGGTTGAAAAAGTTAACTGTTAATTTGGTAGATTTAACAGGTAAAACTGATTGTAAACAGGTAGACTGATCGGAACACAAACGACGCCCGAGACAAAGGGAATTTCCGAAGCAAGTGCCCACCAACGTCCCAACTGTAATTTTTTTGTTTGTATTTTGCACGCACTACGATGAGCAGAAGAGGTCGATAGGTTAGAGACAAATAGTTTTTTTTTTAAACTACGTATCCAAAATAGCAAGTTGCATAATTATAATAAACAAAGGTTAGGCTACAAATGTAAATGAAAATTACGTGGTCTTACCTTATGGTTATAATGAGTCTTTCTTCAGCACATATTGGTTCTCTCCAATTGGTTTTCTGCTTCTCCAAATCCTTATAAACCTTAGAAAGAATATAATTATTCAAATGTCCAGGTGGAAATACGCATGTATTGCGTAAATCTTGATTCATGCTTCTTTAAAATGGGGAATAAATTGTGATATTCTCCATTTTGTTCCCTTCCCTCGTTCACCTCGTGTACCCACTCCGATCACGCTGTAAGTAACGCTGTATTCTAATTTTAAATGAATGTGCACGAAAAAGGTACCACAGCCTTAGGCAGTGGAATTTGACAATTTGTTAATACATAATTATATACATCAGTAACAAATAAATAAATAAAAATGCCTTTAATGTCGAGCGGTTTTAAGTATACACTTTTTTTACAAAATAACTCCTGATACAAATAAAACGTCTTCATTATTATTATAATCCATGGTATAAAAACCCCAATGCGGGCGGTGGCCTATCTTCCGCGAAACAATTCTGAATTTTTTTATCATTGAAAGTACAGATATATTCACTAGTGTTGTTTTCTTAATAAAAAAAAGAAATAATCTCACTAAACATGTTTTCAGTTGAGCTATTTTTAAATTAATGGTAATTCACACCACCTAGGTAAGACCCCCGGTAGTTCCCTGCACAATGTGGGTTATCTAGAGCTTAGCAAACCCAGGACTAGCCAATTTCAAAGGTTTCAAGCTGTTCTTTGTCCAGCGGCTTTATGATCCGCAAGTAAGTACCGAGTCCTACTAGAGACAGCAAAGATAAAGTGAGCGCGGGTCCAACTCTGAATACCGCTTATGTATCATTGTGTAAAATATGCCTAGGTCTGCTAATTTCCTCAAAGTGAACTTAGTGAATCCGTAAGAATGGAGAATTGAAACAGAGTAAGCGATAAAAGCTCACGCGACATGTTCCCTACATTCAGCGAAATGTTACCCTCCTCTGAGTTTGTTCACCCAATCCACTTACTGTTTATTTAGTCGAAGTTTGAATTACCATTGAACATTTAAAATCAATGAAATTACCTAAGTTTAAATGATCGGATTCCGATTGTTTCTATACTTCGATTTGTGGAGCCTCCACCAATTCCGCGCATGAACCATTTCGCGAAACCGTCGTGTTTTTCTGACTTGGCCAAAGTACTTGTCCACAGATTATTTACTATACATACTTGTACATGACTGAACGCAGCTGATCGTGACGTCACATGCTGAACACTCCTATTCTGTGCGCCTATTCGCCCATTGCGAATGACCATGTGTTTATGCAACGTCAATAGAAAAACGTGAGAAAGCATGGTGACGTCGTAGGTTGTCAAAGGTTTTGTTTGTTAAGTAATCAAAATAATTATACTTTTTGTGAATTAGAGTTTTAACATTATCAATCTCTTAGCCTTGGAGTTAGAGTGTACTTCTGTGAACACTATACTTGGTCCATTCTCGCTAATTGATTGCAAATCACCCTAAGTTATGTGTAGACAATATTGTAAGTACCTAACTTATATTGGTGTTTTACAAAATTGCATATGCCTATTTTAAGCTTTCCAATGGTTGTTTATTATTTACTTCAATGTTCAATATGTTTAAACTACCCTATTCAACACGGATATATTGACATGAGTAGAGAACATGTATTTAAATAATAAATTTATACTTTCTTACTCTACATAAATAAGTAACAATAACAACTTTTTTAATGTCAATTTTTACAATGGTTAGTATTGGTTTATTGACAATATACTTAGTACCATACAAATCCTAAGGATACTGGTTCAAAAATAATCACTAGGCTATAGTGCAACTGCTTTAGTGGTGTCCTATTTTCTTGTAAACCAGGCAAGGGTCGTGAAGTCCTGGAGTCTCCACCACAACTTGTGCTCTACTTCCATGTTTCACATTCCCACCCACTGACTCGCTGGATTGTACCGTGCAGAGCCGATTGAGACTTAAAAAAGCATTCACACACAGCATACGCTAGGTAGAGGCCAGGACAGGGCACATGAACTACCGCTCAACTTCCTAAACCTCACACAGTTTCCTTGCAGGACACCACTAAAGCGATGGTAGTACAGGTATTGTGTTTATAATTGACCATGGTGTGACGCTATTAAAAATAGGTAAAGTTTGTTTTGTTTACAAGGCAAAGTTAGGACTTCAAAGACCTCTCTACCACTCAACCTTGACTTTTACCTAGTGTATCTTATAGTCACTTTACAAATGTAAGAGGTGGCTGCAGGGGTAGAATTTACACTAGCAGAGTAATGAGCTCTGGAGTCACGCATGGTTCCAAATCGCTCTCGCTACGGGACCGATCTCAGGGTGTCATTAAAAATTCCAGTGTAATTAGGCTTGGTGTAGGATTGAACATTAGGATTCTTAAGAGATTGGTAGTCAGAAAATTGTATGAGGACCCTTTAAACTGTTATACACCCTAAGTTGACAACAAAATCTCTTAAGACATGCAAATCTTGGTCACAAGAGCAGATTACTTTACATCCATTAGTATTTTTCAATGATCTGTACATTAGTTCAGTTGTCTATGGTCAATGCCAATAGTGAATCAACTTGACTCCCATGTGCCTGTGGTGATCTTGCAAACTATGTCAATGCTAAGTTGCAATAGGTGTTATCAATAGGTGCAATACAGGGTCATCGAAAAAGAATGCCGGGATTTCAATTAAATTCCAAAAAAACTATTTAAGATATTTTATTCATTTTATAGTGAAAGTGTACAGGGGAAAAGGAAGTTTTTCTTGGTACCTCAGTAAGTTTCAATGTGGGCTCCATTTGTTGCCCAGCAGACATCAAGTCTATAGTCGATTGGAGTTCAAGCCTTCTTCGAGCTATTGATTTTTTTGAACTCCTAACACAGGACTGGCGGATGCGTTCGACATTTTCCTCAGAGGTTCTCGGCCGGCCTGTTGGGTGACTCATTATTGCGCAGGTCACGTGGCCGCTATTTGCCCTCCATCCAACAACGTGTTTATAAAATCCCGGCATTCTTTTTCGATGACCCTGTATATGTGGTTATGCTATAGGTGTTTATGCAATATTGAATAGGTGTTATGTTGTGGTTTAAATAATTAACCAGTCAGCAAACCAATTTGGATTTGTTTCAAAGTCAAATCTTTTTATTGCATAAGATACATCAGTGTATATTGCAATCGTCATTTAACATAAATTCTTAGATCTAATTCATAAATTTATACAATACAAATATACTGAATAAAACCCAAACTAATCAAGTCTCAGTCAGATAGGAATTCATCCACACTATAAAATTTCTTTTCTATCTGGAATTTTTCAAGCGAGGGAGGAAGGAAACTTCGGTTCTAGGGTCGATTCTCGAAGGCAACTTGATTAAAAACATAGCTCCAGCCTATAGCGTGCCCCGTTGGGACAAAGCCAATTGATGTCTGGGAGTGCGGAGATTAGCTCCGTAGCGTAGGTCGGAAACCTATGACCTGATCCAACAGTTTCAATATGAGTTTGTGAACTGATTGTGGCACTTACGACTTTGAAGGTGTAAAGGGACGGAAACGTTAAAAGATTTTGCCGCTTAAAGACACCTCTACAGGAACTCAAGGGAGGAAGTCCACTAATAATTTGTATTTCTCTCTTTTGCTCAATGAAAACTTGATGCGAACGAAGATTCACCCCACACCTCTACTCATAGGACATCAATGATGAAAAACAACCATGGTATACCAGTAGAAGGTGTTTTGGATCTATCAAGGGGTACAATGTCCTGAGAGCAAAATGTTGCGGCTAAGCTTACCGCAGAGATTGGAAATGTGGGCACACCAAGTAAGAACGGAGTCGAAAGTCAACCCCAAAAACTTGGTGGTGTGTATCTGTTTTATTCCAAAACCGTCAAGTTACTTTATTGAACTTTATAGAAACTTCAAATGGCAGCACAGTCAAGCGACTCGCTGTTAGTACTCCTGTAGTAAGAATAACATACCTTCTGGCCGTGGCTGTTTGCCTGATCTTATTGACAATAACTATCAGATTAGTTAAAAAAGAAATTGGGTGATGTGATTATCAATCTCACTCCAGGCATGCTATTTTGAAATTATTTTTATAATGATAGCCGATTACTAATTCTATAGAACATCTCTTTTCCTACACACTTCTTCAAGTAAATGCACTTCCTGTCGTGACTCTTGCTATTCGACTGTCTGCACAGGGCGCTGTTGATATTGGGTTTCTTCTATGGCTCTTGTTCTTTTTATTGTCACTTCTGCTATAGTAGTGAAGAAGCTTTTTAAGTGTAGGGCCTACTATTAAAAATACTAAGAAGCTAGTTATGTAGTAAAACTTGCAGTAAAATAACACACTAAGCCGAAGGCTGAATCAAGGATGTTAGCAAAGCAAATTAGAGTAACAAATTGGAAAGGAAATTTGATCCACTCATGCCAGCAGCGCTTTAGCGCTTACCTGCGAGTCAGCTTGGATTAATTTGCTAATTTAAAGTTGTGTTGCTTTCAAATTTTTAGGCAATTTTCCTTTGTATAATAACATATTATTTGGTAATATGGGTCTTCACATATACGCCTAGATAATGCCGTAGGCTACATTTAATTTGTATTAGAAGCTTGTACATTATTAAATTTAAAAAAAATAGTAAATAGACAATGGTAATTTTTCCAATCATCCCAAATCTAGGCAAAATACAAAACAGAATTTCCTCTAATTACATAATTATAGACATAGAGTTAGGCGTAGTTTAACCCCAACTGATAAATGTTCTGTATTAAAATGTATACAAATATAATGACATAGTACCCTTAGACAAAATTTGATTTATTAGCACCGGTTTACAAATATTTTGTTTTAGAAATGAGTACTTGTAGCCCAAAGATGACTTAGGTTGAAACCGCCAATAAATCAAATTTTTTGAAAGGGTACTATGTTGTTTATATTTGTACACATTTTATTATCCCAAGTAACCCTCATTTGTGAATCATCTACTAATAATTATGTTCTGTCTTGTTTCAGAAATTGTCCTCAGTACACCTAAAGTTGGATAGCTGTTAAAGAATTAATGATGTCTGAATTATCACAGGAAAACTCCTAAGTCAACCCAAGAGAAAGAAAAATGTTCCTTTCATTGGTTGACATGTTCATTGATGTTGTGGAGCCAGATATTATTCAAATGATACTCAGAGTAGAAGCTGGGACTGTAAGTAGTGTACTAGCGTATCATTAGTTTATAGAACTTTAACTATCTGAAATTGTCTCCATAATGAAAAGTTTGACCTACTTAAATACTCACTCAAGATAGGGTTTATTGTTGTTTTACTAAATATTGCCTATGTAAATTCTCATTGGCTGAGATTGATCGTCAGTGTTAAAGTATGTACATAGGAATCCTGTTTTCTGGACCAAATGGGATCAGACTTTCTTCAATAACAAACAAATTGATAATAATAAAGCCATATATTACAGAAAATATAAAATTAAAAATAAACATAAATAAAAATTAACTTTACCCTGTTTTATTGGAAATTACATATAAGTACAGTAGACGCTCGCTCGAACGGACCTCGCTCGACCGGATTCGGGATAGTCCGATCACCCTTGGTAAAAATTAAAATAAACAAAACATATTATTTTGTTACATACAGTATTTTTTAACATCAAGGTTAAACGCTAGTAATTTAAACAATATTTAATGACAATATAATGCACTAACGTCACGTTGACAATACCGAGCTACGCAGAAACGCAACTGAGTTCTGAGTTTTAATCGATGCTGGGGTTGTCAGGATACACCGGCAGACTGGAGCAGGGAGTGGATCGATAATGTCAGGCTATCTACTGCGACGGGCGACTCACCCTCCCCGCCTGACTGTCACTAATGTAAACAACAGTGAGTCACCTGCAGCTGATTCGTGATGTGATGTCTGTATTGTGATAACTTGTGTTAGTGTGTGTGATTACGATGGCGGACAAAAAGCTAAGAGAGTGTTCATTCGTATGGAGGAATTTTATTCAAATTAGAAACTTTTTTTACTGTAAATATGAATTGTACATAAATTGTGAAAATACAGTATTTTGAACAAAATAAATACATTGTTGAACGTTAAATGTGTTTTATTTCAGAAGACCTTCAGTGTGAGTACTGCCTACAAGAGTGAGTGGTTTTAAGTGTGTGACTTAGCTAAACACGCCAGTAACCGATCTGTACCTCAAATTATCTTGAGCCTATTTTTATCGATCCTAATGCACCAGGATATGCTTATTAGTATCCTCGACGTCCGGATTTTTCAAACTGACCACCCTTCCGCCACATTAGTCCGTTCTATCGAGAGTCTACTGTACACAAAAGCACATTTTATCACAATTTTGTTATGTGACAAAAATATAACTATAATGCAAAATACAGTTAATACACTTTAATAGCGTTTGCATATTGGTTACTTAAATGTATTGCTATGACATAAATATATTGGAGGACTTGACATGTGGCTGGAGGACTCATAATTGGGAGATTCAGAACCGCTGGACTCCATCAAATGTTATGTACAGTACTAGCTGCGAGTACCCGCGCTAGCTTGCAAAAAAAGGTTGCCAAAATATATCCTTAGAAAAACCATTTGTTTTGTCTGTTAGTCCACCATCTTTTCCTTTTAAGTGTTGGCTACTTTGTGAGAGTCATAGTTACTTCCACCGTTCCGGCCGTTTTTAAAGCCCGCTTTGGTATTTTGAGGATGTTATATGAACACAGTGCGTGATTAGCTTAACCCTTAAACAAAGTTTCACCATAGTTTCAGCCGATTTTGACTTAGGCTATAAGTGGTCCAAAATGCCTAAGAACATTTTCAGAGTCCCTTGTCATTTAATTTGTGGATGTTGCATGGATATGAATTATACCTAAAGACAAACTGAGTAATGGGCTAAATCCTTAAACAAAGTTTCACCGCTATAGCTTCAGCCGATTTTGAGTTACAAGCAGTCCCATATGCCTTAAAAACGTTACAGACAGACGGACAGGATTTTTCTCTGTCAGTTACGTCTCGCCAGTTGTGACTCGCGTCCGCGTAAGAGGAAGTGTTTATTTATTTATTTCAACGAAAAAAACCAGTTATACAAATTATAATCAGTTGACAACAGTGAACAATATGGGAAGTGATATAATGTGAATAGCGATAATAATAAAAGACACGTGTGGCTTAAACAAGCCATCATCTCGGCGAGTACATCAAAACAAAATATTATTATTACTAAAATACAGGCAAAATCTAGGTTAAAATTGGTTTTTTTGTTATAGCTCTTAAACGAATTAAGATACAAAATTGTGTTTAATACAAAAAATGTTCATATTAAAATTATCTTTACAATAATATGCAACATATATCTTGCTTTTTCATCTTTTGACTTATTCATGTTAAAAGCAACTTCAATGTTTACATCGATTTTCAGGTAAGAAATGTTTTGAAAACATGGTTGTACAACATACTATTAAAAGCTCTCACAAATCAGAAAAATAATACTAAACCCATGTACAATAGGACCCACCTTTGTATTTAAAAATCTCGAAGTTTTGACCCCGAGAGTTTCAGTATTGACACACCCTGTATACTAAGAATCTTAAAAATATTTTTCCTGTAATATCCATGTGCACGACTGAGAATAAAGTTTGTTTCATCTTTCTAGCTCTAATAGTACTCCTGTAAACTGTTTAGATGAAGTGTCATCGTACACCGGTATATTTTAGCCATACACAGCCATATAACTTGATCTAGTACATGTACAAAATGGATGTTTGGTTCTGTCTGAGATCGGCCAACCTGATAATGGCTGCCGGCCTCCATTGAAAATGCACTCAGCACGGATATAGGGGGGAGAGGGGTTGTTTACTTGGAATTGCTCGCCACTAGTTCCTTATCTTATCCTCACCACAAGTAGAGTACACACCCTGCTGCCACATCATCTATGTATTGCCCTTCATATCTGCGTACGTTACTTCCGCACTGTTCCAGTGTACTACAGCATTCAAACACACAGTTTCTTACATTTAAATATAAAATATTAGTCGCTCAAACTCAATATATGACTTTTATAAGGTCAATATATGATAAATCCATCAATATATGCCTAAAATCTGCTTAATCCAAATTTTCGCTAATCCGAACAGGGTTCGGTCCCAACTAGTTCGGATTAGCGGGACTCTACTGTTACATCAAGCTTAAAAGATCCGTTTTGTTTAAAAAAGTGCCTGATTGTGTGCAACAATAAATTACTAATTAAAAAGAAGTTTTATGCTAAGGCCCATTCTCCACGAACGGGTAAAACGCACCGCTTGCCAGCATCTGAACCGCCAGTAACAGAACCAATGAGTTTAAATGGAGCCGCCTCCACGAAAGCAGGTTGCCGGTCAGCGGGAGGACGCTGGCTTACAACCGGTGAACCCCTGCCATTCTCCACGAGCGTTTTGGCCTGTTCACCCCCTCATCACTGCCATCAGTATACTCGATACTGGGCGGCAAACAGTCGCTGCCTGCCCGCTGCGGAGTATGGAAGAGCAGTTTGCTCGCAGGTTGGTCGCCGCTTGCGGCGCTCAATCAACCGCCGTGGAGAATGGGAAAAATTTTCGAGCGGGAGCGCTGGCAAACAGTCGCGTTTTACCCGCTCGTGGAGAATGGGCCTAAGAGAAATATTTTAATACAACTCTTAAGTTGTCAAACATCACAATCAACAAATTGTTTATTTTATTGCTATAGCAACCACTAGGCATTTTAAAACACATGACAATAAATAATTAATAACATAGATTTAACACAGATTGATTAACCTCTAGCACAAATAATTTAGATGCTACAAGTATGGTTGATATTGGATTTATTACTGATACATATGTACATTATTTTGCTAATGAATATTTTTTTGTTTCAGTGAATTCAGCAGTAGAAGATATAATGATTATATCTAACAACTTTCCAAACAAAAATAACGACAATCTTATGAAATCAAATGCTATAAAAAACTACAGAAATCCCACTAATATCACATCACATAGTGAAAAGAAAGTACCCAACATAAAGAATTCAACGGTTAGTATGGATAAAGTTAACAAGCAATTTGGAGCAAAACCAAAATATCAAGAAATGCACAAATCTACTAATTTACAAACTTCAGAAAAAAGGAAATCAAACTGTCAAACCTTTTTGGAACAGTACAATGATATTAAAGGTAATTCTTCAGCATATGAAAGAACTTTAATGCTGATAAGAGAAGGTGTGAAATTGATGGTGATTTTAAGAGGGCCACCAGGAATTGGTAAATCGTTCTTAGCAAAACAAATTTTAAACCAGACATGTTCAGATTTGCCAAACTATAGGAGACACATTTTTAGTTCTGATGATTTTTTTATATCAAACAATACTTATTTATTTGTTCCAGAGTTGTTATCTGAAGCTCATAATTGGAACCAAAGGAACGTTTCAAAAGCGATTAAAGATCAAGTAAGTCCTATCATTGTGGACAACACCAACACTCAAGCTTGGGAAATGCGAGTGTATGCAGACATGGCTGTGTCAGCCGGCTATGATCTGGAGATAGTGGAGCCGGATAGGTTGGGAACTATAAAAGAAAGTGAATTAGCTAGGAGAAATATTCATGGTGTTCCCAAAGCCAAGATAAGAAATATGATTGACCGTTACGAAAAAAATATAACCCCACATTTGTTACTAATGCGATTTCACTTAAGATATTCATTACCAAATATGCCACCACAACCTACTCGTACTTCCAAATGGAAAGATAAATTAAGCAATCACAAAAATAATAAACCGAAGAAAAGGTGATTGAAGGTTTGGAAAACCTACAGTTGAAAGCAATACCTACACAAACAACAATGAAAAAGCAAAAGAGTCATTACAGTTTCAAAATCTTGATATATGTCCAAACTCACCCTCCTCTAGTTTTCAAGGTGAATCAGATCAAAATAACCATTATTTGCATTGTAATGGAATATCCAAACAAAATCACAACTCCCTGGCCATTCCGGGAAAAATTTCAGACAACTGCAAACGATCTTCCAAGGAAAAATTGCCCTGAGAATTGTCAGAGTGACTTTTATCAGCAACAAAGATATTCAATGACAAGGACTTGAATGGTTACAGAGTGTTTGATGAGGGTTTGTCAAATCCCATCCAGAAAAACAACCTCAAAGTAAACTTGAAGAATGGAGACTTGCATGATTTTACAACAGCTTTGAAAGCTGAAGTTAGTCAATCTAAAAGTGGGAACGACTTTAATCCTAAATCTTTTGACTGGATGGCTGAAACTAATAAACTTTTGTCAGCTGCTGGAGGATCAGTCTCTACTAGTAAAGAAGCTCAAAAAGAAACAAGAGGAGTTGACAACTCTATAGAACACTCTAGTTTATTTGAACACAAAGGGGTTGTTCATCAAGACAAGTCTAATATAAAGATGTCCGTTGAAAAGTCCAATGATGTTGAAATAAAACACAACAGAGGTGAACAGTTATCTCTGAACATTGACACATTAGGGGCCAATAAAACTGTACAAGGTAAACCAAAATGGTTACATGGAATGGTTACTTACGAGGAAGAGGACACATCCTGGGACTATGTTTTAATCACCCATGAGAACACTTACATCTATCAAAGAACTCTATCTAATACTTTGCCAAAAAGATCTTCAATAAAAAGTGTGGCATTTAGTGAAACAACGAGTCCGGGTGGTTCAAAAGGTTATGAGTCAGCAGAAATTCTTCCTCTTTCCAATACTCAGGAAGAACAAGAGCTAAATTCAGTAAATGAAACGTACATCAAGACAAATGAAAGTAATACTGTAATAGATATTAAAACCGTGCCAATTGTTGGTACTTTCATTAATACTGAAGCAAAACCTGTTGAACTTAAACAAAAAGGACCAGAGGAAACTGAGAACAATTTCCCTGTTGACAGCGACAAGGAAGTGGTGAGTGAAGAGTCTCAAATGTTCAAAATAAATTATCTTGACGAAGTGGCAGAAAATATCAGGAATATACTTGAAAACAATGTTGAGAAAACTGTCTTTAACAGTTCATCAAATTCTTTTGCTGAAAATAAAGACTTAAATGCAATATCTGCTAGTCAGAGCTGGAACACAAAAAATACAAATTCTAATGCTATGGAAGAAATTGAAAAATTGGAAGCATCTAACCCCAAACCACCTCGAAATCTACTTAGGCAAGCTGTTGGAAACATCAAACCACATGAACAAGAAACAAAAGAGTCCCCAGATTGCTTTCCCACGTGGGACACAGTTTCTAATCCTCTTGAGCACTGGCTAAACAAAACAGAAACGGAGGTAAAGGACAAAACCTTCAGAAAATTCAAACATTTTACCTCAACGAATTAAACTTTCCAACACTCTAAGGGATTCTTCTACTAACACTAACTACCTGGATTTTTCTCTTACCACTCACTTGAACCCTACAGGAGTCAAAGTACTGTTGGGGAATCCTCGATCTATAACTGATTTTGTGTCCACAGTCAAAGCTGAGATGCCTCAAACATTGCTTCTTGAGAAGAGTACAATGACAGGTGAAGAAATATCTGACCACAACGAAACCACTGACATCACTCAAATAAGCTTGCTTTTTCCACACATTCCAAAGAAGTGTATTCTAGAAATGGTGGATAGATGCCAAGGGAACATGGATTGGGCTGTAGACTTACTTTTGGACTCGGAACACAGTGTTTATACTGAAAATTGTGAGGAGTCTGACGAGTCCAGTGATGATGATGAAGAAGAGGTTCAGTTAATTGAAAATTCAACTGCTTCTATGACAGAACCAGCAAGGTGTAACTCTGAAGAACATGATGAGTTAAAGAAAATGATTGAATCCTCTGTAGTTTTTGACAAGTCACATTATTCCGATCAAGTACTAAAGGTGATAAAAAGGAAGCGCCCAGAGTATTCAATCATGATTGAAAATAATCAATCAGAAGAAAGAATAAATCCAAGTGAATCAATTGAACAAGATCACATACCGGATCAGAATGTTGTCGACAGTGAGGAAGAAATTGATGATTTAAGTGCGAAGTTCAAGTGAATGTGACACTGATAATGAAAAGGAGTACATGGAACTAGTTGTTAATAATGATATTTTATTGCAATTACAACAGAAGTTTGGAAGCTCCAGTTTACCTCGAACTAAAAGTAAGTACGTTGTTCTGATTTGTTTTAGTTGTAGACCAAAATGTAGTTAACACTTTGAAGCCTGGGCCAATTTCTTAAAAATTACAGTTCTGCCTTTTTTTAATTTTACTTATGCCGTAAGAAAATGGAATGCCGTTACTTGCAATCCCTTAATAGAAGTGTAATAGACCCAAAAAACAACAAAGAACGTGTCCTCCTCTGTACAAAGCAAAAAGTACAGGTGTTTTGAGCAAACTATATTAAACTCCTTTACGCCGTCAACTTCCACTCGTGCCGGTCTCCGTTTTATTTAAGGTGGGCCCTCCCCATCGCTAAACCACACCTAAGTGAACTTGAAATGGATTTCTCTCGCTGTAAGATTTGATTCAGCAAAAACCGTGTAGCCTAAATCGTTAGGTTAGCTGGCGCTTTATACAAGTGGTCACACGGCCATTCTCACACCTAGTAGAAGCTGTCTTCATAGTACGCTGTACAAGCTTGTGCGGAACACTAGCGCTCTAGTAGGAATCATGGTAACTACTTAATAGACGCCCGAGCAGGACTCGACTTCAGCTTTAAAGTGTTAAGTGCTGATTAGAAAATATATTAAATCAAATAATTAACTTTGAATTCAAGAAATATAAAGGTCTATCGGCTATCAACAAACTTATTATACACAATGTTTGCAAACTCTCTGTATGCAGGGTTGTTCCTTGAGCATTATCTCATGTAAACATGGGTCCAACATACGTTGTTATCACCTTAACTGTCATTTTGTAATTTTAATTTAAAATACTAAACTTATTTATACATTGGTTTTATAGGAAACTCAGCTTGAGCTGTAGGCTTTTTACTAAGAAGAAATTTGCTCACTATAGTTAAGAGGTGGTTAAGTTTTGCTAATGTTACAAATTTCCACCTATTTTAGCTGAGAACTAAAGAAAACAAATAAAATATTAAGAAAACTCTATTTAATTTTTTGTTTGAAAACTTAGAAACACTTGAGGTTTGTTTAAATGGTCTTCTTACAAAAAGAGATCATTAATGTTTAGAAATCAGAAATCTCTTACAGTTTAACCCTAAATGAAAGTAATTTCAATTTGCTAACTGTGTTCCAAAAAATAAGCAAACAATCACACTAATTCGATTTCTTTTGGAACACATTCAGAAGATATTCCATTACATCAGCATTGTAAAAACTAATAGCAGGCAGCTTAGTAGTTTACATTTTAACCCTCGTTTTCTTTTTGTTTTAAGCTTATAATAAATTTGTGACAGCTATTATACAGAGGGGTGCAAAAGTAGGTGTACAGTAATGAAACATTTTATAGAAAAAGTATATTTATTCATACAAAACCAAACTTTTCCAATTTATTTGAAGAGTATTAAGAAACCTAATTGTGTACTTGACAAAAACACTCACTCTCTTTTGTTGAATACAAATACTGTTTGCCTTCATATTCTCAATGGCCAGCAAAATCTCTTGATCTGACTCCTATGGATTATTTCTTTTGGGGAGTCATCAAAGACAAGGTCTTTTCTAAGAAACCTCGTGGTGTTAAACGTATGGTAGAAATCATTCTCCAAGCTTGCCAAAACATACATAAAAATAAAGAACTCTGCCGAAAAGAGTGTTTAAGCGTAACTTCAAGGTTACAGCATCGTGTTGAATGTGAAGGCAAACAGTTTGAATACAAACAGGAGTGAGTGTTTTTGTCAAGTACACAGTTTTAAGAGTTAATTTAAATTTCTTAAAACTCTTGAAGTAAATGGGAAAAATTTGGTTTTTGTATGAATAAATATACTTTTTCTATAAAATGTTTCATTACTGAATACCTACTTTGGTACCCCTCTGTATAATACTGAAACAAACACACGATTATAATAATCATTACTTAGACGGATCACTTGCTGACAACTGATGTGTCCTAGATATAACACCTCTTGTGAAGATTCCAGTGTCATTGGCTCGACAACTCCATGGATATATCATGGATTCATTCCAGTCGGAGATGGATCAACAGCAAGATATCATTGAAGATGCTATTATGAGAGGTATGTTTACTTTTGTTTTTATGGTCAAATCAATTCTGAACAAAAATTTGGCTTTGTGTCACAAGATAATTAATTTGAGTCAGTTATGTATAAAATCCTACAAATACCAACTGTTTCTCATCATTACAACTACTCATCATGGAACTACAATTACTGTACCCTTATGATTTTACGTCATAGAAGCCCAAGGGAACTCTAACACCTGTTTGCAGCCATATGCAATTGTTTGTCTAGTTTAAGGCCAAATAGTTTTAGGTGTGCAACTTGTTTACTTTTGACAGCAGGCCATTATCAGACTATGGTCTTTATTCTTCTAAGGTTAGTGCCGACAGAGTGTGACTAAACTCAGCTAACAAGAGTCCCAATTAAGTTAGATGTCTGTAACGACATTAATCATGAGTCTGCTCAGGCTGCAGCAACTCTAGCACCCTTTTAGCAAACCTGGATCTGAAAGAATCTTCTGCGATCTAGCTAGACACGAAGATATTTCAGTTTGTTGGTTGGCTGGATTGGTTCACGAAAGTTAATATCCACCAGAGGCCTCCTTCTGCCAGTACAATTGCCTCAGTCTTCTCTGGTGCCAACCTTAACACATGGAGTTGCAGCCTAGCATCCACCTGACCGATTGCTCTGATGGCCTTTGTTATTAGAAGGTCTTCTGTCCTTGCAGTAATGATCAAGGCCACATCGTTGGCATAACCAACCCAATATACATTAGAGTCTCGATAATCCGAGGTAATTGGGGCTGATGGTACCTTGGATTTTGAGAAACTCGGATTACACGGAAAACAGAGACAGAAAGGGTTTTCAATGTATTAATAAGTCATATTTAATTTACATAAGTATTACAAGTACATATACATAATACACGGTGGCCACAGAAGTAGCTTGATAAAATTCACGCATATTTACCGGTTTGTTCCCAGCAATATACACATTTTCCCGGTGCACTTCCACTGTAGCAGAGGACCGTTTTACGCCCTCAGTCTGCACCAATCCTGGTTTAAAGTCCGCGACCCTTCCCGACCCCGGTACGCTTTCAGACCCGTGTTAGACCCGGTTTGTTCCGATCACCTTTTTACGCCCGCGGTACGTTCCGTTCGCCTTTTTAAACCCCACGATACATTCCGAGAGCCGTTTGTTACTCGCGACACTTTCCGATCGCTCTTTTACTACTCTGGAGACCTTACCGGAGACAGTGACAGGAATTGCGACACTGTATCATCTATTATTAGTGAAGAGCGTGAGACAGGTTCCATTGACCTTGACTCAGAAAAATCAATACAGTACTGTACTTACTCAACAGCTGTCTTGTAAACAGCGTGCCACTCATAAATATGCAGGCGCTTACGTAAATTGAAGGCGCTATCGAACTCATAAAAAAACGTTACGAGTACAGTACAGTAAAATTTTTTTTAAGGGTACCTCGGATTACACGGAGGCTTGGATTACCGAGGCTTGAATTATCGACACTCTACTGTACTCTAGTGGGCAACACTCCGTCATACAATTTGAATTATGTTCCCTAGGGTTGGCCCTAATATTGAGTTCTAGGAAACGCCACTCCACACTCCTGTCCTTAGAGTATTATTGGATCAGATCAACTCGTGGAGAGATGGTTCTTTACTCCTCCTCTATTCAGCATATCAAGGAGCTCTGCTATAACATGCATTAAGAATATCTGAGGTTTTTAGTGTTACTGCTAGATTGAGCTCTGTGTTTCTCCTCCAAATTACCGTATTAGCAGCAAATTAAAGGAATTTGTATGTGGTACTCATTGTGGTGTGGTAAGTGAAACATTTAATTATTATTGTACATAAATAAACATTGAATATTATTTGTTTAGACGAAGAAATCGCAAAACTTCTTCAGTATGATGAAGAGCAATGCTTGGAGCCTCAGTTACAAGAAATCATAGACATGGAAATCGCTTTGGCAATGCACAAAGCAGATCAGGTATTTAGACAAAAACTATCATCTTATAATTTACTGGTTTGTTCAAAATATTCTGTACAAAATATTGTGTTATAATAATACTATAACTGAATAAAGAGTTTTTGATCTTAATTTATTTATTGAAAAGTCAGATTACAATATTGTGTTGACTTTGAATATGAAAATATGAATGATAAATGATACAATATTGGTGAAATGAGAGTAAATTACAATATAAGAGTGAGTGATGGACATAAGCCACTGGTGAACATACAATACTTCGTAGTTTAGTCTATTTTCTAATTATTGTTTTATTTGAATGAATATTTTAGATTATTGGTAAGTGAGCAGATTCTGCAATAAACTTTGCCACAGAGTAAGGAGCTTTAATCAGCAAATACTCTTTTAATTTCTTTTTGAAACAAGTCAATTGTGGCAGGGATCATTTTATCTCATATGATTGCAATCTATGGCTATCTTGTCTAAATGTTGAATTTGAGGACGTATAATAAAAGTAAATATCTTGGCTCTTTAATAAATTAAATTTTGAAACACAATATAATACAGTTTCAAGAATATATGAGGAGGCTAATGTAAGAATTTTAAAATAATCTCTACACGATGTTCTTGATGATAGATTGCAAATAACTCAAACGGCCGATTTTTGGAGGATAAATGCTCTTAACAATTTTGTTTCAGCACAGCCACCCCAAAATATAATTCCATAAGACAAATGGGATTGAACTACTCCATATAGACTACTTTAAGAGCATGTATGGAACATAGATCTCTCATCTGTCTTAATAGAAATATTCAAGAAGACATCTTTCCACAAATATGGTCAATTTGGCTGTTCCAACATAAGGCTTTGAGAGAGAGAGAGAGATATGCTTTATTACATCAGCGTAGAGCTTAGAAATAGTGTCAACAATAAAAACATTTAAATAACTAATAACAAGAATGTGATAAATAAATAAATGTGTTATGATGAAGTGTATAACATGTTTATGATGTGTTGCCAAGGTGCCTTCTTCTGCATCGGATAATGAACTCCTCCATGTTGTAGATAGGTTCCTCAGCCATCCACTGTTGTAGTCTTCTCTTAAGTGTCTTTGTGTCACTGCATTTGATTCTTGCTGGAAGCATATTGAACAAAGCAGCTCCGGCATACGATGGCTTCTTGGAGAATCTTGCTGTCTTGTGGACTGGAAGGTTGTAGTCAGTGCCACCCCTTGTGTTGTGTCCATGAACATCAGCATTTTTCAGCAGTCTCTGGCCAGAAGAGAAGGTGATGACTTCACAAATGTAGATAGCTGCTACTGGTAAGATTTTGAAGGTTTTGAAAACTTCTCTGCAGTTGTCTTGTTGTTGTAGACCTCCCAAAATCCTCACCGCGCTTCTGAAGAACAAAGACTCGCTGGATGTTTTCTTTGGTGGAGTTCCCCAAAGGGTTATCCCATGTCTGATGTGAGATTCTACAAGTGCACGATATGCTGCTAGCGTGAAGGCCGGAAGTTGCAACGCTGTCAATTCTTCTCAGTGCAAATATTGAAGAGCTAAGCCTTTGACAGAGCTGACTGACATGGACGTCCCAGCGAAGCTCTTGGTCCAGAATCAGTCCAAGATGTTTTGTGAACTCAGTTGGCTGAATGTCAAGGGGACAAGTGATGTCATCTTTATGGTTTCCAAAGATGACCTGCTGAGTTTTACTCTCATTGAAAACAAGGTTGTTATTGGCACAGTACTCCATGGCTTTACTGATCGAGATGAAGTTGTTTATCTCCAACGCCTGAGATTCCTTATCTCTGGTCAGAAGTACTGACCAGAGATAAAGTACCCTTACTTTATCAATATACAGCCCTAAAAATTTTGTACAATCAAATTTGTTAATTATATATTCTCCTAATGAGACCAAGGCCTTGTCATTGTTCTTCCAGTACGGTAGTTCAAATTAAAATTTATACAGCTACTTTTTCCCGGATTTGTTTTGAGGTTTAAGTTTTTAAAATACTGGACACATGCATTTAAATTTGTATTACTCGATATTTCTAGTTGTTAAATTGTTGGGTAGCTGAAATTCAATATTGTATCGTCAGCCTAGTTGCTAAATTGTTGGGTAGCTGAAATTCAATATTGTATCGTCAGCGTACTGAACAATGCCTACAGAATTGTCTACAGTATTTTTACAACTATTAATGTACAATGTACATATTAATTAATAATTAATTATGGGTCCAAGGATGGAACCTTGAGGAACACCAAATTTTAATTGTACTAGGTTGGATATTGTATTACTGATAGCTATCTGTTTTCTATTGGATAAATAGCTTTCCAGTTTTAATTTAACTGTAATGAAAATTAAAAACTAATTTAGTTTTATGTTTAACACTAGTAGAATCTCTCTAAAATGTTTATGGTTTCCAGGAAGAACTCCACGAGAACAACGAGAACACAGTGGCTGCCAGATTGTCACAGAACATTCTGTTTGAGAAGTTTCCTCGTGTGGACTGCAAAGTGCTGGTGGACATGTTGAAGGTGCACAACTATTCCTTGCACGACACCATAGCCTCCTTGACTCTGGCTCTGGACCAACCAGCCCAGCAGGGCTCTTCCTCCCAAACCTTACCGGTAACAATAACAACTATATGTGTGCCTGGTTCACCTTGATACTGGGGTACCATTAATTTATGGCTTAACTTATGTAAACACTTTCAACCATACCGCCTGTAGACCTATTATTGGCTGGTTGTTTTTGGTTGAGACATTTTAAAAAGCCTTTCTCCTCTTTAGCTGTAGTATAACTACACAATTTCAACTTTCAAATTTTTAAAATTCTCTGTTAACCTTCAATAGTTTTAAGGGGTGTGCGAGTATCATTTTTTTAGTTCGAGTCGAGTTTTTTTAAAAAAGCTTGAGTTTTTGAGTTGAGTCGAGTATTAGCGTATAGGTATTAAAAAACAAGCTCACTATGGAATTTTCTTGACAAATTTTATTATTGAGTTTAAATTAATTAAATATGAACATACACTCAACTCTCGATTATCCGGGATAAAGTCGGGTTAAGGCTTCCCGGATACGAGAAATCACGGATAACCCGCAAATGTCAAAAAACAGCGCTGGAAGGGGGAAATGAAATATTTACGATAATATACAGACTATCAATTACAGTATATTTAAGTAACAGAAATGTACCTAAATAATCGAGTCTAAGACGCATCCATAAATTTCCCCTGAATATACGGTAAAAAACTCTACACCCTCGTATAAGACGCACCCCCGTTTTTTATAATGTCAACAGCTAGAGGGCTATGATTTGTCAGGCCCCTGACCCCTCCTTAGCAACCAGTGACGTAATTGCCAGCTGCAGCTGTCAAGAGGTAAAAGCAGAACAAAGAATGCATCACGATTGCTTTCCCTCACTCATCCCAAACCCCGCCCTGCTAGGTCCACCACTATGCCCCTCCCACAGCACAAGAAATGTTGTAAACAAGGATCAGCAAGGAGGAGATAAGGAAGGCAGGTAGAGAGATAAAGGACCACCTGGGGACTGGGGTCTGGTGAGGGACTATTTTTTGTAGACAGTTTTTGCAGTCATCTTTTATTTACCATAATCTATGTACTAGACATGACGTACATTTTTACTTCTGTTGAATTGTCAACACCACGCGTTTACGTTTGGTTACGTTTTCTGCACAATACAAGACAATGCACTTGTCACAAGGTCAGTCACGCCACTTGTATACAAAGACGCAACACGACTAATTATTGTGAAGGGTCAGTGTAGGTGTGCGCCGTGCGGATGTGAGGGCGCGGTGCGCGGGGTGAGTGAGTCAGACTGCTCATCTGTCTTCCTCTACAGTCTATTACACGCTCTTTGCGCTTGTGGATCGCGGTGTTATACTGTATGTTCACTTGCTGCCGATCTTGGTGATTTTATTTTCCTCTCCTGAACGTTTCCCGGTTAATCTACAACGTGGTTAATCAGATCCCGGTTAAACAAGAGTTGAGTGTATATATATATATATATATATATATTTATATGACATTAAAACCACACAAACAAAATTAAAGAAAGACTTTGTTAACGTTTAAACAAACAGTAAAAATCTAAACAAAACCAAAATAAAACATTAAATAAATTAAATCCACAAAAATTGACTTAACTTTATAACTTTCTGTTATATTTTCTGCACTTTTATCCCCAGAGCAGTAATTGTTTCCAAGGCTAAACCTTTATTTTAGAGATACCGCTCGGGATCTCGACTCTCGGTAAGGCCAAAATCAAACTCGGGTACCATAGCGGCGAGCGCCTTGATAAAATCACGACTTCGTTGGCGATTTCTTGACTCGGTGTGAAATCACAACTTGTACCGTTGGCGATTTCTTGACTCCCGCTAACACTCGGTAAAATCACGACTTGATACCGTTCGGCAAATTACTCAACCAAATTTCGAGCTTTGCTGATCAGCTCGAGCCAGTTCGGTATCGAGTACTTAACTTCGACTCAAAAATCGAGTACGCGACACCCTAATAGTTTTTAATTTGATTGTAAGTATATTAAAAATTTGTCTCTCATGTTTATAGTTTTAATTGCATGTGTAAAACAAACAATCTAAATGGTATTAAACAAGGGGGAAATATTATTTTATTTGAGTTAATTGTGAACTGTACATTAATATTATTATATTTTTAAAAATACCAAGGAATAATTATTTGGTTTACTGTTTAACTAGGAGTTGTTACCTTTGTGTTAACATCAGTAGAAGGGTACTGATTTTTATATTGTAACAAATCCAAGAAACTAGTGGTTGAGCTTTGTTTACATAGTATGCTGACAATTTTCACTGAGTTAAAGAACTATACATCAAGTTAATTTATTTACTAATCTGGACCGTAGTGACGTTGATAGGGGTGAAAAACACAAACCGTTTTATTAAGCAAAAATATACACTTTGTAGCTGCAGTTGTTTTGTTCAATTTGCACAAGTAGCACTGCCTTGTTCCTTCAATATATATTTTTCAAACAAGATTTGGAAGTGGCAAATCTGGCTATAACAGTATCAATGTAATAAAAGTAATTTTTCTTAGTTCTACGTAATTGCCCAAAGTGTGTGTTTCAGCAAGCTCGTGCTGGACTGCCTGTGAAGGATGCGAGTGAAGAGGCAGACAAGAAGCCAGAGTCTGGGGATATGTTGGACGAGGCTCAGTCTCACAGGGACCAGGCAGCGCCGTACTACTCACTGCGCTCCGAGTGCCTCAAGAAGGCTCATGAAGCAATCCGCTCTGGCAACAAAGCTGTCGCCACCTACTACTCTCAAATGGTATGTTCATCTAAAACTCTTAAGTTGTCGTAATGTGGCTGCTTCAAATCAGTGTTGGTTTTAACTTACGAGCAAAGCAACTTACAAAGTGTGATCAAAAAGCATACAAATTAGCACTACCAAGGTTGATTGGATAATTTGATAGCAAGTAGAAGTGCGGATAATTGGCGCAGTAGAAGTTAGAGATAGCCAATTGACGCTGTCTACATTGGAAGCTTTAGTTAGTAATGACGCCGGCCGCTTAAGCCTAAAACTTAATTTAATTTGATAGCAACATTAAACTATTTCTGTTTACTTTACTCAATACTGATAATACGAGGGAAATTTCAAACCACTAGCCTGCCTGATATGGTTACTATTATTATAAAATATGTCACATCAATATGTTATAAAATTGTAGTTTTGCCAAAATAAAACAAAAAATTTGCACAGAGCTTTTACCCAAATAAACATAGGAATAATTTACGTGCCGTTTGCAAAGATGCGATGTTCAAGAGTCAACTCTCTTATGTCTACTATAGTGACATCATATAACGAGTTCAGAATATTGTATGAAACTATTCTTATCTTAAAGATAATGAAATGAAATAGAGCTGTGCGGGAGCAGAATTTTGGGTCCGGGACAGGAACACGAGGGATTTTGCAAAAATCAGGGATTTGGGAACGGGAAAAGCTGGCAAATAGACATATTAAAAATATATTAACTAAAATTGAGTTTCTTCAATCAAATTATTTTGTTTATGACCAATTGGTTGTTTGTAGCTCGCATCACCGTGCAGTTTTAAAATCAAAATGTACATCACAACTATTACATAACCCACTCACCCTCACCCATTTACAATGAATAACACTGACTCACATAGCCCCAAACATTGCAAAAACAGTTAGGGAGAGTCGGGAGTATGAATCACAAAAGGATTGTAAACAAATGAGGCTAATTAAGGAGTGAGAACTGTTGATCAGAATGAGGAGGAGGTTGCTGCTGGCATCAGGCTTTGAGGAGAGTGTAGTGTTTGTTTGAGTGAGAGACTGTTGAGCTACCAGCGCACAGAGATGAGGAGTGAAGGCTAGAAATAGCATTTTCTCTGTATGCACATGATACAGTGGCATCAGGCTTTGAGGAGAGTGTAGTGTTTGTTTGTTATTTCATAATCTCATTTCTATTTACTCAATGATGAATTTCAGATGACAAATAATGTTTTTAGAGTTTTTATACTAGTTTTGAATTACAGTAAATCACAAAGGTTTTAGAAAATAAACATACCATATTGCAAGCTGGAAGGATCTAGTACAAATACAAAATGGATATTTGGTTCTGTCTGAGATCGTTATTAGCCAGCCTGACAATGGCTGCCAGCCTCCATTGAAAATGCACTCAGAACGGAAGTAGGGGGGAAAGGGGTTTACTTAGAACTGCTCTGCCACTAGTTCCTTATCTTATCTTCACCAGAAGTACACACTCACAACAATACTTGGAAGTACAAAACAAGAACTTCGTTGGAAAAACACCAGAAGTTTTTACTTCCTGCCCCGAAATTTCGGTACTAGGGGGAGGGGAACGGGAAATTATCTCAATCCTGTCCCGGTACCGGAAATCCGGGATCCCGCACAGTTCTAAAATAAAAATACTTTGTCATTGATTTCACATGATTGTAGATTGTATACAAAGAAACATTTTTAAAAGGGGATTTACAAATTGTGCCTAACACTGTGTTTCAAACTTGTACACGTAAGCATGCCCTAAAACTCTTGAAATATATAACTGAGCGTTACTTATTTGCTTTTGTTATTAAATATGTTTAAATACTTTCTAGGTAAAGTCCATACAATTGAAGCTTTATCTTAGTCAACTTAAACACATAAAAGATTTCAAGATTAATAATTGTTTGATTTTATGCCAGGCACAAATTCACAAGAAGAAGGTTGACGTTTGCAACAGCCGAGCGGCCGCATGTCTTCTGTCCAGTCACAAGAAAGGGAACACTCTGGACTTGCACTTCCTGCATGTGATGGAGGCGGAGGTCGTGCTGGACATGTTCCTGGACGAGATCATCTCGGACATCGGTCAGCAGCGACGGAGGCACCGGACTGTGTTCATCATCACTGGACGCGGCTTGCGTAGCAGAGGAGGCGTCTCGCGCATCAAGCCCATGGTCCTGCGCAAACTGCAGGCACGCAAACTCCAGTGAGTTGCAGTTGAATAAGGGTAGATGGGCTAGATATTAGACAAATACTAGAAGTTCTTTAACAGTTCAGCCCAGACATATACTATTTTCTCTAGAGACTATTTAAATAGTAAAAGTGCTGTGTGTTTTGAGACAGTAAGTGGTGAAAACATCAAAATCTTGAGAAATATTTGGTAAGGGATCAAACACAATAACTTATACAGAATTATCTTCATTAGCTCAATATTTGAAACAACATTTTTTCAACAAGAAGGATTCGGAATCAATACAAAATTTAACGGAATCAATCAAACACAATTCTTAGAATGGCAAAAGTAGTGTAATTGACTGAAGTAAAGAAAGCTTGTACACACTAACATTCAAATTGATCAAATTCTAGATGTTAAATATTATTTGACATTTTCTAAAGATGATTGTATAACTATTTCCAGGTATAATGAAGTGAATCCTGGAATGTTGAGTGTTTCGATCCAAGGCAACTCAACACTGAGCCACAATAATTGAGTAAGTAGACTTGCCAGCTGCCACAATTTAGTCCAAATAGTTTTCTTCGTGAATCATTAAAGAAGGTTATGTTTTTAATAGAGCTGTGTGGGATCCCTGATTTCCGGTACCGGGACGGGATTGAGGTCATTTCCCGATTCCCTTTGACCTAGTACCACTGCTGGTGTTTTTTATGTGAGTGTGTACTCTACTTCTGGTGAAGATAAGATAAGGAACTAGTGGCTGAGCAGTTCGAAGTAAACAACCCCTCTCCCCCCTACTTCCCTGCTGAGTGCATTTTCAATGGAGGCCGGCAGCCACTATCAGGTTGGCTGATAACGATCTCAGACAGAACCAAACATCCATTTTGTACTTGTACTAGATCCAATTCTAGCTTACAATGTCTATTTTTATTGTTCTAACACCTTTGCAATTTACTGTTATTCAAAACTAGTATAAAAACATTATTTGTCAAATGAAATCAATCATTGAGTAAATGGAGATGAGATAAGGAAAGACAAAAACACACACTACACTCTTCTCAATGCTCGATCTCACTATATCACAAGCATACAGAGAAAATGCTGTGATTGGCTATGTAGCACGGCCCCTACAGCTAATGACGTAGTAGACAGCTGATAAGGGTGCAGCTGTCCCACACTGACAACCCGGCACCTGCCTTCCCCCTCCTGTGACACACTGCAGCTGTCTTCCCTCTCTAATTTCCTTCTCTTCCCTTGCCCTTTCCACCTGTCATCTCTTTCTTTGCCTTCACCCCTCATCTCTGTGCGCTGGTAGCTGGACAGTCTGATTCCTTCTCTCTCACTCCTTATATTATCAGCAACCTCATTGTGATTTACAATCCTTTTGTGATTCATACTCCCGACTCTCCCCAACTGTTTTTGCAATTTTTGGGGCTAAGTAAGTCAGTATTATTCATTGTAAATGAGTGAACGTTAGTAGGTTCTGTAATAGTTGTGATGTACTTTGAGATTTTGTATTTTAAAACTGCACAGTGTTGTAAGCCATTTATCATTAAAAAAACAATTTGATTAAAGAAACTCAATTTTATTTAATATTTCTTTAATATGTCTATTTGCCAACTTTTCCCGATCCCGAATCCCACCTGTTCCTGTCCCGGACCCAAAATTCTGCTCCCGCACAGCTCTAGTTTTTAACCTAGGGATTTCCTGGATGTTCAAATCATTCAATGTAGTTTAAATACTCAATGTTGTCGCGGGCAAAATTAGGTTGACGGAGCGTACCGCAGGTTTGAAACGACCGTCAAAATGTATTGCACCCGCGAAATGGTGATCGAAACACACTGCGGGTCAGAAACTGATTCTCTTAACATATCGCAAACATAACACCTAACCTCTCGGAACTTGCCGTGGGTCTAAAACATCTCTCAGGACGTATCGGGGCCGTAAAAGGGCGATCGTAAAGTGTCGCAAATAATAAACGACTCTGGGAAAGTATCATGCCTGATAATGGCTGCCGGCCTCCATTGAAAATGCACTCAGCTCGGAAGTAGGGGGGAGAAGGGTTGTTTACTGAGAACTGCTCAGCCACTAGTTATTGTGGACTTAAAAAGGCAATCAGAACCCAGGTCTTGGACAACCCCCATAACGTATCACGGGCATAAAACGCACATATAGTTAACGCATATTCAGGTGATATTTATTGGTGCGGCTTAGATATGAATGCCGCTTGCATTTGAGTACATACGGTATTCTTGAAAAGCTTCACTCTATTTGTACACCAACAAATTAAATTATCGTCTACATCAGGGGTTAATATATAGGAATCTGTAGGCCAGGAGTTATTACTTCGCGTTGAGTTGGCCTCTTTTCTCTTCGGGCCACGGCCCAAATTTGGGTCGGGTCAGGAAAAGCAATAATTTAAGGTTTGTAACCACCTGATGGAAAACCTCAAATGGTTCATCAAAATTGCAATTTCCAACAATAAACGTAACCTCATTCATTTTACTGTTTTGACATCTGTAGACTATCAGATTGGCCGCGTAGGTGCAGATGATGAGAAGTCGAATTAAACAGCTGTGATCGGGAACTTAGTTGTTGAAGTTGAATTGAAGAACAACGTAAATCTAAGTCTAACCACCAGTGAGGCAATCAGCTGATGCTTAAAGTATAAACTAAGGCATTGACTTTAAATTATAATTAATGTCATTGTGAAGTTATGAACCACATCACTGTGTAACGAGTCATGTTATCTGTTTACAACATCAGTATTCCCTTATCAAATCATATTAGAGAATCAAGCAAATGACTATGATAATCATCTTTATTGTAGCAAGAACTTTTACAAGCTAATTAACATAGTCAAATAAACTTAACTCTTTGGCTCTCGCGGCCGGTGTCACAACTATGATCTAGTTCTTCCGGTTCATACCGCGTCTAAACTTCATAACAGGTTAAAATATTTCGGTCTCGCTGTGGAGTATCATCTTCAGTCTCTGATGGGCTGAAACCTTATGAAGTTTGGACTCGGTGTGAACCGGAAGAACTAGATTATAATAGTCAAAAAAATCACTGCTGTTTGAGATTCACACGTCTTTTCACTTTTTATTTAATTATTATTAGTTTTATTTTTAAACACATAAACTATATTCATCAATTAATTTAGTTATGAAATAGACAATATTCTTAATTTGAAATTTCTTTAAGAAATACAATGGTGTCAGTAAACATCAGAGTACAAGAGCCTTTTACACATTTTTTTTATCTCTTGATTTTTATGGCCAGAAATGGTTTTTGATTTTTTTTAGGAGAAACACTACTCCCTACATTTCTGGCAGTTGGTTTTACACTAGAGCTTAGGTTAGGTGTTTACAATAATGTAGTGGAAGATTAGGTTAGATATTAGACTGAGGGGATCAAGTGGTTGAAGACTAGCTACCCTTATGCACATCAGCCACTTACGAGGCATATTGCGCTACCATTGGAATGAAAGGAAGTCTGAATCAAGGAAAGGATGGGAGTGGGTTTGGCTGATCAGACACAATGAGAGGAAACGATAAGCAAGGCCACTCAGGGGAGTCTAACCCCAAGACATGGAGAGCTGGGCCAATAACTCGGGGACCTTCTTCTCCCTCCTTTAAGATTATGACCCTGAAGTCATGGCCTATCCTGATGCCACATTGATATCTGATCCAACCTTTTATGGTGGGGAACAGAGTGGGTTCAGCTACAAAAATTGTGTGAACTACTCTTTTTGATGTTCCCCAGTATAAAGCAACCTCAGCGAATATTAACCAGACATATACTGACTGGTGGGGAGATTAGGACATAGACCCTTAATAACAAGTGGAGTTTCCCACTGCCTGAAATGTAGGTAGAAGTGTTTCTCCTAAAGTGGAAAAAAAGGCCAGAGATGAAAAATTTTGTAATTGATCACTGTCACTATTAAGAACGTTTAATCTAAAAAATAATGTTGGTTAAGATAGGCTTGAATAACAATTGGACAAGATCCTTGCACTACTTACACAACTGTTGTTTTGACTAGTAGCCTTCTAACTTTGTGTACTGTAATTACTTGTTAAAAATCTTACCCTTGCGTTGCAACTGCAGCTCAGAGTCCAATACGTATTTGATACATTTCTTTTAAATGATATTGTTGAAAAGCGGCTATTTTAAAATGTACATAGCCAAGTTTGAATAATAGGAATAGAGAAAATATATGATTATTTTCATTGCATTTTTATTCTTGACCCGACCTTAAGTTGGCACGTGATCCTGTTTTCGCAACAGGCTTTCCATTTGACTTGACTCAACCCAAAAAATACAATGCCCGCAAACCTCTATCAATATGATGTGTTACCAATGGCAATGTTGAGGTTACTAATACTAAAATGAATTGAAAAGTGATTACATGTTGTCTGTAGAAGGCCACACTACAATTCTACATTGAACTGTTACAGAAATGTCAGTGGGATCCTAATATGACTGCTGATTCTAACCAGTAATCACGAACAGCTCTACTCTCATATAAAGATATATTGGAAACCATCTATTAAATTTAGTAACTTTTTACTGTATAAAAAGGTTTGATCGAATTTAAGATTTGGAAGCACAGTTTTTGACCATCAAAATTGATGGATTCGTTAATGCTGGCAAGATAAAAGACTCTATAACTATAATTATTACTGTAATCTGTGAATTTAAGGGATTCTGTTGTATTAAATTGCAAAACTAATATATAATATAGGCCTTATGTATCTTAATTTGTATAAACGCTAAATAGCTAATTTTTACTTGAGAGATTTCTCTCACTTGCTGGGAGAAGAAAATTGTATAAATTCTGTTTGTTATATCTCCAGCTTGTTGATTTAAAGCCACCATTGGGAGTCACATGTTTTGGATAAACGATTTAAATACTTCTAAATTGGACGCATAAATAGGTGGGCCGCATGGTGGATGGTTAGCATAATCACCTGGCAAATGAAAGATCCGAGTTTGAGTCCTGGTTAGGTCCAAAATAATATATCTTAGGTGTTAGATATACACATAGTACATAATTATTTTGTTAAGAAAACTAAACTAGTAGCAATGTTGAAAGCTAATAAATAAATAATAAATATTTTACTCTTGTTGAAAAAATTATTATACTGGCATAAATTAATCTATAAGTGACAGACCGATTAAGTGTAATAGTAAGTTATTGTTATTTAATCAATATTATTAAATTTTAAAACTGATTTTAACAAAATAGCCTTATATTTAGTTCTAGTAGAATTCCTAAAGTATGTGATTTAATAATCAATATTTTACTGTTCAATAGTCAATACATTATTATACTGGGACAAATTAATTATAAAGTAATCAATAGTATATTATTATTAGGCTAATTAGTAAATATTATCTATTTTTACATCTTATTTCGACACATTAGTGCATCTTATTTTCATTTAGCATTAGATAAATGTTTGAATTTGTTTCATAAGAATGTCTAAGGTATTTCCAATGAAGTTATGTTACTACACAATTTGGCATTAAGCTTTGGTTTCCTACGACTTTGTTGTTGTTGTTAATAACGCAATTACTGTACATGGGAAGCTGGCGAGCAGCAGCAGCCCTAGTGCACGGAAAGCCTTGTTCACAAAGAAACTTCTGTGCACTTAGGCTAGCAAGGAGTATCTCAAGTAACTTTAACGGCTGTTAATAACATTTAGAATCTTAGTCACAGACTATTAAACCTGGCTATCACAAGTAAAACAAAAGTGATAAAAATAATTACCCAATAAATTATATACACCTTAATGTTGGTAAAACTGGTAATTCATAATATAATAATAGCCGTTTATTGTCAGTTTTATAATAAAAATTGTTTCTTTGACATTAAAAAAACAAACATAACATTCAAAACCCCTAATACAACTGTGTACTGGTAAGACACAAATAGAAATAAAGCTTTATTATTGGTATGTAACCAAACAATAGTTTAGTTGTCCAGAAACTCTCGTAATTTATAAAATGAATTTTGAAGTAAGTACTTTTTAATATTTGTTTTAAACTGTTTTGAATTTTTATCTTTAATGTTAGTGGGTAATTTATTTTATAATTGCCTACCAGCTTCCATAGGAAGCTTGTCACAAATCTGAAGTCTGTGGTAGGTTGGCCGAATCGATTGGTTTCTGGTGTTGTATACATTGTTCTGTTCAACGAAAGAATGTTTTGACGCAAAAAACAATACCGTTTCTATTATAGAAAGAGATGATAATCAATGGCAATATTGATAATGATTTGAATGATTCTTTGCAGCAATCTCGATAATTTAGCCTGGCTATTATTCTTATTGCCTTCTTTTGAAGTACAAAAATCCTTTGGATTTTCCCATAAACACAATCCGTAGGAAAGATGGGGATGTATAATGCCATAATATGCCATTTCAAAACAAATTAATAGTATTTTGAAAGTAAACATAAGTTTGATGTTTTGTTAAATACCAAGCAGGAAAGTGCCATGTATAAAATGTTTTCTTCTACTTTTATACATATATTTTATGTTTTAAAATGTGGTCAATTATAGTTAATTTCTTACTGAATCTTATAATAATATTGTTTACATATTTGAAACTCACTTCTACATTTATTGTTAATATATACCATTGTTTTAAGATTTATTTGAATACTAAAAAGGACTGAGCATAAATTGTTATATTTTGTCTATTTAAAAATATTTTACCTTAAAGTTAGTTAAGTTACCCTATACTGTAAATACAGAAAGTAATATATTCCATGATAACTGACATTTTACTATCAAACTCTATTTCACAGTATAATGTTGCTATGTCATTTTGCACGTGACTATTTTAATAAAAAGTACATTGTTTTATCTAAGGCTTAGCTAGTGTGCTGTTTGTGTTATTAAACCTTTCTTGAATCCTTATCCCTTAAATTTTTCCGATATCACCCTCCTCCACTTAGACAAAAAATTATTTCAAATGAATTAAACAGAATAACGCTGAAACAACTCATATTTCAACTTATCAGAAGTAAGGTTAGTATCAACAATTGTCATATCTCCTCATTTTGGCAGAATTTTGAAAATTAATTTCTGGAGATATTTTGCAGAAGCTGAGATCCACCTCTGTATCATTACAAATACATTGACTTTAAAATGAGTATTGAGCCTTTAAAATAATGTGTTAAGTATTAAAAATTTGATGTTCCTAACAAATATAACTGTGTACATGTGTTTTACAATAAATTAAGTAATGATTATTTGAAAGTAACAGTCATTACAATAACATTAAAAATTGTTGTTGTTAACATTAAAAAATCTGGTAACTTCTAATTAAATTGTATATTAAAACATTAAAATAGAGAGATCATTTGGATTAATATATAAATAGTTACATTGGTACAAAGATATCATTTAATTCTAAAACTATAAGCGTAAGTAGGATCATTTGGATTAAAATATATAAATAGTTACATTGGTACAAAGATATCACAGTTGAAGTTTGACAGTTAATGCTAAAACTATAAGCCTAAGTAGTTGCTGAAAACATTTAAAAATTACATACAATAAAACGGGATATTAGGAAAACAATACATTTTGGATGTTACTGTCAAAAAACTCTTCTACTTTATAAAACGGATGGTCCAACAGCCAACGGATTTGAAATGGTCATAGGAGGCATTATGGGAGGAAGGATGTAACTTATTGAACAACTTCATGCTTAGGGTTTCATAGGAACATTTGGTTTTCTTCAATCTGGAGTATGGAATATGAATTTGGTAGGAATTCCTGGTTTCATGGGAGTGTACATGTTCATTCAGAGTGTATTTCGGTATGTTACTTTTAGCAAATAGAAGACAGTAAAAAATGTACAAATTAACAACAGTAAGGATTTTATCACAGACAAATAAAGGTCTACAGTGTTCTAAATAATGAGCATTATTGATAATTCTCACAGCTTTCTTTTGAAGAATTAAGACTTCTTTGATACTACTTGCATTGCCCCACAATAAAAGACCATAGGTCATAATACCTTGAAACAAAGCAAAATAGACCATTTTCATGTACGGTTTCTCCACACAGTGCTGTAATTTGAACAAAAGGTATATAATCCTACTTAATTTTACAGACATTGTTTACTTGGAAGCTCCATGTTAACTTAGTGTCTAAAGTTATTCCTAATAAATTTACTGTTTTACAATCTACATTACTCTTTAATGAAACACAATTTGTTGGGTTTTTCTAAAACACAATTTTCTTTGCAAAATGTGATGTCATTGCAAACATAACTGACCTGTTTTTACCATTAAGAACAATTTAGTACTCCAAACATTACCTCAGAAGAGTTAGAGAACATTAAATTTGATTTGTACCATTCATTTGCTTCCTGGATCATACTACTTAAATCATTTTCCACTGGATTTTTCTTTGAAGCAAAAAATGTGACGCCATCTGCAAACATAACTGACCTGTAATTTACATTACACTCTAAATCATTTACCATTACAAGGAACAATAAAGGCCCCAGTACTGACCCCTGTGGTACGGAGATCCAAACATCACCGCGGGCGGTACCAAGAGATCGCCGCGAACGGAACCGGAACCGACAGAACCAGAAGAGTTCAGAACAAGAGAATTTGCTAGTAAAACACTGGTGTTTTTTTGTTTTGTACTTCTGGTGAAAAATAATTTGTAAACAACCTGTAAACAACCCCTCTCCCCTACTTCCGTGCGAGTGCATTTTCAATGGAGCCGGCACTGAGGTAAGATAGAAAAACGATTTTTTTGCACCCCGGTGATACCGTAAAACTCTAACTTTCTCAACAGAATGTCGTGATCGACACAGTCAAGGCCTTAGAGAGGTCACAGAGGATAGCACAGGTATTCTAGGCAACCATCGAAGCCAGCCAAGACTCCTGACACAAGCCTCCGACCCAAGCCCCGCCATTGACCTCGCTCTAAAACCAAACTGACTGTTACTAAACAGGCTATTAGTTTCAAAATAAAAATTTACCTGGGTTTTATGATGGCCTCAAATACTTTGGAAAAGACTGGTACCAGAAAGATAGGCCTGTAAGACTTTACATTTCCATGATCGCCTTCTTAAAATGGGAACTACTTTTGAAATCTTTAATTTTTGAGGAAAGATTCCCTCTTTAATAGAGCATTTAGACACAGGGTAAGAGGCTCTTTCACTTCATTTATAATTAATTTCACCAAAAAAATTTGAAACCTTATATATATCACAGCTTTTGGAATTTTTCATTTTCATAATCACTTTCACTATGTCACTGCACTTGATGGGCTGCCAGACTAGGGGCGATGTGGATGCTGGTGTTTCGACCACAGGAGCTCGTCAGGAGTGATATCGGTTGAAGGGATGCCCTCTCTGATGTCGTTGACCAACGGGTTTAAGAACTCATTGATGGCGTCAGCATCCGGTATTACGTGCTCGGTGACACTGCGTGTTTTATAATTTTAAGCTTTCGTTGACACTGTTTTATAATTTTCCACGCAGCTTTACAGGTGTTGTTGGAAGATTCAATGAAATCTTGATTTGCTTTAATTTTAGCTTGTTTTAGGCCATTTTGTAGTTCTTCTTGGCTAACTTATAATTTTGTTCATCTTTAAGAGCTGATGTGTGCTGAAAAACATTGAAAAGAGACATGACCATATCTTTTCATTCTTCTTAACTGAGGGGAGTACCAATTTCAAGACCCTTTGGTCCCTTTGAGTACCCATTGTAGCTTGACTTGTTTATCTTTTTCTGGTAAAAAAATATTCATCCAACCGATAAATAAATTATGGAATTATACATTACAGGAACTCATTTTTTTCAGATAATCAATATGTGACTTAGTCTAAATTCAATCCTAGAAATGACACTTAGCTTCCTCTATAGAGACATTTTCAATATAACTTGGCGAATCTTTAATGTTTGAGACCAATATCCATAATAAAAGTTGTTTTCAAATTTATGATTCAAAATCCGATGTGATTTCTTCTAACAATTGTTGAGCTTGAAGCATATTCTTCCATCGATTAACAGTGCACCCTTGTGGTAGTGGTCTATAGGTACTAGTAGTCTGTCTAGTCGCTAGATTGTCTTCTGCATCTAATGTTCTATTGTCAAACGGCTTTTTCAAATTTACATACGGACATAGTTTGTCATTTATTGGTGTTTCCAGCGGTTTTGTATCAGGAAATAGCTGAGTTTTGTCGGTTTAGTCATTGAAAGGTTGTCATGAGGAAACCAATTTTGAACTATTTTCAACACTTCAATGGTAGAATAAGCTCCCAGTCGATGTTGTTCAAAAGTTTTTGTGCAGCATTATTAACTCGAAGTTAAATTTTCCAAAATCTAGGAATATGTGGAAAAGCTAATAAACATAACGTTCGAATATGGAGTACTGAAAAGTCAGATGACCTTTGAGAACATGTTAGGGCAGACAGCCCCAAATTAAATGTTTGGTGCGCTATATCTTGTGGCTGTCCAATAGGTTGGCCTACAAACTCCTGGACATAGCATCGTGTGACTTCGTCTGGGCTTTATTGAGGACCAGGTTCATAGTACAAAAGTCTCCAATATTCAAGAATAAGGATCGAGAATTAGTAAAGCCTTCAGAAACATCACAGATGAAATGCAGCATTGAGTGTGGTCAGAGCCAGATACTCACATTGACTGTCTTTTAGCTAACCACGGGACCATGTTGAAATGTTCAAATGACACATATGTCCAGATAAACTAAAAAATATGAGTGTTATTTTACATGTATTAAAATTTGTATACGCCTGTTGATAAAAAGTTTACACTGCAACAAAGTCAATCAGTTTTTTTTGGTACACGGTGTATTAATTTATCTATTTGACTGAAGTGACCCCAGTAATAAAGTATTAATTTAATTCAACCTAAAGATTTGCACAAGGAATATTTCTACCAAATTGTGTAAAAATCAGACAATACATTTCATTTGTTGAGTGGTCACATAATATACATACATAAACAGTTAATCACCTATACGGGGTGAGTTTAAATGCCCCCCACCATTACTTTAAAAAATCCCTTTGGGATTATTTTTTTAGGATCCTGAAGTTTGTTTTGACCTAATTTGCGTCACCATCCCTCCACCGAAAATCCGGGGGGAGGGCTCCCAAATTTTTTAATACAAACCACCCCCTTCTGGCACCATTTCATGTAAAAAAAGGAAATAAATCATTCTTATTCCTTTAAAGAAAGGGAATTTCAACACAAATAAAAAAAACACATTCAACAAAAACAATTTTTGTATTGTAACTTTTTTTGTTATACCCATGTAGGCATGTAACAATTAAAAGAAATCGGGTTTAAAATTCCACATTTCACATACAATTTATTTTGAATGACAATTTGTTATTGAAATTCATATGAGGGTAACATCACAACCCTATAACATAATCCCATAGAATATTTCGAAGGAAAATTTGTCATTTGTCAAAATTGTATGTGAAAAGTAGCTTTTTAAACCTAATTTCTTGTAATCTTTAAATGGGTATAGCATAAAAATAGTTGAGATACAAATTTCTTTTGCGTTGTAAATTTCCTTTCTTAAGGTGCCACAAGGAATGGGTTTATATTTAAAAAATGTGGTTGCTTTCCCTCCTGGTTTTTCGGCGGTGGGGGGACAGCAACCTCTCTTCGGCAGTTCTATCAGTCAAAGTCAAGTCAAAATATATTTATGTCCCACTCAAAAATATAACAAAAAATACATAAATTATACATTTATTACAGATGTAGAATATAACACTAGTATTAACAAAATAACATGTTTGTACAAAATCAAGTTTGATTTACATCCATAAACATATCTAAAATTATCTAATCTAACTGCTAAATATTTCACTAATATTAATAAGTAAATTAAAAGAATGGAAAAAACAATAAAATTGATAGTACTTAAATATTTACTATGGTTGAAACTAGTAGAACTATAACCTCGCCAATCAGTTAGATAGTAATGTAAATATACTTTAACTTTACCTCGTTTGTTCTTTTCTGGAGTTAGTAGTGGTACTACAAAGTTCAAAAAGTGGATTTGGACAATACTATATGATTTGGATCACTTTAGAAAATACCCCCAATCAACATGCCCTTGGTTGCATATCTCATGTTACATAACTTGGGCTATCAAGTCTCGTCATGAATGTGTATTGATAAGATTTAACACTAATGAGTTTCAAGTTTCAACTGATTCCTTGTGTACTGTACAAGAAGCGGATTATAGTGACTTGTGATTGGCTCTCACAGGTACAGTTTATATTGTTTTATGTGCTAAATTTCATTAATACTTTGACAGTCTTTTTTTACTTTTTATCAGTTAGCCGCAGTAAGTGTCTCTTACATTACATATTTAAAATTGAACAACATATTACATTTTTATACAGTATAGAAATTACAGAGGAAACCTTAGAGTTCAACACATTCTATGGTGACTTAATAGTTACAAAATTGACGACAATTTAAAAAATGTTTGTTCTGTATATGTATGCAAAAATGTTTAAAAATGTATGCCTGCAAGATATGTTATACAGAAAATTGGTTGTTCTTACCTAACTTTTCACTGGTCGTATAAACAGTACATAGAAATATTGCAGTACCCATCTGTGATACATTTTTATTTATATTAAATATTACGATAATTTGACTCACCTCGATTGCACAAATACTTGAGTTTTCACTGTACACAAATCATATAAATTTAAAGAAATATAGGAATATTTAAGATATTGACCTCATCAATAAATATTTGTGTAAACATCTCCATGAGGATGGGTTTACACTTTACAATCTAGTTAAAGTCTGAAACTCTGAACCCTTTGTAGGGGCTAATTGTATTGCAATTATTAGTTAAAACTTTTATAATTAGTAATGGTAAATACCATTTAGGTCTATCCTGTTTGAACATAATTCGTTTGTTAATCATCCAATATACAACATTTCTACTGCCACATGTGAATATTTTATGTGTACAAAAGCATTTTCACACTTAGGGCCGTTTTTTTTTTCAATTTAACGTACAAAATGAATTATTTGAAGATCATTCATCCGATAAAGGTATTGTTTTACCATTTTTATTGAATTTAACATGTACACATTATGCTAATATAGCTAAATACAAAATGTAACACCAAAATGCAAAATCAAAACAGACAAATTAAAACTTAACCTAAAAAATATTCAGCTTTTCTATTGGTTGGCTCCTTGTTCTAATTTTAACTGCCGGTTAAGGCTGAATTGAAAAAACGGCCCTTACTGTATTTAAATTAACAAATAAGTACATTTTTCTTTGGTAAATACTTGATGGAAAATAGATGGTTAATTGAGAGATTTTTAAAAAATTTTTACAATTTTAATTTCTAAAGGGCTAGCTTTTGCCGTCCAAGGCATCTTCAGGTTAATAACAAAAGGCAAAATCATCTGTATAATTGCCTTAGCCGGCAAAAAACTAGCTCTTTGGAAATTAAAATTGTGAAAAGTTTAAACATTTCTCATTCAATAAAATAAGTACATTGTTTACATTATTATAGAAGCTTTACTGATTTAACTAAAAAAGGACTTAAGTATTGCAAATAAATATAATAGTAGGTCATACAATATAAGAATTAAATGTAAAGTACTACGCAACATCCATAGAAATTATTAAATCATTGTTTATTTATTTATATGGTAATACACCATTTTCATATATAATATTAACGTTTATAATAAAATATACTTATAGACAACTAATTATATTTACAATTCTATAAAATATCGAGAATAAAATACCTTGGTGCAAGAAAAACTTTAATTGAACTCAAGTGATAAATAGCAGCCAAATTGTCCAATGAATTGTGTAGAATGACTGAATGCTTGACTGGGGAGTAGCTGGTAAGTAGTTACATCACCACATTGCAGTGAACAAGCTCAGTCAGTTCATACTTGAGCAACAAGCAACATATCAGGTAAACAAATACATGCAATCACAGTTCTCAAATACAAACTTTCCGTGTTCTGAACGGTTAGCAGCAATTTACAAGTATAAGCCTCATTTAAAAATACTTTGTTCAAAAATATAAGCTTAAAAGTTAATCAAGTAATTACTAATATATTAATGACTTCATCAGTGCAACACATTAAAAAATGTACCAAATTTATTAATCTCACTTACTTGTACAATATTATCTTAAACAAATTCACAAATCATTGACCTACCGTTGATAAAATGTTAAATATTATGTTTACAGTAAACTTAACAGCATACTTAGAAAAACAGTTAACATAGGCCACTGTCTAATATTTTTACTTCAAATTTAGCTGTAGCAAATCAATAATGTTGATTTGTATCTCTCAAGCGAGTTTGCGTTTTTGGGTTTGTCACATTGGCCATCGGTAAACTAAACTAAAGCAAATAACTTGCTATTTACTTATATTTTGAATTAAAATTTGTTTGCAAATTAAATTAAGTTTTAGAATTTAATAATTTTAAATTTTATGATAACAGATAAACACAACAAATTGTGTGTGTTTGTAGTTTTGGATTATAATTTTGTGTTTGGTTTAGGTTTGTACAACGTTGTAGATAAGATGAGGTTAAAGGCTAAAAGTAATCTGTATTTAATATTTTTCTGATCAATTTCATGTCGTCTCATGGTAAAACTATGATAGAGATTATTAATCTCTTGAAGAAATATATTTCTAAAGACTTTTTATTATTATTTGAATGTGTGAGCTATACACCGGGTGTCCAAAATTCCGCCCTCCCTCGCCCCTTAACTTTTGAATGATTAAAAATTATTAAAAGTGCTTTGGCATACGTATATATGGGTCAACTTTTTCACATATTTTGGAAGTTTGCCCCGCACCCCAAAATAGGGGTAGTAGGGGGAGACCCTTCGAAATATTTGTTTTTCCCATTATGTTATCCCTTATTTGAAAGGGTAAAAAAACAAATTCACTGATACTACTTAAAATGTTTTACAATGTCCCTGTTCAAAATGGGGGCCTAAAATGTTTTTATTCTTTGAGGAGATAAATTTACAAAACCTTTTGGGTAATAAAAGCTTTAAAATAATATGCTATAAAATAAATTTTGTAAACTCTTGAAAATTTGTGGTTTTTCTCAAAAAAAAGGACAGGAACAAATAGGGTGAACCAATATTTTGCTTCAGTGTTTAATTTACACACAAGCAGTTCATTTACAGGTAATCAGTTCCCTCAAATCATTAAAAATTTATTCATCTCCCTTCTTTTCATAAGAGACTGTTGGTAACCTCTTACTTAGTTCCAGAATGGCCTTTAGAAACCAGTTCATCAGGCAAACAGACAGCTGTGTCGAGGATATGTTGAAAGGTGTTGCTGCAACTTTTCCTCAGTTATCTGTTGATCCAAAATCAAGGATAGTATTGTGCTCTCAGGTATACTTATCACAAATGTTTTGTTCGAATGTTCATTTATGTTATCCAATTATATTTATTTTGTAGTATTACTTAAATGTTGGTCCTAAGATGAAGTCAGCACAAAATTTCCATATTATATAAAATTAAAACACTGAAGTGAAATACACAATTTTGTTTGCGCTAAAGTGTCTTAATAACTATATAGTATTACTTAACATTCCCGGAGGTTATTTCCGGGTGGGTTTTAAAACCCTAGTGAAAATGGCAAAACATCATTGTTCTTACAGTGTGACATTTGTATCAACATTTTATCAGAATGAAATGCAATTGGTGAACTGAAACACACAAAACTATAAAACTACATGAATGTTACAAAGAATTTACTTGCTGCAAGCAGGGTCGCACACGGAGGTTAAATCCAGGTTGCCTCGTAACGCAAGGAGGGGCATCACGGAAGTTACATCCGGGCTCTAACATAAACAGAACTATCTACATCCGTTAGTGGACCCTTGGCGGTGGTTAGAATCGTCCGCGACCCCGGAGCTTATCCGGATCCAGCTCCGCTGGCTCGGATCTCCGCAGGCACCACTTACATTTGTAAAGTGACCTAGTCGACTACCTAAATGAGTGTCTACTATTCTTTAAGAACATATCTAATATTTCTTAAATTATGCTACTAATAACAATATGTCTTTTTATTTTTAGAGTTCTCCGGGTAATGAAAAGCAGGTTGGTTTGCTGTCAGGAGGAGGCTCAGGCCATGAACCTTTTGCCGCAGGTACAGAAACATTTTTTTACAAAAATCTTATAGCATTTATATTGCCTTTTTTTCTTTCTTTTATTAGTAAGAGGGCTATCCAGAAAGTAGATTACGTTTTGGAATAAAAAATCTATGAAGTTTAAGAAAAGATTTATTATTTCATACATTTGAAAGCCACAGTAAAATACTACTTTTCTACTTAATTGCCATACAAACTTAAGCATTTATCACACTGTTGGAGGAGCTTTGAAATTCCTTGTTCATACAATTCTGCCACTGACTTCTTCAACCATTTTATCACTTCTTCCTGCAGTTGTTCATTGTTTTCTAAATGCTGCATTGCCAGCCACATCTTCTTATTTGGAAACAATTGGTACTTGCTTGAAGTGGATTTTGGTGGTATCCAATCAGAACAACGACTACTACAAAACTCAAGGTCCTGAGATTGAGAATGATATTGTAATGATGAGGAAAAATTCCCTGTTCATGGAGTTTGGTTTTCTTGAAGAAAAAAACTTGTGTTCTGTAATACTTTAAAGGCCTTTTTGTAACCAGTGCATGTATGTTAAGGTTATAATGTTTTGCATCCATTTATAGAACAGAGCTGAATATTCAGAAATAACAGAAGAGTTTTAGACCTTCAGAAAGAAGTTTTCTGAATGGTCTCAAGGCTTGAAATATTCAGCTTTTAACTGGAATACCACCCAAACGCTCCGGTATGGCACTACCTTGCAAGTCTTTGGACAGTTATTCTAAGGTCTTCTAACCGTTTTTTTGGACAGGGAAGGTGTGCTGCTTCCTGCTTGTAGACAGCCATAACCTCAGAAAAGTATTGCCAAACTTTGGAAAACATTAGAAGAAAGGTCCAAAACAAGCGTAGAGGAAAGTTGAGCAAATAAACTTTGCTTCATAATAACAACGCCACACAAGGCAAATTGTACATGTAAAATTTTGGAATCATGCAAGTGGAAGTGTTGTTTCCTCCTCATCCATATATTCTGGACCTTGCACCAAGCGTCTACCATTTGTTTCCAACGATGAAGAAGTGGCTGGCAACGCAGCGTTTTAACGACGATGAACAACTGCAGGAAGAAGTGATATAATGGTTGAAGAAGCAAGCGGCAGAATTGTATGACGAAGGAATTTCAAAGCTCGTCCATCGCTACAATAAGTGCTTAAATTTGTATGTAATGGCCATTAGGATAGATAAGTAGTATTTCAAATGTATATTTTAAAAGTTTTGTCCTATACTTCGTTGATTTTTAATTCTAAAACGTAATTTACTTTATGGATAGTTCTTGTTCATTGACTTACTCTGATAATTGAATGATTTTTAAAAAATTTAAAAAACTGCACACTGTTTTGTTATTTCAAAATATTACCAATACAAGAACCAATTGTTTGGCTTTATATTTTGATATTCGTTATCAAGATTCACTGATTATCCTTAGAAGTTTCCAGCCAAAACTAATGATAAGAGAGATAAAAAAAGAGCGAATTAGAGTAATCAGTTAGGAGAAACTCACTTTCTAATAAAGCTGCAGCAGCTGTAGAAAAGGTTGTCAGCTGATCACATCAGTGCCTGCTAACACATAGCGGATTACATCTGCAGTGTGTACTCTAGCTATGTTATAAGGAATTATTATTTAATGATTCTTAAAGGACTATGTTGCAGGTTATGAGGGGGAAGGCATGCTGACTGGTGCTGTAGCTGGATCTGTGTTCGCCTCACCTCCCCCCTCTCACATTCTCTCAGCCATCTGCAGTGTAGCCTCAATATCACCTGGTACAGGTATTATTTATTGATTCTCAAAGGACTATGTTGCAGGTTATGTGGGGGAAGGCATGCTGACTGGTGCTGTAGCTGGATCTGTGTTCGCCTCACCTCCCCCCTCTCACATTCTCTCAGCCATCTGCAGTGTAGCCTCAATATCACCTGGTACAGTTATAATAATGTAGCCAAGCTCGAAGTAAATAGAAAATTTAAGCTCCAACCATTTGCTGGCATTGACTTCATTATAGGCAAACTTGTATAATGTTTGATTTGTTTATTTTATTTGTTTAATCATCTGTCTGTGTATTGTATCCTTCAATATCAACCATTTTACAATAGACGTCTACAATTTTAATAAGGCAATTTAAACTAAAAACTTCATAATTTTTGGACTTATTTTTCGGTTTTACAAATGAGTAATTGAAAACTATCCTCGGCAAAGTTGCTAGGGAGCATTAAATTATAAGTTTAAAATGCTTGGATATCTGTTTCAGCCTTGGATTGTTATAACACAAGTTATTCACATATAGGCTCAGTTTAAATTGTATTTAACTGCCACAAACCATTTCATTGTTTGTACTTTTGCCTCACTTTGAGTTTTATAAAATGCTAAAAACTGATTTGTTTGTCTCAATGACTGCATTGTTGTTATAAGGCTGTAGAATTTCAATCTTCGTTTCTCAATCTGAATGTGTGTCGGACTATCAATGTGTCGGACTATTCCCTTATTGTTAGGTATAGCGAGATGATTATGGTGGTTCTGATTATCTAAGATCACTCGTTGATAACATTTGGTGACATTTCTGACCCGGTATGCCAACCAGCTCTACCGGCTCGCCAACACCTGTCGAATGTACTAAACAACAAACACTACATTTAAAGCCACAATAACTTTGCATCTGAGATTGGTTCAACATGATATAAACCAAAATTAATTATACCTATGAACATACAACTCTTTTGAAAAGATAATTTTCCACAAGCTTTAGCGCTCATATTTATATCAGAAAAATTAATTAACCAGCCAAATACTTTAACAACATTTATTGTTGACTTCTACAAAAACATCATTATTATATGTTTTAATTAAATCGGTTTAATCAAAATTATAAGAGTGAATGTCCCAATGAAAAGCTGAACGTTTTTACCTCTTTCAAAGGATCCATTATCCAAGATTACGGCCTGTACAGCACACTTTTAAGAGAAGGTGTCACTAAGCCAATGCAGAGTTTGCTTTTGCTTTTTTACTTTTTATTGCAGAGTGGATACTGACAGTATCATCCTTTTCAAAAATGCAGTGTATTTTCTTTTTATGTGATGTACAAGTAAATCTTGATTATTGATATATGGTAATTACTAATTTTGTAGGTGGTGTTTTACTAATTTTCAATAACTACACTGGAGATGTTTTGAACTTTGGGCTTGCCTTAGAGAGAGCAAGAAGTCTTGGTTATAGTGTAAGTATACCATACTTAGGTCTTGAAAATATAATACCAAACAATGTTCTACAAACTTTAGACCAAAAAAGTCAGCTCACCAAACATAAATTAAAAACTTGTTTTAATATTTTAAGGTTACACAAAAAAACCTTCAACTTTCAGCAGACAGACAAAAAAATGGTTGTAAAATTCTTTATTAAGATTATTAATATTATTGTCACCGTCATGGAAAAAAAAGATGATAATAATATAGATAGCGATCAAAATCAATAATGAAATTGGAACATTCACTTTTGATCAGTATGGACCAATACAGAATCTCTAACAATATGATAGGAAAAAAAGTCAAATTTACTAGGAAATACTTAAGTTTTGAATTTAAAAGAATATGCTAATGCTGATTCTACACTTATCCGAAATTCTCTAACTACAGATTATTAATACGTACACCTAGTTTAAGGGAAGGTGGAAAGAAAGAGATGTTTTGCTAATGCCAATTTAGTTGAGTAGACTTTGCTCAGCCTAAAACTTCTGTTGATTTAAAAAAATTAAATAAATTAATATTTGTAAACTTAACAATTAATTTCTTAATTGATATAACATAATATCATGATATATTGCGTTTGATTTGTTTGTCAAAATGGGTTCCAGATTAAAAGTATTGTTGTTGATGAGGATTGCTCCATAGACAAGCCGGAGGGGCCGGGGAAGAGAGGACTGTGTGGATGCTTGTTTATAATCAAGGTAATAGCTATAAACACAACATTCTTCAATAAATATGTCAAACATCCAAGATTAATTTATAGGATATGAAAGAGCAGGATATAAACATTATTTAAGAAGCAATTAATTGTATGTTTTATCAAAGATCTATTCAATATTCTGCTACAGCAAGAGAAGCCATGGAAAAAAAAGACTCACTTGTAAAGTAAATCCATTAACAGGTATTAAAGCAACAGAGCAAAATTTGGATGGCTATAAATTATAATAAATGTGTTTTCAGCCATTGATGTACACAATTTTAAACTGTGTTCATATATATCTCTCTATTTAGTGCTAATTTAATTTCAATTTGAGCCACACTAGCAACTAAGCACTAAAGTGAAACAAATTTTGTTTACAATGTTTTACAGTACGAGTAGTTCACTACGCTCACTTGCTTTGCTTCCACTTCAGCTTTTTGTATTCTACTGCCACAGGTGTTAGGAGGCAGTCCGCTAAGACAACAACCTTGCTAGAGCCTCAGCTTTGCCCACTGTTTATGATTTATGAGGCTCCCCTCAAAGCTTCACTTTGGCTTTCGGCCTCAGATTTATGTACTATTTTAATTTGAGTTTCAATAGTCATATGAATGATGAAAGAAAACTGGTTTTAATTGTCATTAAAAATCAAACTTCTTTGTCTCTTGATATAGCAAAAATCAGTGTTTAATGCCATTTTGAAACAACAACAAATTTTCAGTTTTTGGCAGTTGGGGTTATTATTAAAATACATATTTATTTAAAATTTTAAGCAACACAGGAGGAAACTATGTTACCCAATTTAATTTTAATTCACTATTTTTAAAGCATTAAAACCACGTTTTTTTAGTGAAAACTTTCCTACTGTATTTCCGGTATTTTCAGCTGGCTAACAAACTTGACAAATATGTTTGCAAACGGGACATTTGCACAGAATTTGATGAAAATCTGATAAAAATGGGATGTGTAGTGAGCCAGCTTACACTTATAGAAAATATACATACATATCTAAAGTATTGTAAAATGCTCAATACATGTTCTGGGAGTCAGGATTAGTGCTCATTTCATGGTCCTGGGTCTGAGTCTTATCATGCTGATGAATGAATAGCATTTTCCTTATCAAATTTGCTAATAACAGATTAAATAATAATACAGTAATATTTGCTTATTTGTCGTTTGGTAACCATACATATATTGACAATGTTAATTATACAGCTAATTAGGTAATTGTAACAGATTTAAATATAATAAATATATAACATAAAACAGTTAGTTTTAATTTCATGCATTGAAACCTGTAAAGATTGCAGGTGGTTTGGCGTCAATGTCCAAAAGCTTAGATGAGATTTATGAAGAATGTGCTCTAGTAAAAGAGAAAGTGGCAACATTAGGGGTAACTATAAAACCCTGCAACATGCCGGGACTAGGGCCCATGTTTGAGCTTGAAGATGGTTTCATGAGTGTCGGCGTCGGCATTCATGGCGAGGCTGGGGTCTCTAAAACAAAGGTAAGGAATAAAAAATATCCTATTGACAATATAACTGTTAATCAGGCCTCTTCACTTGAAAAACTAACTTCAAGGTTTTCTTTAAATTTGAATACCGTATACTTTAAACACAAATATATAGCTTACTGAGCTTAGAACAATACTTGTAGGTATTATGACTGCAGTATACTGGTCTTTATCAACCCTCAAGGGGCCAAGGCCAGGTAAGATATTAGAAAAGTCAATTAAAATGCTACTATTTTTACTCACCAACCTTTTTTGCACAAGTAATTTGTAGGGTACACAATACAGAGCTGATCTGACAACAATTAAACCAAAAACTAGGTCAGTGAACGTTATACCTGTTTTGGTTTACTAGTAATGCTATTTTGACTTAAGGGAAAGGAAGTTTCTTATCACCGAGCCAAGTGTAAGTTTATATGGAGAGCAGGTAATCCATAGCCGGTCAAGTGGGAGTGTCCTGTATCTAGTTTGAAAAAACATAGTGTACATTACATAAATATTATTATTATTCACGTGTAGGTTCAGTCGGACTAAGTGAAGTATTTTAATGCTGTCTTTAAAAGTTGGCATCTCTCAGTGCCCACATTTAATTCGTTCTTTCAGAATAAGCTCCTTTTCTTTCAACAGTCCAGGCTACTCCTCTTCTTCTTTTAGCCTCCATCAGACCAACTTCTCAACACTTTTGTCTAAATGTATTTCTATCACAAACGTCCGTTTGTGTAATACCTGCCGCTTTAAAATCATTTTAACTGCCACGATCCATTTAATTATTTCTACTTTTGCTTTACTTTGAATTTCATAAAATTAAATTTTTTTGTTATTCTAGGAAGCTTTATGATACTATAAAGCCGGTTGTACGGGTGACTGACTGGTGACTGAACGAGTAAATGTTTAGGCACTTCCCAGTCTGCTACCCCTCTCAACCACATACTCTTTTTGAAGCTCTTGGTGTGAAACCTTCGGAAAAAATCTAAAAACATTCCTTTTTTAAAGCTATGACAAGGTGGCGGCTAAAAAAGATGGCATCTGAAAATCTGCCCTTGTACTTAGCCAATATTTTGCATCGTAACGGCAAAACAGTTGCTCAGATCTTCAATTTGATGAAAAATCATTTGTGGGAAAATAAGTTTCCTACAACATTTTTATTTAACACTTTTTTCCATCTCAGTTTGAAGTTAAATTATTGAAAATTCAACTTTTTGCTGTGTTTGGGCTCTTAGTTACGGTACTTATCAACCCCCCATACATATAAAATTTAATGCCCCCAAAATACGAGGCTGCAGGCGGAGTAGGGACTAGGGGGCGGGGGCGAGCCCGAAGGGCAAGTTAGTTTTATATTGCCATGAATGAATGTTATTACTGTGCGTTTAATCTTACTGCCTCTTCCTTTCAGTAACATTTTTAATTTCAACATACATAATGTTCATAGTAGTAATGCATTTGTTTAATCTTGTATTGTTTTTATTTCTTATACAGTTTTTATTCACTAAATCACTATTTGAGATGCCGACCACTCTCATGAGGGTATTTTAAGGCAAATAAAGTATTACATGTTCTAGATGATTTCAGCAGATAAAATAGTGGAACTTATACTTGAAAAGCTGTGCAAGACTTTGCATGTGAAGTCAGGAGACAAGGTGTGTGTGATTGTTAACAACATGGGCGGCTCTTCTCAGCTGGAATTGTTCCTGGTGGCAGGCCAAGTCTCATCACAGCTAAGTATGTATTCACGTGTGTGTAAAATCAAATGTATTAGCTGTGATATCAACACATACTCGTATTAGTCGCAAAAAACACAAACTAAAAGTAAAAACAAGTGAAAAATAAAATCCATTAACTTGAAAATAAAATTGATCCTAATTTATGAACAGGAGGAAGAGGTGTATCGGTGGTGCGGCAGTACACAGGTACATTACTCACGTCTCTGGACATGGCTGGTGTGCAAGTGAGTCTACTGGTGTTGCCTGAGGAGCCAACACTGTGGCTCGAATGTCTGGACAAGGACACCTCGGCAGCTGCCTGGCCTGGTAACTCACTCTCCATACCCTTACCCTCCCAACACCAACATCGCAAGCATATCCGACTGGACACAGACACTCAACCACAGGTTAGTCAAGCTTGTACCCAAGGGTGGAATTAGGACCAGTTAGGTTTGCTGAGGGGTATACAAGGTAGATGAACAGTTCAGTTAATATAGCTTTTTCCTCAAACTGTTGCAATCCTCCTCTCTCTCTCTCGCAATGTTTTGAATTATCTCTGTTCAATCAAATACTTCAGACTATAAGCAATATTCAGTGATTGGGACTCAATGTAAGACATATGAGTATATACGGCTTGCAGGAATTCAGAACCCCAGCACTGCTCTTTCACCACACATAAGCTAATGATTATTAAGGAGAAAGAAATAGCTAAACTGATTACACTAAGAAGTGTACCCTTGGAAATCCATTCCTTTTATATAAAATCCTTTTTTTAGGACTCTGGTAAAAAAATATCAAAAGAAGAAGCGGTATTGTTGAAAAAGTGTTTGATAAATATATCAAAAGCCCTTTTGGACAATGAAATGAAATTAAATGAACTTGATAAGGGATGTGGAGATGGAGACACTGGCAGCACATTACGTCGCATGGCAGATGGTAGGTGAATTAAATTTATTGACTCACCTAAAAAATGGTTTTGTTTGTTGAGAATAGAATATGAATGTACCAAACAGCACACAGTTAATACACCTAAGGCAATCAAAAGCATGTTCCACAGGTTATACATTTTTTCCATATCCTCCCCTCCTTGTATGTTAGCCCCCGCCCTGGAAGGTACTTTATGTGCGCCCTCGGTTAGAAGTTGGAGATAAAAAAGTTGTACATACAGAGTGTTCAAAAATGAAGTTGTTAGTATTGCGAAGATACTTTTCTCGTCGAGCAGTTGTAGCTAGCTACTTTTTAATAAGTTTGTACAAAACTGCTGTGTTAAAGATGTAATCTGTGGTGTTGATAGCTGTACTGCGTGAAGTAGACAGTCTGCCTGTGCAGTATCCACAGGTGTGCTTGGTCAGACTGTCACAGCTGGCCGAGGATGTGATGGGAGGCACCTCTGGAGCACTCTACAGCCTCATGTTGGTGGCTGCCTCTAGAACTGCACCTGACTGGCCGACCGCATGGCAACAAGCTTTACAACTTGCCATGACTTACTCTAAAGCTAGAGTTGGTAGCCGGACAATGGTGAGCACCATAATATTAATGAGTTTGTTCATTTCACAGTCACAGCTCAAATTTGTGTGCTTATTTCTAAGCGTTCTAAAAATTTGCCATTGAAAGAAATATGGTTTGTCCATTGTTGCCTATAGAAGTCATCATATAATTGTTTCTTCTTGTGGTCTAATGAAGTGTTATTTGTTTTTGAAGTTTAAATTAAGAAACATATATTCATGTAGTTATTTGTAAAATAACCTTATTTCTTTAAAAAATAAAATAAAACCGTTGTCGACAGTTGGATGCTTTGATCCCGGCTTGTGAACAATTCAAAACATCAACAATCGAAGGAGTTGGTTGGAGAGAAGCTCTCAGCAAGGCAGTCAAGGCTGCTGATGAAGGGTGCTGCAAAACTCAACATCTGAAACCTCTGTGAGTAAAATATTTCAAACCCAATTTATAGTCTAGTTTCTACAGTTTTTGAAGCTTAATTTCTGAATGTTTTTGTTTAAGATTTTACTAGACTGAGAAATAATTATACTTATTTATGATTCACATAGAAGCCCATAGCTTTAATGCTGTCTTTTCTTTGTGCCCTGACTTGCTTCTTCCTTTTGGAATGTGTTCCTTTTCTTTCATCAATCCAGGCTAACACTCTCCTTTTGGTAGCTTCCCTCTGATCAACTTTCCAATCAATTCATGTTGTCTAAATGGGCTTTTATCATAAATTTCCATTCGACCTGCCTTTTAAGTCTTAAATAACTGCACTTAAATAAAAAAAGTTTTATTTTAGAATAAGATTAATATAATACGAGGGTTATCCTAGAAAGTAAGTTACGTTTTCGGTTACCTCCGCTAGGGGCGAAGCTAGCGCGGCCATCTTGATATGTGGTTGTTCCCCAGTTCAGTCTGCATCTAACCGATTAACTCTTAGGTCTTTGTCGTACTTTTTTACGTTACAGTGTCGCTTGGAAATGTCTTTGTCAATTGAAAATCCCGCGAGCTGTAAAGTGCATGCAGTAAAAAACTGTAAACCCATTGAAATCTATCGGCAGCTTAGTGTATGTGGACAATACATCACTGAAGGTGGAGTGCGTCAATGGAGAATTCGCTTTAAAAATGGCCGAACAAATGTGCTCAACGAAAAGCGGAGTGGAAGACCCAGCTGGGCGGATGCCGAACTTGCATCAAGCAACTACCACTTGTTCCCAACGATGAAGAAGTGGCTGACAACGCACAGCGTTTTGACGATGATGAACGGCTGTAGGAAGAAGTAACAAAATGGTTGAAGGAACAAGTGGCAGAATTTTAAAGCTCGTCCATTGGTATGATAATTGCCTAAATTTGTATGGCGATTATGTAGAAAAGTAGTATTTTAGTGTGGCTTTCAAATGTATACAATAAAAGTCTTTTCCTATTCTTTGTGGAATTTTATTCCAAAATGTAATTTACTTTCTGGTTAGCCCTCGTATATCTTGACTTAGAAAGAGCCATATTCAACAATCAGTTTTGTGTAGTTTTATAATTTATAGTGCTGGATAGTATCAGGCTACTTTTCTTGTAGTTTAGAAAGTTGCTGCTCTATTTCTTATACTGTTAGTTTTCAGAGTCAGTCCATTACAATCATTGCTATTACCTAGTGTGAGTCAAACTAATTTCTTACAATACTTTTAAATGCAGAAGTAGTCAAAAATAAAACATAAGCACAACCCTAGTATGAAATAAAATATATAGTAAATTAGTAATCAATAAGAATTGTTAATTCTATGACTGGTTTCGCTGACACTATAACTAGTTATTAGTGGTTATACGTACAACGAAACAAACCATGTGATACAACACTTGCCAGGATACAACAACAATATTGCATTTTAACTAAACTAGCTCAAAAGTCCATGAATTTGAGGTTATTACCTCATTTGGTTGATAAATATGCCCTAAAATTAGCTATTTCTTTTTTAATTTGTTTTTCAAGATAAAATAAAAGAAAACAGTTTTAGTTTGGCGAGAAACTTGTTGAAATTAATTTACCCGACACTGGCTTTTAAATAATCGAAAACAATAACTCTGCTTTTCTCATGTTGATTTCTGATGAAAATGAAACTTTCACTCTCAGGGGTAATAACAACTGATGTTTGATCTTATTTACCAGTCACACTAAGTGAAAGGTTGAAAAGAAAGTGACTAAACTAGACGTCTCATGCCAGCTAGGGCTGTTTTTTTCACATTAAACTTAAATATCTTTATAAAAATTAACAATAATTTTTTTAACACTTAAAACTACTTAATTTATTTTTTAAATAAAACTAGACATATTTGATCTAAAAGGCATCTTCTGAACCAATACGTATTTACAAAGAAAAAGTTATCATTTTATGATAATGATTACCCAACTACACATAAAGCTATATGCTATATGCCCCCACCTTACTTAACTTTTGAAAAAGGAAATATTTTTAAAAACACTGTAAGGAATGTTTTTAATTAATTTTCAAGTTTGTTTTGACATACTTTGCACCATTCACCCCTTCGCAAAAACCGGTGGGGAGGGCCTCCTATTATAAAATACAAACCCCCCTTGTGACATCTCAAATACAAAGGAATTTTAATACAAATTTAATGGCACAACTTTCTACCTCAACCTGTTTCTTAATACCCATTTAAAGATTACAAGAAATCAAATTAAACACATACATTTGTCTTATTACAAAATTTTCTCAAAATCTTCTGAGGGAAAGATTGCAACCCTATAACATAATCCCATAAAGTATTTTAAATAAAAATATGTCATATCAATATTCTTTATGTGAAATGTAGCATTTTAAACCTAATTTCTTGTATTCTTTAAATGAGTATTACAAAAAACTAGTTGAGATAAAATTTGTCTTTGCGTAGTAAGCCGTTGTTGAATTTGTATTAAAACACCCTCTCTAACTTTTAAGGTGCGACAAGGTTAGTATTTAAAACATTTGGGGGCCTCCCGCCCGCTCTTTGAGTGGGTATATTTGTTTACTGTAGAATTTAGCTAATTTATATCCCTTGCAGAAAGTTGATAGACAGCTGCTAATGAAACTCAATGTGGATATGTTGGAATGAGGGGGGAAATAAATTTGAACCAAAGTATTTGTTTATAATTTCTACTTCACTAAAATTAAAACTTAATTTCCAGATTTGGGAGAGCATCATACGTGGAGGCCAGTAACATGAAAGATGTTGATGCTGGTGCTTTTGGAGTCACAGTTTGGTTACATGCTGTTAAATCTGCACTTTTAGAAGAATGAATAAAATCTGATTAATCAACTATAATTTACAGTAATTATTTATTTTGATCCTGGAACAACTTTCACTTGACAACACACAAAAGGGTGTTAGATTAACACTTTCACTGCAATCTACATGTTAAAGCATGACAATTGCATATTGCAAATTATTTCCTGTTGACACCCATAGCAGTGATAGTGTTAAAAATTACATACCATTCATTTTTAAACCGAGATCTACATGATTTTACTTTCAGAGAACTTTTGAGTAAGTTCTAAACAAAAATGTATAAACTGACCAATTGGAACTATCTATTAGTATCGACAAAGTTAGGGGTTTTAGTCTATTAAAATCCCTGTTGCTCAATACTATTTGATAACTATGATAGTTTAGTTCTAAATTAATTGTAAACAGGAAAAATGAATAACAACTCACCAAAAGGTTCAAAAATTACAACTTAATTAAAAAAAATCACCTTAAGTTACTAAATATTTATTTTTATAAATAAATTACAAATTTGAAATGTGTACAACAATTTATGAAAAATCATTAAATAAAGTCAAATATCTTTGAAATACAATGGAATACAATTGAAGAACAGTAAAATGTAAACTAGTCAGACTTGTCGAGAACCTTGAGTCGCTCGAGGAGTGGGGGATGGGAATGATGCCACATGGAGAAGAGCCAGTCGTAGACAGGGGAAGCGAGGTTGTCTCGGTTAAGCTTGATGAGTGCGCGGCGCAAGTACGCAGCCTTGCCCAGCGACTTGGCAAACGCATCTGCTTGGAACTCGAACCTACGACTCAGGAATGTCATTCCGAAACTAAGTACCTGAAACAGAACTCAACGTTTAGTCAAAGAAATTTTAAATGTAGTCTTCACTGTGGTATCCCAAAACTGGAATCAATAGGTGTTTTATGAAGGTTGATGTAAACAGAGTTAAGGTGACTCAACTTAATTATTTAAATAGATGTTCTTTTCTAGAAGTTGGCAAAGAGCAATATGACTTTAACACTTGAATCGATGAAATACGAGGTAATTAATGAATTATCAATTTCACGCAAAATTCTGTTTATTTTCAACTGTATGGAAGACCAGTGAATAATTAATTAATTATTTATTGTACTGAAGGAAAGTATTTGTTTAATACAGAGCTTAAATCAATTTAACCCTGCAACAATCACTTCAAAGAGGAAACTTCAGAGTCTTTTTGATGTCATAATTAAATTCATGTTTTAAGTGTAGCAGTGGTCTTAGTGGTGTAATAGCCGTCAGAGTACCTCTCTCTTATTCATCTCAGAATGGTAATAAATTGCTGATTTGCCATTTTCAAACCTACTGTCAGGAAGAGTTAAAACTTGATGTTTACCTGGAGAAAACCTCTGTCAGCGCCTTATTGTACACTGGATACATTTTTATATAGTTGATATTTAAATTTTAACTATGTATATTTTTTGAAGTCATGAATGAGGTAATTTTAGGATGAGACATTCTATAAATGCCTTCTAGAACTCAATTTGGGTTCAATTTAAAAAACTATAACTTTCAATATTGTTTCATTAAATCAAATTCATACAAACATTGTATAATAATTATTAACACTGTAATATACTGGTTTGTAGTAATTAAAAAGTATACAAATCATTTAAAAACATAAATTTATTTTGTAATATATGCCAAAATGTGTTTTACATGATAATATAGTTATAAGTTTGTGTGCATCCCGAGGAAACCTCTGTTCATGCCCAAAAGAGTTTTGAAGTTTGAAGTAAGTGCCCAAGGCAGGTTTAAATACTGTAATTAAATTAAAGTTTTAATTTAATAGATGCACTGAATATACTGCTCATAACCCAATTTACAGAGTAGCTTTCATAAATTCACACAAACATTTCTAAAACCTAACTGAAAAAACTTACTCATTCCTCTTTTTTATTCCAATGTGAGGCAGATTAAGTAGTTCCCTGGAAAGTTTAAATTATTCCCGCCCAATGATGTAAATCAATAATAACTCAAATTGGAGATTACTTACTGCATTGTATGGTGAGAAAATGTAGACAAGCACGATCACGAGACCAATAATGACAGGTTCCTCATTGTAGAAACCAAATGCTCTGTACAGCTCCTTGTGTTTGAATAAATAACCAAAAGCCATAAAGAGTAGCAGAAGGTTGACCTAGATACAAAAATTACTTAGTACACACAGCAAAAAGTGAAAAGTTAAGTAAGTTTTACCTAAGAAAAAAGGTGAAAAACAAGTCCTACTATGCATGTATCAATGTAACAACAATGTGTTTCTATATCATTAATCTGCTAGTTGAAATTAAAAATTGTGGTGAACTTAAAATTAATTCTTACAGAACAAAAGTTGTTTGTTTGCATTATTTAATTTTAAGTGGGACGTATTATGAATATTTAGTTGACAAAAATTTGTCCAACCCTTGAAAAATGATTATTGGTTATCTTGCCTGCATGATGATAATGTTCTTCAGCACGTGGTTGAGTTTCCAATGGCCAAGCTCATGTCCTAACACGGCTAATATTTCTTCATTATCACACCCTTTCTTTTCCTGAACCAAGTCACTCTCTTCTTCATTTGGTGTAGAATAGTCCTTCAGTAAAGTGTCGAAGAGAACTATACGTTTATTCTTAAAAAACCCAAAGAAGTAAGCGTTGCTGTGAACAGACCGTTTAGATCCTGAAACAAAAGCAATTGTTAGTAATTAGATAGAAAATAATATAGTTTGCAAAAACTTAATATTATCTCTAAAGGAAACTTTATTTAAACAGCCAATCTAAATTTAAATTGGAAGGGGGTTTCTACTAGACAGCCATTCTGTTGACTTTCTCAACATTTGTAAGAATTGTTCTTCTGGAAAGATTCATTCACAACCCTGAAATCCTGGCGTCTGATATTGCAGTAGACAGCAAAGATGTATTGTTTTGTTGGCAAGTAACTAGAATTTCATTTAAATTCAGCTTAAAAGTAAATGTGATAATGGTTATTACACTTCATTCATTACAAATTTATAAACTAGTTGACTGGGCAAGAATTATTTTGGCTATAACAGGATTTTTCCGGTCAAAAAGTATTTTTTTACGGGAGGGATGTTTTGGAGAGTTTTCTGAGGCGGGAGGGGTTTTTTGAGGAATTTTTCGGGTGGGTGGGAGTTTTTGGCGGAAATGGAAGTCTAAAGAAAGTTTTCGGCAAATCTTGTAATTTGAAAGAATTTTTAAATAATCTCAATTTTAGTTCTCAAGCTTTTGGCGGGTGGTGTCATCATTAATATCTAAGGCTTCCGAATAAGCTTAAGAATTAAGATTATCAATCTCTATGGGGAGGTTATGTATAAGAAGATTAATATTTTTCGCTTTATGAAAGTAAAAATAGAACGCAGTTTGGCCCGACTCGCATTTTTGAAGAGGTGCAGAGACAGCGGTGTTCTTTCTAATTGTGTGAAGCTGAAGCATCATGTCAACACAAGAAGAATCAACAGAATACTACAAAAAGCAGAAGAAAACATCCCACACAGCCAGATTTCGGAAGCTCACCATGATACTCACATTTCCAGTTCACGAGCAACAGAACTCATTTGCTGAGGAGGATTGGAAACTGATTGAGAGCCTAGCCCAGAAAATAGGTGACAAAGTTAAGAAGCTAGTAACAGAGAAGCAGATCAAGAAATTGCAAGAGAGCAGTAGGCCTATCCAAAAATCTAGCAACGAAATTTCGGTACTAGGGGGATGGATAGGGAAATTATCTCAATCCCGTCCCGGTACCGGACATCCAGGATCCCGCACAGCTCTAACCTAGCATGTATTTAATTTAGTTTACATTACAAAATGTCAGATAAGTTTCAAAATAAATTTAAACGTGCAGAATATTTAGTTTATGGTACATTAAAAATACACAAGAGTCCCACTAATCCAAAAATTAAAAGTACCAATAACATTCCAATAAAGTATTCCATCATTAGTCTAGTAAATTATTTTGAAACCCCCTAGATATCAATAAACAAGTGTTACAAGTTTAAAAAAACAACATTCACACATGTACACCTGTACATATGACCTAGGAGGTGTTGGGAGGCAAAAAAACTGCAAACCGCACTGCGTGTCCTCCTCTTTGGCGAGCCAAATTAATAACTCTATTTCCTATTGAAATTTTCTAATTCTTTAAGCTATTTTATTACCAAGCGCTTAAAAATTTCAATTGAATATGGAGAGTAATATTGATTTGCAAACTGCCTACTCAACTGCCTGCATTGCGAGTAATGATGGGGGCTGATGGAGTGGAGTGGGAAAGGGGTTGTTATCTGAAGCTCCTAGACTCTTGTCACTGTCATCATGTTCTCCACTCCAAAACATAGTTTTGCAACATTCTCTCTCAGCCGCCAGCATAGCATAATCTAACTGTCCACCTGACTCATCTCACATATTAGCTCTACCCGCTCGATACTGACCTTCGACAACGTAAAGCTTGTATAGTGGGAAGTGAATGCTGGCAGCCAACTGCTCAATGCGTGTTTTCAGTTCACCGTCGGGAAGCGGAGTGAACTTGTCAAACATTGGAGCGATGTAGTCAGGGTAGATGGTGAGCAGGAAGAACGAGGTAACCATTGAGAACAGCCAGAGGTAGAGGAAGAAGTAGTCTCCTCCCACCTTGACAATGTAGACCACCGCACTGATCAGAGGCATTGACAACAGTTGAGAGATGAAGAAGCCCTTCAGCTTGTCTTTGATGTAGAACCCTGCAGTCTGCAAGCACAGAGCACTTTACAGTTAACCATATACTCTTTTATCCTAAAATTGGTTTTGATTTTCAACATTAAATTACTATACATTCTTAGATACTTCTAGATTATTGGTAATATATTACTAGTTTGAAGATACAAAAAGGCCAGTATAATGTGATTTTTCTTATATTGGCCTTTTTGTGGGTCTGATCCAGGCTAAATAATATAAAAAAGGGTTGTTTTAAGCTATAAGTATTGCATTTAGATAATAATATACAAAATTTAACAAAATAAACTAAAATCATTATTATGAAACATAACATTGTTTATAGTCCTTTGAACTGATTATAAACCTTAAAGTAAGTTTATAAACCATACGCCATCAGTTCAAAATTCCTTGTCATGTGACATGAATCTGCTCTCTGCTGCCATGCGGTAAAGGTAACCTGCAATTTGTATATGGGCCTATTGGACTCGGTTTTATATTTTGTTTAAATTGAGCTCTGTAATTAGTTAATAATTAGCCTATATTTTTCTATTTGTAGATCTTGTTGATAAAGGAATACCTCACCAGATGAGTAGTGTTGTTTGAAAACTCCATTTGACCATTTATAACATGATGTATGGCAAAGAATTTTGAACTGAATTTTCAGAAGTGAATACCTTATTTCAAGTCTTAAAATCATTTCACTATTGATTACTAATCCATTTTGTTACAGACAACTTCTTAAGATATAAAAAAAACCATTGGTTTTGTCTACTTCAAAATACTTTGTAGAATTGTTCAATAATTCATCGGACTTACAATTATTATGTTATACAACATTTTATACTTTAAAGAATATAAAAACCTCCTGTAATGTATAAAAGGCTTCTCCTAAGGCCAGCATGTTACCTAATCTTCATTCAAAAAGCTCTTCACTTGTCCATGACTACAAATTACCTGCTTATTAAATCCATGCTTTTCTTCTAAAACAAAATGGTAATAAATACTGAATGGCAGTGAAGTTATGGTGTTAAATACGTTCAACAAAAGTATGAACGCAGCACTGCTTAAAAGCTCATGTTCATTGAATCCTAAATAGTCCACAAGGCTTCCTGCAGACGTCCAGAAAAACAGCAATCCATCCAGCAAAATTAATCCCTGAAACATTTTTGAGATCTTAGAAATTTAGAATCTTCAAGCTTTCTATCTAATTATACAATCAAAAGAAATAGTAAGGCATATAAACATACATATATTAACTTTCTTCATTTGCCTCAGGAGATGTTGGGTAGCTCAAAACTGCAAACCACACTATTCTACGATGATTTGCTCTGTGGCAAGAGAAATGATTAGCTTCTTAGCCTTTGGAGATTTGCTAATAATATGTACTCTTATACCATATTTATATACTCTGCCACATACTGTTTTATATTATATGTGAATGCAAAATAATATAGTGAGAATGATTAGAATAAATAAAAAAATAAGATCAACATTGTTTAAAATAAGAAAAAACTAATTTAAAACAATAACCAATATTTATAATTTGGTTGAAATAGTTGTCAACATAAACATTTGAGAAATGTAAATATATGGTATATAAAATTTAAAAATATTAAGATACAATAAAATGTATAGAAAACTTCAAATTCTTGAAAGAAATTAGTTTGTGAGTAGTTTTGCATGTATTAATGGACCATCTTCATTGTTCATTAAATCTTCTCGTTTGTTTTTAATTACGTACAGGGTTTCCCAAGAGTTTAAATATATTTTGTGTGTGACTTTCTTTAAAATGTTGATATTGTTTTTATTGATGGAATGATTTTGATCTAAACAGTGGTTGGCGACTGCGGATATTTCAGGTCTATTATATTTTATATGTAAGAAATGTTCTTTAAATCTGGTTTTTAACTTTAGTTAAGTCTGGCCTATATATTTTTTGTCACAATAACTACATATTTTAATTTTGTATATTCCAGACTTTTTTTAATTCTTCAATAGGTTCTTTAGGATTTTGTAATTTTAATTTTATTTTGTTATTGGTTTTGAAAAAATATTTATATCTGCATTTTTTTTAAGGAATTTTGAATTATATTTATTGACAACTCTTAAGTTACTTACTGTTGTTAAAACAAAGGAGTAAAACTCCTTTGCCATTGAGAACTTGCTCTTGTCAAGGCCATATAGTCTAGCCTTGTCATATGTAGACTTATCTATAATTTCTTTGAGTTCGCTAGGAACATTCTTAGTGTTGCGATAAATATGGTGCTGAAACAAATAAAGCACAAGTTAAATGAAACATCTTTATCAAACTATGAAATAAACTACTATTTGTGTACACCTAATAATAATAGAAAGTATCGATTACATCTAATAATAATAATAGAAAGTATCAATTATTACACTTAGGTTTGCATTAAACATTATTCTGAAATCCTCGGTGCACTATGCCTAATTAAACTAGAGCCAAAGGCAAGTGAACTCTATACAGTCCATCAGTTTATGCTAGGACTTAGCTCTACTGGGTCGTGCATCCAAATGAGTGAAAATTTGTATTGAATACACAATTTAGTCTATTATTACGAACTTTAGACAAAGGTTTGATATTCATAAGAGTTCTGAAAACCTGGTACCTAAATAATAATTTTATCTACTTTTATATTTAATATGCTTATTTAAGAAATTGGTAAAAGCTGGAGTTCAGGTCCAGTTTGTTGTGTTGTGAAATTGAGCTGTTGGATGGATCAAAACATTTGCAGGATTCAATGAGTCAATTTTGAAATTGACAAATCATTAAAATATTGAGTTACATGTTCATCATGGTTTAAATTAAACATACATCAAATAATTTTGAGCACGTTGACGTTTGTTCCAAAATACTGTTCTAAATTAATAGCAAAAAGAATTGATATTGACAAAAGTAAAAAACTATAGAAATTGATTTAATGTATGAAACAATAGAACATAGCACCCTTGTACGAGGGTTATCCAGAAAGTAAAGAACGTTTTGGCATGGTCAAATAAAAAACGACATCAACACAAAACTTTATTTACAAATGCATAAAACCTTCCTCTGCCTTTCTACGCAGTCGCCATGGATTTCAAGCCACTGGTTTTAATGTGGGACCACTTTTTCCATACCCATGTTCTACTCATTTGCCGCCAGGAAAACATGAGCCAGGATTTCTTAGCTTGTTTGGTCCCTTATCGTTAGCAAACTGTTTTTTACCCAAAAATCCTTAAGCTTCGGGAATAAGTGATAATCACTCGGCACCAAGACAGGGCTGTAGTATTTTCTTTTCTTGGCATAAATTCGACATGGATTAAGCCCTTTCAATCCCAAAAAACAGTTGCCATGACATTTTGAGTGTTTAAATTTCACACTTTACATTTAGCGGGGTTTTCAATTGTCGATGCCATTATTAATCACTGTGGACAGGACACGTCTCCCCACATCGAATCTATACTCAAACTGAAGAAGAAAAATGTAGCTAGCAGCTGCACGTGCACTCGTAGTGGTGAGGGGTGTGAGCGGCTCGTGATGCTCAATCGTTCTTTACTTTCTGGATGACCCTCGTATATGTGTATTTTGTTTATTTTCTCCCTGAGAAGATGACTTGAAAGTTGAAACCGGTCACAAAAATCTTTAAACAAGGGTGCTATGTTCTACTATTATTTATTTTATGCACTATACCGGGTGTTTCTAAAAGAACTCCTTGATTTAAAGTTGTATTAGTATGCAGTATAGTTAAAATAATAGTTATTAAACATATATATTTATTAAAGAGAAGTTTTTTTTGATACCTAATAAAGTTCTATATGAGCACCATTTGTTGCCCTGGCCTTGTCTAAACGATAATTAGTTTCTTCCCAGGTATTCAACAGCACGGATGCTACAGCTTCAACAATCCTCTCCCTCAGATGATCAATGTCACGGATCTTCTCAGAATTCACAATGTCTTTTACATGTCAAAAAAAAATCTAGTGGAGTCAGATGTGGGCTCCTTGGTGGCCATGCAATTGGTCCACGTCTACCAATCCACCTGTTAGGAATACGCTGTAGGATATCAAGTTAGGAATAACACTTAGGAGCAAACCACTTAGGTCACCAAGGAGCCCAGATCTGACTCCACAAGATTTTTTTTTTTTTTACATGTAAAAGACATTGTGAATTCTGAGAAGATCCGTGACATTGATCATCTGAGGGAGAGGATTGTTGAAGCTGTAGCACCCGTTACGCCTGATATGCTGTTGAATACCTGGGAAGAAACTAATTATCGTTAAGACGTGGCCAGGGCAACAAATGGTGCTCATATAGAACTTTATTAGGTATCAAAAAAAACTTGAGAAGATTCTCTTTAATAATATATATGTTAAATAACTATTATTTTAACTATACTGTATACTAATACAAATTTAAATCAAGGAGTTCTTTTAGAAACACCCGGTATAATTCTAGTAACCTTAAGTGAGCCAATGTGTGATATATGGATAGTGATTGAAATCAAAATATTAATATCAAAAGATTGAACTCTTAACATTCCAGATACTTACTATTTGTACACAAACAATGAGTAACAACTGCCAGCCAAGTAAACGTTTGAAAATGCCTATTTAGACAGATAAGCCACATCAGTCTACACAAAAAGCCCTTGGCGAAAGACCCAACTACCTGCTTGCGCGCATCCAGCTGTACATACATAACTGACTGCAAAGGTACCACTCTGGAGCCCAGGATTTTTCCTTTTGAAAAATCTTGTCACCACGCAGTTGAACCCTATCCAACCGTGAGCATTATCGGGCCTCAACAAGATTAATAATTCAAGCAATTAACAACAATCTCATGCAAAAAAATTTGAAGTTTGTGGAAATTTATCGGAAAGCATTTTTATGAAATCAGAAATTAATTTTATGAAATGTTGTAAATCAGATGGCCGTCCGCTGCGAGCCTCGTCATACACATTGGTTTTCTGACCATTGGACTGTGGAACCCATTTTCTTACCATTCCATTAATGCTAACTTGTTCTCCAGAAACTTCTGTAAATTGGCGATGAATTTCAACAGGCTTCATGTTCATTGCATTTAAAATAGTTTACCAGATTGCACTTTACACTCCGTAGGAAGTATTGTTATAAATATTTAGAATAACTTACACACTAACTAATTTCAACAGAACAAAATTTTGCCGTAACTTTGTCAGCTGTTCATCAATTAAGCAAGTAGACTACAGCATACGTGTGGAACATGTGAGGCACTGTACCAGCGGTAAAAGGAAATGGTAAGCCTAATTACTTTTCTGACTTGTATTAAAATTTTAAAGTTTTGAATTGGTATTTTCCTATTAGGAAAACCAAGACACTTTTGAGTGGGGCAAGTGAGAATCAAGTGAAAAAGAACTACACCAAGAAATTCAATTAAGTTAATTAAAGCTTTGTACTGTGCGATAGACCTAAAAGAAACTTACATATTGTACAGACAATAACAAATCCAATACCACATGTTTTGGATTGGAATAGCCAAATCAATTACAGGCTAATAAAAGCATCCTTGGCATTTGTGTAGCTGTAGCATTGCTACTTATACACACACAAAAAGAAGCTAAATAGTTTACTGATGACATCTAAGTCTACCGTTTTATTTCATCTCTAGATGACAATGTAGGATGGTGCTTCCCACAGGACTCATTGCATCAGATTGAATGTTGGTGTGTTTGAAACTGCATGAGTCTAAATATCTCAAAGTGTGAATATCTTCAAATATATCTTTGTTTTCTGCGTACCATCGGTGAATCTCGGCTTCAATTACCAAACTGCTCTAATCCAAGTATTAGCCTCCATTTTGTCTCTTGACTCACTGGAAACTAGAAGAAAATGGGCCAAGCCCAAATGTAATATTTTTGTACAAGATCATCAATGGTCTGATTGATTCTCTTGAACTCATTGGTCTGATTAATCTATGTGTTCCTGGTCATTTGAGTACAAGGAGTATTCAGCTGTTTGGCCGATGACATGTTGACAGCAACTTCTCATTCACAGCACTTTACCTCGGCTCCACAGACTTGGTAACTCCATCTGCTAGCAGATTGATCTCTTCAACTGCAGTCTCCGAGCACTGAAGCAGGTCTTACCTTCTCTGGAGTCTCTTTGTGGTGAAAGTGGTCGTGATTAGTGTCGTTTTTGTGATGCCTTTAAACGGTCACTGATGGTGCTTTTTGCACACCATTATACAGTGCAGTGTTGTCTCCAAGGCAAATTTCGGTGGCACCTCTCAAGAGCCACATTTTGCGAAAATCCACTTTTCGGGTGTGTCGGTGGTATGTTGATTGTAAAGGGTCCAGCCAATCACTCCTCAATTTCACAGTCCTCCCGTTCAAACCTTTGTGTCAATCTATGTTAAGTTTGCTTCATCTACACCTCATTGTATAACCTTTAATAATTTATATATATATATAAATGGTGTAGTGGTGAGCATAACTGCCCGGCAAGCAGGAGACCCGGGTTCAAATCCCGGTTCGGTCCAAATATTTTTGTCTTCAAATTTATTTAGTAATAAATTAGCTATTTAGCATTTATACAAATTAAGATCTATAATAAGTCATTTGACACAGTATTTAAATTCTGTTTGTAATATTTCCAGCTTGTTGATTTAAAGTCACTATTTGACAGTCACATGTTTCGGATAAACATTCAGATTTAAGTACTTATTTGAAGGCAGAAATAGTTGGGCCGGATGGTGTAGTGGTGAGCATAACTGCCCGGCAAGCAGGAGACCCGGGTTCAAATCCCGGTTCGGTCCAAATATTTTTGTCTTCAAATTTATTTAGTAATAAATTAGCTATTTAGCATTTATACAAATTAAGATCTATATATATATATATATATATATATCTTTGTTATTCTAGTTATAGTTTTCTTTAGCCATTAAGGCCTTTCTTTGTGAAATCTAGTACTTATTCTCATTATAAATGTCATAATATTAAAGCATGTCAAACTCTTGTAAATTGGTGTCAACCGTAAATAAATCAATAAAAAGGTAGCAATGGCAATGGCCACTAAGCATAAATACATATTTTATTGAATTGACATGTTTACAAGCATTTATCTCAATCGTCTACTAACTGATAAAATCTAGCATAGGCTAAATGGTAATTTCATAGGATAATGTGTAAAATTAACATGCTGAATTTCAATAATTCGTAGCTCTTATAATTTGTGCATAGTAACTTGATTGTATTGAATAAAAAGAATTCGCTAAAAATTACCATTGGCTGGGTTGGTTCAGAGGTTGAAGTTTTTTTCCATATACTAATTTAACTTTTGTATATCCTACACATTGAAAGACATTTTTAAAATTTCCCCTAAGGCCAGTATAATGAAAAACATTTATTTTTTAACACTTTAATTGCAATATTTTTGAGTATTGGTCTTATTCTAAATTACAATATTGTCTTTTACTACTCTGTTAAAGACTCCTTTTGAATGTTCTTAAGTACACATTGTAGTTATATATTTTATGAAAATGCACTTGTAGATTTAATTACCCTGGCGTTTGTTATGATTTTATGCAAAACATTATTCTTAGTCTTTTATAACTGGCCTAGACTAAAATCAAGGCACAAAATATGAGAAATTGACAAAAATATGCCTAAGCAAAGTAGGCTACAGCTACAGGACCTAGAATTAATTATACATTAACTTACCTGCCGCAAAGATAAATTCAATTCCCATAGAAACTCAACCCAGTTAAAGGCTAAAAACCCATATTGGATGAGGGTTTCATTTATCATCTTCTGAATCTGAGAACAAACTTCGGAATAAGATTGGGATATAGGAATGTATTCTACAAAGAGCAGTTGTAAAGCAATTTAAATTTGTGAATGATGGGTTAAATAGTTTTGATGCCGTCTTAAATTCGGTATTTTCTGTTAAAAAAGTGGTGCGGTAACATAGCCTAACCTTTAAAAATTGTATTACCAAAAGCCAAGAGGAAACTTGTGTGGTTTAGTTACTCTATGCTTGTATGTGTGTAGTGTCGGACGCGGAGGCGGTTAATACTCTGTGGTCAGAGACGCCGACACAAGTTGGACATTGATTTTAAATGTATATTTAAAGTCAATGAGTTGGAGAAGCACACTGCTCAGAGGACCTAAACCCATATGGATTACGTGGACGAAGATCGAAGAAACTTAAAGCCAAGTGTGGACTTCGTAGCGAGCATCGAAAACTCGTGTACGAAGAGCGCAGGCGGCAGGTATTGGAAACAATATCGCTGACCGTTTTTATTATTGTGACACGCTGACAGCCATGTCAGTGCCACGCTCACTTTCGTTTGAGCGTGAGGACAGTCGGCCAATTCGTGTATAGGCTAAATATAGGTTAATTGTAAGAGAGGACTTGTTAGTCCAAACTTCGCCTAATAAAGCCATTTTTCATTCGATCGAAAAGTGCTCTCCTCGCTATACACCTTACTGAATTACCTCCTTCAGATTTTATTTTGGCACAACTATACAGGGTGATTCAAAAAAAGGGCGCCAAATTTCAGGGGTGGGTTCCTTATGCTAAATCAATGAAAAAAGTTCCTATAAACATGGGTCCTAAAATTCTTCGTTACCCCAGTAGCCGCCATTTTGTATTTTTTACTTAAAAATTTATATCTCCAGAACGCTTTGACCGATTGCATTCAAACTTGGTGGGGTGTTTATGTGTAATAAGTTAAATTTTAGGAAAAACCATTATTTTATAAAAACCCACAGAAACAAAATGGCGGCTGTTTAAATTTTTCAAATTGAAATACCATGAAAATGGCGCATAATACAAAAATTTTACCAGAGTAAAAAAAGTTGTATTTTATAATTTTAGATAGATGTCAACTCAACTTTTCCAAATTTAACATTAATATTTTCATTTTTTACGTCCTTTTACAGCTGGTACATTTACCATTATAAAGGACGTAAAAGTGAAAATATTAATGTAAAATTTGGAAAATTGAGTTTGTATATTTATGTAGAATTATAAAATATAAATTTTTTACTCTTGTAAAATTTTTGTTTTATGCGCAATTTTCATGGTATTTTATTTGAAAAAATTAAACAGCCATTTTGTTTCTGTGGTTTTATGAAATAATGTTTTTTCTAAAATTTAACTTATTTCCAATCGGTTAAACCGTTCTGGAGATATAAATTTTAACAATGAAAACTGGTAATGTACCAGTTGTAAATAGACGTAAAAATTGAAAATATTAATTTAACATTTGAAAAAAATGAGTTTGTATCATAATGTAAAATTATAAAATACAACCTTTTTTACTCTTGTAAACTTTTTGTATTATGCGCTAATTTAATGGTATGAAAAATTTAAACAGCCGCCATTTCGTTTCTGTATGGTTTGAAGACATAATTATTTTTTCTTAAATTGCCCTTAGGACACATAAACACCATACCAAGTTTGAATGCAATCGGTCAAACCGTTCTGGAGATATACGTTTTTAAGTAAAAAATACAAAATGGCGGCTACCGGAGTAACGAAGAATTTTAGAACCCATGTTTATAGGGACTTTTGTCATTGTTTTTGCATAAGGAACCCACCCCTGAAATTTGGCGCCCTATTTTTGAATCACCCTGTATAGTTCAGCTAAACAAAATTACCCCTTCAAACACATTCTGTGTAGTGAGTGTGTACGTATTTAATATTTCAGGGTATTGCCAATCGGCTAATATATTCTTCTATTATACAAACAAAGTAAAAAAACGAGTCTACTTTTGAAGTATATTTTTATTTAAGGTAGAGAGGGCTTCAAAGCCCTAACATCACCTTTTGATTTATCAATAAAGTCCATTGTTATTGTTATTTAATTGGCCTTGAGCTACTAACGTAATTAATATGAATATTGACTTAGGGCCGTTTTTTCAATCCAGCCTTAGGCAGTTAAATCTTTTACCGGCGTCCAGCCAATAGGAAAGCTAATTATTTTTTGAGGTTAAGTTTTATTTTGTCTGTCTTGACTTTGCATTTTAGTGTTTTAGGATGTAATTAACTTTTTCCGCATAACGTACACATGTTAAATTCAATACAGAATGGAAAAGAACACCTTTATTACAGGAAGGAATAATCTTCAATAATTCATTAAAGTGTTTTGAACGTTGCAAGAAAATGCAAACATTGCAGACTGTAAACAACTTAACCGGCGGTCAGCTAACCAGCTGGTTAGCAGGCAATTGAAAAAACGGCCCTTAGTCGGCAGCGTGCATAATACGTCCTTGGCACGAGGTACGTTCCATATGACTATGCAGCTCATCCCTTTGGTAAAGTAGTCAGAGCCGGATTTAAAAACATGCCGCCTATAGGCTAAATGTTTGTTTGCCGCCTCCGAGGGCACGAAATCACGATTTAAGGTGCCGACCACTCTCACGAGGGTATTTTAAGGCAAATATGTGGTGAAGGATGAGTGTGATGAGTGGTAGTAATGAGTTATGAGGTGTAGTCTTGTTACAAACTAAGGCCGACTCTTCCTTAGAATGGGTCATTAATTAATAGCCCAATGACTAATGGAAATACAAGGACCAACGGCTTAACGTGACTTCCGAACCACCCAGGTGATGGTCTGATATGTCTAAACGATGGTGGGAGTTGATGCGGGTATCATCAAATGATCACTGAGACCATATCTTAGCCGCTTTAGACTTATATCATCCTCAAAACCTGACCTCCACGAGTCCTAGTCAGTTGTGGTTGTGACCTTGATTTTCGTCCCATAAGAGCAAGGTAAAACATGCATCTTCTGTTTTACAGTGCATTAAATGTTTCAATATGGCTTTGCTGAGCCGAATTTCCATTTTCTCTTATTGATGAGAATTTAATGCACCAGATTTTTAAATACAACCCCCTTCTTGTGGCGTCTCAAAGAATAAAAATTTTAACACAAATTCAACGACATAAAAATACTATATCTCACCTAGTTTTTATACCAATTCAAAGATTACAAGAAATCAGGGTTAACATGCTACATTTCACATACAACTTTTTATGACAATTTTTTTTCAAAATACAAGTACTCTATGCGGAATTATGTTATAGAGTTGTGTTGTTACCTTCGAATTTCAAGAAAAAGTGTTCATTCCAAATAAATTGACGATTTGACCAATATAATAACAGACTGCAAGTAGCTCAGTTTCAGCCAATCAGAGACTGATCATGGTATACCGCAGCAAGACCAAACTATTTGAAGCTAATGATGATAATGTTTTGACGCGGTGTGAACCGGAAGAATTAGATTGAAAATGTGACACCGGCCACGAAAGCCTTACTGAAGGCGTCCCCATGGAAACAGCCAAATCAGACGAGAAATAAATGACTCACCTGATAAAAATTATCATTTCATTTTACTTTAAATTGTTCCAAAAGTGTTGCCTAGGAAACTTAATGGTCTATTTAAACATAATTTTTTGACGGATAACACGCTCACTCAAAACGTGATTGCCGGGACTATTTCCTTCAAATTGGAATCTACAATCAGTAAGTCTTTGTTTTCGTAAAATATATAAATAGTATGTTTAGTATATTTTAATTTTATAGAAAAGCCAGTACGGGTGTCAAAGGTCACTCAACTTAGCACAGAAGTGAACAGTACAATACTATTCAGCTATTTTTTTTTTATTCTTCATTTTGTTGTACGGCCTGACTCCTACGCGGTACTACGAGTTTGAAACTTTCGGATTATCCTGTAAATAGTTATTTGGCAAAATTTAGTCTACTACACAATTTGTGTAGATGTGTGTGCATGTATTTACTAAATTTACTAGTTAACATTAATAAATAAGACTATAAGTGATGCTTAAAGGTTTTTATTATGACCTTAGCCTTGAAGTACAGGTGAACCCGTACTGGCTACAGATCGGCAGGAATTTTGGCCGTGCTGGCTCTGGACAGATGCAATGAGTGAATACAATCTGGATTTATAGTAAAGCACATAAATCAACATTAACTTCGAGATTCTAAATGCATAAGTTTAAATAAAAACTGCAAAGAACAGTGTTAATGGGATTTTCTCAACTTTTCCTAAAACAATACAAGAATAAGTCCGCTCAAATTTGAGTTGGACACATTATATAAATATAAAATTAATTAAACCTTGTGTTTCATGGAATAACTTCAAAATAATTCTGCTGCCAACCAGCTAGAGAGAGTTAGCGGTTGCGCCGCAGGATGGCAGCACACGTTTTCAGCTTTAATAGTGTTAATTGTAGTTTGCACTTAACTGTTCAATTCTCTTATACTTGTGGTTTGTATATTTCACGATCTTGGAACTGGCGATGATGAGAGAATTTCTACTAAACTTCCTACGAGTTGAAGAATTTCTACAAGAGCTGCACTTGACAACAAAGAAGTATTTCAACTTGCCGCTGCAGAACATGATTTTGTGGAAACAAGGTAATTAGTTATATTGTGGTTGTTGACGTAATATTTGAACAAGAAGTTGAAAACCCAATACTGTAATGACTTTTGGAATACCTTTAACGAGCTACTCTCTGTTCCAGCTTCAAATTTAGAGAAGATTTCAACAGAGGACTTTCAACCGAATCATCTCGACAACTTTTGGCGGAAACGACCAATCTGTAAAAGTCATTAAATACCAATTGTCTGCACTTGTAATTTTATTTACCTTCATTATTATAGTAAAATAGTGAAATAAACTAAAGTTCATACAGAACATGAACCCTTGTAAAAAGAGTTCGAAAAAGTCTCGGAAGGAAAACAGTTTTTAAATGTACCAAAAAAGGGTCACTTTTAATTTTCTAAAAAAAGGATAAAACGAAGGCCTCAGCCCTTTCTTTGTTGTATTGACCATAAAACAATGCCTTCCGTCTTCCTTTTCAGACTGGGCAAATCAAAACCAGTGGCGAGATTGAGCTTTTTCGTTTCTTAACCCAAGTTAGGGTCATATCATTTGAGGAAATGGTCCAACGGCAAGTGTCTTCTCATGCGCCCCATTGTACTTGCACGGAAAGGACCGGTGTCCATCTTCGTTATTAAGGGTCCGCCTCAGTGGTGAAGATACCAGGAGACTAGTCACTTTATCCCTGGGACAATGCTTTGGTTTCAGGGATTTCAAATTGTTGGCTTGATGAAAAAAGCTGGATCATATATACAAAAAGGGTGTCCCAAGCTACTGGTAATTTAAAAATTTCATTACTATGATTGAAATTGTTTATATGTTTTTAATTTCTATGGCTTCTAAGAATAATACTAGTATATGTCATGTATTTTCTTACTGGCCGCCCAGAAAATTTGCCGCTATAGGCTGCAGCCTACTTAGCCTATTTCGAAATACGGTTCTGAAAGTAGTTTAGGTTGTCTTTGAGTAAACATAAGATGTTGTACACTTATTGACTTACAATCGTGAGTATTTCCATGTATTTGAAAATAAGCCCAGAATACCCAGAGGAATATCTCTGAAAGAGGCCTACAATGGTCGAGGTATTTGGAGTGGGATATGATTTTCACAGCAGCAATTATTGCACTATCGCTATTCATATTATATCACTTCCCATATTGTTCACTGTTGTCAACTGATTATAATTTGTACAACTGGTGTTTGCCATTGAAATAAATAAATAAGCATCCTTTTGTAAAATGAAGTTGTCCTGGGTAGCTGGTGAGTGGCCCCAATGCTACCAATCCATACATGACATGGCTATGAAACAGTGCATTGTATAGAGTTTTCAAGTATAGTTTGGGTAGGACAGGTCTTAGTTTTCTCAAGAGCTGTAATACACGTGACAGTTTGACACACACCTGGGAGACGTGGTAAGCCGTAAGACCAACTTAACTTCAACTTAGTCTACACACAGTTTCGTGGCTAAACACAATGAATTTCTTAACTTCAAGTCAATCCAGAAGCCCAGAAGTTTCACTGCAGGATCCTCAAATGTGCACATCAGTGACTGGGCCTTTTCTTCGTTCATTTAGAGTCTGTTTGCCACGAACCACTCCTTGCCCAACTCAAGGAGGTTGTCAGAAATCAGAAATCATTTTATTGGGCAAAACATTAACAAATACAATTGTATTAGCCAATTCATTAAATTACCACAAAATACTGAAAATAGTACCACAAAATAGGATTTTTTAAACAATATATATAAATACACACAGAACAAATTCACAGATGTAGCCAACACTTTCAACAAACTCTTGGACACTGTAAAATGAGAGGTTCATTAGCCGGGTTTTAGCCATGTGTCTAAATTTTGAAGGGTTTGATTCGGATTTGAGAGATGTGGTCTGCAACTGGAGCAAATCGCTCCCTGTAGTAAACAGGGTGGTGAGTGGTGACACCTGCGAACAATAGTATTCTTACGTTCAGCTGCAAATCATTGATCATTACAGTGAACAACAACGGGCCGACAAGAGGACTGATTCTTAATTAAGGACACCGTGCGCAGTGTGTTTGGTACTAGATGAGGCACCGAAGTCCGACACCATCTGTATTGAAACCGGTAGAGTAGAGAAATCTCGAAATAAGGATTGCTTGACGAATGACGAGGTATAATATATACATTAAGACATCTTCTGATTTCTATGAGCGTGAAAGCTTGCTATACTGTCAAACAAAGCACCATTCACACCATATCTAATAAGCTTTAACAGGAGGATATTATGGAACACCACATCAAAATCAAAGGCTTTACAATTTTGTCACATAAGTTAAGCATAACAGAGTCCCTATTTTCATACACATCCGATATAGATTTTACTAAACTACGGAGAGTAGATGAGGTGGAGTGATCACTCCATTTGGAGGTCATCACCTGCCCTGAAACCAAGTTGTGCATCTGTTGGTAGGACATTTTCCACAAAATAGGACATTAGCTCTACTATCATAATGTATATCATTATTTTACCGTTTGCATACTTATGAAAGCAATCGAAGAAAATGACCATTGTATCATTTATTTATTGAATTTCAACGGTTTACACCTTTTTTTACAGAAAGATAGATGTTTGCGATACAAGAATTGTTGACTTAAAACTAAGAAAAACATAAATGGAGAAGAAACGAGTGAGTGTGAGCTAGCGTGAAATAAGTGTGTAACAGGTACTAAATGACTAGAGGCTCGATGGCGACCAAGTAATTCAATACTACAACTAGTATACAATATATGTTACTGAATATTAACATGAAGATAAATTAAATAACGAGCGTAGATGACTAAAACTGGTAACAAGAATAAATATTATAAATAAGTAACAACAACGTACTTACGTACATGCAAAATATAAGAAAAGATAACACAAATGAGTCTATTTAATGGAGGCGAGCACTTTCTTCCTGAAGGTCATGACAGATTCGTCGAAGAAATCCACGTGGGCAGCTGCAGCGTTTCCAGACCTTAGAAGACGACTAAGACCGCTGAAGTAAGAGTAGTTGGTGGGGAGATACTGTCTGGAGAACACTGCCATGGATCGAGTCCCTCTGAGTACTCACAGGTCGACACGGCTAAGTAGCTCAGGACAGTCAGTATAGCCATTGATCAGCCTGAAGAGCAGCTGAAGATCAATTTGAAGTCTGCGGAGATTGAGGGGAAGTAGTCCTTTACGCTCATTGATCCTTTACACTCTTTTGTTATACGTTTTCTACCTTTAACATTAAATGTATATTTTTATAGTAAATGTTACTATAATACTTTTTAAATTTACCCGTAACATTGCTCATCTCTGTTGCCCCTCCACCATTTAAAAAAAAACTATCAGTTTTTTGTCTACACCAATGGCAATTGGCATTTCTGTAAGTTGTGCAACAAAAATAATCAACAGTGCTGTATTAATACACGAAAATTGACTTTTCGCCAAAATTAATTACCTAACTTTCTGTTTTGGTATTACAATTGTGATACCATAAATATTTTAAACATTAAGAACTAAGATTTTAACATGGCAATGTTAAGGAGCCTTTCTAGAGGACTTCGCACGGATTTGGGACTATTCAATCTTTCTAAGTCGGCAAGTGTCCCTAGTGTATTTTACCATGAAAATGTAAGTAATACAAACAGTAATAAAGATATTTTAAATAGAGACGATAACAAATAAATTGTTATGAAATATGGCGATGCTTATTTTTAGATAGCTCTTGGCATTTTTTGGTCTGAAGGCAAAGTCCTTGAAATGTAGATGTTAGAAACAAGTTTATTCAGCCATTGAACAAAATAGGAATAGGCCAAGTCATATTTATGTCCACACAAAAGCTAATTAAAAATCTTAGCAGTCAAAATACACATAGAATAAATGGCACACCATGCGATGTGTCCTAAGTGAAAACTAAAAAGTAGGCCTAATTTAATCAATACCACTGCTCTTCATATTGCATTAAAAAATAAATAAATACATTAATTATAATTGAGCTGCAAATTCATGTTGCAACAATAACAAACTTACAACGTTTTGTTTTTATTCCCACGTTTAAAAGAACAAGCTAAAAGATAGCACGATTGTTCTGTATCTCATTTCAGCTATCCAAGATGGTGGTACAACACCAGAAGTGCTAATCAACACAGAATTCTTAGAAGTTCAGTATTTATTTTTTAAGATTACAGTTATCATGGGTATTTTCATTCCTCAGGTCATTGATCACTATGAAAATCCAAGGAATGTTGGAGCATTGGACAAAAATGACAAACAAGTTGGAACAGGACTGGTTGGTGCGCCAGCCTGTGGAGATGTCATGAAACTGCAAATCAAAGTGGATGAGAAGGGAAAGATTATTGATGCTAAGTTTAAAACGTTTGGGTGTGGCTCTGCAATTGCTTCAAGTTCCCTTGCTACTGAATGGGTGAAAGGAAAGACTGTAAGTTGCTTTAGCGTACACGGTACATGCTATTTGTCTAGACAATTCAGTTAGTGATTTTGCAAAACAAATTTGTGGTTTTATGTTACATAATTGCTAAAAATATAGATGTTAACATTGTTAAAAACTGGAATTACATGTGCCTGCATTTATTATATGTGTTAACTAGTACCTAGAGTTTCTTCTTGAGACTGTAATATTTTGAACTTTTTGATGTGTGATTAATAATTAATAGAAATAAAAATCTGGCCGGTCAAAGTAAAGGGGTTTTAATTTTTCTGCAATACATTACAAAACCTGAAAATCTTTCAGCAGAACTAAAACTATACTGCATTTTGTAAGTCAAGTTCCTGAGTAAAATAGTAAATTATGGTACACATTGTTTTGATTGAGTCGAGAACGTACAGCTTGTAAATCACAATTACCAGAACAAACCTTTTTAATTACAAGAAGAAAATATAATACATAAATCAATCTTATTTTCATTGATCACTATAATGAAATAAACATAGTCACAATAATTAAATATGTATTAGGGCAGTTTCGTGTCTTTTTGTTTATTTTACTTATGCTGTGACTTAATGGAATGTTACTTGTTACTTGAATCTCTTAATGGAAGTAGACCCAAAACAACAAAAACACGTCCTCCTAAATACGAAGCAAAAAGTAGCCAAACAGGTCTTTTGAGCAATCCATATTAAACTGCCTTACGCCGTCAACTTCCACATGTGATGGTCACCGTTTATTTAATGTGGGCCCTCCCCATCACTAAACAACGTGTAAGTGAGCTTGTGAGCTTAAAATGGATTGCTCCCGCTGCAGGATTTAAACCTGTGACAACCGCATAACCTAAATTGCTAGCTCGTCAGCTGATGCTTTAGACCAAACGGCCATTCTCACGCGTAGTAGAAGCTGCCTTTGCTGTTCAAGCTTGTGCGGAACACTAGCGCTCTAATAGCAATCATGGTAACTACTTCAATGACGGCTCGAGCAGTACTCGGGCTTTAAAGTGTTAACACCACAAAAGGAAAATAAAAAGAGGCCTGTTCCCAATTAATAGACTTGCATGATTACATTTATCCACTAACATAGAAGAAAACTTCATTCAACAACTATTATCAATTGTTCTTTTTTCATAAACAATTGTAGTTTTTAATTTTACAAATTGTTCAAACACAGCATAACTTACATCACAAGCAATAAAACAAAAGTGATTAAGCCTAGCTTCCATGAGTCTTAGTACCCTTAACTACACAAAGAGCTGCCAATCAAATATCACCTGAGGATCTATCACAGCGTTTGGAAACTTTACCAACTTAACTAACTTAAAAACACTGATTTTTGTTAGCTTGATGTAGACCTGCATACGAAAAACTGTACATTCAAAACCAAGGTTATTGCAAAAATTAAAGATAACTATATTTGCTGGAAAATATTGTCAGGTGTCTACTACATTTACTATTACTTTAGTAGTTTAGTTCAGGACAGAACAGTAAATGCAGGAAGAGATGCTCAAACCCTTTCCTCAACCTGGAAATAATAAGATTGAGAGTGGTGTTCATGATATTGTTTGCTTCTACAGAAGCCGTAATTAAGTAGAAGAGAAGACTATAAAGCCCTAACTTCGCCACATAAATATGAAGACTTTTTTATTTCACTTCAAGCTTAATACGGTACTTGGTTTCAGTTGGATGAAGCTGGAAAGCTGAAGAACACAGACATTGCAAAGGAATTGTGTCTGCCCCCGGTCAAACTGCACTGCTCAAGTAAGCTTATCATCTTCTAATACTGATCCCAGAACTGGCTGTTATTTTAGCAGCTGTTAAAATATTTAAGTTTTTCATCAGAGTATGAACTACATTTTAATATTGTAACTGTAACTTATACACTTAAAATGTAAAAACCCAAAATATGACTAATTTAACAAAAAAATAAATTATCTGTAAATGCAGTTGTTCAATTGGGTAGTTTACAATTTGTACTGTATCAAGGCTTTGTAACTTAATAGTCTTAGGAATTAAAGTTATGTGGATTGTAACGTAATAGTATTCTTTGTTGATATTTGAAAGATCTGTTTCAGTGCTTGCCGAAGATGCAATCAAAGCAGCTCTGGCAGACTACAAAGTCAAGCAAGGAAAGGGACAGAAGCAAAGTGCAGAGTCAACTGCTTAAGCAAAAACAACACAGAATGACAATGCTGTAATTGAATCAAGATCTTAGTCGGCATAGACATTTCAAAAATTATCATGTATATAGATTGAATAAAATTAAAGTTTACTGTGAGTTTGAAATTTTATTTTCTTGTTAGCAAAAATGTGATATGTGATGTACATACCTAGTTTATTTTAATATTTATGTAAGCATTAAAAAAGTCAAGGAAGAAAAAGTGTTTCTTACCCAAAGGAAAAAATCCAACTCCACCCACCCCTACAAAAAGTGATAAAAAGATTTCATAATGAGGATTCTTGAGTGAAAAAGACACACCATACATTTTGCAGAGCTGTTATATTCCCTCTCTTGATTGACCTATTGATTTTTTGTTGGGTAATCATTGTGGAGCCTCAGTCCGACTATACGTCAGGCTCAATGTTGCTTCTCTGGTTTAGTAAAAATGAACCATCTTCATCTCTTTCAATTTGCATTCCAAGATAGTGACAGATGTTTCCCAAGTCTTTGGTCTTGAAATATTTGTCCAGATCTTGACCAATTTTCATTGTAATATCTTCCGAATCTCCTGCAACTAATAAATCATCAACATACAACAGTAAGTAGGTTACTTGTCCATTTTCCTCTTTTCTCGAATATAGGCAAGAATCAGCAAAACTGCTTTTGAACCCCAATTCACCTAGAGCTTTGTTGGCGGTTTTGTTCCATTCTCGAGCAGATTGTTTGAGTCCGTAAATACTCTTATGCAGTTTCAAAACCCTATCTGCTAAGCTAGATGGAAATGGTCAAGTGGACACTTACAAAGCTCGATTAGTAGCAAGAGGATTTTCTCAGACATACAAAGAAGATTATGATGAAACATTTGCTCCGGTTGTCAAATATGAAAATAATACTAAGAAAATAAAGAACTGCAGGAGACTTGTACAGGATCAAATTAAACTGTATTGACAACAACAGTAAACATCACTATTTACATTAGTAAACATCTGTCTTAATAATCAAAACATAACATGTGTTAAACTATTTTGTGCTTAATTAATATACAGGCTTCCAATAGTAACGTATGAATGATTTTAACTCTGGAACAGTATTGTAGGTCTTTGCTTTTAACAACTTAGCAAAGCGTAGAAAGTTTGTCATTTATTGAAGATATCAACAACAAAATGTGACTTTTTTGGTACATTATAATTTTGTTTCCTGGTGAGTGATCTGGAATTTTGCGATCCATTCAAGTGAGTGTATACTGTATTGAGTATTTACACATAATAACAAAGGTCATTTATTGAGTTGCTACTACATTAAGCACTTCTAAGTTCACCTGAGTATGCACCCAGGTCGTCTACATATTATAAAAATGTGTTGATACAAATAAAGAATATCTATGATTGTCACGGCAAGTACAAGCCTTGCTTCTCTGAGCTCACTCAAATACGACGACGCATGATGGGGAGTGGCTCACTTAATAAACAGTGATTGGCCAGAATTTGACGGTGCAACAGAGTTCAATAAGGTTGCACAGCACAACTGTTTGCATTTTTTATTTTATCTTGTGTGGAAGACAATCAAATCTAAGAACAAACTGAAAGGTTGTCTGCTTCTTTGTGGATGTATTTATAGTCTCGTCAAAGCTTTAATACTGTATCGAATGCGTTGCTAAGACATGTATCACAGGACTAAAAATGCATTTGGAATGGTCATGAGAGTAAAACTGCAGTCCGAAGTTATCTCATGAAAAAGTGACACTAACATATGGCAGCCGTGCACTCGTAAGGTATCATAGGGTTAAATCTGCACTTGCAAGTTGTTCTGGGAATGAAACAACACTCGGCAATCCCTGGAGGGAAATGGCATATAGAACGGGCCGATGTAACTACGACTTGAAACAAGTGGTGGAAGTAACTATGACTGTTCAAAAGTAACATAACTAATTTTTGTTTAATATAATTTGAATTTTGTCATAGTTTAGTGAACATTCTATCACTGCTTCATTATTTCATTTCACTTCTCCAAGGTAAAACTGATATTACCAACAATGATAGCTCTTTTTGAGGTAACACATCTTAACCACTATGACATACCAAAACCAGTTGATAACTCTTGATTTCTTACATTCCTGAAAGCGGCAACATAATCAGGATATGCTAATAAAATTCATGGACAGATTGAGGGTCAATAAAGCCATGTCTTAAAAATGCAAATTTATTTCTTTACAACATATAATTACATATAAAATTCACAACAATGTTCTTTTGGGTATTGTAGGAAGTTATCTGCAGTATTTTATGATTTTTCACACTTACAGAGTAGACATAACTATGTCTTTGTTGAAATGTTCATAGCCAACTTGAAGCAAGTAGTGGAAAGTACTGTTTTCTTTAAGAGTGGCCAGCTCTTCACAAGCAAGCAGATCCTCTATCGATGGAACCATGTCTTCACATCCCTCTGTGAAATTAATATTGAAATTAGAAATTAATTACATTTTTTCTTGTGAGTCAGAGTTTTTGCTACCTTGGATTTGACCATAAGTCGTCAATAAAACACCTAAATGAAACGAAAGGTTTTTTTTTCACTTTTGTGAGAATGAACTAATGTTTGTTATGAACTATTGATAGGGAAATGACCTATCCTTGTTTGTTGAGAGTAAAATCTGCTTTTAATTAAGAAATTTAACATTATTTTTAAAACCATTTAAAAATGTATTACTTTGATATAACAAATCAAATATTTTAATTCATAGAAGTTTGCCTTTAATTTAAGTTGTGGAAAAACTTATCAATTTTATATTTTAAAAAAATATACCAAGCTATACTGTTTCCTACAACAATTACTTTTTTGTAAAATGAACTTAAAACAGAAAGGCAACTACCCTAAAACGCTTGAATATTATAATAATATACATTTATTTGTAGTTTGGTAATGTACGGACATAGACAATGCCAATTGTACAGCAAATTAATTGCCACAGTCATATATAAATATAATTGATTTCAATACATTTTGAGCCCAGCCCCAAATTATTCGACCTAAAGCATTTTTAACATTACTCAACGTAAACCACCTATTCTTCAAATCACTTCTTGCAGACCTCTACTTTGTTTATAGCAAACTCAAGTTGGGTAAGTTGTTGTTCTTTTGAATAAAGTTACTTACTATATAGGTAGTAAACACCTCACATTTGATGTGAAAGTTCTATTTTATCTAGATGGACCACTTTTAACTTACCAAATATACAAAGATCAAACAATTTGAAGAAGAAAAGTGTCTGTATTGAAGAGAGAGGTGAATTAGGATCTCTGTCAATCCATTCATCTTGTAATACTGCTTTGCTCCAAACTTCATTGCTGCAAAAAAATGGAACACCTTATTTCACAGCATTAATAAAGAGTTTCAACTTTCAAACATAGGTAAAAAAAAACACTTATAGCACTTCTATCAATAGTAGAAGGGTACATTCTAGAAAAAATGTTTGCAATGATGCAAATTATAAACCTATCTTATGAACTCTGGTTTTTTTTAAAGAGGATCATAATGAAAAAAAATAGATCTCTTTGCCAAAAAATTCTCCGTCTCAAAAGTTCTCAAAACATCACTTCCGTCAAAAATCCCTCCCTGTCCAAAAAAATACTGTTTTTGTAGAATTCCTGCCCGATTTTTGACATTTTAATTTTTGCCAGGAATTTCCCGATTTGCGTCTTGTCCACCCCTAGTTTATATAATTTCAGAAGATTGTAATTATTTTTGCAAACTTTGTTTTAGTTCCTACAGAGTTCCATGCTTTTAAAAACAGAATTAGATCCAAGTTAATTAAATATATGTAGTTATGGAAGAACTTAATATATGATCAACTACCATTCAAGGTAATTTGGAACTTTTTTGTGGTCTACGCCAGAAAAATGTATAAAATTATCTTGTTTAGCCTCTTGAGGCAGTTTATTCGTGCGCTTGGTAAACAATGTACTGTAGAGTATTGCTTATCCGTCTCAAACGTGCCAACAGATGGGTGGATAAACAAAAATTACGGAAAACAGGTAAACCTTAAGAAAATATCTTTAAAAATAATAAAACCTTTTACTATTGAACAAAATGAAAATGTATCAAGGAAATTGAAGGAGACACGCTTTACACAACACACGAAATTCACAATGAAAGCAAATGTGTGATTTTCTGTTGACTTTTTACATTGGTTAAGTCTTGTTTGTCTCTTATACAGAATGTCAGAATAAGCGAAGGGTGTGTAAGTGAGACCCTACTGTACTTCTCGTACAGCTGAGAGGATTGAATCAACATTTTTGTCTACATTATGATTAAACACTATTTTTAATACCTTAATTCTCTCCTTTCTTGTTTGTCCTCAACATAACTGAGAATGTCCAGTGCTGTCTTGAACATGAACTCAGTCCGTTCTGTATTCTCATCACTGATGTAAAGCTAAAACAGCAACAAACAGTTACACAACAAGAGAGTGGGTGTTTACTATTAGTTTTGTTTGTGCAGTATTTTCAATAAGTAGGGGATAATTTTATATGGATGGATTGTACTTTGTAATTTAAGCACGGAGCAGGAAAAAACACAGCTGTTACTGTTAGGAAACTGTTCTAAAAAGTTTTAGAAACAAAATCCTAGATGGCTACTTAAAAAGTATGGATACTCTCGTACTGTCCCTAATAAGTGATAAGAGTGCATATCAAATAGCTGAGGCCGAAGCAAGCTGTCTTATATAGAGTTACAAACGACAAAGCAAATATGCTAAACTTTTACCAGCAGCCCTTATAGCGCTCGGCTGCAAGTCAGCCTGGTCAAGTATTTAAGACAAATATACTTTTTTAATTGAGCTCATCTTCTCATCCAATTTTCAAAGGAATAAATATTTCCTAAACAAATTTTTACAAGAAGATGAGTTGCTATTAAAATGGTATTTAATGAATGCATCTTCACCACTCAGACACTCATATCACCAAATTCACAACAAAATAATACCAATGTGAAAAATACATTTGCTTTATTAAAAATTCTATGTAGAACAGTTTTTATCAAACTTATAACTAATTAAAATATTTAGCTTTATTTGAACTGAAAATAAATGGTTAAGAACCAACTAAATATTTTGTTCACAAACTTATAGATCAAGGTATTCTTTGCCTACCAGCTGTCTTTAGGCCCTGTATCTAAAGCAGGAGTCCTTCCTTATGAGCTAAAAAGCTTGCTTTAAGCCTTACGTACATAAGTTATTTAAGTTTGTCCCAAGCACTTCTTCTCACACAAAGTGTCTTACAGTCTAACTCAATGTGTCTGGAGGATTCAAAGGCATGTATGCTCACAGTCACATGGGTCTAGAAAGAGCAACCCTACGGTCTAACTGACCTTGATGAGCTGGGTGGGTGAGAAGAGGCGCATGTTCTCAGTATCGTAACCGTAGTGAGTGAGCAGACTGGCCGGCAAGTGCTCCTGGAAGCTGATCAGTTGTAACTGAGACGTGAGCTCCTCAGTGTCCGGGCCCGGCTCCGACCCAGCCAACATCGCCAGCTTGGCCAGTGACAACTGAGTCTTCTTGCGTTGTAACAGTTGCTCCTCCTCTCTCGCCAGACTAGCTAGCGTCTGTCCTGCTTGCTTGTATCTGCACACATAACAGTCATGGCAGCGGACACGGCTACAGTGAATTTAGCTGAAAAGTAGGCAGTCCAGGTTCGATTCCCAGTCTTTGAGAATAATAAAATTGTTCACCCAATAAATGCTCATATGGTTTAAATGTCTTTAAAAAATGTAATTGATAAGCTATTGAGAAGAACTGTTCCATTAAAAAGGGCCTATCTCAATTAAAAATTAAGCAATAGTAATTATTATTTTTAGTTTTCTGTACATACACTAGAGTCTCGCTAATCCGAACCCTGTTAATATGAAAATCCCCCTAATCCAAACACTGTTGGGGGGAAAAAATTTATGATATTGATGAGTTGGTAAAATAAATAAAACTAGTGTTCCGAGTTATGTCATACGTTATGTGTTTAATAACGATCCAGCACTCACAATGACACACTATATACACGCAGGTATGCGATCAAAAAATAGTTTAGAACACTGATAATATGACACGGTGAGTCATCGTTTGTTTTTAGAACTGTAATGGCCTGGGCGTGGGGGTTGGGGGAGGAAAGGTCAGTGTCCTGCTGTTATGCAAGTAGGTGGAAGTAGGCCCTACTGCCACCCAAGTCCGGGTCAATACCAACATCCAAAGACCTAGAAGAGTTATAAGAAAACCTGAAAAGTTGAGCTTAGAGCTTAAGCGGAGAATGTTTGGATAGTAATATTATCAATATTTTAAACACTGTATGTTTAATAGTTGTATTGTTGTAGTTAACCTTTAGTAAGAATCACTTAATACTTACCGTTGCTGTGAAAGGTCATGTAGCCAAGAAAGCGTAGGATGTTCTCTGAGTAGCGGAACTAAATGTTCTCCTCCTCTCTCAGTGCAGTGTTGCAGCAGATCACTTTGCTTCTGTTCTCTCAAGTACCAAGTGAATAGGAAGTTGGAAAACCCCTGAAAATAGTTTAGGTTTCTTGAGGTATAAACAAATCTACCAACTCGTAAAGCAAATAACTATCTAAATCTACCACATTCTCACTCAGCACTGTTCAATGCTTACTTGAAATAATGCCATATCAATGTCACATTGTTTTTAAAAGAGCTGAGCTGTAACTTATATTGAACTTTATAATTTAGAGTTTAGACAATCACTAGTCCTACCTGATTATGGAACTTGTTGATGTATGAATTCAGCCTTTCCTTGTTACTAGTTTTCTCACATATATCTATTAAAATCTGAAAATCTAGATACTTTTCCGCAAGCATTGCTGCTCTTTCGTATTCTGACTCTTCCGCTGAAAACATACACAAAATTGAAATTAATTAGGAATAAGGTGAACTACTAAAGCAGAGACTGTTGGATACAGATAGATTTTTTGTAGACATTTTTGACAACAGTTGTTCAGTAATTTACTGATTGTTTTTTTTTACTTGTGTTGGCAACTGCAGCTAGACTCCTTTTAATACCCGCAGTAGAAAACAAGAACTTCAGTTCACAGTAACCCCTCCCTCTTCCCTGACAATGCCATAACATTGGCCGTTGGCGCTGAGTCATCCACACTGCCTTGTGTATTCAAGTGTTAATGATAATAATAATACATTTATTGACAATTTACACCATTTAAAATGTGATACAAGAAAAATTTACAATAATAGATTTACAATTGTGCATACAATTAAAAAAAATCAGAATAATGCATAAATTAAATAGTAAAAATAATTTTAAACATCAAAACCAATAATTTTAACTCTTTCACGCTCCGTTAAGGCATTGCCTTTGAAAGGCCTCGTCCGAAATAAAAGTTATAAATATTTGTTTTTAAGTAAAAATTTTTTTATTACTCTTTCCAATATTGAGCACCTTCTGCCTTCAAAGATTAAATAGTTAAAGTTAAGCTTGATAATATAAGATTCATATAATTGTGTTGACTGTATGATACTTTATTTTTGATAAGAAATAAATAACTTGATCAACACAACAATATTTTTACATTTAAGACTCTTTTATGTTATGAAATTTCAAGATTTGTATGACAAAATTCAAGGTTTTCCCAAGGTTCACGAAACTCATAATTTGGTCAAGTGAGAACCTTGTACAGTTGGTCAAGCTAGCCTGCTTTTCTTTGTTTTCACTTTGATTACTATTTAATAGGTCTCCTTCTTTCAAGATAAAAATGATCTAACATGAAATAAAAGTCAAATTTATTCAAACTTATCTAGAATTTTGTTAAAATTTGAGAAATTAAATTAAACTTTTCTCTGTTCCTAAAAGGCAATTGTTCAATTAAACCAAATTATATGTTTGAACAGTGCTAAAGCAACCATTTGTGTTTTAACTTACTGAACATCTGTACGTAAGTGAGTCTGTCCGACTCGTACTGATGCAGCACAGTTGAGAACTTGGAGGTGTCTCGGAGACTCTCGACGTGAGACTTGCGGCTGTCGAGCACAAAGTCTACCAAACTCAACAGCTGATCTAACAACTCAGCTCTCAGGTGTGGATCTCCCGCACTCTGCACTCCATGCTTCAGGGTCAGCTGCATCTGAATAGACAAACACACAACACTGTTCACGGTTCTTGTCAAATAGACACTAAGAAACAATTTGAGCACATTTAAGGTTTTTGTAGGGTTTTTCGGACCAGGATTTTTCGCTTCCGGCTGGGTCAGGTCAGGCTTTTTTTGACGCTCGAGCCGAATCGGAGTCGGGTGTGGTAAATCTGTGATTTAAGGTTTTTAACCTGTACTTATTTACAAGTAAGCTTTTTATATTTTGTACAATTATTTAATAATAATAACTCACAGTTGGGCCATGTAGGACCACGCGACTGGACGTTATTTGAATTGGGACAAATGGTCAGTTGAATCCGTTAGTTGATTGGTTATTGGTTAATGCCCTTAATTTGGGACCATCTTTTGCTACACACTATTACAAAAACAAAGTGTTTGTGGAGCAAGTTGAACAAAAATGTACCTGGAGTAGCAGAGCATCAGCAATGGACTCTGCACCACTCGCACAAGTCCACAGTTTCTTCTCAGCTACACCAACCCCTGCTGGCTGATAGGTGGACCCTATTTGTTCTTGCAAGGCACTCACGGCTCCCAACATATCCTGTCAAACAAACAGCACACAATATTTATTCACTATTCAGCAACATGTATTTCATTGAACAATAATTGTCTCAATATTATTTAGAGGTGTCGAGAGCAGGTTTTTTTAGGTCGAGACGAGATCGAGTTGTTATAGAGTATGGTGTATTATTGTAATATTAAGTGTTATGTGTTTTATTTTTCCTTAATGCTCCTATAGTTTAAGTATTGTACACATAAATAAAATTAAAATGTTAGTCCAGTTTTTGATTACTATTTCGTATTGAAACTATTGTTTGATTTTTATCTTCTCGAAGGACCAATTTGTTTAGATAAATAAATGACTTTGAAATAGAAAGAATTGATATTCCTTATTTCTTAAGTTTATTTTGTTTTAGAATAGAAAAGAACTACACTAGTCTTTTATTCCTTCAAAGTAACTTGTTTTTATTAATAATAACAAACATTTGTAATAACAATCAAATTGAGTTCAACAAACAGCTGTTTTTAAATCTTGCAATACAACACAGGTAAACAAACTAAAGTCTTTTCAGATTAAGAAAACTATGTACATATATAACATTCCCGCCCCTGTGAATCATGGCAGATTCACTGAATGTAGTGGGGAAGAGGTGATATTTTGGTACAATCAAAGGGTATTTCTTGTCATAGTGCAAAGATGCATGCTTTAATCTTCCTCCAACTCTTAACAGTCCATCTTCATTGAGGAATGCAGATAATCGTAGCAACTTCTGACTGCATGGTTTTCCTTTTTTCAAATTGCTAATGTCATCAGAGAAACTTGTCTGTTGAACCAATGATATAATGTTCTTCTCTGCACGTTTAAGTTCATCAGTTGTTAAATATCCTGTTATTTTATTTTCATTTTTTATTTTACCCAAAAAACGATTCATATATGCTACTACTCTTGTTAATTTTGTCCAAGATGAGAATTTGTTTAGTAGATCATCGCAACCATCAGGTTTGTCTGACACAGTGCAAGAGTTTATCGATTTAGTTTTCAGTTCAGGGACCTTATCTTGCTTTAGTGTGACAGTAGATTTAGGCCATTGCTCTGCATCTTCATACAGCCATGATGGGCCTTTGTACCATGACTGGTTAGTTAAAAGTTCTGAAGGATAAAGTCCTCGAGTGGCACAGTCAATTGGGTTATGTTCAGAGGGTATATGTCTCCAAAGATCAGGTGATATTGTTTCTTGTATGTGAGAGACTCGATTTGCTACATATGTTTTAAGAAGGTAAGAAGGAGTCTTTATCCATGACAGTGTTACTGCAGAATCACTCCAAGCAGTCACTGATACTATGTTGACTTGTTCTTTGAGGTGGTTTAAACAGAAATCTAACAGATCTGAAAGCAGGTAAGCAGCACATAATTCAAGTCGCGGTAGTGATGTGTGTTTCAGAGGAGCGACTCTTGTTTTTGCTATTATCAATCTTACTTGAACTTTTCCTTTTGAATCAACAGTCCTGACATAGACACTGGCTGCCATTCCTTTTGGACTGCTGTCAGAAAATCCATGAAGTTGTATGTTAGTTGCATCTGATATACATAATGAACGATCATAGAGTATTTTTTCTAAATTGGGCAAATCTTGAAGAAAAGTTGTCCATTTGTCAGTCAGCTCATCAGGTAAAGGTGAATCCCAATTGATTCCAGCTAACCAAAGTTGTTGCATAAACTCCTTGGCAAAAAACACTACAGGGGCTAAAAATCCACAAGGATCATATATAGAAGCAATACTGTGTAGAACTGATCTTTTTGTACAGTTTTTATCATCAGATATTTTAATACGATATGAAAAACAATCTTGTTTTGGGAGCCAATGAAGACCTAATACTGATACTAAAGGTTGTTCAGGTGTTCTAAAATAGACTGGAGTTTCATGAAATTCTTTAGGTATATTTTCAAGTAAACTCTCATGGTTTGATGTCCATTTCCGTAAAAGAAATCCTCCTTGTTTGAAAAGATCATTTACTTCATTTTGTAAAAGAAGAGTTTCCTGCAAAGTATCTGCACCAAGAATAATGTCATCTACATATATTTGGCTTTTGAGGGCTGCTGTTGAGAGGATAATTCTTTCCCTCATCTTCAATTAGTTTTATAATTGTTCGGTTTGCAAGAAAAGGACTTGATTTCATCCCATAAGTGACTGTTTGTAGTTGATAGATCGATAGTGGTTGAGTGGGCTTTTCTCGCCAGTAAATCATTTGATATTTATGATCTTCAGGGTTTAAGTCGATAGACCTGAACATCTGCTTTATATCCGTTGTAAAAACAAACTCATATCGTCTGAAATTCATCAAAATGGAAGCGATGTCATTATGCAGTTTTGGACCTGCGTGTAAAAGATCGTTTAGAGATTTTCCAGAAGTTGTAGTTGAACTGGCGTCAAATACAACCCGTAACTTTGTAGTTGAGCTGTTTTCTTTAAACACTCCATGATGTGGAATGAAATAGTTTGTCTCAGGCAAAACAAGGCGGTTGTTTACATTCAAATCAAACAATTTCATATGTCCTGATTCAAGGTAATCTTTCATAAATTCAGAATAAAGCTTTTGGTATTCTGGTTGATTTTGAAGTTTTCTCTCTAGTGAAAAGAAACGTTTTTTCGCTATTTCTGAAGATTGGCCTAACTGATTACAAGGGTCAGTTTTGAACGGCAAACTTACTGTGTACTTTCCGTTGTCATTACGGACACATGTTTTTGTAAAATGAGCTTCACATTCCATATTTTCAGGATTTTCACATTTAGCTGAAGGGGGTTGTTCAGTTTCCCAGAACTTTGTCATGAGTTTATGAAGGGGTTCTTCATGTATTGCTAAAAAGGTAGTCATTGAATTGCTTGACAATTTATTTTGTGATTGATTGAAGGTAGGAAGTTGACCCATGATAATGAAACCTAATGTAGTATCCAGTAAAAATGGCATGTCTTTACCTAGACTGAACTTGTTTTCTTTCATGATTTCCATAAAAAGATCTGCTCCTATAAGCATTTGGATTTGTCCAGATTTATGAAATGTAGGATCAGCTAGTTTGAAGTTAGCAACCTTTTTCAGAATGTCACGACTAACATCTGTGTGAGGTAAATTAGAAGTGATTTTGTTTAAGATCAGTACAGGATGGTTATTAGCAACTGTTTCTCCGTTTGAACTCTGGATGTTTAGTATACACTGGCCTTTAGTTTGTATCTCAACAGATGATATACCATTAACACTACATACTCCGTTAGAGAATTTTCTTTCAACGTTCAAAAGATTTGCAAGATGTTCATTAATTATTGTACAAGAACTGCCAGAGTCAATTAAAGCTCGAGCTAATATCTCTTTTCCACATTTAGAACGTAGCTTTACCATAGCAGTAGCAAGCAAAGTTGTAAAACTGGTGTTCTCATTATTTTGAGTTGAAGTTGTATGGCTAGTATGTTTGGACATGTTACTTGAAATTGTATCTTTTTGACATGATTTACTTGGTTGAGATTGATCATATTTGAGGCCATTACCATCAAGTTGGTTATTGGAGTTAACATTGGGTTGAGAACTAGCTTGGTTTTGAACACAGTTAACGTTACTTTGATTAGAAGTGTTGTCAGTAGGTTCTTGTTTGTGATGCAGAAGGCTGTTGTGTCGTTTTTGACAAAAGTTACAAACATATTTGCTGATACAAACACCTTTATGGTCTTTTAAACAGTTTACGCAAAATCCTCGAGATTTTATACTTTGCAATCTTTCATTTGTATTTAGTTTTAGAAATTCGTTACACTTGTAAATTGTATGTCCTGACTTACTACAAAAGTTACAAACTGGTTCATAAGTATTATTGCTGTTGTGAACAAGGTTTGCGTTGAGAGGTTTTCTCATGGGCTTGTAAGGGCTTTTAGTCTCTTTTGTTTGATTGAAAGTGTCCTGAGTTAAGACAGAGTTTTCTGAGATAACACATTCGTTTTCTAAAAATGCTATAAACTCTTTAGGAGTTGGAAGTTCTTGAGAATTTTCTCTTTTTGCTTCGAAACGAGTCCTGATAAAGCTAGGAAACTTTCGTAGTAAAAGTGTTATGAGAAATGGATTGTCATCATTTGTCGCACAGTTCAAAGCTGATAAAGCGGACATGTGCTCATTGTAGCCAGAGATAAAGTTTCTGAGGTTTGTTGAATTTATGGTAGAACAATCATTCATGTCGATGATGTAATTAAGATGAAGAGATTTCAGAAGTCTGGTGTTGTGATAGCGCTTGATGATGGTTTCATATGCAATTGAATAATTTTCGTTGGTAAAGGGCAAAGATTTGATTAGATTTAGGGGTTCGCCACTTAGAGTGGACAGCAAGTATTGAAACTTTTCAATGTCTGAAAGTGATGGATTTTTGTTTACTGTTGTGTCAAACAGATTGAAGAATGATATCCATTGTGACATGTTACCATCAAAGGTTTTCAATTGAAGTTTGGGAAGTCTGACTTGAGATGTTGTGTTGGAAAAGGAAATGTTGTGATTTGAAAGGGAATTTTGAGTGTCGTTAGAATTTTTGTTTGAAGTTGTGTTTTGGTTATCCAGAAGTGGTTGTAAAAGTGATTCAATTTCGACAAACAAATCAGAAATAGTACTTGTTATTGTATCTAACTCTGTTTCATCAAAGACTGCATCTTCTTCTTCGAGTACAGAATCTAAATTTGAAAAAATGTCAACTTTCTTTTCATTTGCTTCATTGAGAAAACTAGATAATTTTGACAGTTGGTTAGGTTCAAAATTGGTTTTGTTAGCAATGTCTAGGTTATTTACTTGATCCAATATTTTTTGAAATCTTGAAGTGACAAGTTTACATTTGGTTTTAAAAGTTTCAAATTTCATTGTAAAGTGGTTTTTAAAAATAATACTTCTCTAGGCTGTAGATTCCAAGTTGATTTTATCCGGCTCGATGTTGACCATATTTCGTATTGAAACTATTGTTTGATTTTTATCTTCTCGAAGGACCAATTTGTTTAGATAAATAAATGACTTTGAAATAGAAAGAATTGATATTCCTTATTTCTTAAGTTTATTTTGTTTTAGAATAGAAAAGAACTACACTAGTCTTTTATTCCTTCAAAGTAACTTGTTTTTATTAATAATAACAAACATTTGTAATAACAATTAAATTGAGTTCAACAAACAGCTGTTTTAAATCTTGCAATACAACACAGGTAAACAAACTAAAGTCTTTTCAGATTAAGAAAACTATGTACATATATAACAATTACCAATAATAATTATGTATTATCACCATTTTACATTGAAACGAATAAAAAAATATAATGTCAAGCTGTAGCTAGCTAGGCCTAAGCTAGACCACACAAACAGCAATATAACCTAAAAAATTACAAGTCAAATAAAAAATTTAACTAACCTATGCCTACCAGAAAATATTAAACTAAAATATTAGGGTCACGACCTAAATATTATTGATATTCAGGTAATTTTTAATTATTGTTCCCTATTCCATCCTATCACATCAAGTTTCAGTTAAGCCGGCCTACTATACCCTAACTTGTACTGACAATCACAGAGTTCTAATTTGAGTTTGTTAGGCCTTAACACTATAAAACATTAAAATAATCATAATAGTGCAGTAAAATATACGTTATGTATATTTCAAGTGTTTGAAAAAACAACTTGTATAACTAAAAGTGAGTAAATCAACAAGCTGAGCTTACGTCTTTTCCCAAAATATGTCGTGAGGTTAGGTTGTGAACATACTGACAAATGAGCGTTCTCCCGTTTTTGTGATCAAAAATTGGTTTGGTCACTATTTAAAACTTGTTTTATAACCATTTTCTTTATTGAGATTCTAAAACCTTAATAAATCACATCATGTTTGATGCTTTTGTAACACGACAAGTCACGAAACGAAGTACTTAGATTGTCGGCGGTTACAGACGATGCAATAATAGCCGCGCGTGATCGGTTAGTAATGTTTGCGATAGATCGAAAGTCGAAACATTCAAACTTAACTGTTGTTCCGATTACTGCAAATAGAAAACAATAAGAAATATTGCAACTATCGACACTTGCGACTATTGTAACTATCAATTTAAATGACTAGTTGTGTGTATGCCAGCTGTTATGTTCCGGCTGGAGGTTATTTTGTGGTGACTGCCATCTTGACAAGCTTGTTTACTTCGTATACAAATATTGCATCATCCTCTTATCTCGTCCGTTCTCAGTCACTACTGGACATCGATGTTACCTAGTACGTTGTTCAAACTGCTGGCACTTAATATTTGGAACGAATCTTCTAGTTTACTGCGCAAATCGTGTTTGAAATAACTTCTAGTCAATTTTATGGTATAACAAATTTTGCCGGTGTTCATTTCTTTTTCTCGTCTCGAACTTTTCGAGAATAAAAATTCTCGTCGAGAAAACAAAAGTCTCGTCTCGATCTCGAAATCCCGAGATCTCGCACACCTCTAATATTATTTTACTTCTTGTAGATACAGTAGAGTCCTCCTTACCTTTGAGTATCTGGTAAGTTTTTTTAAAGGTTGAGTTTTGAATTTGAAGTTAAGTACTTGCACGTACCTACTTACAACTAAAACTTGAAAGGTGACGCATTAGCGTCATTCACTGGCTCTGCCAAGTTTTATTAGATTAGGCAAAAGTGAATGCCAGCTGGCAGCTCCAACTGGTCAACCCCTGGACATATTTCAAGAAGTCCAAAAGCAAGCCCAAATTGTGTTGACATTAATTAATAAAAAATGCGAACAATAATTGAACTAACAGGTAGACACTTACCAAGAGGAGATTGTTGGCAGAGATAAGCTGTGTGGCGACCAGTTGAGAGTTCTGCTCTGTAAACACAAGGTCTTCACTCCATCTCACCAGCTGCTGCACAGCCTCGTGCACCTGACTCACCTGCACATCAAACCCCTCATGTTATCTATCCTTAATCAGTAACCAATGTTGCTCTATTGCCAGAAACTTGTAAAAACTACATCATTTCAAGTTACTTGGCAGTAAAAAAAGAAGAGTTCTATTTACCAACTGTAAAACCGTAACACTTTCCACTTGCTTTATAAAAATAAATAAAACTTATAAAATCTTGTATATGAGCAAGGCCTAAAAAGCTTAATTTAACTAAACTGCTCTCAAGTACAGTGCAACATTATGTGACGCTTTTGCTTTTTTTATGGTTTGTAAGCCTTAGTGCTTAGTGTGTATTGGTGGGTAGTGTCAATAAAGCACTGCCTCATGAAGCCTGAGTCCATTTGTGAAGTCGGAGCTTAACAGACTGCCAGGAAGAATGTATTGTCAGCTCACACCAGTATGGACATTGCAAAGATTCGGTCCATTGACTTTCGGTCCTTGGATGTTCCGATTACTTACCCAGTTAACAAGATTTTACTGGTTTAGTAATTATTTCAATCTGAATTGATCCTTAATGTTTCATTTATTCAATTTTTAGATTAACCCATAACTAATCAAATTAGGTATTTATACTAACTTTTCCTTTCTTAATTAACCGATGCTGCAAGCCAACACAGTCATATCAACCAACAACGCCAAAATAAATACTGAACTTTCAAGAACTTCGAGATAATGAACACTCAATAAGCCTACAGGCCTGTAATAAATCTGCATGGATATACTGAGCAATAATTTTTAAAATTATACTTTTGATTTATTTTTTTAGAAAATTAGGAGCCAAAACACTTTGCATACCTGACGATAGAACAGATCTTGGTTGGTCAAACTCCCAAATGGGGTTTTGTGGTGTTTCATCAAAACCTCTTCAATGATTTTTTCAACCAAATCTGCATGTCTACAACATAAATGATTTATTCTTGAACACAATTCATCATTGTACTAAAACAATAACTGTCTGTCAATTTTCCTTATAAATTACCTTTTTTTGGCAATAATTTTACCTTCCTACATTAGTGGAAAAATCAAACTTTAAGGGCACGCAACAGAATAGCCAGTCACGCCAAATTATTCCGTGTTCGGACTCCTACAATGCCAGCCATTGGAAGTGCCCATCTCAGCAAGTAAGAGAACTCAGACATGTTCACTGATTGTGTCGTGGGTGGGCAAACTGTAACACATTTCTAAAAAATGATAATTGAAAATAGTTCAATACAATCTTTAACGTTTTGTCGTGTTCTTGTGTACATAAAAAATCTTAGAGGTGTGCGAGATCTCGGAATTTCGAGATCGAGACGAGAATTTTTTTTTCTTGACGAGAATTTTTATTCTCGAAAAGTTCGAGACGAGAAAAAAATGTAGGGATGAGTCGGTTCGGTTCCACGGTGCTCGGACAGAACCGAACCAAGAACCGAAATTGATAAAGTCGGTTCGAACCGGCCCGATAGCGAAATAACACATAGGGGTTAGGGGTGTGCGAGTACTTCGATGTATTGAGTCGAGTTTGAGTATTACCGCTACTCAACTCGGCTCGACCTGATCGGTAAAGCTCGAAATTTGGTCGAGTAATTTGCCGTGAACGGTATCGAAGTCGTGATTCCACCGCGGGCGTTAGCGGGAGTCAAGAGATAGCCGCGAACGGTATCGAAGTCGTGAATTCACCGCATGGCGTTAGCGGGAGTCAAGAGATCGCCGCGAACGATATCGAAGTCGTGAATTCACCGCGGGCGTTAGCGGGAGTCGGAGATCACCCGAACGGTATCGAATCGTGATTTCACCGCTGGCGTTAGCGGGGTCGGAGATCGCCGCGAACGGTATCGAAGTCGTGATTTCACCGCGGGCGTTAGCGGGAGTCAAGAGATCGCCGCGAACGGAACCGGAACCGAGAACCGATTTTTCTCAGAACCGAGAACCGGGAACCGGTAAAATTTTGGAACCGACCCATCTCTAAAAAAATGAAAACCGACAAAATTTGTAATACCATAAAATTGACTAGAAGTTATTTGAAACACGATTTGCGCCGTAAACTAGAAGATTATTTCCAAATATTAAGTGCCAGCAGTTTGAACAACGATAAATAGTAGGCCGGCTTAACTGAAACTTGATGTGATAGTATGTGCTATTAGAGCACTCAGGAAAAATAAAACACATTAGACTTTTAATATTACAATAATACCATATTCTATAACAACTAAGCAAACTACTTAATAATAGCAAAAACAAACAAATGTGGCCGAAAAATTATCAAAATTAAAATTTCTCGTCTCGATTTCGATTCTCGAAGTTTTGGCTGATTCTCGCTCGATCTCGTCTCGACCTTAAAAAACCTGCTCTCGCACACCTCTAAAATCTCAAGACAAATAATAACCGATTTCAATATACGAGGGGGTACCCAAAAATAACAGAAATTTCACCATATAACCCATATTTTATTACTTTTTTTACTAATTTACTTCCCATTTAGTGTAATGCATTTGTTCAGTTGATGCTCTCATGGTTTTAAGCACCCGGCATACCCCTTAGTCTGAATGGCTGCACGCTCCATCCTCGTTTGCCTTTTCACTCCTTCATTTTTGTCATAATGGTGATTTTTTATCTAATTTTTCAACATGGGGAACATAAAAAAGTCGCGTGGGACAAGATTTGGCGAGTATGGGTCGTGGGGAAGGATGGTCATGCTGGTATTGGCCAAAAGCTAGCGCACTGACATGGCTACATGGGCAGGCACATTGTCATGATGAAAGAACCAGTCTCCATATCGCCAAAATTTAGGTCTGGAGTGTGTTGAAATTCGCTAAACTGAATTTTAACACACTCCAGACAGCAAAGAAGCATTCACAATGGTCCTCCGACGGTCTTCTTGCAATATTGATGGTTTTTTCTGAACAATTTCACCAATCTGAGAATTTGAAGGTCGTCTGGGATGAGGCTTGTCTTCAATCGGCATGGCGCCATCTTGAATTTGGGAAAAATACTCGTTTCATTCTAGTTTTGCTCAAAGCATCGTCTTTGTAAGTTTTTCAATAATTGCAACCGTTTCTGACGCGTTCTTACCGAGAAAAAAAAACAAAAACCTCCCTGCTGAACTTTGTTTATTTAATTAAACCATCAAAACAAAACGAGGCAGATCAAAAACTACTTTTAGAAAAACGCACACAGCTCCTCTTCACAGCCTCTCAGACTGGCCACACTGAGTGCACTGAACTCAGGAAGAGTTGGGCTTTCATCCCCTATCGGCCAAAATGTGAACTATGCGCTCCCCACCTCGCCATCGACCGATTCCCGATACTTTTGGGTACCCCCTCGTAGACTAGACCAAAAATACTATAGGTACACAATAATTTTTAGACTTAATTTTAGTCTTGTAATTCTGACTGAAAGATTGACATTAAACACAAAGCAGGAGACAATAAAATTAAGCAAGAAAAACAGACAGCATACAACACTTAGTAGGAACATATAGCACAAAAATAGTATAAAATAAATACATTGTTTTCCTATGAAAGTAATCCATAATTGTACTACTGAAATATTTACTTACTTGGAATGTGCCTTTTTCATAGCAAGTGTTGCTGCCACTTTTTCCGCATGTTCTTGTAGAACAAATGTAGTAGAAATGGAGCGGTTGCCATGAGTTACAGTACCAAGCTAAAAATAGAATCCACAAGTTTTATCTTAATTTAAAAATAATTAAGAACTGACAAAAAAGTCTTTAAAATAAAATAAATACACAAGAGCAGTATTGTAATTTCTAAAAGTTGTCAATTGAAAGAAAAATAAATATTATAGATAACACTAGTTTTGTCACATTAAAAGCTTTTAAAAGAAAAAGTTTGTTCAAAGTTGAATAAAATACTGTGAAAAAAATAATACCTTTTCCCACAAATGCAGGTCTTTAAGGAATGCTGCATACCATTGAAGCACTCGTTGCTTTTCTTCCAATTGATGAACAATTTGTAAGGAATTGGAACTTCCAATACTGGGCCCTGTAACATAATTTAGTTGACAAGAGCTAGGATTCAACTAGGTTTTTAAGCTCCAGATAAACCAGTTAAGTCATAGTAACAAATAACACTGTCACAACCTCATAGTCACAACAGTGTGGACATTTGTTGCTTGTACATTGTGTTTGTTGAATTCCACAAATGATTTACAGACCAATGTTATGAATTTTTCCTTGATTCAGCCTTGATTTTACAAACTCTATTTTAATCGACAATATAAAGCTAGCCATTTACATATTATAAAGAAAGTGGTTTCTTACTAGAGGATGATTTCTGATCTGCCCATCGAGGATCCTTTGAAGGGACGTCGTTAATAAGCTCCATACTTGTTTGAAGCACTGCGTTATCCAGAGGTGTGTTCACACTGTTGGACCCTCCATCAAAAGATTGGCTATGGCAGCTTTACTCTGGGTCTATGTATTAAAAAACATACTTAGTAAACTAACTAAAATATGAATTTTATATACAATTTGTTATATTTTATACATTGTATTACATTTGTGAGGACAAAACACTCATATGGAAAGTAGTTGCCGAGCAGTTTGGTATTTGACCTGAAACATTATTCATTACCGCAGAGCATCATTAGAAATAGGATAGAGCTGGCATTCCATGAGAGAAAAGTGAAGCCATTCTGCGACCGGTACTGTAAGGTGGGCTGTAATACAATAGTACACTTTTATAAAATACGTAATTATATGACTTTAATTTTATTTTAACTCTAAATGTACAGAACAACAAAATATTTGAAATTGTGCAAGTGATAATTTTTCCTGAACTCTTAAACTGTATGCAAAATGTTGACATATTTGAAACGAGGTCTGGGTACAGGTAGAACTTGTAGTAGATAGAATTTTGATTCTATGACACCTGGCTTCACTTTTTACTCCACACGTTTAATAGGACATAGGAACTCTTTATGTCTGTCCTCACTAGTTACCACCAAACTAAAACTTTTGTTAATTTTCAGTTTATTAGTGGCTGGATAGAGCCAAATCCGCCCGAGTCCTGCTTAACATGAAGTAAAAACTGCAAAAAGATTACATGTGAAGTTTTTCTCTGGAAATGTACAAGTAGAACCATTGGTCATATTACAAATTAATGCTCAATTTGTAGTTTCATTAAAAAATAAACTTACCGTATATACTCGAATCTAAGACGCACTTTATTTACCATATTTTAGGCTCTAAAATAAGGGTGCGTCTTAGACTCGCACAATACGATAAAAATATTGAGTTAATTTGAAGAGTTACAAAAACCCTCAAAACATGGACAAAAACATTCAGATAGGCCACGAGAGGTAGGAAACACAACAGGGTTGCATATTGCATTGCCTGTTTTGAAGAATGGAATGAATAGAATAGAATCGTTTATTGTCATTAAACAGTGTGCAATAGACATAGTCAAATGTTACATATATTGGTAACTCATAACAGAAAAACTTAAACCAGTTTAATGAGCGTCATGTTTAAAAATTCATCAATATGATAAAAAGGATGGCTTAGAAGCCAGTTGTACAACTTAATTTTAAAAACATTGAACATTAAACATTTAGAGCGGTTGCATAGTTTGTTGAACATTTTTAAACCCACAATGTAATGACTGTTTACACTTTTACTTAATCTAGAAAATGGTAACTCAACAGAATTTAGGTTCCTAGTATTGTAGGAGTGAAAATCTTTGCGCAACACTAAATTACTATTACAAGAATATTTTTTTACATTTACCATACATACAATAACATAAATAGCTACAACTGTAAGAACTTGGTGTTGAATAAAATGAGGTTGACAATGAGCAAGTCTGGATGATTTTGTAGCAATTCTAATTGCCTTCTTTTGAAACAACAATATTCTGTCAACTTGGCTACTATTTCCCCACAGTAAAATACTGTAACAGATCAAAGAATGGAAATAAGCAAAGTAGGCTATTTTCATGTAACTTAAAGGTAGCAATTGACTTAAATTTCTAAGTAAAAATATGGTTCTAGCGAGCCTAGTACATACAAAATCTATATGAGGAACCCAAGTTAAATTACTATCAATTATAAGACCTAATATCTTGATTTCTTGACATAGCTTATCATCTAAACCTGTTAACATAGATTTCTTTGTTGATAAAATAAGATTTTGGGTTTTATCCTTATTTAATACTAAATAGTTTGAATTAAACCAGTTACAAGCTTGTTGAAAAGTGTAGTCACTAGTTACAAACAAACTGTATATCGGAGCCAACACTCGAAAAGTTTGTATCATCTGCAAAAACAATTGTGAAGGACTGTGTTATGTTTGCTGGAAGATCATTTATTACCAAGAGGAATAACAAAGGCCCTAGGATTGACCCTTTTGGTACGCCCATCTTGACTTCCAAACACTGTGACCATTTGCCACCCACATCCACAAACTGTGACCTTCCAAACAAATAAGATCGGAAGAAATCGAGCGATTTCCCTCGGACACCATAGTGTTCGAGTTTATCAGTTAGAGTACTGTGGTCTACCAAATTGAAGGCCTTGCTCAGGTCACAAGCTGTAACCTGAGCAAGTCTCCTGTCCTCAAAGGCCTGAAGGACCTTTGAGATCATGCAATTTACTGCATCTGTTGTTGACTTGTGTTTTTGAAAACCAAATTGAGATTTGGAAAGAACTTGTTTATTTGTTAAGTAGGTCAAAAGCTGAGCTTGTACAATACTCTCAATAACTTTACCCATACAACCAACTAAAGAAACAGGACGGTAATTACTAACCTGTGCTTTATCTCCCTTTTTAAAAATGGGCACGACCCTTGACATTTTTTGTGAAGAAGGGAATATTCCCTCTCTTAAGCAAGCATTGATACAAATAGTGAGCGGTGTTGCAATTTCCACAATCAAATATTTCAGAATATGACTAGATAAACCTAACACATCTTTACTTTTTGTGGATTTTAACTTTATCACAAAATTTATCACATCACTTTCAGAAACTAAATTCCACTGAAGGCACTCGTCCACTCTCTCCACTGACTGAAGCATTCCCGCTGCGGTGGAAGTTGGACTAGATGGAATACTCTGTCTCATTCTCTGGATCGACTCGATGAAGTAGTTGTTGTGGTCATCTGCAGGAATCCTTGCTGGTTCAACGAAATCGTGGGGCTTGGCTTGGCGTTTTATCAATTTCCAAGCTGCAGAGCTTTTGTTACTTGAAGACTCAATAAATTCAACATTGGCTTCCAATTTGGCCTTATTTACAGCCTTTTTGTATACATCCATCATTTCTTTGTAAGCCGCGTAAGCTTCTTGGCTCCTAAGAACTTGGTTAATTGTACGGAAGGCCGTGACTTGGTTTTTTAGGCTAGACAAGTAGGGTGTATACCAAGGAAATTTTACACATTTATTTTGTTTGCTCTGTCTTGTAATAGATATTTTTGGACAGCATTCATGATAGGCTAAGTTAAAAGTTGAGAAAAATTTGTCAAACAGTTTTACTGCGTTCAACTTCTCTTCGGACAAAATAAAGAACCAGTTTATTTTACTAAGGGTTTCTTTAAGATAGGTTAAATTTTTATCTGATGTATCTCTAAATGAAAGAGTCTCCGGGTTGCATGATTTAGGTATACCTGGTGTAACAGTATTGACCATTAAGTATAGGCCGTCGTGGTCAGACATATCCGGATATATAACTTCACATTTGTAATTGGATTTAGGTAAATTTAAGAATATTTGGTCTAAGCAGGCGTTGAATCTAGTTGATTGTTCGTTGGCATGGTGAAAGTTGAATTGCAGTAAAACTTCCTTTAACTGCTTTACTGTTACAAGGTTGCGTGTAACATCGAACTTTGAGTTGACATCGCCTCCGACAATCACTGGTGAATTTTTTGTGACTAGAGGGGACTCGGAATTGCTTCTTATTGCATTCGTCATCGTCCATACTTCTTCCCCTCTCTCCTTGTCTGTAGGTTGGTGGGGGAAAAGAAGGAAGAGAAGGGAAGCAGTAGCATACAAGAAGGAGATACGCATCTATTCAAAGCAAACACTAGTGCTTGGAAATATGGGGCAATCACCAGTGGCAAAAACATGAACTAACTGACTACAAAAATTGTCCCTCGCCAGACCCCAGGTGGTCCTTTATCTCTCTATCTACCTTTCTTATCTGCTCGCTGCTGACCCTTGTTTACAACATTTTTTGTGCTGTGGGAGGGGCGTAGTGGCAGACCGGGGTTTGGGATGGGAGAGGGAAAGCAATCGTGATGCATTCTTTGTTCTGCTTTTACCTCTTGACAGCTGCAGCTGGCAATTAGTCACTGGTTGCTAAGGAGGGGTCAGGGGCCTGACAAATCATAGCCCTCTAGGTGTTGACATTATAAAAAACGGGGGTGCGTCTTATACGAGGGTGTAGAGTTTTTTACCGTATATTCAGGGGAAATTTATGGGTGCGTCTTAGATTCGCATGCGGCTTAGACTAGAATATATATGGTATATTTGCAAATTCTTATCTCTATTTATTGTAAAACCATAGCTTACAAAGAACTAAGCATATAAAAATATAACTATTTTACTTTTGAATGAAATTTAATACTTAAGTGTTCATAATTTATACAGTAGCACTTATGGCTCTAAAAGTCAGGAGAAAAATGTTCTACCACAACAACGAAGCCTCTTGCAATATAATGCTATGTAAACCAAAAGTTTCTGTTTGAAAATACAAACAGTATTTTTTTTAGTGCCATAAATAATATGAGGTTAAAAACTACAGTTACAATAAGAAATAATTTGTTAAATGTTTGTTGTTTGTTTGTCATTTGTTAAACTACTCACCATTTGTTTTTTAATGTACAAAAGGAAGGCTGCTTTGAGAAGTCCAACACTATCATTTGATTGAGTGAGCTCTTCAATGTTTGTATCTGAGAGGAGTGGATCTGGAATAGCCTCACTTATCGACCTGAAATAGTTCAAACAAACACAATAGATCACAATTCTCACAAAACTTGTATTTGAGCAGACTTGATATTTACAGATACATCCAATATTTCTGTTTGTCTAAACCTTTATTTCTGTGTGTGTTCAATTTTTTTTAAACTTAATAAAATATCATTAACACGTTCACTTCCATGTGGCACATATATGTGCCAGCTTGTAGAAATATATAGACCACCATTCCAATAAAAACCAAATGTATAGACCACCTCAAATAGACCAAGTGACACACAGTTGTGCCACACATTCATATAGACCAAATACAAAGTTTCAAGTTGAAAAACCGGCCTGTTCGTCAAGTTCTTCTTGGACAGGTCAATGTCCAGACTTGTGTCGCTGGTCCATTCTGTAAAACCTGGTGGAAAAAGATTGAAATAATCAAACGCAAATAAAATAGTTAGATTTTCATCCACAGATACACTTGAAGTTACTAATGATCTCTGTGTTGTCAATCCTTACAACTATTGGTTGGATCAGATTGTCTGTAGTGGCTTTTTAAACTACATTAGAAAGACAAGCAAATTAACTAATTTACATTGGACAAGACAAGCAAATGAACTAAACTACATTGGACGAGACAAGCAAATAAACTGATAATTTTCTCTTAGGCTCACCAGACATCCACAGGGAAAACATTTCTTCAACCTTTCACTCATACCTTAACTAGTGGCATTGTATTGTATCAGAGAAATAAAAAGAAAGTGTAAGTTAAAGTCCAATGATGTTTGAGCACTTCTATCCTAAAGATGTCAGATTATTATCCAATTTGCCATTGTTTTGCTTACAGCCTGAACAGCAAAGCATAGCTGAAAAAACTAACAGACCTGCCCAGATACTTAATAAAATTTTCTAGAACCTTGTTTTCAAAAGGATTATTATTACTTACAAGCTTATTTCCTGCTGTTGATCTTCTGTGGAAGTAACAGATATGAAGCCGTTGAAGGTGGTAAAGAAGAGTGGTGTTTTACGGTACTTGGCTCCTCCAACTATCTGACCAGAGCCAAAGTCAAGTAGTTCAACATTCTCGTTACTTGTAACTGGAACAAAGTACTCGTTACTGGATTCAGTAGGTAACGCAGCAATTAACCCTTCTATTAACATTTATATCCAAGTCAAATTCTTCCTAATCACCTAATTATTAATCTTTTTTTATTTTATTCTTATACACCAAATTTATTACTATTCAATTTTGCTCTAGTTATTAGCGTGCATAACAGATTTATTTTGAAATGATTCCACATGCTGTAATGCTGGGCTTTCCTCTAATCTTTTGTGATTAAGATATATAACAGGTGTGGTCACTGTAGACCAATAAAACTTTTTGGGTAGTTAAGACAAACTAAATAACAAGATCTTTGTTGTTTTGAAAGCTACCAAATACAACCTAATGCACTAAAGAACTTTTACAAACACCACTGCACATAGAACCTGTCCATAAATTGCATCACACTATACAAGTTACATATACATTATAACAGTGAATATAAAGTGAATCTATAGTGTACCTGGAATGGCGACAATGTGGGATGAGTTGTAGACGAGAGCTACTTGGTTGATGAGGAGGAACTGGAGGGTCGAGTCCGGATGTGACGTGTGAGACAGAGGGCCAAGGTCGTCAGAGGTCAACTCACGGAACCAGCTGAGAGACAAGGGAGCAGCAGTCTCCGCCTGAACCGTCACTGCCACAGTCACATCAGGCCGTGAGCGAGACATATTCAGTGTCAAAGAATAATAATAGCTAGGGGTGCACAGGCCAGCATTTTAAAAGGTCGGGTCGGGTTTTTTTTTGGCGCTCGGGCTTCGGGCTTTTTTTGGGCCGGGTCAAAGTAAAAAAAAACATACTATTTATTATATTAATTTGCCGTTGTAAAACTGTTTACGACCGGGTGTTACGAAGGTTGCTATCCATACAAGATGATCTAAATTACTTGAATGAGTAATGAATGTTCTTTAATCACCTTGTAGGCCTGTAACACCGGACCTTGTAGCCACACTTTTAGGCTCTAAAACAGCCATTAAACAGGGGTACGGAGTCAAACTCCGACATTAACTAATTTAATTTACTTTTAAGTTTTAACTAAGATTTTTTAGCTAACTAAGTCAACTAGTTAACCTTTTAATAAATTCGCGTTAGTTTAATTTAATTTGATGAAATTCCCAGCTGTTCAAAATGACGACCTTTGACACGGTAGCATACATAGAAAGACTAATTATTATTTGTAGAGATGTCCTAACGAAACTCTTGAATCAAAATAATGTAGTCAGTTCCATTGTTGTTGCGTTAGTTGACTGGAGGAACGCATGGGGGTCAAAAATTTTTGACCAAAGTTTTTTGAAAATCAGTTCATTAGTTTTATTGTCATAATTATTTTAGTAAAAACCACATCCTCACAGACAGACGGACAACGAAGCGCCGGAGACCTCTGTCTATATGGTAAAATATTCTTGTTTTGACCCAAGGAACATGTCTACAAAGTATGTCCAGAGAGTTCATTGACACCCTGTATAAAATCACTTAAACATGGAATATACTTTTACCGAGAGCATAAGTGAGGTGTGAAGTATCATGGAACCCAGCGACAAGCAACATGACTTTGTCTTCAAATGCCTGCATATCCAGCAACAGAAGCTCTTGAATATTCTGCAAAAATAAAAGTTGTTAGGAACAAGCTGTATATCAACACAAAAAATTGTGGACAAAGTCAAAAATTAAAACTTTAGTTATTGTTGTTTAAGTCTATTTCATTCTTCAATTTACATCTTGAGTTTAGTTCTTAACATATAAACAATAATTGTAGATATTCATAAGTCCATGCAGCCCTTCTTGACTACAGTAAAATATATTTGGACTCAAAAGAAGGTGCTGTGTGTATGTGAATGCGGTTTACAATAGCAAATTTACTATAAACTACACTGGAGAAAAGATTTTTAATATTTTGCCAGAAGAAATGAAAAAACTAGTACAAACAGAGTTGAAGTCGCGTCTGAAAATTTGGTTGCCTGCTCAGCTCTTTTATACCATTGCGGAGTTTTAAACTGGAGACACTTTGAATTAGAACTTGGAAGACATTTAGAAGAATGACTTGTAAATATTTGTATCCTTAGCTGTTGCAAGTCTCAAATGTTGACACCACATCAAATCTTGATGATTTTGTAATAAAGATTTCTGATTTCTATGAAACAGTGTTCAGGGTTCACGAAAAACAAAGTCTGTGTATATTTCCCACTTTTCCCCGGATGAATTTTGCCCATTTCCAAAGTTTGAGGAACATTACTGTTAGTCTTTAGTTCACATTAAATGCTGTGTCAAGAGGTTATGTTTACTCCCACTCAGACTCGGCGCATACAAAGTTATTTGTAAAAGACTGCCGCAACCTCTATACAGGGTGTCCATTCATAAATGAAATTCAAGGCTATTTCACAGATTTTGAAGGCTCGAATCCTGCATTTTTTAGGTGAAAAGTACAATTTATGGAAAAAGTAAACTTTTGCAAGAAAATTTCAAACATTTCAGGCTTAAACACCTTTTACGTGCTGCGCTCAACTTGCTGTGGTCCTTATTCGCAAAGTTGGTACAGAGTCATTTCCTACAGGCTGTGAACATGTGGCCTATACATAATTCATTTTAAGAAACAGAAACTGCTCAATAGAAAATTCCCAATAAAATATCTATTTACATGATTGTTCAAATGTGTTCAATTACTAGTTCTCCATGATTTTCCAGGTTTAGTGACTATATTCAAGGCTAATTCAAGGTGTTCAAGGCTTGTGGACACACTGTCTATAGCATCAAGTTAACGTTTGCTGAAAAACTACAACTTTTATTACCACTCGTGACACACTCTAAACTCCACAACTTTCATTGTTATTAACTCGCAACTACGAGGGTCATCCAGAAAGTAAAGAACGTTTTGGCATGGTCAAACAAAAAATAAAGATATCAACACAAAACTTTATTTACAAATGTATTGAACCTTCCTCTGCCTTTCTACGCAGTCGCCATGGATTTCAAGACACTGGTTTTTACGTGGGACCAGTTTTTCCATACCCATGTTCTACTCACTTGCCGCCAAAAACATGAGCCAGGATTTCTTAGCTTCTTTGAGTTTTTTACCCAAAAAATCCTTAAGCTTCGGGAATAAGTGATAATCACTCGGCACCAAGTCAGGGCTGTAGTCGTTTCTTTTCTTGGCATAAACCCGACATGGATTAAGCCCTTTAAATCCCAAAAACAGTTGCCATGACTTTTCGAGTGTTTAAAGATCGACGCTAAGTTAAGTTGGTCTCAACATATATCTCAGGTATGTGTGAAAATATCACGTGTGATCTACCTCCTAAGACAACTAAAATTCACGCTGCCAAAGTCGTATGTGAAGACCGTGTACTATGCACTCTTCCACAGTCACATCATGTATGGTCTTGTAATATGGGGGCATTCCCCGGCTGTACATGATGTGCTGTTATTGGAAAAAAGGGCTGTTAGAGTTGTCTCACATTCTGGCTACTTCGACCACTGTAGGCCCCTGTTTAAGCTGGGAATTATGACTGTAGTGAGCCAGTGTTTACAACGCCTCTGCTTACTCAGGAGAATTTAAACAACTTTGAGATGAGGCGAACTGCACAGTCACAGTACACGGTCTGCTAAGAACATAGACCTCCGAGGTGTCGACTCACTTTCACGCAAAAGGCTTACCCCTACTCTGCTGTGAAGATCTTTAATACATTACCGGTTGAAGTGAACTAAACATCTTAAAGTTCAAAAGTTGATGAGGGACTACCTGGTAGATAGGCCGTTGTACTCGCTGCAGGAGCTACAGATTGAGCGATCTCGATCAGTCGGTTTTAGCCTCCAAAAAATTTTCAATGACGCAGTCAATCCGTTTTTCTACGGTCAAAGCCGAAGGCAACAAGTATCAAGTATCAAGTAAATTTCACACTTTACATTTAGCGGGGTTTTCAATTGTCGATGCCATTATTAATCACTGTGGACACGAGACGTGTAATCACACATCAACGAGCCTACACTCAAACTGAAGAGGAAGAATGTAGCTAGCATGTAGCATGCATGCGCTCTCGTAATAGTGAGGAGTATGCGCGGCGCGTGATGCTCAATCGTTCTTTACTTTCTGGATGACCCTCGTATATCTAGACTGACTCTAGGGCCCGTGACAACATTTCAACTCCTATTGTTTGCAAGGATATCTAGACTTCCATTAGTGTCCAAGATGAAATCAAGACTTTTCTCAGGGTTTGTGATGTTTTCTATACTCTCTTTAGTTTCGGCGACAAAATCACTACTTTCGACAGTATAACAATTTATTTAAAGATTAGCAGATGTACTAACATGGTTACGCTCGACGAATGCTTCTCGCAATGGTCTTGCCAGATCAGCTTCCATCAGGAGCACTTCCATCTCACCGTTGCACAACTGCCACTTTTGCAACGTGTGACCGGCCAGTACCACCACACTCCACTCTCCTCCCTCCCTCCCCCTCGTCACAACCTTAACTAGTTTCTGCAAACAAAATAAACAATTAGAGCTGTGCGTTTATTAGACAGGTATAGAAGTGAGTTCAACAACTTCTACTGTAAACGTTGAGGCTTTTGCATTTTTTTTATATAACCAAAGAATCACTCCCATTATTATGCAATAGAGAATTATTATTATAATTCCCATTACTTGGAAATCTTATTGGAGTGATAACGTGATCGTAACTACACAAAACAATAATCAAGATTTTAATGGAATCCCGTACATTATTAAAAGACCAAATTTTTGCTTAAAATATAGTTAACAGCCCACAATTTAAATTAGTATCAATCTTTGGTTGTTTTGATACTTTCATTATGATCAGTCAGACTTTTATTTTTAGCATACATTTTAATTGGCGCATTAGTAATATGTTTAGATCAGTCTGTCAATTAAACACTCAAGTACTAAGAAATGAAACAAGTATTTCTAAGGTTTATTTAAAGTCTTTTGTGACCTAATCAGATCATGTTTGCTCACACAGGTCCAACGACTTAAACACAACTTCTGTGGGTCACAGTTTTGGTCTGGTATGTAATAAAAATGGTAGCATTAAGAACTATGTAAGATGAAACTTATATAAGAAGTTAAGAGATTTGTTAATAGATATCTAAAAGGCAAAATGTAATATATTTAATAACTTAGAAACCCCTTAACCCTGTACACTTACAGTTTCCATAATCTGAGTGGCTGGTATGGAACCAAAGATAAGTGAGGACATGCGGCGGGAAATGCCGCCCAGCCAGCCATGAGGTGTCTTGATGGTGCGGCAGAGCAGTGTGTGGCGTGCAGCTGCAAAGTGTGGAGTGACTAGGACCAGCGTGGCAGTGGTGGTGACCAGCAGAGCTCCTAGTGGCAGCAGCAAGTGTAGTGAGTCACATTCTTGACCTTGCAACTCAGCGTTCACTTCTGTCCAGCTGCTCTCGTGTGCAATACTCGACCAGTAACGGACTATACCCTCTGGCGACACAGCTAGGCAGCATGGCATCTGCGTAACATTCATTCAATTCACATTCAGTTTGGAAAAGCTGTCTTACTGTCACATTTCAAGCTTGTTCTCTCACAAATTTTCACTAAAGGCCCGATTGCTCTGAGGATTTTTACATGGAATAGGCCTATAAAAGGCATTATGGAACACTAAAAATGAGATATTCAGTCAACTCCCGATTAACTATGATTAAGTCGGGTTGAGGTTTTCCGGTAAAGCTAAATTGCGGTTAATCTGCAAAAACTCAAAATTGATGTACAATAAGGTACATAAAGATCAAAACAACAAATAAAACAATAAAGATATTGTTAGTGTTTATGTTGTTATTGTTATCTTACTTTTGTATATCACTGTGATCCGTCGTATCACCAATATTATACTAGTTGCATATAAGTTTTACTGTTGGACCTTGTTCAATGTTTTACAATAAGTGGAGTGTTGGCTGAATTGTCAATACAACACATTTAGTAGACTTCGTTTCGCAATCACCAATAACCACTCCAATAACAAAACAACTCAGGTAACCGCACTTCAGTATTAATATGTACTCTCACACCACTGTCAGATTTATCAGTGAGGCGGATGCGTGATTCCAGTAGGTAAGAAGAATTGCTATTTTGGACTAATATTGTCAGGTGAGTCAGAGAGTACTAGTCAAGGTCGAGCGGGGCACTATTATAGTCTGTTTTTGATAGATGGGACGCTCGATGAAAGACTTAAATAAAAAGAATTGAATGTTTCAATTTGATTTTTTTTTTATTCAGCGTCATGGTTAATCTGCAACGTGGTTAATCCGACTACGGTTAATTGGGAATTGACTGTAACATTTATTTATAAAAATGATTAGAAATCTGCCATTTTATAATCTGGCATTTTTTCACTTTTTACTCTGGACATTGTTATTAATGCATTAAAACCTAAGGAACAGAATTTGCTACTATCTGTGATTGTTTTAACTTCATAGTGTGTATGATAGCAGTCTAAGTAGGCATTTCTAGGTTAAATATACCTAATGTTTTCTTCTAAAACTTGCCACAAATTTACATTTGGTCCTAAACTTTTTTACAATGTCCTAATTTTTATAATGTCCAAATTAGGACATTAACATATATTTTTGATAGCAAATATAAATTTTTTATTAACAAAATTTGATATTATTTCCAATTAAAACCAATTTGAAAGGTGTATTTTTCAGAATGTTGTGCATTTTAAAGTTAAATCTATGATAAGACCTAGTAAGGCCAACAATAAACTATTAATTTACAGTTATTGAAAGTAATAATGAGGTGATGGGATAAAAACAATAAAAATGTACTTTGTAGGGTCAGTTATGTCTTGTAAATTGTACCACCCAAAGGGTTAAAGTGATTTTGTTTCATTTAGCTACTTAAAAATGCATTCTCTACAAATGTAAATATAAAAGTAGTGATATTTAAGTTTATAAGTTTATTTGTCAATATACAATGTTTAATAATTATTGTGTTGACAACAAATTAACTATATAGTATATAACAAAAAAACACAAAATCTACTACCACTGGTAAGAAAAGATAGCTAAAACATCTTCAGCTATATGGTAAAAAATATTAGTATGCAAATTAAAATATAAAGCCCATTTTCCATGAATTCTCCCATTGTATAAAACGAATTTGACAATAAAAAGCTCTTTAATTCACACTTAAGTTTTAAAATTTTGAATTTGTCTGATGTTTTCTGGTAATTTGTTGAACATCTTTTTACCAGAATTTATCGGCAATTTATTAAACAATATAGAAATACTTCATAGTGACATTTGAAAACATTGTTGTTCACATTTCACTTAAGTTAGCACATATAGCCATGTATAAATTATAGGGGGAAACTAATCTATATTAAGTTTGTGAATGTACTGACTTGAAGAGGTTGCTGCGTGTAAACTGTTACTAGATGGGCCCGGTGAGCCAAGTCACTGGGCGGCAGGGACAACTCACGACACTGTGTTACTGGGCCAGAGCCACTAGCCTGCCATACGAGCAGACGACGCCCACACACGAACCAGGCCCAGCCGTCATTGGAGATGTTCACACTCACTGTGCTCACCCCTATAATTACAAGTCAAATCCCATGGTTCAAGGTAGTTTAGACACTAAGCAACCAACTAACTAGTGTGCCACTTGATTAAATCAACTACATGAGTTTACAACCAAACAACCTTCAAAGCATCATCATTATTGATTTAACCGTTTTGGTTGCTCAGATGTGCTGAAAAGTTTCTTCCATCTAATGTTGACAAAACTAGACAGCTCTCTTTAACCTTTTGCGTTCCAATGACGAACTGAGTCCGACATCGGAGCGGAACGGCGGAATAGTCTAGTCCGACACATCGTTTATTGCATATAGCGCAAACAATAGGCAAGGACTACGTTTCACTAACGGCACCTAGCAGAGAACACCGAAACTACCACTCCGGCGCCAACTCATGTGCGAGTTTGACAGCCCACGACAAACAGCCCGGTGGTTTAGTGGTTATAGTGACGGACAGTTGGCCCCTGTCTGTCACAGCGTGGGTTCGAATTCCACCCAGGTGCGCTCTGGTACGGTGCAATGCTAATCATTGGATCATTCCGGGTGAGGGGGCTACAATGACCCGCTGAGGATCACTGAAGAGAAAATGGCTCATCAAATCCAGTGAGGCGGCGAGTGACACTTTTTCAGCTTAGGGAGGCGCTAAATCCCTGCTCTTAGAGGAGTGGTTCAATGACTGGTAATGCACCGTACCAGAGAGCGGTTTTGCTGAAATTTTGCTCACAGGAGACTAAAAACCCATACAGGAGCCTTTTTACAAAAATTTAAAAATCAAATGAGAGCGCAAAGGGTTAATAACATAACATTATTTTGTCATTATTACAAAAATATTTTGTGTTGACAAATAACAATACAGAAACTAAAAACAACAACCAAAAGAAACCAATTTACCGAAGTAAAATCACTGTTATCAAATAAGGCCTAATTTACATTAATATAATAGAACTAAATTATTCAAAGCCAGAAGAATTCGGACATTCATCTATGGTGTAGGTTTAACTTTTATACCTAGATCTCCTTAATCACAGTGTAAATAATATCATATGCTCTGATAGATATGACTGCAATGCATGGGAGGATTACCGTTTATATAAGTCAAAAAATATACTGTTGAGAGCTAAAGGTATTTCAACTTACCATCTGAATATTTTAGTGCCTCTGTAATAAGAACGGGTAACTGAGATCCAAATTGTTCAACTAGATATCCAGGAGTTTTCAAAAACACTTGAGATGTAGAATGATTCAGGCGCCCTGTTGTATTGCTTCTTCTGTAAACACAATAGGCTAGTTGATTTGCTGCTGTTTATTTTAAAAACAATAAAACCTGAAGACTTCCTCTTGCTCAAAAGCCAAAAATTGTAAAGAGATAATCTGTATTCAGATAAAAACCCGTTACAACTTAGAATCTTAGGTATGTGGACTAATAGCGACAGACTTGATCACGGAAAACTACTCTAACGTACGTGCGGAGCATTGAAAACATTATTATTGAATAAAATACATAGAAAATGCAATGTTCTTGATTTTTGGCTGGGTAAAAACAAATTTTAAAACAATAATTTGTTTGTAATAGAAAGCTTTTTTGTATATTTTGAATAAATGTAATACTGAATAATTATACTTTAATAATTATATTTTTTCAATTGTTTTAAACAGGGTTAAGTCAATCAAGCCTGGCTAGACGTGCGATCCAAAAGGGTTAAGAACATCCTTTGGAGAAGCTTCAACAAAATCCTGCTTTGGGTCCTAAAAGTGTTATGGTCATCCGTGCCAGTTAGCATGAGAATTCAAAAAACGCAAAACAGAATTGATCTAAATTTTGTAAGATAGTGTTTTTTTTCAGAATCTACTTTACTTAATTTGCTATTGCAAGCTATTACACACTTTCATCTTCAAATAAGAGGCCAACTTTAGTATATTTCTTAGTTTTGGATGTTGGCAGAAATGTCACTGATAACGTGAAACCAGTAAAACCGGTACATTCATTCCAAGACCTAATAAATACTTACGAAGGAGTTCTAAATGGAGAATTTACAGCTGATTTCTTAGCTGCTCGAGCCTTTGTTGCTCCAATAGGAGAAAGAAGACTTTTGAAACTTGAATCCATTTTTATAGGTTATTAGTTTTTCATTTCAGCTGAAAAAGAGAAGAAAAATGTTTGAAGAATGTTACTATATTACTTTTTTTTTTATCAGGCCTACTCTTCAAACACATAATATTAACTTATTAATTGACAATATAGTTGGCTGTAGAGTGCATCTATCAGGTTAAAATTGGGACATTAACTAACAATCGCTAAATGGCCCACTGAATGGTTACGTTCAGCCGACACTGATTGCTCTGAGCGCTCACTGATTATTCACTGAACGGTCAGCTGAACGTGTATGTTCACCTCTCAATTCTGTTCACCAAAAAAGCGTGTCTTTCTAATAGCAGAACATTAATAATTTCATCATGAATTAAAATTTACATTATATACTACATTTGTATATGGACTATTTGTAGTAGTAATATTATAGACTTAATTATGTATTAAAATATCCATAGTGGTTTATACTATTTACTTTCTTTAATTGGTATTTGTCTAGAAGAGTGACTTATATTTCATGAGCTAAAACTGATTTAACACGATGTGGAGAAGGCTCCTAAATATACAAAAATTTGTTTTACGGTGCGCAACTTATTTAAAAGTGGCTTAAAGTTAAGACTATTTTACGAGCAGCGGACGTGGTGCGCGCTGCACTCTGTTGCAGACGACAGTCTCTGTCACCCACTTCAAATTAACTTAAAGGTGAATAAGTTATTATTGTGAAGTTAGGTTAGGTTAGTTTATTTTGTATGTTGAACATATTTAAAAGTGGCTTTAAAGTTGGGACTATTTTACGAGCGGAAGTCGCTCGGACGCGGTGCGCGCGGCACTCTATAGCAGACGACAGTATCTGTCACCCACTTCAAATCAACCTAGAGGCTGAATAAGGTGTTATAGTGAAGTAAGGTAGGTTAGCAAAAATTAAGTTAGTTTATTTCTATTTGAAAAAACATCTTTTTAAAGATTTACGCAACTTTCCCGAAGTTAAAACATCGTTATTTGGCCTTTTTGAAAGGTTTGAACTTAGAAAAGTGCTAAAATCCATAAGTCACTCTTCTAGATTTTTACCCCATGTTAGTAAGCAAACGCAGCAGCAGATGTAAGCTAGGACTTGCTGTCAGTTCACTTATCTGTCAAATAAGCCTTCAAAAAGTGTTCAGTGACAAAATCAGTTTTTTTTTGTGATTGGAAGATTTTTTCTCCTAAAACCAGATCAGTCCATTCAGCAAAAAAGCCGATCACTTGAACGCAGCCAATGTCATCATGGCAATCAGTCCTAAAGTTGAAACTGCCATTCAGTTATGGTTCAAAGTCTATATTGAACAAGGACTAGCTACGTTTTATTGATTTAATACCATTTACTTTAAATCTTCTTGATATACCTTAAATCGTTCAAAAACTGCAGAATGGTATAAAAAAGGCCTTGTTGTATACTTGAAATTATACCCGCCACCGGTACGTTTCTAACCTTAAACACTAACCAAGACTAAACCATACGTTTTACGGGCTTAACACGAGTTTTTAATTACAAAGTAAGCCTATTTCTTCGCCATATAAAATGTCAATAAAATATTAACCTTGCCAGCTGCACTAATAGCTTTGAAGTTGGAATTTAATAAGTATAATATTTTATATTTACCCAAATCTCAGCCCGCCCAACAAATACCATCAAAACCCGGCTAAACAACGAACTATGTAAACGTTAAACTTTTTTTGTAACACATGTTTTTGTCTTTAAAACCAGTAAATGGTACAGAGTTTAGATAACATGCGAGGATATACTGTATGAACATTAGTTAACGTCAGCATGATACGATCAATAACAAGTTTTGAGCATTTGAAAAGAAAACTTTACCACCTATGATGTATACGCGATTGGTTTGTGCCTATTCCTGCTGGCCTTTTTGCCAAATATATTCTGCAATAATTGCTGCGACTACTCGCAAGTGAGGCCCAAGATATATCCATCATTGTCCAACACTTGTTATATAACTAAAATTACTTCTTTTTTGTAGTTCATAAGAAACCACGCGTGGATCCAGAGGGTGCGATCGCCCCCAACTGACGAAGTGGTTAATGAAAATTATTGTTGAAGATTGAACCGGAAAATGCACGAATCATTACTGGATTTGGAAATGTGAAGCGTATTGTAAACTTAAAACGTGAACATGACTTTGAAGCGTTGAAAGAGGCTTGGACTAGGCACTTATACTTATTTGAGTTATTTACAAACGCATCATGTGGATTCGTTGGTATTTCCCAGAGTTTGTTTTACCGGCAGTTGCGTTCACTTGGAAGCAAAGTATGAGACGGCGGCTAGTTCTAGTCCATGCCCTCAGAGAGCTGCATGAATTGCGACCTGTAGTTAATACCAAAACCGCTAGGTCTAATGTTAGATTTAAGTTGTGATATACCTTTAAAGAAATTCATGTTTTGCAACATATAAATTATCATGAAGCGTAACGCCACAATTCTTGTCTTTAGCTGGTAATTGTGTTGCTTGTGTCTCAATTGTGTTGCTTGTGTCGTTAGCTGCTAATTGACATGGCTATATGTTTACATGTCATTCAAATTTTAAAATTTTATTTTTTGGCCGACAAAATCCTTTTCTCTTGTGAGCTCATTAAAACTGCTTAAAAGTTCACTGAGGCAAACTAAAAACAATGTAACATTGGTGTGGAAATTCAACAATTTGTTTCTAGTACCTAAAATTAAGCTTTGCTTAGAATAGTTTTATTGCTAAAATAATAACTGAATCATTTTTACGGTGTAGATTTCTCTTGAAAATATCAATATGTCTACATATTGTTATAATTTCTTTACAAAATTGAGCTCTAAAGTGTTATTTTGATTCTTAAAATATTAAAATTTGGTAAACCCCTTCTTCCCAAACAAAAGTCCTGGATCCGCGCCTGTAAGAAACAGGACAATTATTTCAGAATCAAAATATGTAGTTCTACCTTCAAGTTAATTGGGTTACAAAGTGCAAATCGGTGGTAGCTTTTGTGATTCATAGTTATACATGAAATATTTAAACCAACTTGTGGATAAAGCCATTTGCGATGAAATAGTGAGCAGTCACACAATCATGTTCAAACCTTTCATAGTTTTTATTTAGCTTTTGTATTCCTGAAAATTTCTTTTTTTTTAGAAAGTCAGAATGATTCAATCAAGGATGTTGTAAGGCTCATTAGACAAGGCAATATCACAGTTCAATAAGCAATAAAAATGTTGGTTTCAGGACGAGGGGGAAGGTAAGTCTGACCTTCACAGAGGTGTAAGTAAAGAACAAATTGTAGTTCTTCAGACAGAAACTAACTTACCCTTTTGATGTTTCAGTGGTGGACATCTCTATCGATTAGATGGAATAAGCGTTTGTTTATTTACATAAATGTTCACTCTTATAACGTCAAGATGGCTTAGTTGGTGTCCATTAGTCTAATAGACGAGGACTAGCCCTTGTATCTTCAATAGCTGTAACCGGGTCTAAACATTTGCTTTAGACTTTAGAGCATGAGTGGTGGGGGCAGACAGGCAGATTGTTGTATACTGCGGTAGCCAAGGCTACTTACATCAGATGTTGAGAGCAGAATAGAAAAGATTCACTGGCCCGAGAGATTCCCATGTTAAATTTTGCCATGTCTGAAGGATGGATCAAGATAATTATAAGAGTAAAGGTTGTGTAAGAAATTAACATAGAAACTTAACATTTGGTACATAAGTAGACATTGGCATCTACATACAAAATAAATTTTGTGTTTTGGATTCTTTCAGTGACTACCCTGAAAGCATGACATAAAGTGATTGCCAAAAGGGGTGACAATTGAACATTGATTTGGTTTTAACTTTTAAGGTGCCAAGGTACACTACAGGGTCATCAAAAAGGTGTATGGGATTTGAAAGTCAAATAAAATTTATATATAATTATTTGATAGAATGTTGATTTTTGCATCAAGACACAGCAAATCTTAATTTTGTTATGTAATGTAAAAGTTTCAATATGAGCTTCACGACAGACATCTAGCCGATAATCAACCTCCCGCCAGGTGTTTTGGAGCATTTCAGGAGTCAGGAAATATCTACATTGGTTATTTGGACATGTTAGAAATGTATTTGATCCCTCAAGTTGAAGAAATTGAAAGGGAAAAGGGCATTAATGTCATTTTCCAGCAGGATGGAGCTCCGTGTCACTACAGTCTAATCGTCCAAGAAATTCTCAACAACAGATTTCCTGATGGTTGGATTGGGAGGAATGGTCCAGTTTTGTGGCCTCCTAGGAGTCCTGATTTGACTCCTTTAGATTTACTTTTGGGGTTACATTAAAAACTTAGTTTATGGTGAGAAAATACATGATCTACAGCACTTGAGAAGAAGAATCAACGTAGCCATTTCAACGGTGACTCCTAAATTGCTCCAAAACATCTGGCGGGAAGTTGACTATCGCCTATATGTCTGTCGTGCAACAGTGGGAACTCACATTGAAACTTTTTAAATTACATAAAAAATTTTTAGATTTTCTGTGTCTTTTAATATAAAAATCAACATTCTACCAGTTATATTAAAATTTGTATTTCAATTTTAAATCCCGTACACCTTTTTCGATGATCCTGTATTATACTAACTTAGAAGTTTCTATGTCAACCCCCATATATGTCATTCAGACATGGCCAAAGTCATTATCTAAACATTATAAGAACGTTAAAGATCCATCTTCGATCAATATCTAGTTCATATAATGTTTTGATAATGACTAATTAATAGTCGAAACTATAGTAAACACCTACCGGTATGTTTTACTAAAGGAATCGTGACGTTGAAAGGTAGGTAACCTGTTATATATCAAAGATCAATTCCAGAAGGCTAATCATGAATAAATTAATTGGAGAAAAACACATTTTCAATTTTGTTATTTTATTTATTTAAATGACTATTTTTGTACAAAAGTGGGATTATTCTAAATCATATATTTACATTACACAACACAAAGTACAATTGAACATGGTAATTATACTGACATTTTACAGTTTATAATTTAAAAATATATATAACACAAGTAGAATATTCATTAACACTTTGTTCTATACAATATAATACAGTATATAGTCCACAATTTGTTTTCAAAACATTTCCATTTAGGCTTAAATATGTGGTAGTATTTATGTAACAAACTATAACTAAATATACTAGGACAACCTTCAAAATTTTAAATATAAAAATGTTATCAATATACATTTTAAATAGAGGTTTGCGAGAGCAGGTTTTTTAAGTCGAGACGAGATCGAGCGAGAATAAGCCAAAATCTCGAGAATCGAGATCGAGACGCAAAATTATTAATTTGATAATTTTTCCGCTTTATTTCTTTGTTTTTGCTATTATTATGTAGTTTGCTTAGTTGTTATAGAGTATGGTATTATTGTTTTATTAAAAGTGTTGTGTTTTATTTTTCCTGAGTGCTCCTATAGTTTAAGTATTGTACACATAAATAAAATGTTAGTCCAGTTTTTGATTACCAATAATAATTATGTTTTATCATCATTTTACATTGAAACAAGTGATAAAATATAATGTCAAGCTGTAGCTAGCTAGGCCTAAGGTAGACCACACAAACAGCAATATAACCTAAAACATTACAAGTCAAATAAAAAATTTAACTAACCTATGCCTACCAGAAAATATTAAACTAAAATATTAGGGTTATGACATAAAGATTATTGATATTCAGGTAATTTTTATTATAGTTCCCTATTCCATCAAGTTTCAGTTAAGCCGGCCTACTATACCCTAACTTGTACTGACAATCACAGAGTTCTAATTTGAGTTTGTTAGGCTGTAACACTATAAAACATTAAAATAAACTTAATAGTGCAGTAAAATATGCGTTATGTATATTTCAAGTGTTTGAAAAAACAACTTGTATTACTAAAAGTGAGTAAATCAACAAGCTGATCCTACATCTTTTCCCAAAATATGTCGTGAGGTTAGGTTCTGAACATACTGACAAATGAGTGTTCTCCGGTTTTTGTGATCATAATATGGATTGGTTACTAGTTAAAACTTGTTTTATAACCATTTTCTTTATTTAAATTCCAAAACCTTAATAAATCACATCATGTTTGATGCTTTTGTAACACGACAAGTCACGAAACGAAGTACTAACCTATATATTCCTCTGTGGTACTTACAAACGATGCAATAATAGCCGCGCGTGATCGGTTAGTAATGTTTGCAATAGATCGAAAGTCGAAGCATTCGAGCTTAACTGTTGTTCCGATTACTGCATATAGAAAACAATAACAAATATTGCAACTATCGACACTTGCGACTATTGTAACTATCGATTTAAATGACTAGTTGTGAGTGTGCTAGCAGTTATTTTGTGGCGACTGCCATCTTGACAAGCTTGTTTAGTTCGTATATAAATATTGCATTATCCCCTTATCTCGTCCGTTCTCAGTCGCTACTGGACATCGATGTTACCTAGTACGTTGTTCAAACTGCTGGCACTTAATATTTGGAACAAATCTTCTAGTTTACAGCGCAAATCGTGTTTCAAATAACTTCTAGTCAATTTTATGGCATAACAAATTTTGTCAGAGTTCATTTCTTTTTCTCGTCTCGAACTTTTCGAGAATAAAAATTCTCGTTGAGAAAAAAAAAGTCTCATCTCGATCTTGAAATCCCAAGATCTCGCACACCTCTAATTTTAAATTTTGGTAGTGTTATAATGTTTTGCAAAATATGTTGAGCAATAATTTTAATTTGAAACAGATATTGTTTTTCAAGAAAACAATATTTTCAATTCAAATTTTCAAAACCTCTTAGTTACTGGCAATAAACAAAAATATCTTGAAACCTACAGTTTTAAATAATTAATTTGTTAAAAAAGGCAAAACTAAATAACTAATTAATAAGTATTAAAAATGACATATTGAAATTTAATGCTGGACTTAAAACAATTTATATATTCTTTGCATTTCAAATAAAGAACTTTCTAACTCAATATTGAATCAAATTTATGAATACAATCATGTCTTCTAAAAGATTCAAATCAGAACAAATATCAATTTTATGAAATTAAAATGCTCTACAGTTTTTAACGTTTAAAAGAAAAGGTAAACTTGGTTTGAACTAAAACAAGCTTAAAAGATGTTCGCTTACCAAACTGAGACAAAACTACAATACAAATAAAATTCACCAGGACAATCAAGACACATTAGTTAAAATTAAGCATGAGTATTAAACAAAGTTTAACACTACATGCTCACTCCTCAAAGGCACTATACAATTTGAATAAGTTAAGTTTTGCTACTTGGAGAGTCATTGTTACTCTAGCCACCAGCTGGAAAGAATGAAAGATATTCAACAAAGAATTTAAAACGTGTACAAATTGATTCACGTTCCTATTGACACTCGCATGTTTTGGAAAAACATTTGAGATTGTATACTCCTAAATTTGAAGGCAAAGATAGGTGGGGTCAGATGGTGCAATGCACATCGCGATGGTGGGGTTGTGGTGGCACACTCGCTTGGTAAGTGAAGGATCCAAGTTAGAGTACCAGTGGAGTACACAACTTTCACGTTCCAATTTATTCAGCAATAAATTAATTAATAAATCTAATACTTTTAAACCTTTCACAGAAATTTAAAATTATGTGAAAAGTTTAAACATTTCTGATTGATTAATACCATCAACTTTTCACCAAGTATACACAGAAGAAAATGAATTAATTTACAAAAATTTCTTCCTATTTCCTAACAATATAATTCATGATATAAGCAATAGCCAATATTATGAATATGGGGTTTTATCTCCATTTTCAATTCATAATTCAAATATCTTTATTTATAAAGTCTTACTATTTTACAAATTCCAATGAGCTCATGCACCAAATATATTGTTGACATGAGAGAAACTTTATCTTGACTCTCATTCAATCTAGATTTAACAAATTAACGTGATTAATTTGTAGGGAAAAGAAACATTTGTCTCAACTGGATGAATCTTTAGATGAACTCACACATGCCTAGTTCAAATAAAAATTTTAAAATAATTCTAAAATTTTGAAAAATATTGGTTAAAAGTTATTTATAAGTTAAAATAAAATGAGGCTTACAACAATTCTTTTCATTTTTTTGCTTTTCAAATCATAAAATTTAAATCTACCGATTTTCACCTTCTCACTAATTATGTACTCGTTGCTCTCAGTTGAAAAGAAGAAACACACTGTTGTTCATTACTCGTCCACAGGCTCTTGTTTGATCTTGATGGGCTCTGGGTAGATGCCGCGGAATATCTCTGTGAGGTTGACGACTGCGTAGTCGCTGTGCGCTAGTGTGCGTGCGACGTGCTCCTTGAGTGTGCAGTACGCATTGTATATGGGCACCGGACACCGCAGAGAACTGTGAGGAGGCTTGGAGATGTCGAACACATGTTGCAAGTAGCTCAGCTGAGTATACAGCTGCTTCTCTGAGTACTGAAACAACAGGTGATCACAAGATACCTACAACACATGTGTTTTGAATAATACTGAATTTTCCTGCTGAAACAGAATTAAAAACTGTCAGTAGATGCTGCTTGTGTCTGCGTTAGTTTCTCGATTATCCTTTGTCTATGAAAGATTCTACTATATATAAGCATCAAGATTATTTCTGCCTTTTAGTTTTGTTAACATGCAATTACTGTCAGTCACTGTTATTTCTGCTATTTTGGAACCTGAACGGATAGATCAAAATAAACTAAATTGTGTTTAAAAACACTAATAAGGAAACAAAACTCAAAACTTTTGTTTCCTTTTAGCTTTATGTATCAAGCAAATGCTAAGAGTGAATATGAAGACATTTAGCATGAAGAACAAATAATAGGGATAATATTTTAGTAATAAAACCAACAATTTCTTGCATTACATATTCATTATTTTCAGTAATAAATAACTTGGTTGTTGTTGAGGAAGTAATGAAATTAATTGTTACCTCTCGATACATGCTGTTTATCTCACAGACAGAACAGACAGGAAAGTTGTTTTCAAATTTGATTGGCACTTTCCTTGTCCGCTCAAAACAAGCAGGATCTTCACAGATTAACCATCCCTGGAACATTAAATAAGTCATTGTATATTTAAGATATTAGCGTTGTCAGTTAACAAAAGGTTAACAGTTAAGCAGTCATACCTTTTATAAAGCTGTGCGGGAGCAGAATTTTGGGCCCGGGACGGGAACGGGAGGTATTTTGCAAAAAATCTGGGATTCAGGAACGGGAAAAGTTGGCAAATAGACATATTTAAGAGATATTACCTAAAACTGAGTTTCTTCAATAAAATTATTTTGTTTATGGTCAATTGGTTGTTTATGGCTTACAACACCGTGTAGTTTTAAAATAACAAATCTCAAAACTATTACAGAACCCTCTCAACCTCACTCATTTACAACGAATAACACTGACTCACTTAGCCCTAAACATTGCAAACACAGTTGAGGAAAGTCTGGAGTATGAATCCCAAAAGAGATCGTAAATCACAATGAGGTTGAGAGAGAAGGAATGAGACTGTTGAGCTTCCAACTCACAGAGATGAGGGGGTGAAGGGAAGAAATAGAGGACAGGTGGAAAGGACAACGAAAGAGAAAGAAAGGCAGAGAGAAGACAGCAGCTGCAGTGTATGAGCAGGAGGGGAAGGCAGGTGCAGCTGTGGGAGCAGCTGCATCCTTATCAGCGTCATTAGCTGTTGCTAGGCAACCACATAGGGGCGGGATTACATAGCCAATCACAGCATTTTCTGTATACACATGATTCAATGGGGGTGTGGCTTTGAGGAGAGTCTGTGTGTTTATTATTTCCTTATTTCATCTCCATTTACTCAGTGATAAATTTCAGTTGACAAATAATGTTTTTATACTAGTTTTGAACTACAGTAAATTGCAAAGGTGTTAGAACAATACAAATACGATATTGCAAGCTAGAATTGGATCTAGTACAAGTACAAAATGGATGTTTGGTTCTGTCTGAGATCATTATCAGCCAACCTGACAACAGCTGCCAGCCTCCATTGAAAATGCACTCAGCAGGAAGTAGGGGGGAGTGGGATTGTTTACTTAGAACTGCTCTGCCACTAAGTCCTTATCTTCACCAGAAGTACAGTACACACTCAAGACAAAAAACACCAGCAGTTTTTACTTCCTGTCCCAAAATTTCGGTACTGGGGTGAGGGGATTGGGAAATTATCTCAATCCCGAGATCCCGTCCTGGTACCGGAAATCAGGGATTCCGCACAGCTCTACCTTTTAACAAGGTTACTTCTTAGAATAAGAACCACACAGATAGCGGACAGAAAAGAATATTTTGTAGTCACTACAAAACAGTTGTTTATGAGCTCTTAGCACATGAATTGATGAGCACATGCAGTGACTGCAAAATATTCACTTTTCACTTTTCTGTGTCCTGTTATGCTACTATCAACAACAAATGTTTCACAAAAGCTAAGCCTGCTTCCCTGTCAAAACCTTAATATCTGATCTGGCAAATGCCTAACTTCACAAAGAAACTAATTTTAACTAATTTTTTGCTATCAAAAAGGAATAGCAAGGACAGAAGGCTCACCTAGACGAAGTAGAACACAAAATGTAAAGTTTTCAGCCCTACTAGGCCTTTGTCAAATCAAAAGTATTTGAAAGAGCCTTTTTATTTGCCCCTTGTTCAAACTAATAGAGACTATACTTTATTTAAGTTGTTGAACAATTAAATATCCCAAGTTGGTTTAGAATTTAAGTCAAAATATCTTTAATACAAGTATAAACGTTTTAACAGCTAAAAAAGAAAAAAATGTTTCTCTGGATTAGGTTACACAGGACTCTGACAGCTCGCTTTTGATTCAGAGTGTCAACCTCACAGTTGATATGCAGCTGGCAAACACTCACCTGGTAGTACTTGGTGATATAGTTGCGCATGGTTAGGGTCAGACGGTTCAAGATATGGACCAGATACTGAAGAGGTTGAACAGCACAGTCAGGGTTCACACACTTTTCCAAAACAAACTCACTGCTTCCATTTTCCTTAATAACAAACCAAGGTTCTTAGTGGTTTAGAGGATAAAACCTTGTTTTAGATATAAGAATCTTTCGCTGCTTAAAACAACAATGTAAATTCCAATAAAAGGTCTATTGTACTCATTTAGCGTTGCATTATGGCTACCACTAATATGTGATGTGAATACAACCTGCCTAAACCAGTAAATAACTAATAGTTGTATAAGTTGGATGTTTCAACAGATAGAACTACATGAATATAGATTAGCCAACAAAATTTAAAGTTATACAACATATTTTATACTTCCATTCCACTTTTAGATAATATCATTGAATCCACATTTGACATGTTATTCATTCTTGTAACAGCTTTATGTATTAATCAATTAAGAAACGATATAGCAACAATGACACTTACCGTTTTCCGAACTGGGCTGTCAATAACATTTTCACAGCTGCATTCTGGATTTACGCAGGTGAATATGAACCTGACGAAAAAAGGGAGAGAATGTTTACATACATCTTTACATACATTAACAAATTGATTTGCATTTTAATGATTTAAGAAGATGCAACCAGTTTCGAGCTATTTCATGCACTGACCGGTATAACAGTAAAATAGTTGAAAGTTATCCATTATTAAAGGAATCTCCTCCTCTAAATTCCCCAAAAAAGCCCTTTCGCCTCAAAACTCCCCAAAATTCTGTTTTTAAAGGAATCCAGTCCGATTTTTAAGAATTTAATTTTTGTCGGGAATTTCTCGATTTTTGGGCTTAGTCCACTCTTAACTTCCTAAAAATACCTTGTATGTACAGTTTTGAAACAAATATTTTTATTTTTGTTTATTTCAATGTTATTAAAAAACTAGAGCATATATTCCCACTCAGAATTTAAGATATGAAAATTCCATGACAAACTGGTGTTAAACTGCATAACAAATTACTTAAGTGCATACATTCTGAATATATTTCTACAATTTTAAACCAAAATTAAAATTTTTATTTTTTCACAACCAAGATCTACTAAAGAAAATTCTATTTCTGTAGCTTACTTGTCACAATGCTTGAACCGTTCTGCGTCATCAAGAAGGAAAGTATCTCCAACTCCAAGATCTTCCGCAGGTTTGGGTCTTTCCTTATATTGTGATGGGTCCAAACCTTGAACAAATAATGTTAAAATAGCTATAGTCGCACGCATAAAGTGTAATTTTTACTATGCATAACAATTGATATTTAACTCACTACTAATACTCACTTGTACTCAGAGCAATCTGCATACAAGTAAAATAAGGTTGATTTTTTATACATAAATCTTTTGCAATCGAAGAGTTTTCGACCACCAAGTACTTTGAGTAAGTACATACTCAAATTCAATATTCAGGATTCATATTCAAATTTACTACCTTTCTTATTGGCATTAACAAAATTAAACAGGAAGTAAAATAATTTTATATAAGTTAAACAAATAAATGTTCATTTACAATTTAATCCAAATCAAATAATAAATACACTTGTAATTGCATAAAACCCATTTTTTAAGGGGAAACACACTACCTAAAGGGCGCTTCTGGTATAAATTATCCTCCTGTTACGGGTAATTCACTAGGACTCAGGGTAGCGCTTGGGGCTACGCGTCAGCTATAAGAACTGGTCATATAGAGATTGAAAAAATGCACGTTTCTGTTGTCGTTTGTACTGCAAGAAGAGTTACCAATTGTTGCAGTTGGTACTGTAAATACTTATTATTGAGTCAAGTTCTGTACATGGTAAGACACACTTCTCACCAAGGCACTCTGCGATCTGTGCGGCACTTGTACCATCAATGGGTTCTATCAGTCGGGTCACCACCGGGTGAATCTGTTGAGCCAAGTAGTATTTGATGTCTATTTTCAGTTTTAGTGTCTTCATCTCATCTATGTGGTAGGCTCTCTGCATAGCTGGACTCTCAGTTCCATCCTGTACAACCACAATTATCAATACCAACAATATACGAGTATTTATACGTTTTTTATATTCACAAGACCTTAGTGAGGCCAAACATTAGATCTTAAAGGCTTTTTTCCTTTTCTATTTATACTGTATTAAGAGATGTCAGTTCTCCTCAATCCTTTTATTTCTACCCGGCAATGGAAACCAATAATCAGATGGACTTTGAAATTTAATTAAGGTCTGTTAATTGAACTTTGTTTGACACACCTATAGAATTCTTGAACTTAAAAGGTTTCATGCAAAAAAACTTTTAAAGCTGAATTAGGTTTAGATTTTTCTATGTGCTATTGAAAATGTTGGGCAAGAAATTCTTAGTTAGTAACTACACTCACCTCACATATGACATAGTGTACCGTATCTCCTGACCTAAGCCGAGCTCCTTTCTTGTTCATGCAGAGCCACAAGAACATGCGGCTGGGACTTGGTATCCGAGTAGTCTTGCGGATTACGAGTTAGCTGTTTGGTGATGGTCAACAGAGACATGGGGACCTTCTCACCGGTGTTCAGGTCATCCCGCAGTTTCTCCATCCAACTGTAATATAACAATTATAATCAATGTTCTGTATAAATATCTTTTGTGACTTGAGTTTTCTCATCAGGGTCTTGGTCAGACAGGATCTGCTTTAGCACAAACCTATCGGGCAATCATTCATCTATAGTCTCAAGGTAATAACTTTTATAATTAAAAAAGGTGCAACATTTGTTTTTTATTAAAATTCAAAAGTTTACAAATGAAATTTCCTACAGTTGCTCAGTAGTATAGTTCTGCAACCTAGCTCCAGGTTGAAGCCATCAACAACGAGTACCACATCACATGTGACTCCTGCAGCAGTGTCAAGCGCCCTACAACTGAGCTCCAGGTTGAAGCCATCAACAACGAGTACCACATCACATGTGACTCCTGCAGCAGTGTCAATGTCCCGTGCCCTGCAACTGAGCTCCAGGGTGAAGCCATCAACAACGAGTACCACATCACATGTGACTCCTGCAGCAGTGTCAAGCCCTGCAACTGAGCTCCAGGTTGAAGCTATCAACAACGAGTACCACATCACATGTGACTCCTGCTGCAGTGTCAGCCCTGCAACTGAGCTCCGGGTGAAGCCATCAACTCACAGTACCACATCACATGTGACTCCTGCAGCAGTGTCAAGCGCCCTGCAACTGAGCTCCAGGGTGAAGCCATCAACAACGAGTACCACATCACATGTGACTCCTGCAGCAGTGTCAAGCGCCCTGCAACTGAGCTCCAGGGTGAAGCCATCAACAACGAGTACCACATCACATGTGACTCCTGCAGCAGTGTCAAGCCCTGCAACTGAGCTCCAGGTTGAAGCCATCAACAACGAGTACCACATCACATGTGACTCCTGCAGCAGTGTCAAGCGCCCTGCAACTGAGCTCCAGGTTGAAGCCATCAACAACGAGTACCACATCACATGTGACTCCTGCAGCAGTGTCAAGCGCCCTGCAACTGAGCTCCAGGGTGAAGCCATCAACAACGAGTACCACATGACATGTGACTCCTGCAGCAGTGTCAAGCGCCCTGCAACTGAGCTCCCCGGTTATGCCATCAACATTAAGCACCTTGTCACACGTGACTGTCGCAGCAGAGTTAAACACCTCGCTACTGCGGTCCCCGGCAGTGCCATCAACATTATGCATCTGCACGACACATATGACTATTACAGCAGAATTGAGTGCCCTCCAACCGAACCTGTCAGGGGGACAGCCACCATATACAGTAAAGCCAAGTGCTCTCAAGGGAAATCACCTAAAACATTCAGTGTGTCTCTAGAAATGAAAAAAAATACAGGAGATCAAGGATAGTTCAGAGAGTCATATACCTGAAAAGCGACTATTTGAACAACACCTGAAGACCTACTTCAAGACCAGCGGTCCTTAATGAATTGTGTAACTTTGACTTAGTATTACCTCTCAAAGTTTATTCATATTTATTGATAATTATTTATACTTCTTAATTATGTTAATGTATCAGTAGGGATTTAAATTATTGTAATTTACTCATATTATCTAAGATTACGTACTTATAGAGTCCGGTTGCATGTTTGGCTTGACCATCAGCATGTAAACACATCCCCCACTTTATGTAATTTTCAAATGAAATGTATGTATTGAAATTGGTTCTGACCATTGATAAAGAAAATAAATAAATAAAAAAGTTAAAAAGGAACAAACAAAATATGATCATAATGAATAACTCTTCGAGTGGTGAGGGAACATCTTAGCTGTTAACAGTATTAGTTATTCTATGTGTGATCAGTGTTGAGTAACCCAATGTCAAAAAGTAGCTTCTTTAAACTAAAAATACTTTCCTAAAATGTTAGCTTGCTTCACAAAAAACTAATTTAAGAAAAAAAAAGTAAGCTAAGACTTAAACTACTGGAAGAAAGTAGTAAACTAAAACTTGCATGCTATTTTTGAGCTGATTTCAAATTATTTTTTGAACTGAAGCAAATCAGACGGTACAACAAACTTGCAGTATTTTGCGACATTAATGCTAGACTTTGACGCCGTGTTTGTCACCTCATGGAGCAATTTAGCATAATTCCGCCATTGCATATTTCTTATCACACGAGTGGCACTTAGGTAAGTTTATTTTTGACTATTTCAGCACCAAAAGTAGCAAAAGAATTAGTGTTCAGGCTGGATGATAATTAAAGTTGTAACACGTTTACACTGAAACTAGTGAACTTTAACACTACATGATCCACAATATCACCTATCCCTCAAGAGGGGGAATATCAAACCACTTTTTAGTGTCCAGGCTTGGAAACGATCTAACTTGCAAGTGTTTGTTTAGTTGTAGAAAACAAAACCTTTCATATATACGTACATCATCTTCTGCCCAGTAAAATGGACAGACACTAGTTTTCCATAAACCGCAAAAAGTAAAAAACTATTGCACACTATTTAGGAAAAAAAATGTTGTTGCAACTTACTTTCCCGCCTCGGCAGCCAGTTGAGACCAGTCTCGCCTGACAATGTCCAGACCCTTGATCTCCTGAGTCTCTATCACCTCACCGCTAGGCAACTGTGTCAAGGTCACAGCTGCGTACTTTTTCTTCTTCAACAACAACATGAACCGGAACACACCGTCAATGTCCAACTCCACGTGTTTGTACATCTTGTTAACTTCCGATTTTATCTGATGACAGCCAAACAACATTATTTACACTTCAACGTTCACTTTGAATACTTCAACCAAATTGTCTTAATAAACATCACATAAACTTCCAGCTAAAACCAAAGATCTCTGACCATCTCAGTTTTTGTCGACATGGTACTGTTGAAGGATTCAATAATCTCTAACCATATAGTGAAATTTTGTTAACAAACCAAGACCTGCATCATTTACTCAAACTAGAGTGCTGAAATAAGGTGATAATAGGATACTGAATAAGGCAAAGGTCACAACCAATTGTAGCTATGTTAGCAGCTAAATGATAAATTCTCTCACAAAAATGAACAACATAATGTTAACACTTCACCACTTGCAACATTTGAAAAGGGGATTGCAAAATTCTCTAAAATAATTAAAATTCTAAAAATCAAGTTTGAATTTCCCCAAAAAAGCATTATCCAAGAGGGATTTTTAGACAATTTTAAACAAAAGTCAAAACGGATAACAAGGGAAAGGTTAATTCCCGCGATCGTTGGTTGTGGCTTTATTTAGTGGCTATCAGGTTAGCAAAAAAGAAGCTTTTGCAATCACTGATGTGTTTAACAAAAGCACAAATTTAAAAACAAAATACTTGTCAACAAAATCACCTTAAAAAGTAGTATATGGTACAATTTGATTAACCAACCTTATTGCCGATCTTGAAGACCTCCTTGAACTCCAGGATGTTAGTGTTGATCATAATCGAGTCAGTGTCTCCGTAGATAACTTCATAGGACAGCTTCTGCACCAGATCCTTGGTGTTGGTGAGGATCTCTCGTCCTTTTGCTTCAAGTAAAATTTAAGTTACTATTGTTGCTGATAAATAACAATAACAGGGATTAAAATGAAAACATACTGTTTTTTAGCCTGAACAGGTCTCAAACATTTCAAGTCAGCTATGATCCCACAGTAAGGAGAGCCCTTGAAAAGTAACTTCTAAAACTTAAAAATAATTCCATTTAATGTTTAAAAGAGTTCTACAGTGTTGATGAGAAGCTACCTGTGACAAGTGCGGCGAGAGGTTTGGCACAAAACCTGGAGTGTGAGAAGCCAAGACAGCCGTACATTGAGTTGGCTGTCAGTTTGAGAGCCATCTGTCTGATATCGTACTGGAAAACAATGGAGAAATCATCTCAAAACATAGTCGACAAGCCCTACTGTGAATCCTAGTGCATTTCCTAGACTAGGGTTGATTTACACTGGTAGTAACCTTTTAGGAGGTTCATTAGCTTATGAATTAACTTAATTACATACTTTAATTTATTTGTTTGAATTTGTGTTTACAATCTGACAATAATATAATTAATTCCTTTTGAAAATCGAACATTTTCTAAAAGGAGATGAGTTGCCATCAAGAATGTAAGTATACATATAAACTATAAAGGTTTGCCGTTTTTGTTCTACGATGTTTTGCTCTATGTAGCAATAGAAATTTCTATGGGAATTTGCTAATAAAAAGAAAAAAAATGTTATTAACTAATTGTTATTAAATTGTTATTCACTATTAGTATTGTAATAGTGAATCCGTGTATGGTATAAATTTCAAGATTTTTGGTTCAATGTAAAAGGCAGCAAGCAAAACTAATGAATGTTAAATTAGAGAATTAAAACATTTGAAATATTGTTGAGAAATAGGAATGAAACTTTAGTGGGGTAGAAACTGAAATCATAAATGTATGAAACTGACAATTTTGCAAATACTTCTGTAAATGGCGTGATTTAAAACTAGTTATATACATTGGCATTCAATTTGTTATTTAGTAGGTTATTATAGATTCACTAGGACTGACCTGCATTCTGAGGTCTTGGGAGATGTTGCTGGCTTTCATCATCTTCTTCACCTCTCTCCTGCTTTCGACTAGTTTCCGGATCTCTGTCGGCAGGATCCCCAACTCTTCCGCTGTGTCTGGAGGTTCTGCCGTCACCTCCACACCGTCCTCCTGTACACACCCAATATTTACCTGTTCATTTTGATCGTTACTGTAAACTAGTTTATTTTTAATAATAAGATATTCTTTAACAACAAACTGTTTATATGTTTATTCTTTAGCTCTTAACCCTGGTCGGGCGCTCCACGGAGGTTTCCACCGTGTTTTTCTTTGTGTTAAAGTTCAGGTTTTTTGTGTGTCGGCGGTCTAAGGTCGAGTGTACCTCACGCGCCTCTTCCTAGGAAACACCAGCTACGCCATTTTCTTAGTTTTAACAAAAGGGGTCAGTGTGAGAAGCGAATTAGTAGCGTACTGGACGTTTCCTCCGTGAGCGCCCGATCACGAACTACAGTTGCCGGATGAAACCTCCGTGTGCGCCCTTCTGTGAGATGGTTTATGCTAGTTTGAAAATCAACTTGTTGTTTCGTTACAGTGCTTAATTTTTAGTTATATAAGATGGGGAGGGAAGAAGATCGTATTTCAAGACTTTTGGACATTGTGGAGCGGGACGAACAGAACGAAGTTGTGAATTGACCGAGAGGAGAGTTAGTGCGTGCGTTGTTTCCTGATGAGTTAGTTCCATATTGAAATAATTGCATTTTTCTTACATTTACCTCAAAGAATAATTATTCAAACCCATTCATTGAATGTTGCAACCTTGTATTGATTTACTATTTAATTTTTACTTTGTAATATTTACCACCGGTATGTTGTTTTTTGTAGGGCTCATTATCTTAATTTACATTATTTTTAACTAAATTTTGTTGTAAACGATAAATAATAATTATTTATATGTACTCTTATTCAAGTTTTATATCAATAAACTTGGTTTTTAAAGAAAAAAACCCCTTTTTTCACACCTGGAGGAAACCTCCGTGAGCGCCCGATAGTGTTTTAAATTTTAAGCGACCAACGCAGGGTTAACTAGTAGGCCCTAGCAGAAGCACATACATACAAATAATTAAAAAAAAAACTTAAATTTTGATCAGTACATAAGGTTAACACTTGGCCTGTGTTAAACTTGGCTCCAACCAAAAAATCTCACACACCTAGTTAACACACAAAACATGAGAACAAATAAACATGGTTTTCTCCTTTTCCAATTAGTCTAGACTTACACTTGTGGTGATGATCTTGTTGACAGTGGTGAAGCAGATGTTGTACTCATGGATGATACTTGGGTACAAAGAGTTGAAGTCCATAAGCAGCACGAGTTTGTCGTAGAATCCAACCTTTGGATCTAACACCAGACCTCCGCTGTATTGAGGCTTCTTACGCTTCCCCTTCTTTCCCTTGCCATTATTGTCTTCTTCCAGAGCTCCTTCTAGATCCCCTTCATCCTGTTAAGTCAATGAAAAGAGAATATGTTGTAAAATTAATTTTGGAATTGTTTGAAAAAAGTAATTTTTTACCTTTGAAAAGCCGTCTTCTGAATTAAATTTACAATATTGATTTTTTTGGAATAGAAAGAGGAGCAGGCTTACCTAAATAAAGTAGAAACATATACAAGAACACAGACTGTCAAATTTTCAGCCCTACCAGGGCCTTTGTCAAGACAAAAAGAGACAACTCCAGGATTGTATAAGAGTAAGTAAACTAGACAATAAAACCCAAAAAAGGGCTGAAAATTTGTCTGTGTTCTTCTATGGGTTTCTACTTTATACGTTTGAGCCTGCTCTCCTTTATATTCCTTTGTTGATAGCATATCCTGACTTAGTGCCCTATTTCCTAAATTAAATATTGCTTTTTTGATATTTTAAATTAGTTTTTATTATTTACTTTGTAGTACTATTTCCAATATTGAACACCTTCTGCCTTAAATTATTGATTTGTTTATATCTGTATACAAAATAGTTTGGTATTAGGTACATCTCTAGCAGTGTTGGAATATTAAATGTTCACCATGCTAACAAAATAACTTTCTTTTCTGCATGTAACTAAACATTAGCCACACCAAGCGTGAGATGCTTGCAATATTTCAGTATGTTACTTTCCAACAGTAGGTCTACAAGGCCAGTCAAGATGCAGAATTAAAATAAAATGTTCTCAATTCTCAGTAAAATTATTTAAACATCGAAAATTTTGCTTTACTATGCTACAAATTAGTCCAAAGATTAAGAATGAACCTAATACTTATTACCTTGATAGGTTTCTTCCCATACTGTTTGTCAGGAATGATGTACTCTTTTTCATTAAAAGCGTGCATCAGCAAAAACTCGTTTCTTTCTGCTCGTCCTCCCATCAACGTTCTGGAGAGTACATTACCTGAGCAACAATATCATTCTTTGAAATCTTACATACAATTTTAAAACTAGCCTTCCAAACATAATTTTATATTACCCGCAGATTACTTTGGGACTTTGTTTTTTTGTGTCTATTTCTTATTCACTTCAAAATAAAGTTTAACACAAATTGAGCCTTAGTGGTAAGTAGTTGTAATTTAGCAACAAAAAAAATAAAACAGAAACATAGTCCAGTAGAGCCTGGACAACTTGAACCTTGATAAATCAATTTTTACAGTGTCTTGAAATCTCCATAACATTTAATGTTAAAATTTCTCTATACCTGAATTTTGGAGCTTTTAATTTTAAATTTATGGAACCAAAACTTTTGCAGAGACCTTTGCTACAACAACGCAACAAAAGGCTTGAAAACATCCATGAACACAACACAAGAAACAGAATCAACTTTAGCCTGCCCGCAAAAGCTCTTTGAAACAAGGCCCAGTTATGCAGGTGCAAAGTTCTTTAATTCCCTTCCTCAAGAACTAGAAGGATTGAACACAGGCGTTTGAAAAAGAAAGTTGCAGGAGTGGCTCACTGAAAGACTCTTCACTAGTGTGGTGGAATTTTTGAACTGGAGAGACTTTGACTTTGGAGAAGTCTGTGAATCTTTTCAATATTTGACACCATGTTCGATCCATAAGCATCCAACCATAAAGAATATTCTCATTCTACCTCTCTCTCAAACTTGAGAACTCAAATGTTTGAAAACTTCAATTTCTACAACTTGAAGTTTACCTCTATGAGTCAAGTTTTTTGTAAGCTATATTACTCAAACTTCAACCCTGCATTTGATCTGGTTGTTATTCTTCTGCTTGGTTTTCAAGTCTCTACAAGAAATACATCTTTGTCTGTTTCTAGGGCTAGAATGCCAATAGTTCGAGTCATAGAGATCAGTTTTATACCCATGAAACTGAAATATAGAGATCACAAAAAAAGACATATTGAACAATAATTTTTTAAATTCTTTGGTAAATCTACCTTTATTAACTCGAACATTATTCATAAAGAAAATGAAACATTATTCCACTAGAAAATGGCTTTAAATTAGCTGAAACATGTTGTGGATTTACAACTTTTGATTGTTTATTCAGTATTTTTATTTTAAAATTTTATATATTTTTTATAACTTGAACATAGTTTACTAGAAAATCTTGATACTTTGAGTGTTCTAAAATCCCCTTGAGATTTGAGTTACCATACTGAGGTTCTCCGGTACCTGCAATATTGGTGATCTGCAAGGCGAGAGGGATGACGTTGAGCTCATACATGATCTTGAGCACGTACACAGAGTCTTCAACTGTACACTTGATCAGCTCCACCAGGGCTGAGCCACTGTTGTACTTGCCCTTCACCTCGTCCAGCGTGATGTCTGGCCGCGCGTCCTCCTTCATCTTCAGTAACTAGACACACACATAACAAACACTTACGTAACTTGAATACAAGATAAATCCCCTTTACTGAAAATATGTAAATCTGAGGTTTAAACATTTATTGTCAAGTGTATTTATTATAGTGATAATTTTAATGGGTATACGAACGGGTAAATTACTCACAACTACATTAACAACCTTGAACTGTTTGTGTTCAGTTTGTTTATTTCCCATTTAAATCACTACAAACCAGTCAACAGTCAGTGACTGCAAAACATTCAGCTTTCTACGCCTTGTTTATGTTTCTATCAAAATCAAAATATTTTGTACATTACTAACTTTAGTACGAGGGTCATCCAGAAAGTAAAGATCGTTTTGGCATGGTCAAATAAAAAATAAATATATCAACACAAAACTTTATTTACAAATGCATAGAACCTTCCTCTACTTTTCTATGTAGTCGCCATGGATTTCAAGACAATGGTTTTGACGTGGGACCAGTTTTTCCATACCCATGTTCTACTCATTTGCCGCCAAAAACATGAGCCAGGATTTCTTAGATTCTTTGAGTTCCTTATCGTTAGCAAACTGTTTTTAACCCGAAAAATCCTTAAGCTTCGGGAATAAGTGATAACCACTTGGCACCAAGTCAGGGCTGTAGTCGTTTCTTTTCTTGGCATAAATTCAACATGGATTAAGCCCTTTCAATCCCAAAAAACAGTTCCCATGACTTTTCGAGTGTTTGAATTTCACACTTTACATTTAGCGGGGTTTTCAATTGTCATGGTCATTATTAATCACTGTGGACACGAGACGCGTAATCACACAGCAACGAACCTACACTCAAACTGAAGAGGAAGAATGTAGCTAACAGCTGCATGCGCGCTCGTAGTGGTGAGGGGTGTGCGCGGCGTGTGATGCGTAATTGTTCTTTACTTTCTGGATGACCCTTGTATATAGATCTAAATTTGTATAAACGCTAAATAGCTAATTTATATTATAACTAAAGGTTTGAAAGGAAGAACCTTATGGCTAAACTAGGTGAATTTTACAAGGAGAGAGAGGATAGTAGCTAGCTTACCTAAGAAAAACAAGTTTAGGGGCCAACATAAATAGGCACACAGAAGATTCACAAAATAGACACACAAAATTCACTGATATTTTGCCCTTACTAAGGGCTTTATCAAAGCACAGAGTTCCTTACACTAAACACAAAATAGCCACTTGTTGTCTGGCGTCTTGTACTGCTCTGCTGTCCTGATCTGAGGGGTACCAACTGTATAACACTTAAGTCCACTAATATTAGGTAAATGTCTATTGTCACTAATACATAAAAAGCTAGCTGGGGAAAAGAATAGGATTATGTGATGGGTGTAGGCTTATCTGATGTTGAGGTTTGGGGGTGATCTGGAGTGGGTTATGGGCTGGTAGGCTAATTCCCATCTTCTGAGCATGGAGGGGTTGCATTGGTCTTTAGGTAGTGATTTTAAAGCTTTGGTGGTGAAACAATAGTCAAAATCCAGGTTATGGGTACTTGCGTATTGAGCTACTGGTTTGAATTTTTTTGTCTTTACGTCCTGTCTGTGGTTGTTCATATGGGTGCGGAGGCTGTTGGTGGTGAGGCCTACGTATTGAGCTTGGCATTGTTTGCATTGGAGTTGATGGACTAGATTTTCATTTTTACAGGTAAGGTGGCCTCTGTTGGGGGTATTCTTTATTGTGTGAAGTGCTACTGAAGGTGGTGGTTGGAATGTTGATATTGCACTTTCTTCAACTTTATTTTAGGCAGGGGTAAGAGTGGCTATTTTGTTTTTTGTGTTTAGTGTTAGGAACTCTGTGCTTTGATAAAGCCCTTAGTAAGGGTGAAATATCAGTGAATTTTGTGTGTGACTCTTCTGTGTGCCTATTTTTGTTGGCCCCTAAACTGGTTTTTCTTAGGTAAGCTAGCTACCATCCTCTCTCTCCTTGTAAAATTCACCTAATTTATAACTAAAGAAATTTGAAAACCAAAATATAGTTGAAAAAAGAAAATATTTTTTAAAACAGTTATTGTACATATAGCCAACCCTGAAATTTGAGTAATATTTTTATTTTTTGTACATCCAAAGCCTCAGAGCAGGGTTAGAAGTACTTTAGTTTAATTTAAAAAAGTTAAGCACTAGTAAATAAGATCCACTTTATTTTAACTTATGTAAACTTATGTTATTTTAATAATGTCTACACAATTTTAATTGTATTTGACAAAAAATCTTTTTTATCCATCAGGGCAATAAACAGAATTTGTGCTGCAGAAACTTGAAATGAGTAAACAATGGCATTACTCACTGACTGGCAAAGTGTTCCAAGATCGTAGCTCCTGGACTTGATCAGCTCCTTGGCACTTACTTTGATGTCACAAATGAGACGTCCTGGCATCGGATACTTTTCAATTTGGAATCTGGTCTAAAAGATTACCACACACACTTAATTCAAACTTGTTCAGTATAAATTAATTGGATTAAGTCAGTAGTTTACTTAGAGGACTTGTTAACAAATTTGCAACAAGCTCAACACTACATAATTGTGGTATGTTACAGAGTTGAGTTGGATGGAGTAGAATTTAATGTAAAAGAAAAATAAGAACATCATGACAGTAGCCAGCTTGCCATTGGGTGATTACAGGTTGGCTACGCACTACATCAATGCCGTAAAAACATGCTATATAAGTTCTCTTAGTTAAAAATTAAAATAGCTATCTTATGTTTTGATAAGTGAATATGTTTTACATATACCAAGATAGTGCATAATATATTAGACCTCGATTAAAAGTTAAATCTCTTACTTTGCCAGGTTGAGGTATTTCTGCACGATGAAGTCTGCCGATGCGATGCCACTTTGGCACCTTGTGTACGTAGAGCCTCTGAACTAACAAGTTCAAGTCACCGTTCATGAGTCCGTGACCAACCACCAGATCCGGATCCAGTTTGCTCAGCTTGGCCAGCAAGAAGCACAGCAGTTCTCGCTCACTGTTACACCGCTGCGAGTTGGCGTTCAGCTTCTCCACTCTCTTCATCTTGTCATTCAAGTCTAGAGGAAACGTGCAATCCGTAGGTCGAGAGTATGCTGTAATATACAACTGATTTATTGGATTTCATAATCTAACATGATAAGAATTTTTTGTAAGGACTATCTTACATGTTAAATACAGACTTTCCTTTATGTTTTGGCTGTAGTACTAACAATCGAAAGTGTACAATTGACTTACTATAATTGACTATTGTCATCACGTCCGTACTTTTAAACATCTGTAAGAGAGTATAGTGGAAACTCTCTTAACCAAAATGAAGGGGATGATATCTAATCTGAAAAATAATGTCACTCAGACTATTGTCATGTGAACCACAGGGCCAGGTGTGATTAAGACATAATCTACTGCATAGTGCACAGGAGAAGAGGCTACTTACCGCAGAAGTATTCTTGATAGGGTTGTTTTGGGTTAGATTGTTTGTCTACAGAGAAGGTGTGATAAGTAGCGACCGAGGCCATGATGATTTGCACTTGATTGGTCTTCTCGTGCAGAGCTGCTCGGATCATGAGTGACGCCAGCACCAAGGGAGGGGGAGAATCAGCTGACCCCCCCACAGACAGGTTGCGTATCTGACTCCCAACTACCTACACAGTATGTTAATACAGTCAACTCCCGATTATCCGGGCTAATTAAGGGGAGGAGAGGCACAAATAAAAAAAAAACACGGGTAATCCAAAACTAGACTGAAAATTGACAAAATTGAGAGGATAAAATGTTTTCTCTTCTTATCCATCACTAGGTCACACGCGCATAAATTATAGTCGTGACCTTGGATGGGAGACGGAAGCGAATATACACAGCACGGTCGATCCTGACTCAATCTCACTTGCTCCGCTTGCGTTACAGTGCGCTGTCCTTGAAGTAGCCTCAGTTTTGAAGCCCACAGATTACACAATATTGCGCAACAATCACAGAGCACGTAATTAGTGAAACCAGTATGTGATCCCTTTACTGTATTGGCAATTTCTTTTTTTTTCATGACATCCGTTCCTATAGTAGTTGCTCATTATTTCATTATTTTTTTCTAGTAGCTAACCCGGTTGATCCGCAACCTGGATAATAAGCACCCGGTAAATCGAGAGTTGACTGATATAGTAATGAGCAGGTCTCAAGAAGTTAAGAATTTTTTGACAAAAATTTTAATACCGAAAATTTGAAGGAAATATTAAGAAAGAGAAACTTGGAGAATTTTCGGTAGATAATGTAATTTTAGTTGAATATTGAGTTTTTGTGATCCTATTAGTGAAAATAAATATACATTCAAAAAGAAATGCCTATTAAAAGTTACCCAAATCTCTAAACATTAAAAAAAAAGTTCAAATTATGTTTCAAATTTTACTTTTTACTTTCAGGGACTAATTGCTGATAACTTGCAAAATTATTTAAAGATTAAGTTTTTTTAATTATTTGATAATTAAATGTTCCACCCCTTAACCGATAACCGATGACCGACTAAACATCGGTTCCTAGAACCGTGAAAAAATTTCTTGAATATCTCTTTGATGTAACGCCGCGTTCAATTTATGTTTATTTTACTTTCGTTAGCGATTTCTGACTAACGATTGCTGATAATTTGCAAAAATTATCGCTAACGCCACGGTAAAATCACGATTGCAAATTACTCGACCAAATTTTTTGCCGATTCGAGCCGAAGTTCGAGTATGAACTTCGAGCACTTGCACACCCCTAGTATCAGGAAAGAACCGATGGAACCGATAACTGAAATGGCTAGAGAACCGATAACCGATAACCGGCATAAAATTGGAACCGACCCATCCCTAGTTTCTACAATAACTTGACGTAATATTTCAATTTTAAATTACATGTTTAATCAAGTTATCCAATACATAATGTTTGATACCAACTTATAAACAGAAAAATAAGGAAATTTGAAGGGGTACAGTATACATTTATTTATTGACCTTTTTAAAAAAGTGTATATTTACTTGCCACACTTTTTTCCAGGTTCTCCAGATCATTTTCCAAATTTTCCAGTGGCATTTTAAAATTTAAATGCATAATTTAGAACCTTTCAAGACGATCACAAACACAGTTTTAGGGATTTTTTTCTGGAACTTTTATGAATTTAATTTTAGTTCAAAAGGAAATTGCATTCCTACAAACAATGTCTGGACTCAATATAGTTTGTTCATTATCTCTAACACATTCAGTTGTTTCCCAAAATTCTCTGAGTGTATTCTGACTTTTCCAGGCACATGATATTACGTGACTTTTCCCTTAAGGTTTCTTCTGAGCATTGCAGCCCTGTATACTATTGAATTCATAACAGCTTATTTTGAATTAGCTCTGAGTAAAAACTGTTTTAATATCGTCCAAATATTTTCCAAAACCGAGCAAGAAAAAAATCCTATCTCATCCATCCGTAGTTAATATGTGTACTGCATTGTTATCGATGCTGTTATGATTCTCTCAGGGGGTAAATTGTTAAACTCCAAATATAACTTGTCAAATGGAAAAGGGTTCAATGAAAATTGAAAACACTAAAATATGTACTAACCTCTATCTTGCAGTTACTGACAGGGTTGGTGGCTAGAAGTGGTTCTGACAGCTCGAGCCAGCAAGGTCCCTTGATCTTACGCTGGAGCAGCAGCAGTTCCAGAAACGACGAGTTGGTGCCAAACACTCGAGCAAACGTCTCTCCCTTCAAGTCTTTCGGCAACTGAGCCAAACTAGGCTGAAACCACAGTTACAAGTATCTACACTAATCTCATCTAGTCCAAAGAGATCGTAAAGAAGAGTATTTAAATCAAAACATGCACTTTACAGCACCTGTTAATGTTGGACGGTAATTTCCAGAATTGGTGAGAGAAAGGCAACTTTATTGGTTTTATAAATATGTAAGAAATAATGTTTTTTAATTGCAAAGGTCCAAACTTGTCAGTACTCACAGAGTGGTACAAGTTTAAAGAGATATTTAGTGTCAACAAACTATTACTGATTAAGGTTAATTACTGATTAAGTGGTTCCCCTTTTGGCTGAATTTACAACGCCGAGTAATTAAAGAAGATCTACAGAACATTCAAAATTTTTATTTTTATTCAATAAATAACAATAATTTTTTAACAAAACGTACTAAATAAATGCCTTAAAAGGCTTTAAAATTGCACTTCGAAACTGTTTCAAATACTTTCAGTGTGATGTTTATGATTTAGTTAAAATTGTCAACTCTTGTCTTGTCATTGCGTTATTTCAGAGTTTATATCAGGTAGACTTAAGGAAGAAAAATGATCCTGTAGAATACTCATAAACTATATAAATAAGATAGCTCACGTAGTATTACTAAAACTGTTTAAAAAGTAAAATTTAGCCTCTTTGTTGTGAGTAACTACCAATGAATCTCTCCTTTCTAGAGTATCTTGTCTCTTCTTCTTGGTTGTTTGGCTAAACGCTATTTTGGTTAAAAGAAGTTTTGATGTATTTGAAAATCCGGTAATTATGTCCGATATGACAATGAAAATACTATACTAGTTTATTAAAATGGACTTACCGAGTATCGAATTTCTAAATACTCGCAGGTTCGTGGAACATCATCTAGCTCAAAAGCGTAATTTTTAGTAACAAATCTAAAGCGGAATTTGTCTATTTTGTATTTGGTAGATATTTTATTGTTGAATTCATCATATACATCTTTCTGCAACACTGGTTTCCCTGTTGGCTCTTCAGTTTTTGGATCCACCCACTGAAATTGCAATGGTTTGTAGTTTATTAGTTTATACACAACTTCATATTCAACTTCAATTTTAAGGTGGCCAATAAACACACAATACATTAATTTCTCTCAGTAATTTGTATAATCCTACTAAACAATCTTAGGAAACCACCATTTTGTGTAGTTTTTAACCATGATTGATCTTATAAAATCAATATGAAAGGAAAAGAAAGGAGAACAGGCTCACTTTAGTATTCCATGTGGTAAACATTGCCTAAAAATAAAAGACTACTCGTATTAACTCTGTACCTTTTTCTGTTATAAATCCAACTTTTTATGGTACAAGGAAAAGGTATTAAAAAAAAGATATGTTGACATAGTCCAATCAATATAACCTAATAGTGACATGTACAAGTATATTCATACTCTTTAATTCAAGATTCTTTATTGTCGTTAAACATAATTATGTAACATACAACGTGTGGTATCTGCTACCTAGGTACCACGTTGATGTCTAGGGTAACGGATAAATAACAACTACTGCATTTTGGGTAGTTCACTAACGTATATTAAAAACTTAAAATTAACTGGGAAATAAAATAAATTACAAGCATTTCACTAGACTGAAGCATGTAACACTGACCTCTTCCCTAGGTAGAAGATGGATGGTGCGATCTATGTTCTTCATGACGACACAACAACTGACGTAAGAACTGTCAACCGGCACTTTGCCGAACAAGTAGACGGTGCCTGGTTGCTTGAACATGTCCTCGTAAGCATCAAAGTAGAAGAAACGAAACACCTGCACCACAAACATTCATTAAACGCTTAGTATCACTGTTAAAAATTAAAACTATTATTTTTCTGAAAATGTTTTAACTCTGTGATATTTGTGCTATTTCTCACAACACAACCTATCCTCGTAAGTCGTAAACTTCATTAACTCAAGCCACTCAGCAATCAGCTGTTTAAATTAGGAAATCTATTTTCAATCACAAAATACTCTGGGTCTGGAGCTGTAATTGCTGGTCAAAATTACTGCTCAGCTCTGGTTTATTACAAAATAACATCAATTTGTAGGAAACAAACATTTAAAGATAGATAATATTGCTAACTGGTAATTTATTGAAATATTTAACAGTAATTATTAAGTTTACTTTGATTCTTTTTCTAGTCCTAAGCCCTAAGTTATACCCGCCTGAGCGACAGATTCCTTGTGTCAACTGAACACCAGAAAACGCTGCACTGTAACTTAACTGTTGTTAAAATATGATGACTAGTTTATTATTATTGCTGAGTTTATAAAATAATAAATAGGCTTCTCTTAACTACCCCTCATACCTAGATGATAAAATTGACTTTTTAACTTTATGCCTTAGAAATAATAAAATATAACTTTTTCTTTTGTGTCAGAATTTGGCGATAGGATGGTGCAGATGGATTCTTTGTTAGAACTTTACTTGGCAACTCGTCTGCTAAATTATAACTCAATTTTCAAAGAGAAGAACTGATTATATTTTGAGTATTTTCAGTACTCTTCATCAGATAAATGACACTAATAAAAACAATTGCAAAACAAATAAGATTATTTCTTTTGCAATTGGTTTTATTTGTGTCATTTTTCTGATGAAGAGTATATAATAATTCGAAATATAATAAGTTCTTCTCTTTGAAAATTGAGTTATAATTTAGCAGACGAGTTGCCAAGTAAAATTCTAATAATTTTTCTTTTGTGGTTTTGTAACTGCTATTTTTTTGTGGTTTCGTTCTAGTTTTTTCCTAATTACTGTATGCAGAACCTTTTTGATTTTTTTTCCTAGAGACTTTTGATTATTAGATTAACTTTGGTTATGACCCGGGGTAGGCGTTTGTTCTATAAAATGTTATGAATACTAGTTCTGTACCTTACTAAAAAATGAATTATTTTCATGCAAGCTTATTTCAACAATTATTAATGCAAGCTTATTTCAACAATTATTAATCTGAGCATCAAGAAATGGTATCAAACATGTGACTGGAGCTATTATTTATTAAAAAAAAAAGGTAAAATTGGTCTTCTTTAACGAGGCGAAGTTAGGACTACAAAGTCCTCTCTACCACTCAACCTATTAACACATTCTACTAAGTCAAATTAACTTTATTTGTACATCTTAAAGATAAGTATTGCATCACATACAAAATCAGTCGTCGGGAAAATCACTAATAATTAAAAAGTTTATAATGTCCATTCAAAGAACTTTGTGTTGAGTAGAAGGGTTGTTTTTATACTCTACCCTTTACAGGTGAGTACAATGTTATACTTACACAGTATTATATTATATAAGGTGCAATAAAACACAAACCACTGACTGTAAATTACCTTAATACCTAAAACTCCAAAAGCATCATAATGGTTTAATCTGGGAGTTATCAGTATAATAATTAAAAAGTTGTTTTAAAACTGTTCAAGGATACCTTATCTCCATTCTCATTGGTTGTGAGAGGTAGCTGAGAGAGGTCGATCTGTGCAGACGAGGGAATGTGTTTACTTTTAGGCTCAGCTTCGATCTCATCCCACACCAGTCCACTTAACACTTTGTCTTCCATCTCACTGGAGACACAATCCTTACTTCTTAAACATGAAAACCACTAGAGCATTCTTACATTATGAAAAGTGAAACACTTTCACATGGTGTCTCTAACCCTATATCACACATACACATAGTGGAAAACGGTTTGACCTATTTGAGTGAAATCAACTAATTCCATTTAGAAATGACTGAACGAATAAGGAAAACTTTTTGCGAGTTTCTATTATACAGGATATTTTGAAAAATGAAAACCAAAGGTCATGGGTTTGAATTGTTACTTTTAGGTGTAAGGCATGAACAAATGGTTTACCATTTCAAAGCCCTTTTAATTCTGAGAAGATTGGTAAAAAATTTCAGGAACCAATGTTTTGCTGAGTTGGTCATCGGTTCTGGCCGAAACTGGCTGCACTTGTAGCCGAGAACCAACACATCCCTAGAATTTTCTTTTTACTCAAATAGGTCAATCTTCCCTCAAGATATATGTGTAGTCTGAGAAATGTGTAGGACAAACTCATTCTAGTATTTGAGGCGGATAAATATTAAATAATCAAGCCAGTCAGGAAAAAATTGAAAAAAGTGGGTTTTAAACCTGCAGGTACCACACCTTTAAAACATGACTTCAGATAAGTTGTTGAACTCAGCAAATTAGGAGTCATTCATGTTTCAGCTCTAACTCAAGACTATGATTTGACATAAGTTTTTTGGCCACTATTTTGACGGATGAGAGTGCATTTTTTATCAACACAGATACATAAATTGGGCTATAAATGAAATAATAGGAAATATTAAACCTTTCTTAATAAAACTACTGGTAAATATAGCTCTTTAATGCAACATTGCTTCACCAAGGTTTTGTAGATGACTGGTATTGCTTGTAAAGGGCAGGTGTCATCAAGTGATTCTCTGTTTGAGTTTTAGCCAGGCTATCAGTTTTGTAATTCATGGCTAAAGTAAACTACTTACTTTTTAATTTCAACTTCTTGAACAATTTCTTGTTTAATTTCAGCTTGTGGCTGCACTGCTTGAGATTCAAATTCTTCTATTACTTTATCCATCTAAAAAACATAAATTTTAAAATATAAAATACTCTGTTCAGCTATCACTTTGCAGAAAATAAATTTAAGACCCATGAATTATACAAAATGATGGTTGTGATGATATAGATGATTGAACATGTTAAACATTGAATCTCTTGTGTAGATATTAGAAAAGCTTAGTTTATCCATCTTAATTTTGCAAAACCCCTTTCTACAAAGAAGGAAACTATTTGAAACTAAGAAATAGACCTGTATGTGCAAGTACAGTAGAACCTTGAGTATCTGGTGACTGATTGATTGAGGAGCGAATTAAGTCAATTAACCATGGTCAGTCCAGAGGAAAAAAGTGTGAACAAAGAAAAGCCAGACGTTCCAATAAGCTTGCATAGAAGAGCCCTGTGAGTACGTAGCTCATAATTGCGCCGTGCAAACTGGCAAGGGCGGGGCAGGCGACACGCGAGGATTACGTCACTTTCCCTTTTGAAACAGGTGCTAGATTACCCATTGTAAGTGTAGTCTTGGAAACGATCAATACTTGACACACTGACTCCCAGGAAGTGAAAAGCAGTGCACTGACCTAAGCCAACTTATTTATTTTGCTCTGTGATAGAGGTTTCATGTATGGGTTTATGTACATTATGTACAGGACTGTGTTAATAAATGTTTTGTTTGCGTGTTTAGTGCTCAAATTATGTTAATACATTAAAACTTTACATTCAACTCAAAAATCTGTGCATATCCCCACCATCCCCAAAATTTGAGGGTATTTTAAATATTCCACCCTGTTCCGAAATCAAAAGGTCTACATTAGGGGTGTGCAGGTACTCGTTTATCAACACTCAACTCAGATCGACCTGATCGGTAAAGCTCAAAATTTGGTTGAGTAATTTGCCATAGGTGAAATGTTGATTTTGTCGCGGGCACTAGCGGGAGTCAAGAGATCGCCGCGAACGGTATCAAAGTCGTGATTTCAACGCGGGCGTTAGCGAGAGTCAATAAATCATCGAGCGCTATCGAAGTCGTTATTTCATCGCGGCATTAGCGGGAGTCAAGAGATCTCATGAACGGTATGAAAGTCGTTATTTCATCGCGGGTGCTAGCGGGAGTCAGAGATTACCGCGAACAGTATCAAAGTCATGATTTAAAAATAAAAAGACTTTTTTTGCCTTGGAAACAAATACTGCCCCTGGAATAAATTTCTAGAAAACATAGCAGAAAGTTATAATGTTAAGTCAATTTTTGTGGATTTAATGTTTCACTTTTGTTTTGTTTAGTTTTATACTGTTTGTTTAAACATAAACAAAGTCTTTTTTTCGAGGTTGAGTGGTAGAGAGGACTTTGTACTCCTAACTTCGCCTCGTTAAACAAGACAAACTTGACCTTTTTTTTGTTTTGTTTCCTGTTGATTTTATGTGATGTATAAAATATGTTCATAATTAATTCATTTAAACTGAATAATATATTTCATCAAGAAAAATCCAAAATAAGCATGTTTTTTATTGCGATGCAATAACACTCAACTCAAAACTCAACCTTTTTTTAAAAAACTCGACTCGACTCAAACTAAAAAAATGTTACTCGCACACCTCTAGTCTACACTGTACATCCCTAGTTAGGTGTTATACAAAAGACATACAAAGTTATTGGTTAAAACGTAAGACAAAACTAATAAATTAAATTTACCTGTTGAAATGCTAAATCAGCAAAGCCATCATTTGAATCAAAATCTTCAATTAGAGGTTTGATATCTTCAGGCTCCTGCTTTGATTTGAACATTATTATCATCTGTGTCCATAGCACTGTCAGCTATGTGATCGAAATCCTGCAACATCCATAAACAGAAAACCATTGTTACATTTTGAAGATGAAAATTCTCAACCATAGCAATAAATTATGGAACACTCTTAATTAAAAAAAAGTTGCAAAAATAAATTTTTAGCATCAGGGGTTTTTAACTGATGATACGTTAGTTCCATTACTAGTTGACTGAGCTTGAGAAAGCAATTGATTAAGCTCATAGCATGTTTTAAAAATCCTATGTACAGACTATTACATCTTTTAACATATTGTTATGGTGGCAGGAGTGCTCGCCCAGAGGATCCATTGTAATATCCGCCGGTGACGGTGACAATAAGCCGACCAATTATATTGTACCTGCCTTTTCGAGAGTGATCAAAGCTGTCAGTTTATGGCCTCAACGTCTCTTACGGCCGGGTGCGCCGTTTAGAACGCCATTTAAAATCATCTGGAAACATCATTGACCTGACCAACTCACAGCTGCTAGAAATGTCTTGAGACGGTCTCCCCATTTGTTGGCGCTATTGAAACGCCGAGAATTCGAACTTGCTGAAAGAATCGGCCTATATATTGGGCACCCTATGGCCTGGACCGGCAGTCAGTTAGGTTCCTGTGTGTAAAAGGGCCCTGCCGCCTTAGTTAAAGTGTAAGTGCTGTGTGAACATACAGGGTTACATCTCTAGTGCGTGAATCAGGGTCGGATTTAGATTTTATGCGCTCCTAAGCCAATCACTCTATTTCTACTGCTCGTAGTTGTCAGGAAGGTGGTAGAAACACGTCAGTGAGCATATGACTGATAAACAATCACACCACATATGCAAAAACACACTCATAGATCCAAGCAGGCGTATTTGAGACGATGCAGGCAAGCTGGATTTTGATTTATTGTTAGCATGAACATGTAGAAGTGTATCGTTGTTTGATATTTTTCAGAAATAGCAATATTTTAAAACAAAGGCTAACTTTAAAGTCACACTTTAAAAGAACTTTTTAAAGGAAAAACTTCACTAAAAAAAGGTACAGGGTGACACACGGGAACCTGACGGGTTTGACTAGCGCAGTACTTCGGTTGTGGTAGGGGTAGAGGGGGGAATGACGTGGCTCTGAACTCAGTATACGACGCCATTTTAGTAGTCATGAAAGAGTGGACTGTAGAACATCGCATTTTTGTGTACGCGACGCTTGTCAAAAATAACGAATCTGTGCTGACAGTTCAGCGAATTTTCCGAGTTCATTTCAACCGTGGTCGGCGTGGGGCTATTCCTAGCGCCAATACAATCAGAAGTTGGGTAACAAGCTTTGGGCAACTGGTTCTATTGTCAAGAAGAAGCCTCTGGGTCCAACAAAGACTGTTAGAACCCCTGAAAACATCAACAGAGTGAGAGAAGCCCTGGTGCGAAGTCCTAAAAGATCCACTTGTAGGCACGCTCATGAACTGCAACTAAACTGTGAGTCTTTGCGTAGAATTTTAAAGAAAGATGTAAAATTTCATCCATATAAGATGTGTATAGTACAGAAACTAGAGGTAAGAGATTATGCGCAAAGAGAAAATTTTGCCGTTAGAATGCAGGTGATTTTGGAAGAAACTCCAAATGCAGTAACTCTTATGAGTGATGAGGCACATTTTCATTTGAATGGGACAGTTAACAAGCAAAATTTGCGATACTGGGCACCTGAAAACCCTCATCAAATTCACGAAAGACCTCTACATTCACCGCTTGTTACGGTTTGGTGTGCGATAGGTTCATTCGGCATTATCGGACCCTACTTCTTTGAAGACAAAAATGGTGCTAATGTTACAGTCAACTCGGCTCGTTACATCCACATGCTGAACACTTGTTTTGCTCCCACAGCTTCAAAGACGATGCCTTAACATTAGAAATGCTTATTTCCAACAGGATGGTGCGACTGCACATACTGCTAGAGAGTCCATGCGAGTCGTTCAAAGAATGTTTCCAGGAAAGGTCATCTCACGTTTCGGAGACATCCCATGGCCTCCTAGATCACCTGACTTGAGCCCCTGTGATTTTTTTCTGTGGGGACACCTCAAAGCACAAGTCTACACCCACCAACGTCGGTCACTATTTGAATTGAAGGAGGCAATCAAAGAAGAAGTCGCAGCAATCGACAACGCTTTGTTGACTCGAGTTAAGAACGATTTTCAGGCAAGACTTGAAAAATGCATTCAGGACGATGGACGTCACATGCCGGATGTAATTTTCCACACATGAACTTTTTCTAAAATGGCATTATATTTCCAAAACTTTGATGTAATAAATATTGATTTTTATCTAATAACAACTGTGTACCGATCATTTGTAAACCGTCAGGTTCCCGTGTGTCACCCTGTATATGCTGACCTCAGTAAAATTGTCATCAATGGCAGGTGTTTCCTCAGATTGGGCAGCATTCATTTTGTGACTTCCATTGGCCTTGGGTCGGCTCAGAGATGGTCGAGGGGTTGATACAATACTGGCATTTACAGGTTTTGGCTTCAAGGTCACTGAAGAGATCGACTTTAAGTAATCTCTGAAACATATTAAGAACTTATAGCTTGTAACTGTCAAAAAAATTGTATATTGAGAGACCCTTTTACAAATATTTTAAAATTTCAGGATAATATATTTTGGCACAATTCTTTTAGGATAGTTATGTATATATGGTAGCTTGAAAGCTGCCATCATAACATTAGAGTTCCATAAATTGTGGGCAGCTATTTCACATCAAACAACAGATCTAACAGACGTAACAATAGCAAATGATTTCATATTGTATGATATATGTAGCACACTATTTCCTTAAATCACCTGGATGACATTTCAGTTTTTTCACTTTGAGGTGTTGATCTTGGTCCATTTCTTTGGTTGTTTCTTGGAGTGGTAGATTTGCTGTCAATCTCATTTATCAGGTCTCCAAGGATATCATCATCTTCCAGCTTTACTGAACACTGTAAAACAACATTTTTAGAATAAGCTAACATTTAATATTTTTGTTGAAAAAGTTAAATAAGATTAATTTCTTATAATAAAGAATTAATAAATAAAGCATACATTGTTGTTTACACATTATTTTCAAAGTTTAAAAAAATGTGAAGATTTACTTTGAGTGAAGTATCTAGAAGAACATAACAAATTTAAGAATTAAAATTACATTTATGAAAAAAACGTGTAAGGGATAATTAGCAATTATCTTATTGTTTCTGTTTTCCAAAAAAATAAGAAGTTGATATCTATAACTATTGACAGTATGTTTCAAAGAAATAACTAGCCATAATGTGTTTTTTTGCTGATACATATTTTTATAGTGTATCATAGAAAAAAAGATCTTAAGTGTTATACATGGCTAAAAAAGGTAAAATTTTATATGTTTGGATGAATAATGGGAGATCAATGCTTAGTAATTTACATGAAAATAGCTAGACAACAATTATTTGGAAAATAACTTTGACCTCTTTGCGCTTTTTTGCTGGCATGTTGGCAAACATGTTTCTAATGTTTCCTCCGGCAGGACGTGCAACTTCAGTCTTCTCCACTTTAGACCTTCCTCGTTTCCTGCTCTCCTCCTTTCCTTTCTTTTTGCGGGAAACTGACTCCTCATCCAAATCATCATCAAATATCTCTCTTCCGTCTTCCACATAGCCAGAACCATCTGAAACATTGAGATTATATTTTAATACAAATTACATCAATACAATTGTCTTCAAAGGGATAGCTGTGAGGAAACCATACAATGAAGGCAATAATCGCTTCGCTTTGGTATTATCATACAACTTACATTACTTAATTGAAGGGAAAGTAGAAATTCTCTACTTACTTTTTGTACCCACAATATACTAAAACGTTACTGATATGTTTTTACATTAGAACTGATAGAAATATAACTATTTAAATTGACACAAATTTAAGCTTGATGTCTTGCACAACAGATATAATTAGCAAAATACATTTAGAGCAAAAAAAGTTATAAGGAAAAATTCTGTATTCTTAAGAAATACATCTCAATTCAAGTTAAACAAGGGGTGTTTATATATTTAAATAGAGCACCTGATATTACTCAAAGTACTGTTTAACAATAGTGGACTGCTATTCCGAGGTGTCTGCCACTGGGTTAGCTCACTGTAGCTCTAACCCCGTTAGTAAGGTATTAGGTAGAATGGTAGATCCATAGTAAGTAACATAGTTGATCTCTCAACTTCTTTCAATGCTATGACAAGAGATGCCTCAGCCTTCTAGGTTCATTCTCAGTCTACTTATTAACAAACCTACTTTAACAATAATACACAATGTACTTTGCTACCACAATGAAATAAGGTTGCAGCAACACTTAAATTGAAATTAAGAGTTCCCACAGAGGGCACACACAGCTAAAGGGACCTAAGACATGTGGGTGGACACGTTGGAAGGTGTGTGGCTACAAGTGCAACGTAACAGATTCAACTGACATGTGCTACAGCACCACCCAGTGGCAGCTGGTGGTATATCAGGCTGGAGGTTCACATTGACAAGGGATCAAAGATATATAGGCTCCTGCAGTAAAACCAATACATTTTCATTGACAATATAAATTTTTCACTACCGGTTTCTTCTTTTTTTTGGTTCTAGACTTTAACTGCAATTTAAGAAAAACCTTAGAACATTATTGATACATTTGGCTCATTATGGAACCAAAACTAAGAACAAAAATAATTTAAAACTACAAAGATGATATAATTGACATACAATAGGGCTAGAGTGGAATAATTCGAATGAATGAATGAACAAAATGTATGTTTGAATAAGACCTCAATGTCAGAATGCATGGAAAATTTTAGCTCAACCTATCAACAACGACTGCATAATATGTATTTGTTTCCGCAATAAACTGTTTATTACATTACAGTATTTTATTAAATAATAACATAACAAAATAATAAATAAACAGGGTAAGTAACATCTCCATCAATATTCAGTTGCGTTTTAACATATGGACAAATAGGTTAGCAGTTAATCTAAGTACCGAGACTCTTGAAGTTTTTGAATGAAAATTCTTATCAGCTCTGCTTTAAAAGACTAGGCCATCGTTTTTAATGTTTATAAAATATTAAAAAACTAAAGGGAAAAATAGTAATAGAAACTAAATTTATATTAAAATTTAGAGATTCACATAGTATAAAACTCTTCAATGCGGGTATAAGTGGAATTGAAAAACAGCCCTTGATCTATAATTACCATCATCAACAATCCAGTCGTCTTCTTGTCTCTCTAAAACTTTCTCGGTGTAAGTGTCCTCGTCAACCTCTTCATAAACATTCTCCACTTCTGTGACTTCATATTTGTGCTTGCTCCCTTTAAGCTGTTTAAGTTTCTCAAACTTTGCTGCTTTATCAACTCTTTGACGTTTTGATCTGCCACCTGAAAATTTGAAAAACCATATTATTGACCCTTAATAGCTAAGTAGGCTGCCTAAAGGCAACGCCTCCCATAACTCCAAATAACTGGGTGTAATTTATTCGTTATAACCACTTATCCTTTTTAAAAAAATTTAATTTGTACTTAATTTATAACAAAAATTTTTTAAGATGAGAATTTAATTTAAGGAAATGTTGCATTATACTGTACTTCATTTGACACCGAAGACTAAGGCCTAAATGACAATGTGAAAACATATTAAACACAGGGTATCGAAGCTAGACTTCAAAATTTCAGGATATTGTAGCAAGCAATACTGTACATACATTTAAAAATGTATGTACAGTATGCTTGAAGATACTACAGTAGAACCCCTCTTATCCGATCCCAACGGGACCAGACTGAGGTCAAAATGGACAAAAGGTCAGATATTGGGAGGAGCAAAAAACTATCTTTTGCAGGTCGAAAATAGGTTTATTGTACAGTATTAATATAAAAATTGGTTACACAAACGGTGGGCTATTTACATAACTGAATATTAAGTAACTAATAAAAAGTGTGTTTCGGTACAGTACTGTACATATTAATAATGAAACAAATACACTTACAAAATGGTGGACTGTAAACTAAAAATTTGATATCATGTCTTGACTGACTCAAAATGTCGAGTGGCCATAGAGTCGTGGATGAGCCTACTAGGTCAGTTATCCCGAAGAGTCGGTAATTTCGAGGTCAGATGTAAGGGGTTCTAATGTACATGTTTCTAGTAGAGGTTATAGGCGGATAACTTAATATTTCTCTATACTTGTGTAGCATCATCGGTGCTCTTCTATCCTCAAATTTACAGTCACTAAATCATTATTTGAGATGCCGACCACTCTCATGAGGGTATTTTAAGGCAAATATGTGGTGAAGGATGAGTGTGATGAGTGGTAGTAATGAGTTATGAGGTGTAAACTTGTTACAAACTAAGGCCGACTCTTCCTTAGAATGGGTCATTAAATAATAGCCCAATGACCAATGGAAATACAAGGACTAACGGCTTAACGTGACTTCCCAACCACGCAGGTGATGTCTGATATGTCTAAACGATGGTGGGAGTTGATGTGGGTATCATCAGATGATCACTGAGACTATCTGAGCCTATATCATCCTCAAAACCTGACCTCCATGAAGCTGGATTACAGGACCACGCCACGAGTCCCAGTCACTATACATACTACCCTACACAGAGCGGTTTTAATAATTTTGGTCTCGCAGGTCACACATTGGATTGGTGACGTCTGTACATCTAGCACTGAAGAGTTGTCTCGTGTTTGGCTGGCTTTTGCAGGTACTGCTGATCTATTTTCTAATTGACATGAAACCTCCTCAGTGCTAGATGTACTTGTAGGATCTTCTGGCATAAGTACAAGGTAATTACCCTAGCTAAAAAGGAAAATATGGCATCACTGAAAATAGACATACAGCAACAACAACGCCAAGGCTACTGGTCTTACATTTGATTGATAGTGACGAGCTTTTTTATAGAATGTATCTAGTATCCTACTATTTAGTATGATCCTAGGTTCTGCTTTACTGGGGTCTAGCATAGGCCTACTTCTTATCTTTATTATTTTAAGATAAGGTCATACCATTCGGTTCTAGAGAAAAACACGCTAGAATAAATAAGCACTCAACTAAAAAGTAGTAACTGATAAGATAGTCTGCAGTGAAACAGTTGAAGAAGTATCATTTGAGAAACAGTGTAGGTCCTACCTGAAGTGTCGTCCATTATGAGACTAACAAATGAACTTAATACTATAAAACAAGAAAGAACTTAATTATGACAATACTAAACTATAAGAAACAATCTGCCACAACTTTAAAAGGTAATTGGCTAAGATATTTGTACTCTAGATTCGTTTGAGCTTTTGAGGTTAATGTAAAATGTTTTACTTCTACGGTCAGAAACATAACAAAATTGGCGGGTAAAGTCGTATAGGCACAAAACAAGCTACCGCAGATAAATTTTGAGATAAGTTAATAACAAGTTAACAACAAAATATGTACTATCAACAGGAGGCATGAGTTCTTAGTTTTAACGTTTACACTGTTTTATAATGGTAAACCATATCTTTCTAATTATACAATTGAAAATAACTACCACCAAATAATTAATTAATTTAACTCATTTAACCACTACTTTAATATTTATAAAGTTGGCGAATAAAAGTAAACCATGAGTTTAATTTATATCTAAGTTTAAATTAAACTTTCTATATAGAAAATCTTAAAATTGGTTTCATTTTTTGACTTTAAAAAAGGTGTTGATAAATATATACTAGTGGCTGAGTTACTAAAACGCTAGTCTCTTTAGGCCAATTGGAAGCGTGATTAGGTAGCAAGCGCAGAGCTTTAAACATATTTAAAGTCAATGTATTCAATACCAAATCTTCCAGTCATAGTGGTTTCTATTGTCACAGATAATCTGGGAGTGCTACGCATTGATTTTAAATGTATTAAAGTCAATGGTGCTACCTGTATTCACGCGACTAATTCACCTAGTGAGACCCACGTTTTATAGGATTAAAATGGTGGATAGTGCTCACAAGCGTAAGTATGTTCCACGGCCCCCTCCCACCTTAGAACGTCAGTGAGGGATGATTAGTACACTGTGTACACTAAGATTATTGATTTAAAGATTACATGGCTTTGTGGTGACTTATTAAAACCTCTTCTTTTCCTTAATTATTAAAAAGTTGGACACAGATTAGCTTGCCAGCCACAGCCACTGCTCAGCTGTCTGCTGCATCTTCAATTCCATGCGGGTGAGGCTGTAATGGCCGCGCTGCATTAACACAGACAAGCATGTCTGAGGCAGTAGGAATTCAGTGACTCGGTAGGTTGCTTGCACGTTATTTTCAATTTTAAATCATAAATGAAACAGGTAAAGCAACACATAGTAAACGTGGAAACAGACAAATTAATTTATATAATCTATTAACAAGTTGCTCCCTTTGAGCTCAGAATATTCGCTATTTTCCCGGCGCCCCCCGCACTGCGGGGGTGCTATTTACGCCACTGATAGTGCTCAAACTATTCATGTAACAGGTAATTAAGTGTTTGGCAATGAATTCCACAACTAAGCACACTTGCACACGCATTACGCAGTCGTTAGTGCAGGTGAAGCACATAGCCACCATAATCTGTCACGGGAGCGGGAAATTAAGGGGCTTGAGCTGGCAGCAGGGGGCTACCTCTAACGCTAGTGGGTGGGTGAGCACTAAAAGCGGTGTAAATAAAAATATTGTTATTATTATTCATGTATAGGTCGATAAATGTCTGTTTACATTGTGTGATACCTACAGTTTTCAAATCTTCTTTAACTGCCCCGATCCATTTAATTTTCTACTTTTGTCCTACTTTGAATTTCATAAAATTCTAAAATTTGCTTTGATAGTCTAGCACTAATAAACTGTTGCATTCCTTTTATAAGGCCGTAGAATTTTAATATTTGTTTCTTAATGTCTGAAAGTGTCTGTTACTGAACTAAGATTGAAATAGTCAGTGTACTCTACTGTTTTCTTACTTTTATATCCCGACACTTGAAATGAACTGGAACGGAAGACTAACTGACTTACCGAGTTCATAGCGTGGAATGGCGGTCGCATCGGTTGGCTTGTCTTCCGTCACTTGACGTCATGCGTGACGTCATGTCGTACGTACGTCCCCATTAATTATCCCAGACCCGATCATTATATTTAGACTAACAGCTGACTTTAAATATTAACAAACTTAAAGGAATACTATTCTCCCAACTAAATATTAAAAACAAATTAAAACTAATCTTCTTGGAGGGAACGCTTCGACTTCTTATAAGTCTAATCTCTCTGATGCGGGCCTGGGGTTTGCTCTTCCACTTCTGGTTCTGTGATGTCTACATTAGTAGGTTCTTCAGGAATAGTCTTGGCCGGAGTCTTTTAATTCCACACGCCTTGCAGGTGATGGCAACGGAATAAGTACGTCTTCCTCCTCAGGTGATTGCAAATAACTTTCCCTCAAGTGGTCTGCATGTACAAATCTAGTGCGGCCCTCAGTTCTAACCAAGTACGTCATTGGGCTGTCAACCCTCGCTATCACACCAGGTAACCAATTTAGTTTTTCACTTCTGACGCTCTTTACGAGCACATTTCCACCCACCATACAACTTTTTCTATTGACATTTCACACTTTTATACATAACATTTATTTATAACACTTACTACTTCTAAAGTCTGTTTGTTTGTGGTTTAGTATCGTTTGGTCCTAATATTTTCCTAACAGCTTTTCTTTCTTTGGTGATTTTAGTTAAAAAGATAAAAAATAGAACGCGGAGTGAAATGGATTCTAGAAATTTGACTGCTTAATTGTCACACTGGTCCATTCTAATCATCCTAACAAACATAATCAAACTCAAACAGCTTCAGCAGTTTTAATGATCCGCAACTAACATTTACACACTATCTGCTGCAGTCATGTCAACTTCTATCTACAGACTACACCCGGTCAATTTGAATTGCTATCAAATACTCGTATATTGTAAATACTCGTATATGTAAATGGGACCCCCACACTAAATGGTCTCGGACCCTGAAATCGTATATTAATATTTGAGCGATGTCACGAATCGTCAGGTGCATAAAACCAGACTGAAAAAGGTGGTTGGAGTCGGTGTTGGGAGGCTAGGGCATGTCTTCAGAGGAACTGGTAAGCTTTGGTTGGATATTGGAGTGTTGGTTATTACCTGTACGAGTATAGCAGCCAAGCAGGATGATTTTAGTTATGACCACAGTTTTTATTTAAATTGTAATACCATTAATGATTGATATATTTTTGACTCCCTTATCGCTTATATCTGATTTAAATAATCCTTTTCCCCAGAACAGTCCACGATCTAGCTAATACTCTATTTGAACAAAAAAAGTTCGTAAAATACATTACTAGATAAGTGGTTTTAAGAGAATAACTCCATCTACTCAATACTACTGGACTACAGCTTGTTCTGGAATATATGGACGATGTGGGTCCCAGAATTAAACTTGTTGTATCCTGCAATGAAATTATGTGACTCGGCGAGTGCAGAGTCTTGTTCTCTAACTTTGATCTCACAAACACACACAACTTGGCCAGTTCACCGCAGCGCCTACTTTGTTAAACCTTTTAGCAAGAAGAAGGTTTACTTTTCACATGTTTTGTTGTAGCATTGTACTATAGAGCTCGATAACCTGTAATTCCTGTATCTATACTGGATTTAGACGGTTTCCTGTATTTATACTGAGTTTAATATTTCCTTATTTGTCATTATTGTTATTTTCTAGTGCCCACGGAAGGGGCCGTAACTGTTCTGTCCATTATTTTGCAGAACAATTATGTTGTATCCCAACGTATATTTGAGGGCTCTAAATTAAAATAAGTTAGTTGATTCTCCTTAGACTACCGGTTAAATACTTTCAATTTAAAACCCATTTCAATTGACAAAGTTAAGTATTATTTTTTTATGTATTTAGGGCTTAAAATAAAACCAGTGTGAGTGAAATTATTCAAACAAGCGAGCTTTGTATTATTGAACAATAGTGTCGGTAATGTTTGAACCAATTGCGAGATAATTATGACAGATTAGCGTGAGATCCGAGTATGATTTGTGTGACCATCCGTCAAAGCCCGGTGCCACAACTGTAATCCACCCCCTCCCACCCCTCAACTCGCTCAACCGCACTGTTTACCCACTCTTCCAGCTGTTATATTTAATCACATCACGAGCTAAAGGTTTTGAGATGATGTTATCTGTGTGAATCTGCAGTGAAATCTCAATCACTGATAAAATCTGTTGTTTGACATTGTAGACTAATCTATTGAACTTACCATAACATACACAAAACGTATGAACTGTTTGCTAACCCACCACATTTTAGAGTTACTTAGAATATTGAACACTTACACACATTTCAGAATTTATTCTTATACAAGTTTTAATTTCCTAGCGGATCTGTGGTGGTTTGGTATTGCACGCAACTCTGGAGCTCATGACTCTGGTGGCGCAGTCATCACCATAACTACAATTTGTAAAGTGAATATACGGTGACTCTAGGTAAAGGACGAGTTGTAGTGGTAGAGAACACTTCGTAGTCCTAAGTTCACCTCGTTAAACAAGACAAACTTAAATGACCTTCTCATGGTCATGAAAATTAATAGAAATTTTTATAAGACCGTATAACGGTATGTGAGTGCTGACAAATGGTTATATTATATTTTCGCATGTGTTATGATTCCTTTGCAGATAAATTATTGTATTCAGTGCATCGCACCTTAAAAATGATCGTACGGTGCCTCTAAAATTACGCCGTAGCAGTTAGTTTGAAACAATAGACCTAACATTACGATCAACGTTTACTTTTGTCGGGGTTTTATATATTTGTTCAGGCATAAGGCAATCACTTAAAGAGTATGCTCCATGGGACCTTTTTTTTGGAATTACACACTTTGTTTCTAATATAAGACATCAAACCACAGTAGTGTGAAGTGTGATTATTTTGCAAAAATAATAAAATGAATGTCTGTAAATTGTTGACATATTAGATAAACACTTATTCTTTACATGTACAGTGTCCTGTAAAAATAAGCTTGAAATGTGTGTTTAAACAGCTTCAGGTTCTCTAGTAACAGCAGTTTATCCAAGTGGCAGCCAGCGCCGGTAACAGCAGCACAGCAGCAAGAGGGGTCGAGGGAGGAGATAAGGAGTCCCGGGGGTGTAAGGCAGCTCGTTAGGGGTGTAAAGTGTTTAGGTTCGTTAGTCTCTCTACACAAGGGCGGCTTCGTTAACACCCAGACACCACTAGAATAATACACAATCACTACATAACTAAAACGTGCCAATCCCACACGCCCTTCTCCTACCTGCTAATTTCTCACCTATACACTGTGTATATACATATCTACGTCATCAGCTTTATCTCACAATACATGCTCTAAACCAATAGTCAATAGATAGTATAAATAACTTGAAAGAAATATAACTCTGGCCTACATTCAAATTTGAATTTACCTTTAAATTTACATTATTTAAAATTTCCGGCTACATCACAGTGTCAAAGATAGCTTCGTTCGTGGTAAAGACGGTGAGATATACTTATCCAGATTGTTTGTGTTTACTGTTTAGCAAACTCTTTAACAGACTAAAAGAATAGAGACTCGAAAGGGCACCATTTGATGATGCGTTAACTCTTTGAGGTCGTGTGTACACAGCCGTTTCGTAGTCATTAATAACAAATACCATTAATAACAAGTATACATTTCGTTTACTCATAAACTGTTATTTAACTTTTAAGTATAGTAGTGTACACGTCGTAAAAGACTTTATGCAAGTTAAGTGTAAACAGATTTATTTTGAAAATAAACGAAAACTTAAAGAAAACAACTTAAGTTTTCGTTGTGGATATTAATTAATGACCCAATCCGGGGAACAGTCGACCCTAGTTTGTAACAAGTCTTCCCCTTATCACACTAAAAACACTAATCTCACTCACCATAATCCCATAATCACCTTAAAATACTCTCCAAGAGTGGTCGGTGTCTCAAAGGAAAGTATAAAAAAGTTACCGACAGTCTTACTTTTGCTCAAATTTTCTCGTTTCCTACCATGCCAATTTTAATTGCATTGTATATTTTGAGCCCAGTCTTCACAATGTTATCCCACCAAACTACCATAGGCTTCAACTGTACGATAAACGTCCTGTTGAAGCCGGTAAAAATTATATAACAAACTTCCCGACAATGTTAAAAATTACTGTACGACAAAATTCAAAACAAACCTTAAAAGATTCCTTGCTCAAAATTCATTTTTTAGTGTTGCGGATGTTATGAATATTTAAAACTATACTAATACTATTTAATTACAATTCATGGTCTTACTTGTGGTATATAGTATATTTTATTGTAAAAAAATTGTATTGTATCATTTTGACATTACACGTTATTGTTGTTAGGGAAACTTTTATGTTAATTCACCGCGAAAAGCCTTGTGGTTCATGAGATATGCAGTTTCATATAATTATGAACAAATTGTAACTAATACCGTACACGCAAAACATGTTTCTGGAACTAGTTGTTCGAGCAATGAGCCAAGTTAGTTATGTACCATGAAAGTTCAATGTTGTGATAGTGGTAACAATTGCACTAGAAGGACATTGCTTGTTACGCGAAAGTAGCAGAGTAGTTCGTGTACCAGTATATTGTACAACTTATAACGACTAACGAGGCAACAGTAACTTATTGTTAACGATGAGCCGTTTAAACTTTTAATTTGCTACTACGCATTATAATTTATCCATAATAAAGGTAAATTAAACATAGCCACGTCGAAGAGGTAACTTTTGCTGTGTCCGCTTCACTATATTGTATTTCATGTGAACGTAACGCAGAAAGCTGTGTTTCAAAACTTGTATAGGCCCTTACTAAGAATTATCACAGATAATAGAGGGTCTACAGAGTTCCAACGGGATGGAGATCCAACGAATCAATATTCGTTACTATATTTTGTACTTGGGTTGTACTCAAAATTGGTTGGACTGGACTACTCAGGCAGTCAGGTGTGCCAGAACCATTTGACCCACATTGGCCTCCAATCTTTGTTATTAATAAACGGACTTTAACTTGAACCTTAATATTCTTAAATAAGGTTATTTGGACGCATTTGGGATGTATTGGAATATTTTGATAATCTTTCCTACCTTTGTTTATCACAAAAATGTGTGTAACGTCTAAAGTTTGAAGGTATAGCCATTTTAGACATAAAATAAAACCCGTAGAAAACCAAATGATGGCTGTACAAGTAACGAAAGTGATTTGTGAGTTATGAGTTAAATATTTTGACTTGTCTTTACCCCGGATAAAAATATTTTCAGATTTCAACGTCACCATGTATACAATAAATTATAATAACAATCATATACAAAAGTTGTAGGAAATTTATTCCCACACTAACGGGGTTTCATCAGATTGAATATTCGAGGAAATTTGCCGCTATGATGCAAAATATCGGCTAAGTACAAGGGCAGATTTTCAGACGCCATATGTTTTGGGCACCAACATGCCAGAGCCATAAAAAATTATGTTTTCAGATTTTCCTAAAGGTTTCACACCAAGAGCTTCAAAAAGAGTATAAGGTTGAGGGGAGTAGTATGCCGGGAAGTGCCTAAACATTTACTCGTTCAGTCGATTACCTGTACAACCGGCTTTATAGTATAATAAACTGCGAAAAAGAAAATGACCCTTCTTGAAATTTCTTGAGCTAGGAAGAAGCTGGATGATTACCTGGATGACGAGCTTGAGTTCCAAGAATGCCGGGAAACATATGAACAAGTCCAAAGGTCACTATACTGTAGGACTTTGTACCATTCGAAGGATTTAAGTAGACGAATACAGCAGTCGACTTGGTATGGATTGAGAAAAAAGAAACTTGATATTAAAATTAAAATCGTGTCGTAACTGTCCCATTTGGGGTTTATTTCCATATTTAGAATTATCCATACAAGCAACGTAATTGATATTATAAGCCCCTAGTTTACCATTTAATAAAAAACGAAATATCTACTTTAAACATATTCCAGTTGTTGAGTCTTTTATAACAACCTTTAATTGAAGATTTAGTTAATACACTACGATGCGTACATCACAAGTAAGTAACGAGTTCTATAATAATTGATGTCAAATCAAAAAGTTGAATAAGAAATGGCAGTTTGGTTTATTCAGAGAAGAATGAAATCGGTGTTGTTGAAACAGAATGAATTGCTTAAGGTTGGAAGGTGCAAATTGGCGGAAAAACAATTCCCAGTGGTAAATCTGGCGCGAAGATCTTGTCAGCTGCTTTAATCAGACACCTTGTTTGTATTCCACAAGGATGGCTGAATTCTGCAAGTGTTCATTCAAATTAGACAGAACAAGACACTCAAACATTACTGACGATTTTACGTGTTGACAAGTATAAGTATTGTAAATGCCGTTAGATTGAAAGCAAGCGTAAAAATATCCCTCAAATGTTCGTTGATTCCCAGTAGTAATTTCTGCAACATCATTTCAAATATCGAGTTTCATATTTTTTGTTCTTAAACTTACGTGATTATCGAATTCTTCAAGTGCACGAAAGTTGAAATTGTGTGGTTTTAGTACACTACAACGCTATAGCTATGCATATTACTATAGTAGCTCGAGACTCACACACTCACTGCACAGTCATTAAAACAAAATATTTAAACTTATCTTTATCGTCACTAATAATTTTAAACTGTCAAAACATCTTCAAACATACCGCCCAAATTGTATTGGCAAAAACAAAACGTAAATAATAATAAATTAATGTCAACCAGAATAAAACAGTCTTTATTGAAATACTAAACGAGGATTTTAACATAGTTGTACAAAATAAGTTTATTGTTGTTTCAGTGAGCGTAAGAAAAAAGGAATTGCAAAAATGAAGCCATTCACAAAACATTAACTTTCGCATCAAAGAGTGTTTGTCTGTTTGAAAGCGGAGGAATTATTAAGGTTCCGGTACTTAAGTGAAGCAGCTGAGAAGGCTTAATTAGTTTGAAAGGTATTTATTGTAAAGAGACAAAGTTTGGATGGTGTCGCTTTGTCAGCGGAATCAGGCCAGCGGATTTACTTATGCAAAAACTTTACAAAGCTTTTGTCTCCTTTTAACAATCGAATAATTATTCGTACAACTTATGAAAACTTTATCGTTTTACAATTTTGCATTCAAAATATCATCAATGTAATCCAAAATAGAATTGCTTAGCCAAGAATAACACTGCTGTTTAAAGTTTAGCAGATTGAATTAAACTCTAGTTTATGCTATTGGTACACATTAACAACCGTACTTAAAATATATCTGTATTTCTTGACGGGAACCAACATCTTAGTTCCATGAATGGAGTCTCTCATAGGCTAACAGGCCTAAAACTGAAGCCTGTGGAAATATTCGTCAGTAGGATCAAATGCTACAATCCCTGAGATAAGGGGACTCAGAATAAAACGGCGCTGGTTTAAATTTCAAAATTTTTAGCCCCAGCAATTTTGATCGAACCCATTCAGACCACATTTTGTGTTATTGTGCCACAAAAATACCTTTGATTTGTAAATAAATAAAAAATTGCGGAACACAATAGTTTGAGGCTCAGGTTGTTAAACTTCTCAGAATTTTGCTGTATAAAGGATTAAACTGGGAAAATCAAACTAACATTTTTTTCAATGAAGTACATTTTGGTATATTCGGCTTAAGCAAACTATCCTGCTGTCCCTCGTGCTTCTTATGGCCTTACATTTTCTCACTTAATTTATGGAATTATCTTTTGGAATTGTAGTGCTCACAGCACGCGTCTTCACTTTGCAAAAGGACTCAGTACGGACTTTAGGAAAGTTGAGTTTTTGAGTCCATTGCTTGAGATTTTCAAACTGTTTGGCCTTTTGAGCCTTCAAAGTGTTTACATTTTTGAGACTGTTCCTCCACAGCTGCTTTAAAAGCTTATACCTTTGCCGGGCAGCTCTATACACGAGCACAAGACAAGAATCAGGAATGATGTGCCTGTTTAACAACATAGAACCAAATTATTCAGCAATATTCTCTGTCAATCTGGCATACACTATTTTAATTTATTACCAGCTGGGATAAGATATTAAAACTTTATAATTTTATTCGATGAAAGTAATATACAATTCTTCGAAACTTGATTGAAGTGACATTTAGTGTCCCATGTCTTTTATGACGTGCCTGAGTAGGGTATAACTTAACAATTATCAAAGTCGTTATTTTCAACTCGAATTAATTTTTGGAGACTGATGGTTGTGTGCGTGCATGAGTTGGATTGAATTAAACATATTTAATTTTATTTTCGTTATTTATTTGTTTTACTTTTGCAACATATTATTTTATGTAAAATGTAAATAAAAATTTTATTAGTATTAAAAAATAAATTGAAGATTTTCCGAAGACAATTTTTCTACACATTACTTTTTGAGGCAATCCTTCAAAAAGAGAACACCAAATTTTTATTGGTAGCGAATAATAAAGAAAAGAGTGTTTAGTTAAAAAGATTGTGTGAATGCTGTAGTATGTGTAGGATAAAAAGCTGCACACAAATCATCCCGAGGGTTTCCCCTGTATACAAATTGGTGCTATCATCGATGGTCAGTGTCAAGCTGATTGGTTCAGCAATTACACGGGAACAGCTGTCATTAGTTTTGTTCTTCTCTTCACCTGTTTTTTGCATTGTGCCATGAACTACACGAAACAGGGTGTTCATTTAATAAAACGTCCCACCCTTAATAATTAAGTTACTTCAAGTTCCACTCCAAGTTGGTACTCTATAAGCTATACAGATACGTTTTAACCCAATTGAGTATTTCAAAGTCTTATTCCTGGGACTAAATTAAGGCAGAAAAATATATTCGTCTAAAGTCCCTTAGCTACCTGTATACAGCCCACATTTGGTTGTTTTAATGTTTGATTTGTTACTTCCAAGATAACTTAAGTCTTAACACGTGTACTTCATACACTTATAAACATACAGGGTGTCGGTGAACTCTCTGGACATACTTTGTAGACATGTTCCATTAGTTTAATTTAATTTGTTGAAATTCAATGTATGGTAAAAAAACACAGAATATTTTACCATATAAACAAATAGGCGGTCGTTTGTTTAAACAACCGGTTCGAATAGATTCAAATGATTTTAAAAGAAAAAAAAGACGAAGTTTGGAGATGTAAGTGAGCTAGCGTGAAACATCCCTTATAGAAAAGTCATCACCTTGCCAGATATGAACATATCTATAGCTGTACAAATCGGGTTTTGAAGCACCACAAACTCACATTTGCCCATAACTTGCGTATCTGGTCAGTTTCGCCCTTTGAGTCAACTTGTATAAAGCACACCTGGTAAAATGTGACATTTACTCATGGAGGCACAAATGAAAAGGTGGCGCTGAGTGAGCCAAATAAAACTTAAAAGTAAAAATAACATGGACCCAAGCAGGTCTAGTACGAGCTTCCTTAGCCACAGTAACAATAAAATATTATCTAAATAGGGGTTTCTAAAATTCACGTTATACTCGTATGCTTTAATATGTTTTGCTAACTAGTTGGGATTAATATAAAAACACTGTACATTGTTACAAAATGTTAATGTTGTAATGGTATTCTTTTAATTAAAATCATAAGTATGATCATAAAGTTCATACAAATTAGATACGGTTATGGGATAATTAGATTTAGTTTGTATTTAGAAATACAGTACAGTAATAGTTTTAAATTCTAAAAACAAAATATGAATAAAGAATTCATTTGACTTTTGTAATTATTAAAAGCTGATTGGCAGCAAACCTTCTTTTATAAAGAAGCTGCCAATCAGCTTTTAATAATGAATGAACCACCTTCAACACCATATCGACAAAAACTGAGATGACTTTTGTAAATTATAAGATTGGCAATGGTGAAATAGCAATATGCAAATTGACAACGATATACATTACATATCGTAGCGCATGTAAAGCTGAGACTGAGTGAGGCTGTGAGCTTAGCGAACTAGAGTTATATTAGGGAATTAGAAGTACAAATTGCAGAGAAAATTTGCCTCCCTCGCGGCAGCGGCGTGTCGGCCCGTTGTGTATACCATGGTGGAATTAAATTTTTAATTAATTTAATTAATTAAAATTATTTAATTCCTCCATGGTGTAAACCACGTTTATCACCACAGCTATTTTTTATCAGATCTCTGTTCGTTGTGTATTAACATATTTTATAATACTTGGTGTCAATGTATCTGTACAAAATTGTACCGTATAAACGTATAGTTTCACAACTTATGTTATGGTATAATAATGCTCTATTATACGTATAATCTGAATCACATAACCATAACTCACAATGTAACTGAAATAAAACGTACAACCCTTTATTATATTCTTGGATAGGTGATGACAGGAACATATAAAGCATATTTGAGAATGTCAACAGCGAGTTGCAGCTGACTGAAAGATTCATGAGCAGCGCCGGTGATCTGTGGGCTTGTGTCAACATTGGCTCTCACTTGAGCAAAGTTACTGCATCAATGTCAAAACATCCCACACACTTCCGTGTTGTTGAGTGAAGGGCTAGATAGCAGTCTACCTTTCATGTGTAATAATAAAATCGCTTATTGCATTGTAAACATTAAATATGTGATACCAATCGTCAAACAGAAGAAACAAAAACACGTTGAAAAGAAAGTATGGCTTATTTTAAATTAGTAATACATAACATCGAATTTGTTTTCAAGCACTTTAGGAAAGTAAGTGTTATGATATAGATTTCGTCATGAAAACTGTGATCGGATGTCTCATAACTGTATCATCCCACTTTTAACCGTATACTCGGATTCAATTAAGAACTGTGATCACTAAAAGGAACTCACTCGCACACCGAGTAACTTATTTATTATTGGCACATGATGTCAATTTGTATGTTGGATTATACAGTTCGTCAGGTTTAGCATGGCCGGTGAGATGGGCTATAGGGCCATAAGCGGCCAGCAAGAAACTTCAAGGTCACCGGCCATGCTATACCTAACGAACTGTAGATAAGGAGAGGACTGAAGATTAATTATACGCGCTGCGTGGAATCTCATACACCATACAAGTGGGTAGTACTACTTGTGTTGTGCGTAACTTCTCGTTACCCGATATTCTTACGTCTAAATGTCTTGCAAAACATATGAATTTTGTTAGTTATTGAATAACCAAAAACTACATTTGCCATTTACGGCTGACATCTGAAAACAGAAATCGTTACTTATACGTTGTTAGGTCTTGAGACAAAATACGTTAGTCCAGTTTTCAATGAAATAAGTGTCACTGAAACTTCATAGCAAACAGAAGATAACACGCTGAATGGCCAAGTTGAAACAGAAACTTTGTTGACACAAGTAGAGATACTTAGTTATACTTAGAGAGACTGCCCTATTCGAAAAACTGAGAAAATCGCGAAATAAACGATGCATTACTTCAAAAAGATAGTCAACCTGAAGTAAAGTAGAGAGAAACCGCTGTAGACTCGATAGTGATAAATCAAAATACGACATTATGACTTTTTTAAAGCTGGTATGGTCTTGTAGCACATGCTTTACTGTTCTGTGCACTAAACCCCGAAGAGGCTCTCAGACACGTGTATTTTTGTACACGATGAAGTTAGAATAACGAACATGCTGAAAAGTACATTTCCTAAACGGGTCGCCAGATCTCCGAGTGTAATGCACAAAGCTGGTCCTTGTCTCAGGAAGAGAAGGACGAGGATTGTAAACTATAGAAGTAGAGCAGTGTTACGCCTCGTTAACCAAGAAACTCAAGAAGTGCTTTGTATTTGCTTGCATTTCTACAGAAACTCTTGAGTTTGCAATGAAATAAATGAGAAATCATTTACATCTAAACCTAAATTGCATCGAGGTTTTCCAAGGATTAGCAATCAGTAACTGACATTCATACTGTAATAGCCAATTCATACAAAGTGTATTTGTATCTAGTTTTAATAACTGGGACCATTGGAAATAAATATATAATTATGGTTCTTGACGGAGTATATCTATTGACTGAGTATACTAACGTTGAAGTGATAGCACATTTCGTACAAGAAAGTAATTGATAAGTATTAAGCTAGGTTTTACACGTTTGCAAGTCACTAGCGTGTCACCCGGGAATTACTGTAAAAGATTTGTAAACAACTGTGTAATCGCTATCTACGTTTTGCTTGCCACTGGCAGGAAACCCACATGCGTAAAGTGACAGTTCATATACTTTCCATAAGATTGATACGAATGATACTATACGGTTCTAAACTGTCAATGTTTGCAGACTATTAAATAAGCCAATGTAGTGGTGGTAATGGTAAGTATTTATTTGTTTAAAAGCAAAGGTCTTCCAAGGTCACTAAATCACTATTTGAGATGCCGACCACTCTCATGAGGGTATTTAAGACAAATATGGGGTGAAGGATGAGTGTGATGAGTGGTAGTAATGAGTTATGAGGCTGTAGTAAATTGACTAAGGCTGACTCTTCCTTATAATGGGCCATTAATTAATAGCCCAATGACCAATGGAAATACAAGGACCAATGGCTTAACGTGACTTCCGAACCACGCAGGTGATGGTCTGATATGTCTAAACGATGGTGGGAGTTGAAGCGGGTATCATCAGATGATCACTGAGACTATCTAAGCCACTTTAGACCTATATCATCCCCAAAACCTGATCTCCATGAAGCTGGATTACAGGACCCCGCCACGAGTCCCAGTCATTGTGAGTGACACGCGGAAGCTATGCTATAGTAGCTGGCGGCAACACATTGTTTACGTTTTGCAAGTAGGGATTTGCCTAAGTTCTAAAAATTAAATAATGTTAATCCGTTGTAACTTAATAACTAATTTAATAATCATCCTTAATCTTAATAATTGTTAATACCAGCCTGTTTCTGAAATCCACCAAGACTTACATGATTTAAACCTATTATAATGCATGAAATCAACCATAATATTTGAGTCGTGTGGCCATTCATCAATGCTCAAGACCACAAATCACTGCCCACTGTCAGTCCAGCAAGCACGCGGTGCTGTTTGCCTGCTGTGTTTTTAGTTACTAGGATTTTTTATTTAGAGATGAAAACTGTTTGCTAAGCAACAAATCATGCTTAGATAAGAAAGACATACCATCTTTTACAAGAAAAATGTAATGTAGATTCTGTAGAGTGAGATAAATTTATGAATTTACTGTGTAACCTACAAGCTATACCAAATCGCAATAGTTAAAAATAGACTGGCGTAGTCTTTGGACAAAAGTTAAATGCTAAAGGAAGTATAATTTTTACAGGGGTCCCGGACTGCTCTCATATACATTTTTAACAGTGCAAGAGAACTCAGAAGAATGTCTCAAGTCATGTGGCACAACAAAATGACGAGAAGGCTACAATGTTGTAAGGAGTCCACGATGCCTTAAACCGGATATCAATAGGTTGGCCCTATCAACATTTGGTGTCCGATTTAAGATGAAAATTTTAATTTTAGAAAAATTGCCAGAACTAATCTTTTGAAATCCGGTTTGTGTCATTGTAATCTACCAAATACCTCAACCGAAGTCCCTTGTCGTTCAAAATCCAATTTCTGAATGAAGGCATAGGTAAAGAAGATTCTAGTGGTATTGGGAGGGATAAGATGAGTTTTAAATCAAGACTAATGTCTTAATCAATAGCCGGCAATGACTTAGCCGTGAGCTTAGAGATTAACGAAAATGGGAGCATTTTTAAAGTTAAAAGTTCTCAACCTTTAAACTGATGCCATTTTGTTAGGGTCAACCTATTGAGATGGTTTGCGTAATTGTACTCTCCTTACAACTACCTTCATTTTAATGTGCCAAAAGACTTCTTGTTAACGATTTTCTTTTGACTCCTTGTGAGTCGTTCCTCAATGTTGGCATTAGGTCACTAATTACAGTAAAATGTAGTTTAATACCACTAGTTATGTTACAGCAAATTTGGAGTCTCTATGTAGAATTTTTCGGAAAGTATAAAGCTAGACCGAAGCTTTTCTGCCACCCTGTAAAAAGTGTACCGTTGAAAGTGTGAAAAAAGTGCATATCTTGTTCGCCACAAAAGTGGTGTTAAGTGAGAGTTATGTGTGACAAGTGACAGGTAAATGATAACAAACTGCGCGCTACACTCAACCCAACAAAACAATACCAGTAGTGGAACTGACACATCCAACATGCGTTCCTGACACATCGAGTACGTTCCTAGTATCAATCTCTTAGATCAAAATGTACTGTATAATAGCTCAACTGTGGTAGAATATACAGTTTCATTAAACATAGTCAAATGGTACATGTATAATAATTAAGTTGGGGTTACAAATTGAACAACTTTAAAATATATAGTAATCAAAATATGTAGTAATTTCAAAATCAAGTTAGCCAATTCAAACTATAATATCTAAATTGAAATAAGAAAGACAAAATTATAAGACGTATATGGACATTATTTCACCGTATTTACCAGTGGCTTAAGCCCATTCTGGCATTTTAAATTGTAATTCACCTCTCTTTTCACCAATATTGTATCATCTCCATTTCATCAAAGTCAACACAATTCACATTGTACACTGACCTAATAAAATTATTATTATTAAATTAAATTAAATTATTATTTGTATCAAATTACAAATTGATTCGAAATTAAAATAAGGGTGGTGCAAAACCTTCTATCTCAGCATTTACTAATCACTACTTGCAACATATTCTAAACACACGTGTTATCAGTAAGCTCAATCGAAGTTTCAGCATGATTGGAGCAGGTTTAAGATGTTTTTTCAGTTCAAGTATTTTGATGATTAATAAGTTGTTAAAATTAGTTTCCAATAAATAATTTAGCTTTGTCGTGTTTTATGCTAAAAGTAACATTTTAGTGATTAAAAATTGATGAAAAAGAAACAACTTTTGTTATATGACGAAAAGGTTTTGGCATTGTGCAATCCAGAGTGTTCTTAGGTAAGATAAACTATATTTACTGTATGAATTTACTTTTTCCTAAGCAGTTGCACAATTTGATTTATTCACCGAAAAATTTTATTTGAGGACTTATCCCATTTTAGCAGAAGAAAATTCAAACGGTTATGTTCTAAATCAATGTTTTCTTGTCTGTAAACGTTAACCAGAACAAACACACTACTTACTGAAAGACACGCATAAATAGAGCTTTTAAATACGCTAACAAAATTTCTACTGTTTCAGAAATTTAAGAAAATAAAGGCAGTGCAAAATGAAGCCATTCACAAAACATTAACTTTCGCATCAAAGAGTGTTTGTCTGTTTGAAAGCGGAGGAATTATTAAGGTTCCGGTACTTAAGTGAAGCAGCTGAGAAGGCTTAATTAGTTTGAAAGGTATTTATTGTAAAGAGACAAAGTTTGGATGGTGTCGCTTTGTCAGCGGAATCAGGCCAGCGGATTTACTTATGCAAAAACTTTACAAAGCTTTTGTCTTCTTTCAACAATAGTCCATGCAATTGATTTATTTAGGCTCAGTTGTTTGACTATATATGAAATTTAATGAGTTGTAATTGAGATATTTAAGAAGTGTAGATAAATAACAAATAGCAGTGGTTTGAATTTCAACAGTTTTAAGCTTAACCTACTCCCTCCTGCCTTTTTCAATTGAATAAACATTATTAGATTAAATTTGCAACATTGTGCCCTAGGGAGTGATTCTTTCTAAGCGCAGGGTGACTTCTTTGATTGGTGGATAGTGGAGGAGGTAAACGGGGGGTTGAATACCTCGGTAAGGTTTAGTAACAAATGTGAACAATATACATGAGAACATATTTCATGCGGAGGAATATTACGAAAATCCTAGAAGGTCGGAAAGTATTCTTCCAAAAATTTGGATAATCAAAATGAAAAGGTTTCGTAAAACTTTTAAATATTTATATTTACGAAACTATTATGTTTTGTTATTAGAATGCGTAATATATTCACAATTACGGGACTAGAAATAATTTTCGATACAGATTAGAAACCACAGAACAAACGTATTTAAAAAGTTACCGAGTCAAACGGGAGTCAAATTATATCATAAACTCCCAGAAAGTAAAAATCAACAAATTTTGAGTTCAGACTAGGCTCAAACATGATTTCATTGAACGTGTTTTTATAGTGTAGGTGCATTTATGGGCAACATAAAACTCGATTTGTAGTATTATTGGTTTAATACGCGTGTTAATAGTTTAATGACATTAATGTCAGTCATTATTATGTACTTTGGTGGTGATTTTGCCATACTTACTTTTAATCATTAATTTTCTTTTTAGTCACAGAATTCTGATTGTAAGCGACAGTAAACAATTATTATTACCATTCTTAAATTCTGCAGGCTGAAGTTTTCCAATCGTATTACCTTGTATTATCCTAGAATGTACATTTTTTGAAAGTCTTCAAAGACACATGGATTCCAAATGTTTATATTTACGAATGTTTGGTAAAATAACACACAAATTGTGGAATTTAGGATAAACTTATTCAAAATTCTACTTTAAGGTTTGAGTTTATAAGTTAATAATAAATAACGTAGCGTTTCATTAATATAACCTCATCATGCACCTATTAAAACCATAAGTTTGTGATGCATAACCAATATGTAATGATTTTCAAAGCTCAACACTTGCGCGAGTTCAACATTTGTAAAAGGTTTAGGTTAACCTTTTCAAATTACATTTATAACCGTACTAGGGTGACAAAGTTTTAAAAGGAGAAAATAAATACAACTAACAACTCACAATGTTAGTGAAGTGAATAGTTGTTGCCTGCACTGTGTATGTACACACTATACACGATTAACATACAAATGTTTAACACAAGTGACGACAGAAGATGCAGTGTATGATTACCATGTTGAGAGACTCAGTTTAATTTCCGCTCCGAGACAGAAGTGTGCCTCAGAGCTGAGTCTGGAATCCACTGTTATTTATGCCTCTTTAATAGACGACTCTGTGTTTCAGCCTAATGTTGTTTTAACATTGGCGTACCTCGTAGTCTATGGCTGTTGCTTGTTCTGTAATGTGCTGTAATGCTGTGTAATGCTAACAATAGGCTGTGCTCGCCACCCTATGTGTCTCGATACACGAAGCATACGCTAAGTGGCACGTGTTTACAGGGTGAGTTTAAAATGTGTTTGAATTAAACCTCCAACTTAATTTTTGAAAAAGGAAACATTTTTAAAAGGATTCTGAAGTTTGTTTTGACGTACTTTGAGTCACTCACCCTCACCCAAAAACCGGGGTTGGGGAAGGGGGGTACCCAAAACTTTTAACCTATTTTGTGGCATCTTAAAATAAAGGGAGTTTGAATACAAACTCAACGACGCAAAGACAATTTGTATCTCGACTAGTTTTTTTTAATACTTATTAAAAGGTTGCAAGAAATCAGCTTTAAAATGCTATATTTCACATACAATTGTTTTAAATGACAAATCCTTCTCGAAAATGCTTTGAGGGAAACATCACCACCCTATAACATAATCCCATAGGGTATTTTGAAGAAATATTTGGCATAACACATTTTTGTATGTGAAATGTGGTTTTTTAAAGCTGATTTGTTGCAATATTTAAACAAGTATTACAAAAAGAACAGTAGAGATAAAAATCTTTGCGTCGTTGAATTTGTATTAAAATTCCCTTTCCTTTGATGTGCCACCTAGGAGGGGGTTGCCTTTTACACATTTTGGGGGGCCCTCCTCCCTGGCTTTTTCGGGTGGGCGGTTGGTGACGCGTGGATACGTCAAAACAAACTTCAGAATTCTAAAAAAAGTTACACAAAGGTTTTTATTTCTTTTCCTTTTTCAAAGAAATTCAATTTACTCATGTCAGCAGCGCTTCAGCACTTCGCTGCGTGTCGTCCTGGTTACTTTTGAATATGCGATAAGAACGAAAACATATACGTTGTGTTTACTTTATATAAATTAGGCCTATGCGGCATGTTGACTTTATATGGGCCACCATTATTATTCTAAAGAATATGCAATTTCAAACACACTTTTTATTAGAACTGGCACAGTCTGAAAACGTTTGTCATCAGAGACTTTACCAGAAATGAAAGCCACGCAGTTCTTAAATCATCTTGATATTATACTCGAAAGTTACGCAAAAGAACAATTACCCCAAAAGGAATTGTCTGTTTGAAAGCGGAGGAATTATTAAGGTTCCGGTACTTAAGTGAAGCAGCTGAGAAGGCTTAATTAGTTTGAAAGGTATTTATTGTAAAGAGACAAAGTTTGGATGGTGTCGCTTTGTCAGCGGAATCAGGCCAGCGGATTTACTTATGCAAAAACTTTACAAAGCTTTTGTCTTAGCAGCTGAACCAACAGGCAAGAGAACTAATTACTGTTTTTCGTAGGCTTGTTTGTCTTTCGATATATCCAGCATTATACGAGTAAACACGCTTTTACTTTTGTCATAAATAAAATTGTTATAACCTTTTTACATAGCATAATTTCATGACAACAATCATGCTTAAGATAGCAAAGATTTAGTATACTCTTTAATCTTTTCTCAATTTATAGTCGTAACTGTTATTTGGGTGGCTCCTTCATAGTATAAAGTACAACAAAGGTTTCTTATATTATATTACAATACACGATCACTGAAGGAGTTAAAGAAAGCACACTAAAACATTCTATCATAAAAAAGGTAAATTTTGTCTCGTTTAAGGAGGAGAAATTAGGACTACAAAATCCTCTCTACTACTCAACCTCGATCTCTACCGTATTGTCACACTACAAGAGTAAGTAGTGACTGCAGGAATCGAACCCGCCCCACCTAAATGATGAGTTCCGGAGTCACGCGCGATACCATTCCGCCACGGATCTACTAAGCTAGACAACAGTTTAAGAGACTCTTTCTGTGCACTGATGATTGTAGTGTCAAGGTGGCCTCATGCACGGTGGTGGTTGCGGTCCGTCACTAGTCCAAAATGCTGCTCGGAAAACGCTCTTTTCAATGTTGAGAAAGTCTTGTATTACTATGAAACTTATCTCCGATACTTTTATCATCATACATTATTTGGTTAATTTTGAGTTAGAATTTTACTTTTAGTAACATGTTGGGCGGGCTATACTTTAGGGTCCTTATAAATTTGTTAAAACTTGAATCCCAAGAGTAATTTCACTATAGGTTCCACTTCTCTTTTACCCTGAGGACAAATATAACTTAGGGGGCTACAGCTATTAAAAATAACTCTTAGTATTTCCTTACGTAGGACCATTGTTAATAAATTGAGTTTCAGAGAGTTTGCAGTTCCTCTAACAGAATTATTAGTCTTACAAATAATAAAACTTCGTCTCCTAAAGAGTTTAGATTTATTGCATATTCTTGTCAAACGAATCTGAATGTGTGACATACAAATAAAGAGACAGTAAAAAGTTCTTACAAGAAAAAAAGTGTTGTTTTCAAAATGTATAAAGTACAAAGCCAATAAAGTGTTCCACTCACAGGATGATGCGATGTGGGAGCCGTGGTGGAAATATTATTGGGACAAAGTTCCGCTGTCACCAAACATTTCCTTTTGTCGAATCTTTGTTTCACTGAGAACCCGAGACAGTTTCCTAATGTTTTATATTCAACAGGAACAAGATAAACGGTCTTCGGTTTCGCTTTTGACTCCCTTCCTTTGTTACATTTTCCATTCTTGTCGTCTTTGATAGATTCGCTGTTAATGGTTTAGACAGTTTTAGGCCAATGATAAGGTCAAGGAAAGTTACATTTAATTTTGTCAGTTCTTTTAGAATATAATAGTATTATTAGTATAACACAACAAACCTTGTTTTAAGCAAAGTTAAGTGGAAAAAATTAAAAAGAACTGAGAATAATTATGATTAGAAACAACATTTTTATTTATTGGTTGTTTTTTGTACAACCATTGTTTTTGAATACCACCCTAGTTGCGGCATTCTATAGGGGAGCCCATGCTTTTGTGGATGTACAAAAAATTGTATCGGCCGTTAATAGCCCACAACACGTCTGGTGGGGGTTTAACTTTTGGAAATCTATGGAATTGACTTCATACATGGGAAGTGCAAAAGGAAAAACACGCAGAAGTGCCATGGTGGGCTGCAATGGTAAAGAAAGAAAAATGACATACAACCACAAATCCATGTCCATCTTTCCCTATAGTATGCTTCATCTAAATTTAATTTTGTAAATTAAATAATATTTAGACGTAGTATAATAAATGTAATTTTGCTACAGTTCTCTGGGGAATACTTTCATTAAAAATACCCACAATGTATTCTTTCCGACGTAAGACAACATTTTACGTGAGAAATATAGCCGAAGAGATATACTCATTTTTACGAGTAAAACGTAGCCTGCACACGAATGAATGCATATGAATGCACAGTTATATATAGCTGTCCCTACAGTGTATACAATAAATCTGACAGAAGCTGCATGCTCTGTGTAGGTATAGATACATGTATACATGGAGTGTCATAGTCCCTACAGTCGAGGTATATTGTCCCATGGCGTGGTATAGCTCGAGACTGAGGGACTGATAACACAGTAGAGGAGATGTCTCCCTGGAGAATGACTGGACTGAAGAACAATTATGAGCTCACTGCTGTGTAGGCACTATCAATAGATCCAGTGTGTGTATACATGCCGGTGTCATAGTCCCTACAGTCGAGGGAGTATATAAAGCTGTCCCTGTGGAGCTCGAGACTGAGGGATGATAAGAACCCCACAGCTGTCCCAGTAGAGAGGAGATGTCTCCCTGGAGACTGACTGCAGGACAGAAGCAGTTACACATACTGCTCTGTGTAGGTACTATAGATCCATGTATACATGGCAGTGTCATAGTCTCTACAGTCTAGGGAGTATATAAAGCTGTCCCTGTGGAGCTCGAGACTGAAGGATGATAACACAGTAGAGAGAGATGTCTCCCTGGAGACTGACTGCAGGACAGAAGCAGTTACACATACTGCTCTGTGTAGGTACTATAGATCCATGTATACATGGCAGTGTCATAGTCCTACAGTCGAGGGAGTATATAAAGCTGTCCCCGTGGAGCTCGAGACTGAAGGATGATAACACAGTAGAGAGAGGATGTCTCCCTGCAGGACAGATCCAGACTGTGAGTCTCTGATCCAGAGACTGAGCTCGAGCAGTGATACACAGCTGACTGAGACTCAGCTGTGTGAGGTACTATAGATCCATGTATACATGTTGTTGTCATAGTCTCTACAGTCGAGGGAGTATATAAAGCTGTCCCCGTGGAGCTCGAGACTGAAGGATGATAACACAGTAGAGAGGAGATGTCTCCCTGGAGACTGACTGCAGTACTGAAGTAGTTACTTAGATCACACCGAGGGGACAGCCTCACCTCACTTGGTACTACCTCTCAGTACTGGCTTGTTAGATCCGCGAAAGATGATATGACTGTTATGTTATCATGAAATGATGAAGCCGAAATTAGAGAACTAGAACAGTAATTTGTAATTACGAGGGAAATGTACGTGACTGCATAGTCTAAATTGTCTATACAATTACATTGATCCTCTAATCACTGTCAATGTTTATGCATTTTTACATATAAACAGAGAGTACCCCTTATATATGCCCTATTCTACAAGATAAAAGAACAACTATTACTACTCTATTATACTATACATTTGCTCATAGTTCAACAAAAGTATAATTTCTTTGGCTTGAAATGAAATGAAAAACGTTAAACACGTTCATCTCTTCCAAGTCGCCTCAAACTCTACTGCATGATTCAACATTATTACTGTTTAACGTATTTTATTTTCATCGTGCTTTTATTGATAATTATATTCTGCTTAGAAAAACCTATAGCCGATTACTTAAGTTTGCTGGGCTTGTAATACCAAAATACCCATGACGGATGGTTAGCCAAAGCTATCTATGAGTGGTACCTACCTTTTTACAGTGCACATATTACTAATGTTTACATTATATTCCGAGATTTCACTATTAAAACGGTTAAATCCTTTAAGAATTAAAAGTTAAACATAGTTTTATACAAATACAGGCCATGCAATTTAGGTGTACTTGGACTTTTCAGCAATTTCATTTACAACAATTTAATTCTTCGCAACCCTATCCACAAAAAGTGCTTAACATTAACGATTATGTTGTGTAAAACAAATATACTTAATTTGTTTTCGGTTGTGAAAAGGTCAAAGCGAAGCGCAGTTCGTACATTAAACTAAGCTAGACTAATGAAAGGACCTTGCTTCAAAGAAATCTTTGACCTAAACTTTGTATATTGAGTTTACTGTCTTCCTTTGCCAAAACTTTAAAATTTCCATTTGACTTGTTGAACTCGTTTAAACATGAGAGGTAATACGTTTTCAAGCGAATAAAGCATTTTTCCAGTAGTTTATAATGTGTTTATAATAGTCTTTTTATTTTATTTATAAATTGAATAACAAGAAGTAACCAGCCATCTACAGTGTAGTTTTAGATGTAATTAATATTTGTCTAAAGCATAACATATTTAAACCTAAAGTCGGTAGGCAATTTCTATCAAAATTGTTAAAATAAATCTTGCGCTGACTCCGTTGTGTTAGTTTTTATCAGTGTTGACGTAATATTTAAACCGCTTCTCAAATCGAATGGAAAACTCTTGAGGCGTTTCCAATGCTTTAGCCTTTTGTCAAACATCGCGAGACTCGTCTCACAGTGACAAGATGTGTAACGGAATTGCATTTCTCTCCTTCTTTGTATGTTCTGGCCGAATATAGCGCTTTGTTTCTGGACCTTTGGTTTGAACGGAATCCATTGCCAGTTTTTATAATGCGGCGAAGCCTTGCTTTCATAAAATTATTATCTTTATGTAACACGATCCTTTTGAAAAAATCATTAAATGGTTATTTAAAACCACCGTTTTGCCATTTAACCGTTGTTAAAATAGGAGTTATAATCTCTTAAACACATAACAGGATGTCTCAGACCTATCAAACTTATTTCTCGAGAACCTATTTGAGTTAAATAGCCTATCTACTCAATAAAATAAGTCAATAATCTCTCCACTAATATAATCTCAGAAATGAAAGGGCTTTAAAAACGAGTAACTTGCAACAAGACTCTCTTTAGCACTTGAAAGTAACGAGATTCGAACCTTAGATCCTTGGTTTCTGGAATATTTTGTATACTTATTGTTATTTAAAAATTTTTAACCTCTTTTTACTTTTTCATAACATTTTGTTATTTCACTTAATACGAGATACTTATTAAGGATCTCAATAAACCGTTATCGATATATTCATGTGAGACGGACAATAATCAACACTGTATATTTATATGTTTTGATCCTTTGACTCGAGACACCGACTACTCGAGAGGGTATTTTAAGGTGAATAAGAGATGAATGATGATGCGTATTTTTTATGAATGGTGAGGTGAAGTATTGTTACAAACTAGGGCTGACTGTTTCCCAGATTGGGTCATTAGTTGATACCTTAACTAAGTTATTAAAAAGTTATTACAAGTTTGTGAACAACTTGTTACTGCATCGGCGGGAATTGAACCCGGCCCAATTTGGTGCGAAGCACGCACTACACCACTCAGCTATGTTTATTGTACCAACTTGTACGAATATACATGCAAGTGAACTAACTATTATTAAATAGACGTTAACTCCATAAATATAATGATAAACTAAATAACTTAAAGGAAAAGTTGAAAATTGAAATTGTAATTGCGATTTCAAAATGTTTTTATTTAAGAAATGTCTCATTCAAAATTTCTAAGAATATAGTTTATAACGCTCGCCTTCATAGTTTTAAGAACAAAGTCGATGTGAACCGTTAATAGTAATAGAATGTGCAAGATAATAAGAGTAATATAATTAAGGAACACTATACTTGAGAATAATTTGATCTCGTTGAATAAGTACTATATAGTGGTAGAGAGGGTTCCCAATTAACGTTTGTTAGTGGTGGAGTGAGCTGTAAAGCCCTAAGTTTTGCCTTTTCTCTTCAATAAAACCTTTGTGCTAGATACGAGTATAATCGCAAGAGAGCAAATTACCGTAATCCTAGTTTTAAGTTATTGCCCAAACACGACAAGTACACAAATTGCATACAATGGAAGGATGGCTCTCTACGAGATACCACATCAAGAAGAGTCCGTGGGGAACATAATTATACACAACACGGTATACAAGTTGTACAATCTACAAATGTTGCACTTTTGGCCTAGTTATAAGCTCAAGAGTATCAACTTCACGCTGGACCTCTGAACGTGACAGCAATTTACAACTGACAAGATAGTAGCGTTGCATTATCCAATGATAGTAACGCCAAACCGTTAAACCTTTGACAGTTAAACTATTGCTAACTAAACTACACCATTATTGCAAGCTCTACATATAGTGTTCTTCTGGTTCACCATAACTACAGGTATGGGAAATGTTCAACTTGGTAGTTTAAATACTGCTTTGTAGTTTTTGACGTTAAAAGGTAATAAGAGACTATTTTTAAAGGTTGTTTATAAACCTTCGTAATAAATCGGTGTGTGGTTGATCTTATACCGGCAGGGAAACTCTTAGTTCCCTTTATTGCTTGGTAACACATAGAAATATTGCTTTGAATTAAATGGTTTTATGATGTTGTAACATCGGAAGTTTATTTAAACAAAAAGAAAGGAAGTAAAACGAAACACGTACATTCTAAGAAGCAAACCAATTTATAATAAAATCCCAGAGTAACATAATAGAAATTTGGGTTTTCTGAATTGTAAATATTTTGCTCTGACCACAGAATAAAATATTTCAGAGTTACGGAGAAGTACAATAAACCATGCAGATTCCCTCTTCAATATACAAGCATAACAAGACCAGCAAATGTTAGCATTGCAGCCACTACACTTTCTATTTCCTTGTATGAATACATTTCATACAGTATACATCATGTTTTGCTTGTATGTACACAATAAGACCAGTAGATTGCAGCACTAGAGCTACTACACTGACGAGAACTCTTGTACGCAGTACGAGTATGACTACATTTCTATTTTAACTGTCTATCCGTATGTTTTTATTTTAGTTTTACAATACACAACCCTTCCGTTTTAATATTTTACACTGAAAGTATAATTCATCGGGTGTGTCAAAACTCAAGTAATAGGAAGTTAAGTTTACCATTGCAATATTAACTAATTTCCAACCACACATTTAGATATAAATAAATAACATTTAGTTCAAATTAAATTCAAATTTAATATTAATTTATAGATAGTATTAAATTAAAAGAAAATCACTAATTACCTATTGTACTCGTTGGTAGGCAAACGTAGTTTTATTTTAGGTTTTCCTATTTAGGAAAACGATTTCAAATGGCTAATTGAGCTATAAAGTTTTAACATGTGTACAACATGGTATACAAGGTCCTTATTCGACGGATTAAAATAAATATTTTGATTTATTTTTAATACGAATGTACACAAAAGTTATACTGTAGGAAGTATAGGCCTACCAGAGGCTTATTCTGAATTAGTATTACCTAAATTAGTTAAAAACCATGAAATACCATGAAGAGTTAACAATTACACAAATACATCGTCTTAAATATAATACAAAAATATGATTTCTTGATTAGCATTTGGCAAACTGAACACTAATACTTCTATGTGTTGTGTGCTACCACATCGAGATAAACCTGAAATAGGGTTTACATGTGAGGAATCAGTGAGCCGTCTCAGTGTCTTCAGGCGTTGTGACGTCACAGCTGACAAGTCTGAAACCCGTCACAGAGTAAGAAAAATATCTTATATTGTCCAGTTGCTCTTAGTAGTCCCGTGTAAGTGTTAGGGAGGACCAAAGTTGGAGGACAACTAATATTTCATAGTTAATGACCTAGCTAGGAAGAAATTAAAGATGGGGTATAATGTGGTGATAAGATATCAACGAAATTCATCAAAACTATTGATTTATCAACGCAAAAGTTTTAAACTGTTCTTTAAAGTAACAGCTAAAAAAATCAGATAAGTTTAACGCACATTACGCAAGCAATTGAGTACTAACTAGTAGAAATAAACTATTTATAAAGCAAATACTACTCAATGTACTTTTATTTGTGATTAAAGCGAGGAAATAATGAATAGAGTTTGATTAGGGCAGTGGGTGTGAGCGTGTGTGTGTGTCTGTTTACTGTAATGTGAGTATGATGGCACATCATACCAGGCACATGGCTAAATGATGACGGCTTGAAGGGGGGTGCCAGAGGTATAATAATTTGCAAACGCAGACAAAGGATTCAAATCGAACGATGTGATCGATTTAGGATATAAAACGGATACATCTTTTGAAAACTAGTTCTTCTTATTGAGTAATGACAACTTTTAAATGTTCGTTTTAAAATCAACTTTGCACAAATCAAAATCAGTATATAAGTAAAAGAGTAAAACGACAGATTGACGTAAATTTTGTACGTTGGAATTACAAAATACAGTTTAAAGATTTAATAACTTTTAACAGCACAAAACAATAGCGTAGTTTTTTCGCCCCATAGAGGTACAGTTTCCTGTCGGGCTGGATTCTCAACGGTAAAATGGGAAATTTCGCCTTAAATCTGGAACATATGAAGTCACTGGGAGACTACGGCTAAGTTCTGAAGAGGAACAAATACACTTGAGATGTCTCAGAGGAATGACTCAGGATCTCTGGCAGGATGTAATTTGATCTATCAATGTCATGTCTACACTGTTCCTGCTTTAGGCATCGCCTCCGCCCACAGCCGCCGCTATGTTACTCTCAGGGTATTTGTTTGAATCTCAGAACACTTTCCTAAAGCCTGTTGTGTTACTAAACTATGTTGTGTTTGAACATCACACATTGCCTCTCTATATAACTATTACTGTGGTTTTTAATACCGAGGGGTCAGGGCCAAATATGAAAAATATATCCTACAAAACATGTTTTTGTGCACCCTGGACGAACAACTTGCAATACTTAAAGGTTGCAATTTTTATATTCCAATTTTGATAATTATCTGAAAATATATAAGGAGATATATTTAGTTGTGACAGTTATCTTTGTGATGATGTTGCTTTCTTGAGTTGATCTTTAAACTGTAACATTACTATGTAGCCTCTAGATGATTCACCAAAAAGGTAATCCTTACTATGTTGTTATAATAGGCCTGAAAGTGTGAACATTTTAAACGAGAAAGACAATCTGGAACCTCTCTGGAAGGAAATATTGAGACAACAACATTTTGGATAACAACATAAATTGAATAAAAGACTGTTATTATAAATTTTTCTAACAATTGTGGAGTAAAGATTTACCTAAGTATCTTAAGACAACTCCTAATTCTTTAAAACCATTAAAAATGGCCATGGAAGAAAGCCCGCTGTGTGTTCTTGAACCTACCTGTCAATGCCACTAATAAACATGTGGTTTGGTGATTTTCTGAATTTCGCTCGCTTATCGGATATTTTTAAATTTGTACATAGTTTGAGATTAAATAAATAGAAATACAGACTCGAAGTAGAACTAATATGATTGATGTTATAACTAAGATGTTATTTTAAGTCTTGCTTTAGAGTTAAATTTTATCAATCAATTGCTGTATGGCTCTCCCCGCTATAATGAGCACAGGAGAGAGCGATGGTGAAATGCAGCTAAGGGTAACCGGCGATGGCAAGTGAAATCTGGTGAGAACCTCAGCTGTTTTAGTTAGACACCTTGTTTACTCTCTCGTCTTCAAAACAAGTTAAGCCCTACTGGACTAGCAAGTGTACTTCAAACAAGTTATAATTTCACAATAATCTAACAAATCACTAATAACTACGGAGTCATTCACCATATAACTCTGCTGGTTATTCGGTTTTTGTTAAAATGATTAATCATGCAGTTTTAGATGGGTGTTTTACAGCTAGATGTATGATAAATTGTTTTTTAAATAGTATAAAACTCTTGTTTAATAAAATTACGGTACCATAACCCTATTAACCATTTAAATTTGTATACATTTGTGTACATTGTTACTTAAGTATCGCAACCCACCAGCTTATATTGGATCAAGATAGAACATTTTTAAGTAAAGTCATATTATAACTCTTTCGGGAATTTATCGAGCAATATTCTAATTACACGTTCTTAATAGTTTTATAATAACATTCAAGTTTGTAGGCTGCTGTTTTTTGCAAGATATATAATGAGACTATTCCGAACTCGAACAGCTGGCTTAACCTTATATAATAACTTAGTAACCTTATAACGAATATACAAGTAACAATACGGTTGACTAGAAACTATGGATGTTTTCCCATTTCTGATTAGCCAATTTTTGGTGACCTAGTTTTAAGGGTGTAAAATCCTAAACCGGAATTCAATGAAACATCAAGGTAGTTGTAATTATTGACAATATTCTAACAGTTCGTCAAGCATGTAGAAAACACCATACATAATTATATTATCACATTAGTTTCAATTTGACAATAATGTACAATATAAGTTATTGCCATCTTCACCTCTAAGTACATACTAACAATCTATGCATAACCGCTTTACCACCTTTACACATGAATATTCAAGCTGAACACTGAACAGCTCCTAAACTTGTTGATGCAGATTTCACTCAACATACAGTATTGTGTATGTGTCTCACCATTGTGCATAAATGCAACAAGCTCCACACACTATGCATATATTTGAAACTTGGTTTAAAAATACTTCTCACTAATATCCTTACAATATATTTCAGGGTAAAATAATGACAAACATAAAACAAATTTAAATTTTATTCAAATTGAAATACGAGTAAAAAATTATGACACTCGAGGTGAAGTGAAATGTTGCCATACAGGGCATTTTGTGAAATCACCGAGCCGAATATTAAAATCCTTAGTCTCAGTCTGTTACTGGTAAACTTTAATATTACTCGCACTCAATGTGATAAGGGTTATTAAAATGCATTCTACAAATACAAGTGGTTTCCCATTTATATAGGGTGATTCTAAAACAGGGCGCCAAATTTCAGGGGTGGGTTCCTTATGCCAAAACAATGAAAGGTTTTAAACATGGGTCCAGGGTTTGTTACCCCGGTATCCACCTTAGACCAGTTTTGTGAGGAAATATAAAATCAATTTAAGAAAAAATTTCATAAAGCCCCAGAGAAAAGTATGGCAGCTGTTTGAATGTTACAAATTAAAAGTACCATAAAATTCTCATAAAAAAAGTATTTTAAATTCAAAAATATACAAACTCATTTTTCCTTTAACATGAATATTTTACGAACTGGTACATTACCAGTTGATCTTGATGTCACGCCTAGGTAAAATTCATATTAATGTAAAATCTGAAAAATAAGTTTGTATCTTACTTTCAAACAAAAAATACAACCTTTTTACTTTGTAATTTTTTGTATAACCATTTTTATGGTATTGTAATTTGAAAATTTAAACATCTGCCATACTGTTTCTGTTTTTAATGAAACAATTTTTAAAATTGACCCCATGACATAAACACCATACCAAGTTTGAATCCAATCGGTCAAAGTTTTTTAATTTGTACAAATACAAAATGGCGGCTACCGGGGTAACGAAGAATTTTAGGATCCATGTTTATAGGAACTGTTTTCATTGCTTTTGCATAGAGAACCCACCCCTGACGTTTGGCGCCCAATTTTAGAATCCTGCATATGCTAGTCACATAGAGCTCTGGTTGGATGGCATAAATGATGTTCTGCGACCGGAAGCAACCTGAGTGCAATCTGGGTTATGTGCGGTACAGGCAAATGTCTGTGATGTGAGATCTCATAAACAAGAGAATACTTAAATACATTAAACAGCCTGTTCAAAATTTTACGCTCACAATGTATATCTCTCAAACTAAAGAACTTTAATTTACGGTCAAATATGAAACTGATGGGCTTATTTAATTTATTTTCTCGCGCACCTGTTGGTTAGCTATAATGAAAAATATGCATTTCGTCAAAAGCTCTATTTTAGACCTGCTCTTTTAAAACAAAAAGAATTTTAATGAAACAAACGACCTTTGTTTTGCTTTAGTCTACAACTTTATAACAACAATTTAAAAAATTGAAGCCCGTTTGTGTCAAATTTTGAGGTAATGTTGAGATTTTCTTATGGTAGCACTAATTTTTGCCTTGTAGTCATATACAAAATAATTATCTGATTTCAACTACTCTACACAAAACACACTTGTATGGAAACTGGTCTAAAAGTTTTTGGGTGGTGGGGCCCTTGTGGAAAATTGACGTATTTCTTATATGCTAATTAAAAAGATTCGTGCCAGTTTTCATGATTCTAGGCTTTGTGAAATAGTTTCAGTCAGTCAGTCAGTGGTAGCTGGATTATATTTATATGTTTAATTGGATTAGAGTTGAATGGTAAAATGCAATGTCTGGAGCTAAACCAATTACGCGAGTAAAGTTGAAACGCTTCAAACTGCATTGAAGTAACTTGCGAGTTGTGCTGCAGGTAGCGCTGCTGTTCCACTTGTCATCAGAGTTAACTGTTCAAGAGTTGCAAGTTAATTAACTAAGCTTCGTAGATAAAAGAAAACATCGGGTATTTTCAATAGAATAACTTAAGTAGGATATCTCTTATGAATGCCAAACCATTGTAAGCCATGCAGCATGTGGAATAATCATGATAACTTATATGGTAAAAGTAGTGTGAACAGAGTTTACCTGATAGTTGGTGGTTCAACTTTCGAATGTAACCTACCGGTATTTGACAACACTGTCTAAAGATTATACTAACCAATTCTAAATTCAGTATAGGCCAAAGCTTTAGTGAGAATAGCAAAGATTACAAACCCCTGTTGCTCAGCATGCTGCTTTTCATGCAAGTTAAGAAAATTGTTATGAACCCCTGCTTTGCACAAAATTGACCTTCCCACAATGACGTTTTTAACCAACTAACTCTTGAAAATGTTGAATTGTCACACCAATTAGTTTTGAAACTAAGAACTCTTTTCGGCTTACATTTTCAATCTACTTCCTAAGCAATGAGCAGGTTTTACTGTTTTTGACACTCTCCAATGTCGGATAAGCGCTTGGTTTCTGCATATAAAGATATAAACCACATATTGAGAGCTAATTTCGTGCTTTAATGTATCATTTTTAAGATAAATTGTCGAACTTAAAGGGTAGATGACCGCAACTAAAAACTAACGACATCTGTTTCCCGACAAATTGCCAAACCAATCAGTTTGATGACGGACATCAATGATTGCAGTACATTTGCATAGACATCGAGTGAATGGAGTAAAAACGCTCACGTTTTTTCATTGCTACGTTTTCACAATAATTAATTGTTAAACACTTAAATGTTTGTAGTTGCTACGTTTTACGTAGGATTACGTTGTTGTGTAACGTGATGATGTTCAAATTGTATAGTTGTTGACATTAGAATCCTCCAACAAAAAGTTCATGCAGTTTGTTATTTATAGCTAGACCTGATGATGCCACAATGTGTACAAACATAAACTCTATAACATTAAATTGATTATTAAGACAATAAAATCATAAGACATAATAGTGCATGTAATTATTGTGACAGTTAAGTTAAAGTTTATACCGTAAAGGTCAAACCGGGATTTCGGGACTTTGATTGTAAAATGAACTTATATTTTCATGTACATACTGTATAACAAAAGAAATATAAATAAAAGCATCATTATTATTTTATAAGTAAAATCATAATTATTTTATATTCAATGACAATTGTTTTTTGGTCCATTAACACATTATTTTTATCTAAATATCTTAAGATGAGTTTAACTTGTAATTTACACCAACGTACATATTTTGTTTGATGTATGAATGCAAGAGCAGGTATCACATGTTTGGTTTAGAACGTAGCTCACTGTTTGTTGTCATTTAGCTGACAAGGTGTCACATATAACTCATACTTTACACCTCCTCTTGTGGTGGACAAGTTCTGTCCCTGTTTCAAGCTTTAAAATCATAGTCTACAAGCAGAATTTGTGTAGATTAAAGTGAACCTGTCGTCGACGGCAAAATAATAAAAACCCTATAAGTTTTAATTTAAAGTGGCTGTCTTTGTTCAGCATTACGTAATTACAGAATTAAAAGAAGTTTTTACTCATTTGCCCATGGTGGAAACATGATGTTTGTTAACTATACACGTCAAGTTTAAGAATACAACTTAAAACGAATTACAAATTTTAACATCGTTTTCAATGCGTTTCCTGCTTGAAGCAAAATAAATTATTTATAAATTCTAATGCGCTTAAATTGGTGAGTAAACTAACAGTTCCTCGAGGTAAATCTGGCAGGAAACCCAGTCAGCTGTTTCAGTCGAGGACCTTGCTGTACACTACGCTCTTAAAGTTAGACAAAACTTGTTAACTACACTCTCGCCTTCAAAACTAATGAAAACTAGAATGTAAACTGTGTAAGCCTCTGTTCCGATAAACCAAAAATCACTTTAACGAAGCAAAATGCGGTTTTCCAATGCGGTTAAGATGTAATAATTATTATGCATTATAACCTAAACTGAAGAGTTTGCCCGGTTTAAACGTGTCGTCTACATGATTATGTAATACATTATAAACTGACTAACTCTGTGTGGATTTACTTGATTACTCTGCGGATCCCTAGTGTGAGTAATGTTCTCTGCGTGGTCGTGAATTCATATTACCCACAAGCCCCTGCTGACTCCATCAAACTGTTAATTGTGGATAGAAAACAATGTGAATATACTCGTGTCTACAGCATCGATGTATTTAAAATACATAGCACGATGTTACCTGTTAGGGGCCTTTAACGTGTAAGCATAATTAGAGCGTCAAATTTTCTTGGTAGTATAGATGTTTAATAAATTAATTTAAAGATGAAATCCATTTTAAAGAGCGAAAGGTAATGTAAATTAACAATTAGGGTTTGTAACTTTAGCCCTCCGAATGAAAGATACCTTCTTGAATGTAGCAAACTATACGTGGTTAGAAAACATGTAAATCTGAGGTCGTGAGCGTAGCAAATTACTATAAAGCACAATAATATCCATACGCAACTCAATAACCTCTAGTTTAAGGACTGTTTGAAATGGTGACTGGTTAAAACGTCCAAGACACTAGATAGGCTCAACTTAGACGTACTGAACTCAACCCTTAAAGAGCGTACTAAAAATGTTCTTGTTGTTGGTAACCTAAAAAAATGAAGTATCAACGGCGAAACGTATAGAAGAAGGGCAAAACAAGGGAACGTTTATCTCCTTTGTGTTTATCAGGCAACATTATCAAGCTTACACGAGACCCAAACCTTATTTTTATAAAAAAAGACGACAACATGTTTGACGAAACATTGAAACAAAACTTAAACTTAACAGCAGATATTCACACTTTTTGAATCATTGTAACAATACTCAATACAATACCTTTTACCAGGGTGAAGTACTGAAAACTCGACTGAAAAGGTTTTGATGGACAAATCAAGAACCTTCTTCGTGCAGAGTGGGGGAAGGGGGGGTTAGACACGTTATGTAATTTTTAGATTTGCGACACAATTGAAAATTTGTCTCAAAAAGTATTGAAACATATATACGGATTTCTACATATCTAAGTGAACGTATGCGTAGTTGCAATTATTACACATGTGGTAAGATTTGAAACTCAGAAAAGGCTGCAACGATGCATGGTTCGATGCGTATCTAAAGAGTGTTTATAACTTAAGGTCTCCAACCAAGATTACTTCTTTAGCGAATATAGGGACTTGCAATCATTTGAAAATACAACAGATACAATTTTGGCAAATTGAAAAAGTCATAGTTGTCTTAGCACATTTGAAACAAAATTTGATAGCCTAACAATGAAATGTAATCAATTAACTGTCCACAATTGTACAGCATATTCTGACGAGAAGAGAGACAACATCGCCGCCCACAGCACAACTCAAGTTACTTCAAGTGGTATGTGAACTCAGTTTTCAATGTTCCAACTTTACAGACGTAACTGGTTATGCTCCAGACACTATATTTTATCATTAAAAACCATCATCCAGTTAAACCGAGATTTAGTTTTGATGCTATCATTATTGTCAAACCTAATACTGCATATTGCTATTAAAATAACATATTCAGAAGTGGGTTAATTATTAAATTAAGTTCTTTAAATTTAATTTTTACAGAATTAAAAAGTGTATCTAAAAATGCCTAAAACAGAATAGCTTTTAGGGTGCGAGAACTATTTTACTTTGTCTCTAGTGACGAGTTCAAAAAGAAGGTAAATTACTCAAAGGAGATTCCATCAGTACTTTTGTCTTCTTGGTAAATGCTGGATCAAGGTGGATTGAAAAGGCGTGGAAGGTTCGTTAGTGTTGAGTTTTACTTTAAACATTTTACCTCTTTATTACACAAACGCGAATATTCCATTGGTGTTCTCTGCGACGAGTAAAGTAAAGCAATCTTACTTGAGGTCAGCTCTTGGTCATGTGTTTCCAGTTCTTAGTGAGAAAATAGCATTAGAAAGCCAAACGCGAATAAGCAAATTAAGACATTTATGAATATAGCTCAAACTTGTGCCATAAAAATGTGGCTAGAATACGTTAAATGTCATTACCATTTTAATCGTAAAGAACCAAGTAAGGCAAAGATTTAAGGTTCAAATTAATACAGTTGTAGGTTCACTTAAGTTCGAATAAAGTAATGAAAATTGTATTAGTCATATGGTTAAAAGTATTAGATGTAAAGATAGATTGGCTCAACAAAAAATAATTTCATCGAACCGAGCCCAAAGGACGAGGAAAGTGGCAAAGATGCGTAATCGCTGCGGTAAAGCCCCGAGACCAAAGTCAGAGAAAAAGTACAGTAATTATTAACTGTGTAGGGCCTAAGTTAAAAAATATAACAAACTATTTAATTTATATATTTTGCCAGATATTGTGTTCATTGTTTACACGAGAGCATCGATCATTTAAACAACGTAAGTGTGTAAGCATTTGCACATTATGGTTAGCGACTGAGTAGAGCGTGTCCATAGTTTAGCCTTGAATGCGTTCAAGTCATACTTAAGTTAAGCATGTGGTTTAATATATTTTTATTATATATATATAAATGATAAGATCTGATCTAAAGCGTAAATGTTAGACAAATATTACTGTTACAACTAAGCTGTATGCCGGTCACTAATGAAGACACTGAATCGACAGAGTTTAGACAAGGACCTCATCAGCTGATATCTGAAGTGAAAGTTAGAGGACAGTTCGGCAACTCAGAGTCCAGACTTAGTCCGAACATAACAGATTCACTAAACTTTCCATTTGGTTTAAGTTCTATTCACAGGGATCGTTAAATGTATGCTCCAACCGCTGCTTTAGTATCGGAACTTAATGATCTTTTATTAATGGTGAAAGTGACCTTTTAAGTGACCATGTACGGTTATTAGAATAGATTAGAATGGATGATAATACACTCAAGATTAAACGTAATAAATTGAATGAACTGTTGCAGTCAACGAGCGGCCGTTGAACTAAAAAATAATGTTATTGAAGATACCGGAGCATTTTCAGTAAGCTCTTAACAAAGGGTAAGAGCAACTTGGACTAAAACAACGCTTTCATCGTTGTTAGCCTAAGCAGGGCAGCGAGCAAATCTAATTAATGTTTCATTATCGCGTAAAAGCGTGTAGCTGCACCTTTCAAATTACACTATTTTATACCACCTTTTTGAACAATCAGATATTTTAAAATTAATGGAAATTCACAAAAAAGTCTCAATATTCCAAATTTTATTCTTAACATAGTAATTACATTGAGTTCAAGCATAGAAGTTTAACCAAATGTTTATACTTGTTCACAGCTAACAGTACTGTAATCAGAATAATATCACCTACCACTAGGTATAATATCGTAGTTCACACACCAGTATATGTACAGTTTTGAAGCTACATTTATACGGTGAACTTCATGACCAGATCCCCTGATGATGAAAATACTTCAACAAATACACAAAGATATTCCGGGGGCTCAAGACTGGATTCCAGGGGCCAAATGTATTTTAGATGTCTCCACGGAAATGTTTGACTGAGGTAATTTGATCTGTTCTGCCTACATCTGTGTCTCCTTGAGCGTTCCTTCACTTCGAGGCTCGGCTCAGCACAACTCCAAGGGGAGCTTTGGTGTTGGATCTCCAAAGATACTTATTCTTTTGTGTCCTTTCAGTTAACTTTTTAAAAAGACTAGTCCAAAACGCGAACTTAAATATACCTTACTGAGCATTCAAACACGTTATTTTCAAACAACAAACAGCCAGATAATGTCTATTACTTAATAACCCACCTAGACAAATCTTCATGTATCAGCTAATTTCTTCAGCCCCAAAGCACTTTACTAAAGGTCTGTTGATCCAACAAGAAATTATTCTTATAGATAAAGATAAAGGAAAAGAATCTACCAGCAGGACCTTCTGTAAAATTGACCAATCAGTTTGCCTGTACTTAAACTAAGTTATGAATGGTAATATGTAATCAGGAACGTAACAACCTCTCTGGCAAGTCCCACCAATAATGTTAAAGGGCGTCATTCAAAATCAAGTCTACTTTAGGGATTTTGCAGTCAACATTTAAGATATACAGCAAATTCAGGGCCTATACTTTTGCCCAAACCAAAAAACAACAATTTAATCTTCTTATTGACAACTATAATGGAAAACACGTCTTGATCCCTTTCAATGAAAGACATATAGCCCGATTTTAAACTTGATCCCAAGGACACGTGTAAGTACGTTTGTTTTGGTTGCAACAGACGTCCAGGGAAAAATATAAAATTAGTAAAATTTAAATATTATTTCACACCCCACAAAGGGTAAACTTATATATACAAGTTTTTCCTGTAAAATAAAACTTACATTTTATAACTGACGGCTCTGTGCGATACTTTTATGTAGATGAAGTCCTCTCTTCTAACGGTACTATACTATTTTTACACTAAATGATTATTGTTAAATATTGTTCCTTAGCAACCTTAGTATGCAACTGTTAATGGATGTAGCACGTTAAGCAATACATATTATTGCAACACCCCATTATTTCATATTTTTTATAGCATTTGACTGTCGATTAATTTTTGAAGTCGGCTTAACTTTTTTGTTAGGAAGATTTATAAAGGATGTAATCACCACATATTCCTCTAGTTTATCAGAAAAATACTTTTTAATCTTAAGTATTGAAAAATATTCAAGACACTTAAATATATATGTTTACATGTTTTTTGAGGTCACGTTAAATGATTGTGACATATTCCAGTAAATACAAGCGAAATATATGAACATATCGTACACAAATCAGGTTATCATACGCATAGTAAATGTCATTTGGCCAGTTTCACGCAAATGTAGAAAATAACTGTAATGAGAATGGTGCAGCTACACACATTCACGTGATACTGTGAAACACTAATTAGATCTGCTTAGGCTAACGATGAAAGCGTTGTTTCAGTCCGGGCTGCTCTTACCCTTAGCTGTTAGGGTTGACTCAACACTATTCTTGTCCCTTTGCTTCCATTGTAACAAAGTTGCATTAACATTTTTGTATACTTTCATTTTGACATTTTAAGTTTAAATTAGGAGAGGCCTTGTTGAAAAGGTGTTCAGTTTTGACAATAGAAGTTAAGTATATGTAGTATATAAAACATACACACGCAATATCACTATATCGCTATTTGAGATGCCGGCCACTCTCATGAGGGTACTTTAAGGCAAATATGTGGTGAAGAATGAGTGAGATGAGTGGTAGTAATGAGTTATGAGGTGTGGTCTTGTTACAAACTAAGGCCGACTCTTCCTTAAAATGGGTCATTAATTAATAGCCCAATGATCAATGGAAATACAAGGACCAACGGCTTAACGTGACTTCCGAACCACGCAGGTGAATAGACGATTTCGCTTTGTTAGGGACACTTATAGGTTGGACTATAGTGTAATCGTCTCCCTATTTAAATAGAAATCAACAATTTATGACTCAATTTAAAAAAAGTAAGAATAGGTAAATTTGGTCTTCTTTAACGAGGCGAAGTTAGAACTACAAAGGCCTCTCTACCACTCAACCTCGACCTTTACCTAGCGTCACCGTATAGTCACACTACAAATTGTAAGTGGTGACTGCAGGGATCGAACCCGCGCCACCGTAGTGATGAGCTCCGGAGTCGCGTGCGATACCAATCCGCCAGGATCCGCTACTTTACCTACCTTTATAGCCATACCTACCTCACTATAGTGTTTACCTTCATAAAACTATAATAATGTTATCTTTTACGTGGTTGGTTTCTACGTCAATTCCATTGGATAAAGTTTATGGTCCATCACTATGATTAATACGTAACTTCTATACGAACCATTAAACTCCTATACTTTTCAAAACTCACCTGAATTGAACTATTATCTCGCCGAGACGGGCTGGGTTTGCTTGATCAAACTTTGTGCAAGTTTCGGGAGCTGTGAACAGTTTGTTCAAACTTGCAGGAGCCGGGGTAATGAAGGAGTAAATTACCCTCATTGTCTCAAACTTTCCAGTTCATACATACAGTACAGTATATCAACGCTGAACAGGACTGCAGTGAATATATTAGCTGTAGCTCGTTATATAATCTTTTAGAACTCTCCACAGTTACAAAACACACTTTACACTGACTTAAGCTTAGTTACTATAAACAAGAACATTATAAATAACTCCTATGAAATGATAGAATAGAAAACCAAGACAATAATTGGTTTTACTAAACAGTACAGCAATAGAACCTTTCTATGACAAAGTAAACTTAAACAAACCAATTAAAAGTATAAAAATAAGAATGATTTATTTCCATTTTTTACATGAAATACAAAACATAACTTGTCAGGCTGCCAAAAATATTAAACTAAAACAAAATATACTATTATTGCCTCAACCTTATTAGGAAATTTAGGGCCTCCAAGGAAAATACCTAATAGGAGGTTCATTAAACTTATGAAATTTCCAAAATCAGCAGCGTTCGGCCTTTTGTACATAAAAGAAAGGGTTGGTCGTATGTATGTTGATTCTAAAATCATTAAAGATATATTTAGTTATATATACATCACCACATCCACACAACAATCCCGTTACAAACAAAACTAAGGGTTGGAACTCCCAAACCGCGTACAACACTGAACCATCAGGCGTCTCTGGCATAAAAACGTTAATGTATCAAATTTGTCATAGATCTATGCATGCATAAAATGCTTAGTCCCTGCATGGCTCAGCTAGCATTACGCGCTTAACTGACATATTAAAACTAAGGTGTACTGTTCAACTTCTTACTAAAAATCTCTATCGAACTTGAATCTTAAACATTCTAGGTGCATATTATAACATCTAAAACTCATTGTTTGGCTTTGGAATTAAATATGAATTTCTAAGTTTTGATCTGTATATACCTGTGTTATACTTTTAGCCTCTGGGTAAAACGTCTTAAGCACTTTTAAAACAGTTCTTTAAATAGTGGTTTTGAATGGTTTTCAGAAACACATGACTTGAGCGCCACACACTAAGGTTGCAACTTTGGTTTTAATACCTTCTGCAAACTGGACCAATACGATGACTTGAGCACCACAAGCGTCTTCATCTTACGATGCCATTAATTTTTCCTCTTAGTTTCATTATAATTATGTGATTTCCAACTGATTGCACTATCCAAAAATACCCCTAAATACTTTAATTCATTTACTAATTTAATGTCACTACATTTACTACTTAGACATTGGATATCATTTTCAAGGCAATCATCACAAGTATATTTGACTTTGTTAAACTCAATAGCATTAGCATTTTTTAAATCTAAAATTCATAAACTGTGTTTTTTCAGCGCTCAGCATCATATGATTTTTAGTGAGCCACCATTGAAGTGCTTTGAGGTCCATAATCATGTCCTTTTTTATAAATTCCCAGCTTTATTTTTTGTAGCACAAAGCTGTATCATCAGCAAACGCAGTTAAGTTTCCATTCAGTCTAGCATCACATAAATCATTTATATAAATAATAAATAATATTGCACCCAAAACAGATCCCTGTGGTACACCAGTTCCTATGATGCCTGTTTCGCTAACCACAGAATTAATTTTGACACATTGTTTTCTTTCAATTTGATAGCTTCTAAACCATTCGTTGATTGAACCTCTTTACCACAATTATGTAGCTTTTCTAGCAATAGCTCATAATGTACTGTATCAAAAGCCTTTTTATGTCCAAGAATAGACCACTTACACATTGTCCTGAATTTATACCATTATTTACATCATTCATAAAGTTCAATAACGCATGTTCGGTATTTCTTCCTGATCTAAAACCAAATTGCTTATTACAAAAATTTTTTTTCTAAAAATGCTAACAGTTTGTTTTTTATTATTTTCCCCATTATTTTAGAAAATGTAGATAGTAGAGATATTGGTCTATAATTGTTGCAATGTAGCTTAGAACCACTTTTAAATATGGGTATTACAACAGTTTATTAATTACTGTAGGCCTGTAGATCCTACCGGTTGTAAATGTGGATGCGCATTTCGCCCCTTTAGTTGCCATCGTGTACTATTGTCCTTAACTAAAACATATGGTACACTATTTACACTAAATTATTGTCGGAACGCGGTGACGCACTACGCGGAGTTTTTCGTCCGGTGGCCGTCTACGAAACATCGCGCACTGGGGATGAATGGACTACTGGCAGGTTGGTAGGTGTCTAATGACAATGGGCCACCAAGGTTTTGTGTGATGTGATATTTTTCTGTGGTAAACTACTTTCTAGCTGGCGCGTCTCTACGAATTTAAAAGTTACTGTGTAGACGGCCACCGGACGAAAAACCCGCGTAGTGCGTCACCGCGTTCCGACAATAATTTAGTGTAAATAGTGTACCATATGTTTTTTAAGGATCGTCTCAATGTTTTTTAATAGAACAAAGAAGTGTGCCGACGCCTAAGTGGTTTCATTGGAAACAGGCTTGTAGCGGGGCGAAATGCGCATCCACAACAAGGGGTTCAACGGTAGGCCATAGGCTAGTTGTTATCAGCCTAATACAAGGTAATTAATAATTGAACTTTGGTCCTACACTGGGTTTCACTTCTAGCTTTTTTTTTAGTTTTAACGGAAAAATTCCGTCTGTTATTCAAAGTACCACCTAACGGTCTTAAAAAAGAAATCACAACGGGTTAACAATAATGATATGTGTCAAGATATTAACTATCTTTGTTGCAGTTTCTTTGACTAAATTTGAGCTGATGTTATCTATGCCTGGTGATATTTTGCTTTTTAAAGATTTGATAGTTAAAAGAACTCCTTCGAGCAATACTTGTTCCATAAACATTGATTTGGTTTGCAGTTTTGTTGGAAAGTAGTTTTTATAGTGTAAATTCAAGAAGTTATTAGGTACATTACTCTGTATATTCAAATTTCCTATTATATTCAAAAGAAGAACAGTATTGTTATTAACAATAATCAGCGGTTAGAGAAACAGAAATAGCACAAAGAATTAACATTACGATTTGCATTATAACAATAACTAAGACTTAAAACTAAAAGTATATCTATCTGTGATTTTCCCAGGTGATAATTTAACTTTAGCATAACTGACTATGTCTTAAGAATTTCATTGAAACAGAAAATTTTGTTGAAAGAGGAAATCAACCTTAAATAAAAAGTAGATGAGAAGAAGACTAACAATATTGGGAAGAAACGCGGTCGCGTTTTGCCATCCATTTAATTTTTATATTTCAAAATGAGCTGCTGTCCCAATTTAAAAAATAATTTTTGATTACCTTTCACTTTGCTGAAAACTACTTGACATTTATTATATTTTATTTATCTGTTATTCAACTTATTTAATAATTATGTCCTGCCTTTTAAAGATATTAAAACAATATTTAAGCTGTACATACCGAACTTGTCATTATACCCAAACTATGCAACTGAAGGTTTCAACAATAGCTTTTGTTTGAAGGTAGAGCCACGATAAAGTTTACTTTGCTTTATTAAAAGGTAATGAAATATGAATGGAATTGGGTCGGTGTCTCGCATGAGTCCTGTGTTGCTGATAGACACTCATTTCGTAAACTAAACTCAACTCCTCTTGACACCCTCAGTGTTGATTTTCCTCCCCTCTCAATTCATATTTAACTTGTATAACTCATACTGAGTGTTTCTGGCCTCTATTAAACCGAACCATTCATGAAAGTACTAACCACAACAATTAACTATTTCCCAAAATAAGGTTGTTCTCGTATCATTGGGAATTATGCATTGTTTGTTGATTTGGCGGGACCGCCGTGTAGGGCTACCTTCAATCTTCGTTCAATGTAGCTTTGCCTGGCTATCAGAATCAGAAAAACGTTTTTTCAAACTATTTCGTATGTTACAATACATAAGTGCCATGTGCACGAAGGCACGCACGGCTTGAAAAAGAAAACTAATTTATACAGTACTTGTGAAATTAGCAGTCTTGCTTCACTAGGCTATTCCTGGGTTCACTTAAATATTTCCTGTATTATAATCGCAATGGCTAGAACTACAATGTATTTGGCATTACTGTTCATAGGCTACAAACAAAATATATTATTTGTAAACAACTTCAAATTAAACGATTCAAGAATATGCGTGAAACCCTTTTCTTTTGTAAAGTATCAACGCCTGGTCTTTTGTTTATTTACTTTGAAACTGAGTCTTTATTAAGAAAGGTTATTGAAAGAAGCCATTGTTCAGCGTTAGTTTTCAATTATCTAGAAACTAAGAAGAAAATTCTACCCGGGTATTAGCAAAGACTACACCTCATCCTCCATCAAAACACTCACCATTCATTCTACATTCACTTTAAAATACACTAGATTGGTCGGTATTTGAAATCAAGTAGTGAATGGTCAATGTAAGACGGTTCCCCTGTAATATGTTTAGTTATAGAATGCGAGTTTGTTTGTTGTGACAAACACCGCCACAGAACACACTTATGTAGATGTAGCTCTGCAAGTGCAAACCCATGTCTGCTCTTATGTAACTGTGAAAACTGCAACCCTAACCATAAATTTAATCTTTTTTCATTTTTCATCTTTTTTAGCAGAACATACAGGTTTTTAAAGGAGATTGTTGTTTTATAGTTTAAACCGTTAATGATATACTACATGGCTCTCATTCTATTTTCTATTAACTTATATTTACAGTAGATGGTTTTGGCTTTTGAAGCTACATTCATACATACTCTTTAATATAATTTAAACCTTTAGTATTGTATTGTAAAGTCGCCCTTAAAAATTGTTATTGATACAGGTTATTTGTTTTATTTCTCTAGACATTTAAACGTATGCGCTCTATTTATTCTCGCGTTACAGAAGAAACACGAAAACGTAAGTTTGAACGTCTTAAGCGGCTTGTTTACTTCAGTTGTTTAGAAAGTTGTGCAAGAAAGGCTGAACGCCTCAAGTTTGACACATAACACAAACGAGTTGAAATTGCTACACAAAGAAGCCAATATTGTCCTGCTTCAGCTTTGTGCGGTTTTCTCTTCTTTCTTTGCGCTTGATCCGGCCGAAGGACAAAACAAACTTTAATTGCACCTGTGTATTTAAGTGGAAGAGCTGTTAGTATTTAAGGTTAGCTATTTCCACTATTAAAAACAGTGAATAAACACACGTTTTTTTATTGACTTAAATATTGTTTTAATACAGTACGTTTTAGCTGATGTAGCTCTCTAACTACAGGACGGTATGCATCACGAGGTGTCAGGATAGCCGAGTGGTTGGTGTTTTAAGTAGAAAAATTACTTTGCAAAAAATGTGTAACCAAAAGCAACATTCCTGTGACCATATGTCTTCTGAACTTAAGCCTCAGTCTTTGACCTCGACGTCTGTCATGTGAAACCCTTAACGACGAGGAAACAGCGATGGCAAATGAGTACAAAGCGAGAGAGAGAGAGAGAGAGAGAGAGAGAGAGACGCTGGTTGCATGGTCGGTGAGTAGACTTTGACACATAACAACGTGGATCACAGCCTTTACACGCCAATCATACTGTCCACTTAGCACATTATTTATACTGCCAGCTTACTGCCTGCTTTACACACACCAGTCAGTACTCCTAAGCGAAGCTTCTTGATACAAATCGTTCACTACTTGGCTTTTCACCAGGTGTTTAACTTAAGTACGGTTTAAACGTGTCGTGTACATGATTATGTAATACATTATAAACTGACTAACTCTGTGTGGATTTTACTTGATTACTCTGCGGATCCCTAGTGTGAGTAATGTTCTCTGCATAGTCGTGAATTCATATTACCCACAAGCCCCTGCTGACTCCATCAAACTGTTAATATTGTGGATAGAGAACTTTGTGAATATGTGTACTTATATAATTAAATCGATGGAATGGTCGATGGGTCATTTTAAACTCGGTGGAGACATACAAAATACAAAGCAGGCACTTAATTACCTTTGCGGGATCTTTAATTTTGTAGGCCTGTAGCGTCAAACATCTTTATAGTAGATGTTAAATCAACATCTTAGGAATTAATAAATTACCTCCCCAAGCCAAACGAAATATGCTTACATGAATGTAGAGCAACATATTTAAAGGAATGTTCACAAGACAAAACTGTCAGTGAAAAATGTCAGCACATCTTTGATGAAAACAGTCAGTTCTACTTGTCACATATACGACCTCTAGGGGTTAAACTCTAGGGTTTTAACGTGAACTGATCGAAAACGTGATGTGGTCAATTTTGATAATTAATATTAATGGGTTTATTTGTTTTGCACATTGAACATTTGTGATTTTTATCATATGGGTAAAATTCGTTTGAGTTTTTTTTTCTAATGGTTCCAACTGAAATGGTGTTAACACAAAGACAAAGTATTAATATTAATGATAGTTATCGGTCACATCATTTGTAATAACCCAGTAAATTACCAACAAGTATTATACTAACCATTACTTAAACAGTAAGTAGAGGCGACTTATTAAGTATTGTTTTGGTAGAAGTATTATTGCCAAGTAATAAATTTCTAACTGGTTGTCCCATATTGTGCTAAAACTGGCTGTAACAAACATAAAAACATACTTAACTTGCTCTTCTTACTGGTAAACACAAGGTATTAAATACATGAAGTATCAAGACGAAACAATATAGACGAGGGGAAAGTTGCGCGAAACAAGAGAGCGTTTATCTCCTTTGTGTTGAACATAAACCATCAAACAACATTCTTGAGCGCACAGGAGACCCAAACCATGTTTTCCTGAAACACTTGCGAATGTTGACGAAATATCAAAGCCAAACTAAACTTATAGGTTGATGTTAAAACTTTTAAAAATGTAAAATTACCGAATGTTTGACAGAGAGATGAATGGATAATGGACTTTGATGGGCCAAATATATCAATAATACCTTGCTTTCTTTTCTTGATAAAGAGCTATTCAGGTAAGTGACCGTATCAAATTCGTTACACACTCTGTTAATTACTTGACTTTCATCATCTAAATCAGATTTTATTAATGAATATAGACATAATGAAACACGAAGTAATAAGCAGGAATACTAATATATCTTCAAATAAGTATACTTGGTATTAACTGTTAAAGTGTTTTTAATAGAACTGACTGTTTACATTCATTCTACATTAATTAACAATATATCACATATGTTATAAACATGAAGAAAAGCTAGGCAATTATTATAAACATTAAAATAAATTGAAACATAGTAAAATATGTATATAACAATCTTCCCCGGGAAATCATAGGTCTAGTCTTGTTGGCTTTCTTTTGGCTCTTTGAGACCTTTCTTTAAGATCAGCTTCTGGTGATTTTAATGGAGATGGTTCTTTAGCCAATTGGTCATCTACTGAGGTTGCTCTCATCTGATCAACATGACATTTACTTGTCGCTCCTTCAACATAGACCAGATAGTGGCAGACTCCTATTCTTTCTTTAACTATTCCGAATTTCCACTTCTGCCTTCCTCGGTAGTCTCGGATCTGCACTCTGTCTCCAGCTTCAAAATGTCTTAGCTGTTTTTCTTTATATTCTGTCTCAAATGATTGTGTCTGTGCTTTTAGTAAGTCAATTTTTGTTCTGATGTTTCGTTTGAACATCATTTCAGCCGGGCTTCTACCAGTTGCACTGCTGATCACCTTCCTATTTTGATAACAAACCTTTTATCATCTATTTTTCATCCCTCCAAAATCAACCATCACAAAAGGAATCAGTATAATATGCATAGGTTAGTGTGTAAATCTCCAGGTTCTTCAGCCATGGCACGTATTAAACACAGCTTCTTTTTTTAGAGTTTGAACATACCGTTCAGCCTGTCCATTTGAAGCAGGGTGGTAAGGAGCCATTAGTTTATGTTTTATTCCATTTATGTCCATGAACAATTTGAATTCACTGGAGATGAAGGCGGAACCATTGTCACTCACCACGGTTTGAGGAATTCCAAACCGTGCAAATGTTTCTTTTAAAAACTTTATGGATGAATAGCTTGTTATTGATTTTGTTTCATGAACTTCCAGCCACTTGGTGCATGAATCAACCACTACGAAGAAGTACGTGCCTTTGTAAGGTCCAGCATGGTCAATATGAACCCGCTCCCAAGGTAGTTTGGAGCATTCCCACTTCATAAATTCTTTCACTACTGCTATGGCCGTCACTTTACATTAGTTACTGATAACAAACCTTTATCATCTATTTTTCATCCCTCCAAAAATCAACCACTACGAAGAAGTACGTGCCTTTGTAAGGTCCAGCATGGTCAATATGAACCCGCTCCCAACTGTGCTTTTGTGGTAGTTTGGAGCATTCAGTTGAAATGAACACGATTGATAATACTTTGGAGGGTCATTCTTATTTAAAGCACATGGTTTACATGTATCAACATATTTCTCAATGTCGGTATCAATTGACGGCCACCAACAATATTGTCGGGCTAGTTCCTTCATTTTAGTGATTCCAGTATGAGCAGTGTGTAGCTCTTGCAATACTTCCTTCCTCAGCGTACTAGGTATGACAACCCGAACTCCTCTGAAGATACAGCCACTTTCATGAGTTTAGGCAATTATTATAAACATTAAAATAAACTGAAACATAGTAAAATATATACATAACAAATACATTAAAAGTTAAGAACAATTTTTGTGACTTTAACCTTGATAGAGTTATAAATCTTCGGCTTAAAAAACTGTAAAGAACATAATAACATTCATGGCGAGTTAACATATTTTACTTTGATTCTAAAGACCAAAATTTAATGACGAGTTCGAAAAGAAGGTAAATTACACAAAGGAGATTCCATCAGTACTTTTGTCTTCTTGGTAAATGCTGGATCAAGGTAGATTGAAAAGGCGTGGAAGGTTCGTTAGCGTCGAGGTTTACTTTAAACATTTTACTTTTTTACAACACAAACGCGAATATTCCATTGGTGAACTCTGCGACAAGTTAAGTAAAGCAATCTTACTTGAGGTCAGCTCTTGGTCATGTCTTTCCAGTTCTTAGTGAGAAAATACTACCAGGAAATTAAACATGAATAAGCAAACTTAGCATTTTGAACATTGACTTTAAACTGGGCATTCATTATGAAGAAGAAAGTAAGTTAAAGCTATGCTAATGACACAATATAGTAATGAAGGACAACTTTTATAATTCAAATACCTGTTAAACTTGTGTTATTTCCATAAACTACAGTTTGTTTATTTCTACATCTGTGTGAATCTCACACTGCAGACATTGCTGCATGTTCACCGCACATAACACCAGACTGCACTCAAGTTGCTTCCGGTCCACTTAGAGCAACATCCGGTGCCATCCAGCCAGAGCTCTATCTGCGACTAGTTTTAAGATTTAATTCGAAATAAACAGTTTTACAGTAAGTACACATCGAATAAAAGGTGAAAAGTAAATCTTAACAGACTTTGTGTTTACTTAGTTGATTTAACTTATCCAGTACGAGGAATGTTACAATAATTAATTCTTTGGAATATAATTTAACTCTCCAGCACTATTAGTATCTAAACTATATAAATACTTACTAATGATTACATTAATTGCAATAATTGGGTTGTACAACATTATTCCTCCATGCATTTATAGTATTTATTGCATTGTTAAAATTAATCAATTATTGTACACAAAGTTCTTAGAAAGAACGGAAACAAACAACGGGAACTCGATACAACAAAAATCCTTGACGAACTTTTCAAACCCCTTCAATTCTCCATAACACTCAATAATTTATTGCGTCTTTGTCCCCCAAAAGCAAAGAAAATCTAATATATGAAAAATACGTCCACCCTATATAACGATGTACAACATTATAAAGCAAAGGCGACAATCCTCCATTGTTTCTTCTCTTGCATTTATAGCAAAGAAGAGGAGGGAAAGTATTTATTGCTAATGTGTTGAAAGATGTGTTTAAAAAAAGGTGTTTAGTGATTGTTAAAATTAATCAATTATTGTATTTCATCCCTGCCAAAGTTCTTAGCAAAATATAATTTTCCTTTTGCAAACCTGTATCAATTTATTAAATATGCTATGTATCGATTATCATCTTTACTTTCCATCTTGCCGTAATTTCATTCTGTACCCATGCATGTAGAATGGTGCAAAACCTCTATATAATGAATATGTAATCCGTCACAAAACTTGATATAAAATTTTAAATCCCCTTGACATTCGTTAATAGTTCCAGTAGCAATATTTTATAACAAAAAGTTTTGGCATAACAAACAATAAAACAATCTGATAAATCTGTAGATTTGATATCCTTAAATAAATAAAATATTAGTAGGCTATGTTTAAAAACGCTTACGTGAATATGTCCTTATCAAATGGGGAGTTTATTTATATTATCTGAGCAATTTTATGTGGTGTATACAATTACTATATCTAAAAATAGCATTATGAGATACAAATAATGTTGTGTGGGGTCTAACTCTAAAGATTAATTTCACTTTTTAAAATATAAAACGCCAAGTGAAACCTAAATTGAAAAAAAAACAGTTGCAGTAAATGATCAGCTATTGTACAGTAATTTAATAAACAATAATGTTTTTAAAGATAAAGGAGCGGTTTAAATAAGCTCTCAACAGAGGGTAAGAGCAACCCGGACTAAAACAACCCTTTCATCGTTGTTAGCCTAAGCAGAACAGCGAGCAAATCTAATTAATGTTTCATTATCACGTTAAAGCTTTTGGCTGCACCTTCTCATTGCAGTACGAGTACTTTTACCACCATTTCTTCTTAAACAAATTTGAAGTTAACACACAAAAATAATGATTTCTACGAGTTTAACCTTTATGAATTTATATACTTCAACTTACGTTTAGAAGTTCCTAGTTTTTTTAAATAATCCAACACACAATTGTTGATGCCATGAGATTCGAGTTAAAGTGGATAGAATCAGTATGTATTATATAAATAAGAAAGAATGAAACACAATGCGTGGAAGGCCTTAAGTGAATGAACAGTTAAACAAGTTGTCAGTAACACGCGTTGAACGTTCTGGCAAAAGTCAAAACTTCTGGAGAGTTTTCCGTGGAAACCTCTTAGAATTAATACAATATTGTATATTTAATCACTAGGTCCTAAAGTGAAGTCTTTTCGTACGAGCTCAAGTTTAAAATCTGAGACATGAACTAGGACATTTGCTGGTTTTGTCGTTTTTTATCGTAAACAACTGGTTTAGACAAAATGTATTGACGTGCTAAAATTCAACTTTTCTTCCTAGGGAAATAAGGTTTTGTTCTGATGATCTTTCACTACTTAAGGAAAGCGTGATTCTAGGACCTAGGGATGAAATACATTATTTAGTTTAAATTGTAAAAAACTGTAAATTAGGCGAGACGCCAAAAAACTGATAGTTATTACATGTAATCAATAAGCTATGTATCAGTTTTAATTGTGTTAAACATCCTGCATAATATGTAAGGGAAAAATTAAAAACTTAGGCATTACGTAATACAAAATATAGGCATAAGCTGCTTTTTGCGTAACAAATTTACTAACTTAAAACTTGTAGAATAAAGAACCTAATAAGCCTATGTTCCTATTTGTATTGTCTTAGTTTTGCCAAAAGGCTTTTCTAACTTATGTCATCTAGTTAAAAAAACGTTAGCATACTTAAACCCAGCAAAATAATTTTATCCTCTACAATACTGTTAAAGCACAAAACTAGTAATCAGAATGAAGTTACGTGTCCCTAAGTATAATGTGATAAATATTGAAGCTTGAATCTATGTGTTGATTTAAGGGTGCAGACCCTCGATGCAGACGCTGAAAATACTTCAACAAAGACACAAAGATATTCCGGGGGCTCAAGACTGGATTCCAGGGGCCAAATGTATTTTAGATGTCTCCACGGAAATGTTTGACTGACGTAATTTGATCTGTTCTGCCTACATCTGTCTCCTTGAGCGTTCCTCCACTTCGAGGCTCAGCACAACTCCAAGGAGAGCTTTGTTGTTGGATCTAACATCTAAAGTGTTACACTGTTATCAATATTTAGGTAACTATCAAACTAATAAAGAACATAACCTTGATACCACATTTTATAATACTGTAGCTGTTTATTCACTTCTTAAGTTTTTTTAATACTTTTGATATTAAAGCTCTTTAAGGGCCGATTACGTATTTAAGACGCAATGCTTAGTATTTTTATAATATAAACTAAAAATAATAATCATGAGAAATAACTGTTTTAATATTATAAACAATTAATTTAGTAATCATTGTTTTGAGCTCAGCAGTTTGAATTATAATGTTTTGAAAAAGAGCTGTTACACTGATTTACTATACGTCAGTGTTAAGTTTCAAAACAATCAAAACAAACTCGTTGAATAGCTGTTGATGTCCATGCCACAAAAAGATCATTAAAATTAAAATTTTCCTAGGGAGAAAAAGATCATCAAAACAATACTTTATTTACCTGGGTGTAAAAGTGACACTTTAAGCACTGTCAATACATGTGCCTAAAGCAGCTGTTTTCAGAGCAGAATGACAAAAGCTCTTTTAAGGCCAATTAGCGTATTTAAGGCGCAGTGCTAAATATTTGTATATAAATTCGGGTATAAATAACATTTTGTAAAGGTTGAAAAAAGAAACATCTGTTCAATATTATTACACCTTTGTTTTAAACCGCTTTAAAAAATTGGTATTACAACGTCTTTTTTGTAAGAAGCAATATCTTTCCAAAACCTAAGTAAGCTTTGTGAAACAACATACTTAATATAGGTATGATTTACAAGTCATGATGAAATATTCAATGCTCGTGACATGACTATTATAGTGAGTGCAAGTGCAACATATGAAGATATTGTACACAATTAAGGTTATGATTTGCTGAGTAAAAGTTGTTTGGCAAGTTTCCCACATATCTTTGTGAAAAAAGTGCAATGGTAATGGTGTAACCAACACGTTTTCACGTGATAATGAAACACTAATTAGATTACGAGCTCGCTGCCATGCTAAGGCTAACAACGATGAAAGCGTTGTTTCAAACAGAGTTGTCCTTACTCTCAGCTGTTTGGTTTACTTAACACCATTTGTTTTCATTGTACCGAAATTATATTAACAGTTTTTCATACTCGCTCTTATTTAGACATTTAAGTTCAGATTTAAAAATATATGGGTGTGTTAAAAATATATCGCATTTCATTAATAGCCGCCAAGTATATACCAAACATACAAACGCATTAAATGTTCCAAGTTGTTAGATACATTAATAGTTTTCAGCATAGTGTAAGTTTCTCCCAATTTTCATAGAATTAAATTAAAAAACACGTTAAAAACAATTAAAACACGTTATGACTCATTGTTAACTGATTATAGCAGATAAGTGGCACTACCCTGAAGTGCTTACCTTTCTTGAAACTCTTTAATATTATAACCTTTTATCGGCGTGGTTTTTGTTTCTACGTAAGGTTCACTAAATTCAGGTTATTGTGTATCACTATAACGCACCTATTTGCACTATTCGCACCTTCTAATGAAACTTCAACATAATTCTTTGACGCACTTTTCAAAACTCACCTGAAGTGAACTATTATCTCGCCGAGTCGGGCTGGGTTTGCTTGATCAAACTTAGAGAAAGTTTCGGGAGCTGTGAACAGTTTGTTCAAACTTGCAGGAGCCGGGGTAATGAAGGAGTAAATTACCCTCATTGTCTCAAACTTTCCAGTTCATATACCATATACAGCTCATATATCAATTCTGAACTACAGAACTGCATTGAATACAATCGCTGTGTTTTATTGTACAGTCTATTCAGAACTCTACAAGACACTCTACACAGTCACATGTAACATTTTTAATTTGTTACAGATATCAAAACTAGCCGTGAACAATTGAATATTAATTTAGAAAAAATAATAATTTTCCTGATTTTTTTACAAAAACAGCACAGAACCTAGAAAATGAGTGCGACATTTTGGGATGTATCCCTGCGACATATGTAGGGTTAAGGCGAATGTTTCCTAATTTAGCTTTTCAAGACCAAATTCAATTCCAATCGGCTAAGGTTATATTGTATTATCTGATTAAAATACAATTCAGGAACGCTTTTAAAGAGGTAGTATAATTATCTTAACACCCAAACAGATATAGATAAAACCACCAACCTTGGTATTGAACGGAGACGATCACGTTTAGTTTGTAAATGAACTGTATTCTATATTCCCGATTTAAAGTCATGTTTTTTAACAGCGCCTTCTTTGCTGGTTAAACCAGTTTAAATCTCTTTTCGTTTATTTACGTGTTCTATTTTAATTGATTTAAAATGCCCTGCCCTCTAAAGAGTTTGCTGTACATACCAAAATTGTCATTTGACTGAACCCAACTAACTAAGCAACTGAAAGCTTCAACAATAGCTTTTGTTTGAAGTTAGAGCGACGGTAAAGTTTGCTTTGCTTTATTAAAAGGTAATGAAATATTAATTGAATTGGGCCGGTATTGTCTCAAACCTTCCAGTCCATGTACGAGTATATCAACTATGAACAGTACTGCAGTGAATACAGTAGTTATAGCCTAGCTCAATAAATAATATATTCAAAACTCTTTTAAATTCAAGATACTTTACACCGCCACACGTTAAACTTGAACTTAATTCTTGGAAATATTAAAATTAGATGTAACACATAAATTGCGCTACTGAATTGTATTTTCCTTGGCCGATGCTTTAGCTTTAGCCAACTTAAATATGATTTCTTATTGAGAATCAAAAACATGAATATGCCTAAAAGGAAAGTATAACTTAAAACCGAAAAGGACGTGGATAAGACATAAACTGTGGAATGGAAACAATCAGTTTCCTCATAATTCGTGTGTAAACTAACTAAATCCTCGATTCAGGAGGTATTCATTGTGTCAACTTTAACTGGTTCAATCTGTTTAACTATCCTTTAGTTTATTCATGTACTGTATTATATTTTAGTTGTTTGGAATGCAATATGAATGGAATTGGACCGGTGGCAGGCATGAGTCCTGTGTTGCTGATGACTCTCATTTCATAAAGTAATTTAACTCCTCTCAACACCCACGGTGTTGATTTTACTCCCTTCTTCCTTCATATTTAACTTGTATAACTCATACTGGGTGTATCTGGCCTTCATCTACACAAGGCATTCATGATAGTATTGGCCACAAGACATTTGAATTTAGACAGTTCTACTTAGAAATAATGCACTGTTTTGGTGACATGGCGGGCCGGGACGCTCCCGCATTCCTTCAATCCTCACTTTATTGGTGTAGCTGTGCTTGACCGTTCCTTGGTTGACTTGATTTTATGCCTGAAATTGTATCGTACTTTTAACTGACGTTGGATACAAAACTATCATTAATAAACAGTTTTTTTAACTTGTAGATGAATTTTGTAAAAATTAATATGAACGCTCATTTTTGCAATAAACAAAACACTGTAAAACTATAAATCAATTATAATCTATGTTTGCAAATTTGACGAAACTGAGAAGACGGTTTCCCCTGTAATATGTTTAGTTGATGACTGTGAGTTTGTGTGTTGTGACAAACACCGCCACAGAACACACTTATGTAGCTGTGCAAGTGCAAACCCGTGTTTGCTCATGAGTTACTATGAAAACTGCAAACCTAACCAAATGTTATTTTGTTTTATTCAGCATCACTTTAACTGTTTTTGAGCAAAATAGCCTTTAGTTTCAATCTCATTCAGTCGACTACCACGATTGTAGTGTCATATTTTTAAGAGTTATAAAGATACGAGTACATTCTCATTTCTATAATAATTTGGGTTTAACAACTACTTTACACGTATAATTGCATCTCAATCTTTATTATGTGTTCAGCGATGCATCCGAAGTCGTTCAAACTATTTGCCGACACGTTTTGAGGATAATCTCAACTTAATGGGCATAAAACTATCTTCATCACTATGGTGACACGTCACAGTTAAGTATATATGACGCAAATTTCACAGTACATACACACCCGGGACGGCTTCAAACAGTTTTTATTACATTTAATTGCTTGCGTGATGTAATGTTATCTTAGTTTTGAGTACCTAAAGTTGTTAACCAGTATTGATTGCGAGTCATCTAACATGATTGTAATTGGTTCCTGAGATGCTCTTGAAGTCAACTTACATTTGTCCAGCGATGCATCCAAAGTCGTTCAAAGTTTTTGCGACATATTTAGTTGCATCAATACACGTTATACAATCTACTAAAAGTTGAATCGAATCGAAATGCAGCTTTCAAAACAAATACGTCCATTTATTAACGCTTAAAAGAAGAAACACGACGACGTAAGTCTGAACGTCATAAGCGGCTTGTTTACTTCAGTTGTTGAGAAAGTTGTGCAAGAAAGGCTGAACGCCTCCAAGTTTTAACACAAACGAGTTGAAATTGCTCCACAAAGAAGCCAATATTGTCCTGCTTCAGCTTTGTGCGGTTTTATCTTCTATCTTTACAGACCGAGGCAAATAACAAACTTCAGTAAGACTTTCAGTCTATTTTGATAATTTAAATGTCAGCATTTAAGAGTAGTTACCAAGACCCTTGAAAATAAAAGCCGTTATTAACTTATATCCATAATTCCTTTCATAATTACGATTGGTTTTTATAGTTTTTTACTTTCTACAAGATTACGTATCAGGATGACCAAGTGGCTAATATTTTACGTCACAATTATATCATGCAAAAACAATTTATATTCTATAACAACCACGTCCGAAGGAAAAAGATATTGCAACATATTAGTTGTTTGGCTTTCGGGTAAGCCCTTGACGTAAATAGTTTTTCTGGCCACTTCCGTTAGTTTGCTCACTGTCCGGCCTTTGGCCTCCTCGACAGCCATATTAGTAAGAATTATGAATGCTAGGTTTGGAATAGATCTTACTCCTCAGCAGTTTTTATTAGCGATTAGGCCAGATCGTTATACTTGAATGAAATTAAATGAAAAATGGCATTATTAGGTCAAGTTAGGACTAGTAAGTCCTCTCTTACACTTAACCTGTAATTGTATTAGGTACTATTATACTTGTGCATTGATTGAACATTTACTGTGCAGAAAACCTGCAGGTTCGATTGATGCATAACCACGTATAACAAATGAGTGCAGAGTGACAGAGAGAGATGCCGGATGTATGGTTGGTGAGTAGACATTGACAAATAGCAACGTAAATCATACACAAACAACAGCCTTTACACAACACCATTCATACTGTCTGCTTAACACATCATTCATACTGTCTGATTTACAAATTATTCATATACTGCCCTACCTAACATATCTCTACTTTACACACCAACTGTAACTTTACACACCAATCATACTGCATGCTTTACACATCATGTATGTGAATTTTAACATTATTCTTGCCATAAATGCCTCAAATATAATTCATACTGGTGAATTTACACACTTTGCGCACTGCCTGGTTAAAAATCATATGTACTGGCTGCATAATACATCATACTGCCAGCTTTACATACGATGCATACTGACTCCTTAACGCAGCAGCTGTAACCTATCAGATCTTAATTAATTCAGTTCACATGGATATGATTATAACTTATGTTAGTTGTGTTGTAGTTAATTATTGCAAAGACAAGAAAGCACCACGAACACAAACTGTCATTGTGTCAAGTAATGTGGCTGATTGGTTAGATATTACCCTCAAATCACAACTGGCTGAGATGGTAGTAGTATTCCAAATATGTAACTGTAACACAAGATTAGTGTTAGTAAGTCATTCGACTACTCTTAGATTCATTATGCAACACAAGACTTTTTGTATGTACCTTTTCTAACATACGTATTATTTTTGAATAAAACTAAGCTAAATCCAATAAATGTGTAATACATTGTTTGAGAACGAAGGTTGAAGTTAGTAGCATTTGTGCATTGAAAATAGCCCGCTTATGACACGGATTGAGTGGTAGAACTCTATACACATGGTACAAGGGATGACACATAGGGTAAGCAGCAGGGGTGGAGGGTGAGGGGTGTTATCTAAGGGTTGTAGATCTTCCGCTCTGGACTCTTTCCAGGTTTCTGTGAGTTTCATCGAAACAGCGAAACTTGGAACCTAGAGCCTGAGTCAAGCAGGAAACCTGCAATAATCATAGTTGCTGATATTTGGAAACTGAAATAAGCGGAATAATAATTACAATAAGTAGAGTTTAGCTAGCTACAATTTCGATGTATACTGATGATGAACTTATTATAGATTTGAAACTGTAAGCAATAGCTATGATGATTTATTACCGATAAAACGCCAAATAGGCCCGGTATTTAAGAAGATATGATTAACCATATCAAATATAAAACACTACTTTTGACATTTAACGAATTTCCTTTGGAAACAGGAGATAATCATCAGAATGGTAAAACCCAGGCTAGAGACCATGAAATAAGCACCGATACAGACTCCCACTACACGTTTTGAGCATTGTTTCAAAACTGTATTAACATGTCTAATGTGTCACCTCTCCATATGGGCATTTTTATCTCTATACGGGTCGCATCTTTTGTTCGAAGTTCATACAAATTAGTAATCATTCCCTTTGTAAATATCTTAGGTTTAACAGCAAGCAAAATCGAAATACCGGAAAATCTCCTTAGGAAGAGAGGGGTAGTGCTAATCTAAAAGCAGTTTTAAATATCAGAAACAGTAATTTTATCAGATTTTGATGGAGTTTCATGTGCATTTGTATTTAAACGTTGCTCGTAAATACTAAAACTATTAAAATTAGTTCGATCGTTTTAAATTGGTGAATAGGAATGCCATTTAGTCGCTGTGGTGGCTGGTGAAGGACTACAAACCCAGAAGTACACATACACAAACACTCTCATGCAGTTTGTTGAACACAGTTGTGTGCTTGTGTTCACTCTGTGTTTACGTTTACACCTGCTAACTAGATAGTAAATAGTATATCTGTCAAATGAACTTTATTTTCATTCTCTTACCAAAATATCTGCTGTTAAACAGGAAAATAAAATAAATAGAAATATTTAGGTTGATTATTATCCTTCCACGTTTATCGGTTTGGTATTAAAATAAATAAGCTTATCATTTATCCTCTATATTTAATCATACATACACACGCATATACACTTATTATTTTGCTTACTATTTTAAAATAAGCAACAAATAAATGTTGTGCAAACTGCTTGTCTTTTATCGTACTTTGTTATTACCAAACAATATATTAAACTGGTCTCTACATATTACCCAGGAATGCGTTTACAAATTCTTGAAAATCAGTTGTTTGAATAAGGTTTTTAGTCAATCACCTTCAATGATTAAAAGTAACTGTTGCTCAAAAAAAGGCTGTAAAAATTGGGGGTCACCAGCAAGAAAAGGTTGACCTCGAGCGTCGTGGGTAATATATTTTAAAATGTTTTTGTGTTAGGTTAACTGCCAGTCACCATGGGTCTATGCAGCCTGTGCTGTGACTTTAGTGACGAATAAACGTCTGACCAAACTTCAAATCCACAGTTTCACACGCTGCCGACTCAGCCACCAAGCCGGTAATGTGTTCTGGACTCAACTAAGTTGAACTGCATAATAAACAGTAAATAAACTATGCGTTCCTGTTTGACAGTATTTTATTTATTTATTTATTTGTAGTCATTTTTACAATAAAATTGTGTTGACTACTACCACTGGTAAGACAAGGTCCAATTCCGTAACTATGAAATTTAAAACTATAATAATTTATACTAAATAGAGGTATTCATAAATTCGTCTAAAGAGTAAAATGGATGGTTTATAAGGTAATTTTTCAGTTTTTTCCTAAATGAAACAAAGTCGTTGGTCGATCTAATATCTATCGGGAGTTTGTTAAATAATTTTTTACCAGCCTGAAGTGGAAGATTATTAAACATTTCAAGGCGATGGGATTCAAATTTTAACATATTCCTATTGCAAATTTCGTAGTTATGAGAAGGGGCAAAAGTTGGAATTTTGGAAAACAAAAAATTAGAGTTTCAACTATGAAAAGGGAAGTAACGGTCAAAATACCCAAAGAGACAAAAGCATCACGACAGGTCTGTCCGAAGCGTAGCCCAGAAATCGTTCTGACTGCCGATTTTTGTTGAATCAAAACTCGTGATATTTTAGATTCAGCACAGTTTCAATGAAAGTATATGTGAAACAGACAGTACAAAGTTATTGATTTGTAACTAGCTGAGAGTACTCCCGCTTCGCTTCGGGGCTTTGTTAACATATCTGTGTGTATATTCTAAGAAAATTACAAATTAAAAGTAAAAAAAAATTGTTTCATATATATCCTTAGAAAAACCATTGCCTGTTAGTTCACCATATCCTCCTTATAAGTGTTGGCTACCTTGTCAGAGTCCATTTTGGTTCCTTGCTATTTATTTGGTGTATGTTGTATGGATATGAAATATAGCTAAAAACACACTACGTGATGAGCTTAAACCTTAAAAAAAGTGCCACCGCTATAGCTTCAGCCGATCTTGAGTTTATAAGCGGTCCAATATGCCTTAAAAACGTTACAGACAGACAGACAGAAAGACAGCCAGACAGACAGGACATTTTTCGATGCCAGTTTCGGTTTTTGCAAAGTATATAAACATCAAAAAACCAAAAGCCGATGGATTCAGAGCAATGTACAGACACAAGTCTTATTTTATTTATATAGATTTTAATAATTCAATTTAACAGGATATTACTTAGTTAACATTTAACAAAGTACTCTATGGACAATACAGTGAAATAATTCTTGTTCTGTAACCAATAACTATTAGACAGTTTAAGCTCAGAAAACGCGTACAGTTAAAAAATTTGACTACTGTATGAGCAGTCAGTTCGACCGCAGTGTAAAGCTGCAATAGTATGTAAATTTAGAAGTAACTACGATATGTAAAGCATCCAGTATAAAAAATGTGTAATGCCAAAGTATACAGGGTCAGGCAAAAGTGTGGAAACGCCTTTATAACTTTTCAGCGCAACTGAACTCGGTACATTTTATTAAAGGAACCAAAATTACCTTTTGGTGCATACTGACACTTTGCCCCAGTTTTCAAAAGGGGGAAGTGGGTGGGTAGCCCCATAATTTTCATAGGGAAGCCCCATCGAGTGACACATCATTTTGAAGGTCTAAGTATGTAGTATATAGGCTACAATGAGTAAAGCAGACAGTATGAATGATGTGTTAAGCAGACAGTATGAATGGTGGTGTGTAAAGGCTGTTGTTTGTGTATGATTTACGTTGCTATGTGTCAATGTCTACTCACCAACCATACATCCGGCATCTCTCTCTGTCACTCTGCACTCATTTGTTATACGCGGTTTTGTCGTCAATTAGAGTTGCAGGTATCTTGCAGATTGAACGTTCAAACAATATAAACTGACGAAAACCTACCCCAAACGCTACTATAACCAGCCAAGGCGTAAGATAAATGAATAAAACATTAACGTTAATAGCCAACGAGGCCAAAGGCTGCAGGTTCCTAAGCAAATCAACGGAACTGACCATAATTAAACGCAAGAAGGCTGAGGCTCAAACTCTTAAAACAACTTAAACTCGTATGTTTCAGTACAATTTCCCCTTTGCATAGTTTGCTACCGTATGCCAATCATTTGCATGATATGTTTCAACGTAAAACACCAGCCACTCGGACATCCTAGTGCGTGACCTAGAAAGGCGTACTAGTCTCTAGAAAAATAATTACATAAACTAAGCATAGTTAGTGCTTTGTATGTTTAACTCATCTAAACAAAGTAAGATCCCAACATATGGTAGCTTTTTAGGATATTAAATTACTAGTTGAATTTGACATTTATATTAATAGTTTTAATAATTAGCCTTTAACACTCTCAACTCTATCGTCCAAAGAGACTAAAAGTTCTTACTGAAGTTTGTTATTTCCCTCGGCCGGATCAAGTGCAAAGATAGAAGAGAAAACGTCACAAAGCTGAAGCAGGACAATATTGGCTTCTTTGTGGAGCAATTTCAACTCGTTTGTGTTAAAACTTGGAGGCGTTCAGCCTTTCTTGCACAACTTTCTAAACAACTGAAGTAAACAAGCCGCTTATGACGTTCAGACTTACGATTTCGTGTTTCTTCTTTAGAGAGCGAATACATAAAGCACTTGGGGAGATATTCGATTTTCGCAAACTAATTCAGTTTTCAATGTATATTGTATAACAATTGTTGTTGCAACTAACTTTCGTTATCGTTCATCTCCATAACTATGAAAAACCGTGCAATACGCTCGTACTATAAGTTCATGAAACCACTTCTATCCACAGTTTTTGCCAGACTCGATCAAATTGTCTAAAGCTTTCATGTAGCTAAATGTGTAATCAAAATTGTCTAAGCCCTTCTAAGCCAAAACACTACTAACTAGCCATATGTCTCGATAGCCCTCAGTATTGAGCCTTTAGTAAGATATTCCTGGAGAGACTTCTAGAATGATTAAGGAAGGATAGTCGAATTTTGAGAAACCCTAAAAAGCACTAGTAGGATCCTGTGACAATACTATATTACAGATCAAGATACTTTTCCACAGTTAAAGGTACGAATACGTATATGTTATAATAATATATGTGTAGGTTTTTGCAGTTTTCACAGTAACACATGAGCAAACACGGGTGGTGTTTGTCACCACAAACAAACTCACAGTCATCAACTAAACATATTACAGGGGAAACAGTCTTCGCAGTTTCCAAACACTTGCAAACACACGTTGAACAATAACTACTCACACCAGATATTATGTTATTATAGGTTATGTTAACGTGGCAGACATGGCAATGAATGTGCTGCGCAGATTCTATCCGTGATCTTACGATACAGCGTGTTGCTTGGCCTGCACAGTCCTTGGATTTATATTCTAGTGACTTCTGGCAGGCTAAATCAAAAGCAAAGTTTATGCAAGAAGACCTCAAACCATTCGTGATCTAAAGAACATCACCATTGATGAAATCTTTGCAATGCCAATTTTCACGATTCGTCGAGTGATCTTAACACAGATTGGACATATAAGAAAAAAAAGTCCCAAGTCGAATTGTGTAACCTCCTCCTTGCGTAGGAAGTCGGTTAAAAATAGTACAGTCCTTAAGACAACGTTTGCAAAATGTATTTTTGCTTTTTAAATTCCCTATCCCATTTAATCGCCGCTCGGGCCCTCTCCGGTCGCCTCTTGGGTAGTCAATATCTTTTGGTTAATACCTTCATGAGGAGTTTGGGGGTGTTAGAACTCAAATACATTCCAAATGAGTAAATATAAGTTAAATACGTTCTGTAAAGGCAGGAAAATCAACACAGAAGGTGTCAAGAAGAGTTGAGTTTTATTTATGAAACTATAGTGTCTATCAACAACATAGGACTCATGCGAGACACCGGCCCAATTCCATTCATATTGCATTACAATAAACTGAAATAGAATACGTGAATACTTTAAAGGCTGGTTAAATGGATTGAGCCAGTAAAGTTGATAAAATGAAATACCTTTTGAATGGGGAATTTAGTTAATTTACAAACGAATTCTATGGAAAGGGATCATCTCCCTACAATCCCAGAGTTGATGGTCTTATCCACATCCTTTTGGTTTTCAAGATATAATTTTCCTTTCGTCATATTCCTGTTTTTAAGTCTCAATTAGAAATTCCATTTCAGATGGCTAAATGTAAAATATCAGCTGAAAAAATACAATTCAGTAGCGCAATCTATTTTAACACTAACCCGTGCTTCGCCACGGACAAAATGAGTTCAAGTAACTTGACTACAGTGATCAATCAGATTACAATATTCTTGTAATTTGTTACTTACCAACACTGAAATTTACAGTTTTTAGAATGATCCTAAAAACACCACGTGGAGGTATCCGTGCTAGTTTCCCATGGGGAGTTTGTTTTACGCAGATCCCTCACTTCCGGATATCATTCTGCGGGGATTTTGTATCCCCTCACCTTCTACCTATATTCTGGGGAGTTTTGTAGGTTAGTTCCCCTCACCTACTTCCTGGATATCATTCTGCGGGAGTTTTGTGTAGTTCCCCTCACCTACTTCCTGGATATCATTCTGCGGGGAGTTTGTAAATCCCTCACCTACTTCCTGGATATCATTCTGGGGAACTTTGTAGGGTAGTTCCCCTCACCAACTTCCTGGATATCAGTGGGTAGTTCCCTCATTTTGCTTCCTGGATATCATTCTGCGGGGAGTTTTGTTAGTTCCCCTCACCTACTACCTAGATATCATTCTGCGGGGAGTTTAGTAAGGGCAGATCCCCTCACCTACTTCCTGGATATCATGCTGGGGCAGATCCTTCAACTAGATATTATTCTGCGGGAGTTTTGTAGGGCAGATCCCTCGTCACTGCCTAGATATCTTTCTGTGGGGAGTTTTGTGGGCAGATCCTCGGCTACTCTTTAGATATTCTGCGGGGAGTTTTGTAAGGGCAGATCCCCTCGTCTACTACCTAGATATCATTCTGCGGGGAGTTTTATGGGCAGATCCCTCGCCTACTGCCTAGATATAATTCTGCGGGGAGTTTGTAAGGGCAGATCCCTCGCCTACTCTCTAGATATCTTTCTGGGGGAGTTTTGTAGGGCAGATCCCTCGCCTACTCTCTAGATATCATTCTGCGTAGAGTTTTGTAAAGATCTTCTCGCTGCCTAGATATCAATCTGCGGGGAGTTTTGTAGGGCAGATACCCTCGCCTACTCCTAGATATCATTCTGTGGGGGTTTGTATGATCAAATCTCCTCGCCTACTCTCTATATCATTCTGCGGGGAATTTTGTGATACTCTCTAGACATGTTTTTTATAAGGGCAGATCTCTTCGCCTACTTTCTGAATATCATTCTGCGGGGAATTTTGCTGGCGCAGATCCCTCGCCTACTGTCTATTCAACGGGGACTTTTGTTTACGGAAATCCTCTCACCTGCCTGGATATCATTCTGCAGGGAGTTGTTTATGGTGGTTTTCCTCGCCTAGTGCCAAGCTAGGTGCTAAGGACTTCTCTGTAGACTATATTTTTCGTATTTTTCTCCGGCTGTAAAATCCTCTGACTAGTCAACAAACTGTCATAAAACTGTTTTACTTTAATACGAGTTTTACTCGTATAATCAGTCATCGTATGGACATTTTTATGAAAAATTCAAGAATTATATTTTTAAAATTTGACATTAGCATCCTTTACCTATGCTTATACTTTTAGTTCGGCAAGTAGAAACCACCAATAATCATTCGATACATCTTTAGAATTTGAAAATTACTTATTTTGCCGTATTGAAGTACAGTACAGTTGCTGTATTCAAAATTCAAACCTATAACTGTACTGTATTCTAGAAAAGTAATACAACTCTTTCATGCAGGACAGGTAAGTATATTAGTCTGAATAAACGTAGAATGAATAAAGTATTCTGCAAGGCCTAGATTAACAGGACATCAATATCTAAAAATTCCACCTACATAGGCAGCAACTGGATAGAAGGGGTCGATATGGGGGCGCGGCGCGGGGAAACTGGGCCAAGTGACCAGCTTTTACGTTTTGCTCGTTGACTGGTAAACTAAGAGATACAAAAAATGTTTGATATAAAACTTGTAGATAATTTCATGCCACACTAACGATTTTTCATCAGATTGAAGATCGGATCACTCGTTTAGGCGCTAGCGGACAAATAGTGAAGACGTACATGGCCCATTTTTGCTTAATTTCACCCCCTCAAACACTACCCTTAAAATAGGAATTTTACAAAACCGTTTCTTAGTGGGTGGTTTTGGGCTACCACAAACAGGTGTGCAAAGTTTCAACTCGTTAGGCCTAGTAGTTTTGGCTGTGGTCTGATTATGAGTCAGTCAGTCAGTCAGTCAGGACACTTTCTTTTATATATATAGATAACCTCTAATTTTAATATTTCCAACAATTAAGTTCAAGTTTAGCATGTGACGGTGTAAAGTGTCTTGAACTGTGGTGAGTTTTGAATAGATTATATAATGAGCTACAGCTAATGTATTCACTGCAGTCCTGTTCAGAGTTGATATACTGTACTGTATATATGAACTGGAAAGTTTGAGACAATGAGGGTAATTTACTCCTTCATTACCCCGGCTCCTGCAAGTTTCAACAAACTGTTCACAGCTCCTGAATCTTGCACAAAGTTTGATCAAGCAAACCCAGCCCGCTCGGCGAGTTTCAATTCAGGTAAGTTTTGAAATGTACGTCAATGATTTATAAGGAATATACAGCACATCAGATGATACGTATTAATGATAGTAATAGACCATAAACCTCTATCCAGTGGACTTCTTCTAGGCTAAGCTGGATCCAAACTTAAGTGTCTAAATAAAAACAAGTATGCAAAATTGTTAATACAATTTCGGTGTAATGAAAACAAAGGGGTGAGAATAGGGTTGAGTAAACAGTTGAGGGTAAGAGCAGCCCGGACTAAAACAACGCTTTCATCGTTGTTAGCCTAAGCAGGGCAGAGAGCTCGTAATCTAATTAATGTTTCATTATCACGTGACCGTGACTATACCTTTCTCATTACAGTTATTTTGAAAAAGGTGATAGTAGAAACAGTTAAATGGATCGTTAAAAGAGATTTAAATGCAGCAGTTCATTGTTCAGTGTTTCATTTATGGTAGAAACACAATTAGATTCAAGTGTTTGATTGGAAAGTTGGACAGAAGGAAGTTACTAAAAGCAAAAGAGTACTGCTTCAGCCTGTACTCGTACTGCTTGTACCAAAAGGATGAGGCAAGTTTGGGCACACAGCTTTATCGTACTTCACATGGCCTCCTTGGACCTGTACGTGATTAATAAACTATATGATATATTGTACTTATTTAGAGCACAATAGTATCATACTGATTAGGCATTATTTCTACAAAGACCTTGCATTACAATTTTGTAAATACACTACATTTACATTTTTGTTTTCCTTATTGTTAAATAGATATAGAACTCATAGCAAATAGAGTTTTAAACCCAAGCAAATTCAGAGTTATTTTTGTTATTTGGAGTTTCATGATTTAGAAAAGATGCGAATATGTCAATATAACACAAAGATGAATCGTACAAAACAACTAACACATTCCTAAGAAAAAGTTCTGGGGCTTTGTTCGTTTAAACATGTAAAGGCAACTTGCAAAACATTATTTTGAAAGCAGTCGGCAGTTAGCTATACCAAAGATAATGTTATGGTAGCCTGGTAGGAAAACAGCACACAGATGACACATGTCTGAGGCAGGAAAATCAATATAGTTGGGCAGACCACGCACAGAATGAGCAGCGATCGTTGTCGTCTCTCGTCGAGTTTATCCTCACTCGGCAGAATATGCTCTAGTTTATCCGATGTCATTGACTTAAATGTGAAAAAATCTTGTGGTTTTTGAGAACGATCTTGAGAGCGCATTCTATGCGTGGGCTGCCTAACTATATTGATTTTCCTGCGTCAGACATGAAGCATCTATGCGCTATTTCATTACAATAACACAACAATAATACTTGTAAATGTCACAGCTGTTCGACAAAAATAAATGTCACAGCTGTAAGTCACTACAAGAGGTTAAAAGGACAATAACTTTAGGTCATTGTTATAGTAACTAGTAGAACTGTTTACGAGCAAACTTGTGTCGAATGTTATATACTGTGCAAAACTGTAGGTATGAGATCCAACACCAAAGCCCTCCTTGGAGTTCTGCTGAGCCTCGAAGTGGAGGAACGCTCAAGGAGACAGATGTAGGCGCAGCAGATCAAATTACGTCAGTCAAATATTTCCGTGGAGACATCTACGTAAAATACATTTGGTCTTCGGAACCCAGTCTTAAAAACATTAAGTTGCATCTTTTTTTAGTATTTTCAATTGCCAGGTGTTCTAGTCATGATGTTGAACATGTGGCTGCATCTTTAAACGGAATGTAATATAAAGTTTTCAGATTTAACATATTACATACATTGTGGTAAATATCCTCATTCCTTTAACTATTTTTGTGTTCAAACCTTTTTATGGCACATACGATTTTGTTTGGCTTTTTAAGGGTATAATAACTTATTTTAAAACTAAATTACGTGAATAAGAAATAGTTGTAAGTGTACAATAGCTGATAGTTGACTGCAACAGTTTCATTCAATTAATGTTTTATTTATTTTTAATTCAATTTTTAATTTCTCTGAATATTAATATTTTTTAAATACATAACTTGAGAGTAGTTTCTATTCATGGCTACTTAGATAACGTTGTAGAAACTTTCTAGAATTATTGACTAGTGCAAGAATATCCATTACGCGTGTTACTAACAAATTGTTGACTGTACATTAATTCTTTCTCATCTCATAATAAAAATTTGATTAACATACGATTTTGCATCTAGAAGCACCGACCTTCTGTGCTAAATATTTTGAAAAGTTGAGAACTTTCATGAGTCAATTCAGTAATATTACTCCGCAAAAACTAAAATCAGAGAACGTTATTTTTGAATATCTTCTTCACACAACTGTTTGTTTATGGTGGTTAAAATGTTGTAATGAAAAAGGTGCAGTCAACACGCTTTTACGGATAATGAAACATTAATTAGATTTGCTCGCTGCTCTGCTAACTAAGGCTAAAAACGATGAAAGCGTTGTTTTAGTCCAAGTTGCTCTTACACTTTGTTGAGAGCCTACTGAAACCACCCCTCTTCCTTCAAAATCCTTTTTATTTGAGTGCAATAGCCGTTTGTTGAATGCGAGAAATATAAAATTTAGGTCTTATTTTTAGTTCCTGAAAATTGAGTTCGATCTAGTACACAACTACTCAACACTTATTCCAACTTCTTATTCATTCCGTTTTAAGATAACACTGTACACCACATACGTTGGCTTAGACAGTAAAAATAAACCTCCTAACTCCCAGTGTGATAAGGAAATGGTCACGTAAGTGTTTAGAACAATACCAAATATATTCTTCATTTTAGGGTATCAAATTAACTCATTTATCATACGGTTTTAAAGTTCATGATGTTTAAAGCTATTACTATAAGATTCTGAACCTCCGTATTTCTTCATCGCAACGCTATATAATTTTCTTCTTGTTGCAGTTTTACATTTTCGTCTTCTTATTTTTCTAGTACAACCAAATTAGTTAAGTCATAATCAATAAAGTATCATCACGTTTAGATACCATTAGAGCTAGGAAATTTAGAAAACCTCTATTCCAAAGAATTGTTTGTATTATTCCTCGTACTGGATAACGAGTGTCATCTAAGTAAACACAACTATTGAGCTTTACTTTTTACCTCTTTTCGAAAAATAATTACTTACTTTAAGTTGCTAAAACTGTTTATTTTTACTTAAATTTTACATTAAGCTAGTCACAGACAGAGCTCTGGCTGGATGGCACCGGATGTTGCTCTAAGTGGTCCGGAAGCAACTTGAGTGCAGTCTGGTGTTATGTGCGGTGAACATGCAGCAATGTCTGCAGTGTGAGATTCACACAGATGTAGAAATAAACAAACTGTAGTTTATGGAAATAACCCATGTCATGTGAGAATAACAAAAAAAAAACAACTAGTTAACCCAAGTCTAACATTGAATGATGTTGCAACAGTTATTTGAATTAGAAACGATGTCATTAATTTGTCTATATGCTGTGCGTGGTATTATTAGATTGCATTCCGTCTACCGAAGTAATTTCCAAACATGCAACACATATTCGTCCCAATTCATTTCTTATAATTGTTTTCCTCGCGTGTTTATTAGGTAAAAGAATGACCCCAACAAAAGTGCAAGAGAAACCAACTCTTTCTAATTGCCACGATCATAAATGAAACTGTTCTTTTTCCGTTTTAAGGCACTAATATAACATGTATTTCTTTCAAACGTTTAACGCTACATGCCTATATAATAAATATCCAGGATAGGTAATTAAGTGCTTGAATTGTATGCCCCTTATCAATGCTGTAGACATGAGTATATTCACATTGTTTTCTATCCACAATTAACAGTTTGATGGAGTCAGCGGGGGCTTGTGGATAATATGAATTCACGACCACGCAGAGAACATTACTCACACTAGGGATCCGCAGAGTAATCAAGTAAATCCACACAGAGTTAGTCAGTTTATAATGTATTACATAATCACGTTTAAATTGTACCTTAGTTAAAACACCTGATTTGAGGCCGAGTGGCGAATGAGTTGTATCAAAAGCTATGCTTGGAAGGATTGATGAGTTAAACTACAGTCTAGAACATAATATTGTCTTCTCAGTTTAAGATCAGGAACCAATTTTAACGTGTCGATTGAGAACTTCTTCAAAGCTGTTTATGTTTTGAAGACGAAAGCGTAAACAAGGTGTCTAACTAAAACAGCTGACTGGGTTTCCCGCCATATTTACCTCTCGGATATGTTTACCCTTTAATTTTAACCCACCAGAATTTAAAAATAATGTTACTTTTGATCAAAGCCGTAAAAGGGTTGAACTATGATAAACTATGACGATTATTTAGTTTTTAGTTCTATTTCTTATACGTGAGGTAATATATTGAACAAACAGAACTGTCCACTTTATCAATTTGTATACAAATTATGCTAAATTAAAAACAGACGACCACTTAACTTAAAAGACATTTTTATATCTTTGCCGTTAACGACAGAGGCATTTTAGCTTAGAGTTTTAAGTTAAGTAACAACACAGTAAATCTGTAGGTGAATGACCAATGGACATTCAATTAGTTGCATGATACACAATCTGTCAACCATTTTCGGTTTAAAGGGTGAAACAAGAACATAACTTGTCCACCACAAGAGGAGGTGTAAATAATTTATTATGAGTTATCTGTGACAACTTATCAGCTAAATGACAACAAACAGTGAACCACGTCCTAACCTGAACACGTGCTACCTGCTCTTGATATCAAACAAACGTCAAAACTGTGGCGTAGAAAGTGCAAATAATGAGTCAAAGCCACCTTTAGATGAAAATAATGCATTAGTGGGCCATTACAGAAACGTATTGAATATAATGTTATTTATTGAGTACTGGTTAGAGCTCTTAAATTATTAGGCTATAAGCTGGATCAAGTGCTAAACGTATAGGTTCATCGTAGTAATGCTGAAGAACAATGCGTTATGTAAAAGGTTGAACGACGAACAACTTAATAACCACCTTCATAACAAACAAATTATTAGTGTAAACTAAATTACATGTCATAAAATAAAAATACTAAAATAAAACCGATTTAAATATTTGTCATACAGCGCTCCTTTGAAATCAAACTTCTTTGAATTCCGAGTTTCAAACAGTTTTTTTTAAGTTTGTGATGTGCAAGAGCTTCACGTAATTGTATGGAAAATTCAAATTTATTTGGACGAGTTCTAGTACACGATAACTATACGCTTTTAAGTTTGAAAGACAACTCAACAAATGGTTACAGGAGAAAATATCTACTGGATGACAACAAACATGGGGAAATCAACACATTAAATGCAGATTACACAAGAACTTACCCACTATACGTACTCTTAAAGGCTATGAGTACCTTGGTAAAACAAAAAGTAGAAAATACCAAATGTTAGTAGTGCCCAATTGTGAAATTTAGTACCTTCACTCGATGTCTATGCAGATTTACTGCTATCATTGATGTCCGCATCAAACCGATTGGTTTGGCAATTAGTCGGAAACAAAATATGTCGTTAGTTTTTATCGTTTCTGTCATCTGTGTTTTGTTCAATAACCTTAATATGAAAAATATTAGAAGAGAAAATAACTTTCAGTGTGTGTTTTATATAACCGTGACTAGGACGTAAACATGAAACTCTAAGGTGACATAGAAATGACTCAACAGTTATTGAACAATTGTGTAAGTAAACTGTGTATATTTGGTTATATTGATTCTCATGTCATACCAGTTCCTCTGGTATTATACAACCGTATTTCATCGTAAAATGTGAAAATACGACTACTACAAGAGTTAAATTACAATGATATTTACACATGAGTGAAAAATACGACATGACATTGATAGATCAAATTATCCTCAGAGATCCCGAGGCATGAGATCAAGTTATTGCCTTGTTCCCTCTCAGAACTCAGCTTTAGATATCCACAATGTAGCCGTGACTTCATGATTCTGGCATCTTTAGACATGCCTAAAGCAGGAAGACGTTGAGTTACATCCTAAGTCATTCCTTTACATTTCCTCTTCAGAACTGCTTTCTTCCACATATTTGATTGCCTAAAGCAGGAACAGCTGTAGACTCTGAGGTACTGTTCCTCCTTCAGATGTAGCAGCGTGACTTCATGATTCTGGCATTGCCTAAAGCAGAACATAGACATTACTCAGATCCTGCCAGAGACCAGAGATCATTCTCTGAGACAGCGTGACTTCAGATCGAAGTCATTCCTCCGAGACATATCAAGTACATTCCTAGATCATGATTCTGGAACTCACTCAGCTCTGTAGACTAGATCTCAGAGATCCCAGTCATCCAAGTAGGTCCACAGTAGCAAGAGTTACATCCTCTTCATGATTCTGGCATTGCCTAAAGCAGGAACAGCTGTAGACATTACGTTGATAGATCTTTCTCCCGAGTCATCCCACAAGTACATCCAGAACTCAGCTTTTCTTATCCACAATGTAGCAGCGTGACTTCATGATTCTGGCATTGCCTAAAGCAGGAACAGCTGTAGACATTACGTTGATAGATCAAGTTACATCCTGCCAGAGATCCCGAGTCATTCCTCCGAGACATATCAAGTACATTGGTTCCTCTCCAGAACTCAGCCTTTCTTATCCACAATGTAGCCAGTGTGACTTCATGATTCTGGCAGTGCCTAAAGCAGGAAAAGCTGTAGACACGACGTTGATTAATTGAGTTATTTAAACGACTGACAAAACAGTTGTGTTTACGAAAGTTACATGTATACGTACTTAGGACAATAACGCAAAACGTGTGTCAGCGGGAGGTAAGGATACAGCTTGGTAGCTGTATGACAGTTTTGTTCCTGTTTCGTTTACATTCCATTAGTTATATGTATTTTCCGTCTATCCCTGAGACAGAAGCATACGCGTCAGGTCTTGTTGTTTTAATGTTACGGATTTCGTATTGACCGTCAGGATTGCTATGTACAGTATATAATTTTATAAACAAAGAAAATCTAATTGTTTTGAAGATTGATGGCAATTACTTGAAAATAATTTAAACCATAAAGAGTGTGTTAAGTGTGTAGACTTGTAAAGCCAGTAGTATGAATGATGTGTAAAGTAGACAGTGGGCATGGTGTGTAACAGAGGAAGTACGAGCAAAAGTTAAGTGTCAAGCCGTCAGTATTGAATCAACCATAGAATCTAGCAGTTGTATAAATCAAGTTCATTCGATAACACGCCGTAAATATGCAACACAAGTAAGTGCAAACAATTTAAAGGTGTATTCTTACTAATATGTGTTTCGCTTGTACCATGTAAAGTTTGTCTCAGGTTATTGATGACAAAGCACAGAGGAGAACCCATCAGCAAGACAAACCAACTGAAGTTTGGAACAATCTGTTGACACTCAGCAAAGCTTAGCTTCGGCGGTTGTGGTTTCTTGAAATGTTCTCGTATAAATCGTTCTGTCCCAATAAATATACAGGGCTGAGCAAAGGTTTGGAATAAAACTTTTAGAAATATGTCATTTTTAATTAGAAAACCGGAAAGAATTTTTTTTAAGTCCATTGATTTGGCATATACAAGCCTTAACTACTTGTTTGGGCTCCAACCTGTTTTAAACTAGTTTGCATGTCAAATTAAACAGCTTATGTTAGTTTGAAAGTTCATAATAGTGGCGGAGAGCAATATAGTAAAAAGGAGTAACGGGCTTTTTCCAGCAAGTGGAGTCCACACCTTGACTTACCCAGAGTAATTACCAACAGCTACATCTTTAACTGATTAAAGCACCTTGACTTGAACTTTTGTCTTATACGTGGAAACATCAAGCGTGATACTGAGAAAACCTTGTGCGAGCTGTGAAAATGACGATGTGATCTGATTAACAAGTGTAGTCATGGGCGTAAATCAAATCACGTTTTATAGCGGCTATGAACTACGAAACCTCACGTCAACATTGTACACACACATTTTTACAAGGGTTTGCAGTTTTAAAAACGATGTCATTCTCAAAAGTGCACTTTTTAAAATGAAAGTTTTAAAATACAAGTCAACATATACTGTTGACGGCAGGGCGTAGTTCTCAAACACAAAGTTAATTGAAATAATAGGCTTTCAAGAGTTTATGTCACTGCAACATTTGTAAAATAGAGATGGACGTACCTTTCATTAAAACGTAAACACTTTAAATTGGACGTTGGACAAAGATGCCGCTTTGAAAACGGCAAACCTCTAAAATTTCCCTCAAAAAGTAAAAAAAGCTAAGAAGTCAAAATACAATGTACATACAAATGGGCTGTAGCCATCATTTTTAGTGGCTAGAAACCACGAAACCATGCGTCTTTTAGTGGTTTGACAAGTTTTGGCAATACACAACTCTGGTATCGTCTGATGGCTCATTGTAGGCTGATGGTATCGTCTGATGGTATTTATTGATGGCTCTGGTATCGTCTGATGGCTCATAAACTGATACAATGTTCGTTTATATCATAGTTTTCTTCTATGTAATAAATTATCTTTTACCCAATTTCTGATATTTTAATTTAAAGTAGGAGCTTCAGAGCTCTAAAAGTTCTGTATGTTAAAGATTTCGAATATGGATTTTTCATAAAATATAATAAATGGTGAAACAGTTTCCGATCAGCTGTTGAGAATGTATTGTAACCTTTCATTTAAAAAGTTTAGCTCCCAATTTAAAATGGCGCCGTTTGTTGAACTGCTACCCCATGAATGCTACATTTTTCTCCTTTGTACTGCTTAGTCATTAATGAAAATAGCCACAATTTTTTAAAAATTGGACAATACACGTTTTACGAACAATTTTTTTGTTTAACTTTGAAGTATTTTAAATATGTACTTAACAAAACTTAAAGCAGCACAGGTCCAAGTTGCGCAGATAAACAGCTTCAAAGTTTGCCAAGGCTGTGAACAGTTTATGATTGAAACTTACCCCGAGCCGAGGGTAATCAAGAGTGAAATTACCCCCATTGTCTCAAACTTGCCAGCTTGGAATACAAAGTGCTGGAGTATATTAGTGATTCTAATACTAAACGCTGGGTATACGTACGTTTTCTATGGATATTTTTAAGATTACATATGAAAATGAAACGTAAACTAAAATATGGCATACATAGGGTGAACAGTGCTAAATATTGTTTATAATAAAAAATACAGTTTATCCTTTGCTTATGTAGATGATGTAGGACCAAAAGTAACACAAACAAATTGAGATTAAAGGATTAAATGGTCTGAAATTTTGCTAGGAAGGAAAATCTATTAATTAGAATAATAAATATTTTGTTTTTCCTTTCATAATTACATGCATATAATGTTGCTACCTTTTCACTAATGAAACATTAATTTAGTACTTTTAAAGTAACTTTACTAAACTTTGGTACATTGACACTATTAATTTCTAGCTGTTTCTTAAAACACTGGTGTTGACTCGTAATGAGTGGATGTTTGAAAACCCAAATGGACCTAAACCCCAAAGGCCAACTTTAAACCTTAAACTTTAACCCCAAAAGCGAAAAAGGAAACGACACGATCTGAGATCAACAGCAATATCGTTCACCACAGATTGAGTTTATTGAATGTATTGGATCACGTCTTGCTCCAGTGAGGAATAGAATATGATCGGTGCACTGAAAATAGATTACTCGTGGTTCATGGTTCTAGATATCAGTGCTTGATCGTTGGGGATACGATCTACGTTAACGATATAGTTCTTCACGGATTGAGTTTGTTGAATGTATTGGATCACGTCTTGCTCCAGTGAGGAATAGAATATGATCGGTGCACTGAAAATAGATTACTCGTGGTTCATGGTTCTAGATATCAGTGCTTGATCGTTGGGGATACGATCTACGTTAACGATATAGTTCTTCACGGATTGAGTTTGTTGAATGCATTGGATCATGTCTCGCTCCAATAAGGCTGACTGCACAGAAAATATTTACGTTGTTAGAAAACTAGATAGCGAAAACAGGAAAGATCGAAGCGATGCTGTGTGGGTAGCACTAAGCCAGATAATAGAGCACGAAAATCTCAAGCCGAAGGGAGGCTGAAACGTTGCGAGGTCTAATGAGGCCTTGGGTCTAACATTAAATTCACGAGTTGACAGCATCAGTCCAGTCACGTGACCAGAGTGGATCCTCTTATCCAACACTGTTATCCTTGGTGCCAGTATTAGCTACTCATCACATGAACTGATCCATGTAATATCTTGACCAAGATGACGGAAGAAGGGATCAGAGTTGATCCTTTGACGGAGAAGAATGAGGCTTTACAATGGAGTCACGTGAACTAAGCATCAGTCCAGTCACGTGACCTGACTTTACCCTATTTTTCAACACTATACTTGTCCTGTTACCTTTGTCCTTGGTGTCAGAACGCTAGTAGCAGGCTGTCACTATTTAGCGTATGACCAAACTTCATGTAAAAAGCTTGATAAGAATAAGGACTCTAATATCCTTGTATAATTTGGCAAACTCAATACAAAATGCAGTTCGATTGATAAAATGAATTGCGTTTACTCGTTTGCAATGCAACAGTTTCGTTAAGCCTATTTAAGTAACAGTTTTTAACGAAACTGTATTTCATTAGTATAAATTTCGTCGATTGTAACATTGTTTATCCAAACCAATTACTGCACAACCAGCCCGATGTCCTGCTGTAGGGAATCATGAGGTGATAAACGAGAGTGAAGAATCCAATTTCATCCCTCGTGTTGACTGAGGGAGAAGGGTGGTTTCCACTTCCCCGCGGGGTAGGACTATTTATAAGCCTCTGTATATTTTACAAGGTTATCTTCAGCCCACTAGTGACTCTCAAAACCCAGACGGACACAGTCCTTATTATCTTAAGTACTAAGGGCTGTTGGTAAAACAAAGCTTTATAAGTAACAATCTTTTCACCTTTCATTCATGAACAAGGAAATATATTTTTAAGGAAAGATACTTATATGATCGCCATGAAACGTATGTAAGTCAGGCTGTTTTAACTATTTAATGCCAAAAAAGTTATTTTAATGCAGTAACACTTTAAAGGGTTCTTTAAAAAAGTTTCGTTGTTAACATTTTAACGAGCAAACCCTTAAGCTCCTAACTATAATGATTATTTTCTGTTTCTAAAGAGGATACGGTTGTTTGAATTGTCCTAAATGGAACTTTAATCTTGAGAAAATGAATACTGCATGTAAAAATAATATTACAACACATAACAGTTGGTTTCTTTATTATTACCAAAAAAATTAAACATTAGAACTGAATTATTTGTCCGTGTTAATCGGCCGATAACGTCATAATCAACAAACGTAATACTTCATGAGAAAATATACACAGATTTGTAAATTGGTTCTGATTTGTTCTTCAGTAAGTCAAATTATTTATTGGAGTAAGAAAATTACCGTCGTTGCTTTTTGTGTTTCACGGCTCAAGTATTCGATGGTTTGAAGAAGGAAAGTGTTGTGCCGATTTGTTAGGAAGTGTGATACGGTTGACTACACGATATTCTCTAGGGACGTAACGGTGACTTAACTTAGGGTACAAGGTATTGTGCACAAATAAATTTGTCCCAACTTTACTGATAGCTAATGGTGGAAAAGTACTATTTAGTCAGAAATTACTTTTTAAATTTCAGGGTAGTTTTTTCTGCTGTATGTAAGTATTTTGCGATCGTAGATTTTGAAGAACGCTACTATTTAAAGGCATAACGTAGCATTAGAGCACGTAAGTCCGAGGCTGAAGGATATATCGAGACAAGTGTATTACAAGTATTATTATAAGTATATTTACAGTAATCTATACTAGGAATTAGTATTTCGGTTAGGGTTGTCCGGAGTGTTGAGATCTCGGAATCTGGATGGGGTAATTCAGAATGCTGTAATGAAAGTCGTAGTCCTGCTAGCTCTGCGTCTATAATATATCTGTGGTCTGGTCAGTAAAACGTAACATGTTTTAGCTCTGTACGAGAAAAGTGCTTTCGTTTCGAAGAAGTTAGTTCGGGCTTTAGTATATGGAATGAAGTTAGAATTACAAAACCGCCAACATAAAGGATGTGTGTGTGTGAATTGACAGTTCTACCACCAAAGTATTTACAAACTAAATATGTCTTAGATTTAAGAATAACTCAACATACATAGACAAATAATTGTAAACTAAGCAAACAATATCTATATCACTTCTATAACCTTCTGCAGAAGCGATGACAGCAGACTATTGCAGGCTACATATTGCAGATTGTTTGTGTTTTGATAGAGGATCTGATCAACAATATCAGTGCACAGAGATTGAGTTTGCTGAGAGTGTCACATTGTCACTTGTATAGTTGGAGAACCTTTATCGAAAACCAAGTTCGAAGTATTATACGCTTTCCACTTACATGTTGCTGGTTTCGTAACTATATAATTGTTTTCAGCCATGGCTAGAGCTAGTCCTGGCCAAAAGCTCAACGAACATTGGCAGTCAAACCCCATCTCTTGTCGTTTCTGTGCCAAAAGCAGTACCGACATCTTCGTACCAAAAACTACACTCTCGTATAATGCTACAGACGAAAGCCAACTTCGTTTTGGGTCTTGTAGACGGTGATCGAGCCCATGGACGATAACGTTAAGTGGCGGTGGGTTTTCTACCTGGAGCCTTAGAAGTATTAGTTCCTCTCAGCAAGAGCTGTCCAAGAGTTGAATCCAAGGAAAACCTTGAAATTGTGGCGCAGAAAATGATCTTTGATTCCCTAAAAGAGAGCATTTACTTATTTCAGATTAATGGGTTGGGTTTCCGAAAAGAGTCCCTAACAAGACACAATGATCGCCCTCCGGGATACTTAAATATTTTGAAACACTTTGACGACACTGAATATTTCTAAATATTTTGAAGACTGAATTGGTTATGACTCTCACCAAGTGTAAGCTTTGTTTAAGACCCTACAACGAACATCCTCTGCTTCAACAATGAATATTTCTAAATATTTTGAAGACTGAATTGGTTATGACTCTTACCAAGTGTAAGCTTTGTTTAAGACCTAAATGGCGATTATAAACTTTTAATGAGAGCAACATCCTCTGCCTCAACAATGGAAGCTAAAAATGGCTACGAATGGATCAACTAATGGATCAACCCGCCACTGTCTAGTAGTTAATAAGTTTGACACAAAACACAAGTCAACGACAATGGTTCTGGTAATTCAAGGCAATTCAATGATTTTCTAACATTTCTTACCGTACTTCAGACAATACGGAATATCTCATTTTGTGTTTTGAGAGACACTAGCGGGCTGAAGATAGGGCTATCTCGTAAAAGTATACAGAGGCTTATAAATAGTCCTCCCCCGCGGGAAAGCGGAAACCACCCCTCTTCTCCCTCAGTCAACACGAGGGGTGAAATTGGATTCTTCACTCTCGTTTATCACCTCATGATTCCCTACAGCTGGACATCGGGCTGGTTGTGGAGTTGGCTTGGCTAGACAATGCTACTGACACATTCCACGGAATTTATACTGACAAAATAATATGTTATTAAATTGGCCACTTTATTTGGTTTATGGAAAGTATTGCGTCGCAAATTAATCAACGCAACTTTTTTATGAACCGAAGTGCATTTTGTACTGAGTTTGCCGAACACTAACTTTTTATATTGGCATACAACAGTCAATGCAACCTTTAAATAAAGAGCTGGAACTGTGCGACTTACACCAAGGTTAAGCGGAGAATGATAGTGTTGGATAAGAGCATGAAGTCAGGTGACAAGGCTGGAATGATGCTTAGCTCACTTTACTGTGAAGCCTCGTTGCTCTCCGTCTCCGGATCTACACTGATTCTCTCCTCAATATCAAGATAATACAGTACATGGATCAGTTCATGTACTGAGTAGCTGCTACTGACACCGAGGATTACAGAGTGTTGGATGCAAGGATAAACTCTGGTCACGTGACTGGACTGATACTGTGATCACGTGACTTCATTGCAAAGCCTCATTCTTCTCCGTCAACGGATCTTCATTGATCCCATTCCTCCTCATCTTGGCCAAGAAATTACTTGAAACAATTTATGTAAGTTACCAATCAGTCATTACTATTAAAGCATCTTAAAATATGTTTTAACGGTACACTAATCACGTCACCTCTCAAAAGAATAATATTCTTTAATTTATATTAAATTATATTACAAATTAATAATATTAATTATTTATTAATTTATATTATAAATTAAATTTTTTAAATAACATTTTTTTTGTATAACAAATGTTTTGTAATGAAGTTTTCTGAGTCAAATAGGGATTCCAAATTTACGAGTTGATGGTGTTGTTTCAATTATTTAATACAACGTGTTAGATTTATAGTTAATATATTATGAAGAGTACCAGTGCTTCTAAATACCACAAACACTGGTTTTGTTTAAAAAGTGTTTTCTTTTTTTTAAGAAACTACAAAAACGGTATTGTACGCTTTTTATAAGCAAAAGCTGAATGAAAAAGGACCTAAGCATGTTTTTGATATCTAGTAGTGTTATTCCTAGATAACTTGCCTAGTTTGCAGCGTAAGTTAGAATTTATTTACCCTTTTCTGCTATACAGATTTCAGAAAGCAACTTATCAAGTATAACAAGAAGATATTTAAATATAATTTCAAACAAAAAAGTACCTATGCCATTTTCAAAATACATGATGGTTTTCAACGTTTCTCGTGTCTAAAACACACGTGGTTTTCTATTTTTAAAGGAAAATACTAATACCATAAATATTAATACCATGATTCATACTAAAATACCGCAATGAACACAGTATAATCACACTATTTGCCACGTTGTGAACTTTAGTTTGTATGTTGTTATAATCTTTATTCACATAAACATCTTGTTGGCGAATGTTTAATAATCATATATAGGATGATATAGGTCTAAAGCGGCTCAGATAGTCTCAGTAATCATCTGATGATACCCGCATTAACTCCCACCATCGTTTAGACATATCAGACCATCACCTGCGTGGTTCGGAAGTCACGTTAAGCCGTTGGTCCTTGTACTTCCATTGGTCATTGGGTTAATTATTAATGACCCATTTTAAGGAAGAGTCGGCCTTAGTTTGTAACAAGACTACACCTCATAACTCATTACTACCACTCATCACACTCATCCTTTACCACATATTTGCCTTAAAATACCTTCATGAGAGTGGTCAGCATCTGAAATAGTGATATAGTGATAATCTTCAAATTTTCATAATCTGCTGCAGCAATATTATCAAAGAAACAGGAGCAATAATGAATGTTTTTTCTCAAGACAAATAAACAATGGAATGTATAAGATAACAATAAAGGTCTGGTCTGTATAGAACATGCCCCGAGCTCAACTTTGCAAACTAACCAACTTTCCAGTGTTGGTTGATGCACAAGTTGTGCATTCTAAACCCTTCTGTACCTTTCATCTACCCTAATCCATGCAAAGTAGTTTTAATACTATTTACCGTTACAGATTTCATCACAACATATCTTTTATCTTTGTATATAAATATATATATAATTTAAATGTAATAAAATTTGTATCTTTAATGTTGGTGGGTAGTTTGTTATACAATTGCCTACCAGCTTCCATAGGAAGTTTGTCACAAATCTGAAGTCTGTGGTAGGTTGGCCGAATTGATTGGTTCCTGGTGTTGTATACATTATTCTGTTCAACGAAACAGAACTGTTCAATGAACACCATAGAATAAGTGACCACCATGAACGCGAGATAGGGAATGGCTGAATAAGAGTGGCTAGAGAACCATTTGTCGCATGAATGGGTGCACGGATTGAAACCGGGACGAAATCTTGAGCCGTGATATTACACATCTCTCACGTAAATGTGCCAGATTCCTCAGAAAAATATCACAGGGTGTCATGTTTGCGGCAGAAAGATGCGACGGAATGAACTCCCCGATTTCAGAGGCAGCGTGGAGTGGTGGTATATATCTCGACATATAGCTTCCGCATTCAGACCGAAACCTACAGGTCGGCCGCGGACTTTTACAGATCTAGAAAACGTTGCAGCATAACGTGCACTAGTTTTTTTATCGTGAACTGGATTCAGGTATTAAACCCCACCACCAACTATACTGAAGATTCTATAAAGGGACTCCGACGAAAACTCACTAGATAGGTTAATGGTAAAAGATGTGCCCAATAAACTCTTCACAGAACTTACTATAGATTAATGGTTTATGTTGTACTGTACATGTTTAACTACTGACGCAACTCGTGGTTACCAGCGTGGTGAAGACTCAGCTCCGTGCTGACCACTGCTTATACACTACCTTTCATCTTGATGTGCGGTTCCTTATGTTGACCCATTCATTGAGTTGGAGAACTGCTACTGAACTGATGATATTGTAAAGGTGAACATTAAATATTAATTTTAAACTCAGTTCTAGGCATAATCTACGACCGTAACGAAACAATATACATGCTATGGTTTCTCTTATCAGATTGATCATCAGGCCAGTTTCATTTCTCTTCAAACGTGTCCGGAGAAGTGATGTTCATTTTTAGCTGTTATGTTAAAAGATGCAAACAGTTACCAAAATGTAGTTAACAGTCATTGCCGTTAATCCAGCTCATTTGGTCAGTGTCTTGTCAACATATTGTATTTTTTCACTTGCAGCTTTCTGTAGTTTATGTAAGAATACTAGAGTTTAAAAGATCTAAGATAATGTTTAACCGACTTGTCTCGATAATGTACGCTTGTCTCGAAAACACTGTTAAGTTCACAATATTTAGATCACAGTGTATTTAGATCACCTTATGTGTAGAGAGGATCAATACTGAAAGATTCTGTTGCCTTCCTAGTCTAGTCTAAGTACTTTGCAACCTTCAATACCTTTGAAGGCACGTTAACGAATAATGGAGTTACGGGGTTCATCTTTACAGTGGAGGTCAAAATAGTTGTTTGAATTAAATTAAAAAACGTGTCAATTGTATGATTTTTTCTGATATGATAGATCTAGTTATTGTCATCTTCATATTTGTCAAAGCATTCACAAGCAAAAGCATTACCATATGATGAGCTCACGTAAGTGATGCACGTTTGACTTGATGCTAGCTCGGTTACAAAATGACAGTTCAGCAATATCCCACTAGAGAGAGACACAATCTGCCTCTCACTCATATTGTACAGCTCGAGCAATATCTCTAACTCAGAAACAGGTTGCAATATAACAGGTTAGAGCAAAGTTGTACCTCAGTTTCAGTTCATATAGATCGCCTATTACGGTTTTAGATTTACATTAATTCATACAATTAAACGCTGAATTGTGCTTAAAGATAGAGAAAATTAGATGTATACAGGGTGTCCAGTAATTAGGGGATCAAACTTTACCAGGGAGTTTGATAAATAAACAACACAAATTTCCTATAACACAGTCCTATCTCGCTTAGTTTATATACTGTATACATACTTCTTCGTGGAGATAAGCCAAATGACTTTTGTTATGTATCACAAAGACTTGTTTGGTTCTACCTGTTATATTTCGTTGGTATTTAACAACGTTTTCAAACAGAAACACACATTTGAACATAGAAAACTTAAAATTAAATAAAATTGAAATAAACATTGTATAACTGTGTACAATAGTACAAAAATGTAATCTGTAAACAAAATGAAGTTGTATAATAATGTTGCATATGGTTGAAATCATCATTTATATGAACTTAAATATAAATTAAAGTTTTAATGAAAAGAATTCGATAGTGACATTAGAACTGAGAAAAGGTATGTGTACAAATGAACGATTAATTGCACAGACATTAGTACACAGTACACATTAGTACAGGACAGGAAACAGTGTATTATAACAAGTGATATGTTCTATCTATTGTGAACTGAAACTTCGCTATGATGACAACCTTGCTTCAGCTTTGGGCTGCAAATCAATATAATATTTTATTACGGCTAAGGTTGCTATTAAGGTTTGTTTGAATACGTCAAATTGTTGTAGCACAGTTTGACCTTTATGTTTTCGAGGTCCACGAATTTGAGGTTTGCTCTCACAGTGAACAATTTTTTTTTGCAACTAATTTGTCACCTAAACATATTTATCGAAAAATGTTTTGCCTATTTTTAAAGGTGAAGATTTACCACAAGTTTTATATTTGACACTTTTTCGTCATAAATAATACGCCGCTCAAATATTTGGACTCCTGATTATTGAAAATATACTTTTGTATCGGAACAAGCCGTTAGTATTTGCTATTTGGTTTACTTTGACTTAAAAATTTTACAGGTTGGACATTTTGAGTTTTATACATTTTCCTCTATAATACGATGTTCCATATGTTGACCGACATGCTTCTCAATAACTGTTGTTATGACTTAGACGGTGGGTATCAGAATAACTTCGAGAACAAATTAACAATTAGCATACAAGGATATTTGGAAAACATTGAAAAATACACTTAAAATATGTCTATCCTGAAGCATAGAATAATTAAAATCTTCTTTATTATTTTTGAAGTGAAACATGTATGGACCAGAGATTGGGAAATTTTTTACGAAAAGAACAGAATATGTTTATGAAAATTGTAAAATTAAATTTAAATAAAAATTTATGTAAGAGAAAATGTGATTTTTTATTCAATGGTAATTGCATTATTTTCACATAGTCCTTAAAAATACGGGAATTAGGAAAAAACTGTTACCATACGAACACAATAGACCGGTTAATACGAGAATAGTGAACGTTATTTTGAACGTTGATTAATACATAAACCTAGGCGACTGTTTATGCCAAGATTTCACCGCTCAAGCGATGAAGAGGTCTTAGCAGCATAGTCATTAAAAGGACGAGAACAGCAGGTGTAGCGTTCAGGAAAACAACGTACCTGTGTATGACAATGACAAAATTGCTGTATCAAGGATTAACATTGACATATTTACTATTTTTAATATACATCTATGTATGTATGAAATAACCTGATTACATGTATATAAAGATAATATATACGAGCTTTAGCAAAATAGCTTTTATAATTAGTACTAATTTCTACATTCTAGCTACTTTGTTCTAATTATTCTCTCTTTACTTATATAAATACCACCACAATATGTTATAATCTTAGTATGTACATAATAGTATTTCATGGTCAAAGAAAACGCTATATTTTGTTCTAATTATTTGGGGCTCTACCATTAAAGTCAAATATGTAAATAGACAAAGTATTTTTATGTATTTTATTGTCAATGTTTTCTCAAATAAAATTTGTGAGTAGACAAACTATTTATCTGACATTGTTATATTCGATTTAAGGTCTGAAAGCTTGACCCTGAACAAGTTAGACACCTATGAAAACATGGCCACCCTATAGTATTATAGTATAAAACCGAGAAAAATAAAGTAAGTCATGTCCAACCTGTATTGCTTATAATAGCCTCAAATTATTGTAACACGGCTTTTGAAAGCTCGGATAAAACAACGTATGGCGTATTTCAAATTGAAAAATATTTTGCATGTGTGCTCTAGCGGCGTAAATAATGGATAAAAAAAGTGTCAATATAAAACTTGTGGTTAAATCTTCTTACCTTTAATTTAATATTTGGCATTTTTTACAAAAGATAAAATGCATTTATGAGATTTAGGCCAAAGACTAAAACACAAAATTTCACTGTTTTGAAAAAAAACAACAAAACAAAATATCTGTCAGCAAACTCAAATGTTGCGCAGCGAGGTTAAAAAAGAATTGGACTTGCCTAAACTCTTCCTCCTTTGCTAATTACTGTTTAAGCCTGACCTGTCCACAACCGTTTCTCCGACGATACTGACTTGAAATACCGGCCTTGTAGGAATGAGCGAGCGTAGCTGTTACTGCGCATGCGCGCCAGACGCAGACGAGGCAAGCCAAGTCGTAGATCACAGGTTAGGAAAGGGCGGGTTCCCCTTGGTAATCCTCTCTAGTTCGTTGCCTTTTTTTACCTTAGGTCAAATAGATGGTGCGTCTCTTTTATAAAATAACTATAATAAGTAAAAATTTGAAATTCATTAGGCTTTGTAGAGCTCTTCTATTATTTCTTCATTTTGTTATCGCTCAATCCAATCAGTCCAGTTATAAGATTATGTTTTCTAGAGCTGACGTTGACTGCAAGTAATTGGTTAATCAGTCCGTCAGATAATTAGGACGCCAGAAGAAAGGAATCAACGTAAGACAGAGGTGAGATACAAACCATTCCTGCCGGTAAACTTTGCTGTCAGACGTAATTTAATTAACTCCAGGGGACTTGTTTATGTTCTTGTTGTACATTAGAATTAGTCAGCTGAAAATAATCACTTCAGCTGAGCGGTGACGCTAAATTGGCAATAACAAAAATACGCTGACACTATAAAAGCTATGACTAATTATTTATACTATTTTAAAAAGAAATCCTTTTTAATAATTAATAACAACTAGAACAACAAATTAATAAATAATAGCAACGTGTGTGAAAACTAAATAAAGGCAAGGCTTGCTTGATCAAACCGTATGAGTCGTTGTTGGATAATCCTTGGAAATATTGACCTCTAAAACTCTTATATTGGTAGGCTCATAGGCAAAGAAGATTGTTCGTATCAGGGGTGATTAGCATCAAAAGAACACTGTAGGGTTTAAAAGTGGTTCTATATTTAGTCAGGGATCTATATGTTATTTTTGGTGGGAACCATATTTTTCACCTCAGTCCATGACGAGTCGGTGGTGGTTTGAAAAGGTCCTATGTCTTATGATAATTCAATTTAAAGCTGCAATCTACAAAGTACTATGACGTAATCTATAAGTGTATAATTTAGAACTCAATGTAGAATTTTTTAGAAATTGTTTATTGAAATTTTACAATCGAGAATTTCTCTTCACTTACTCAAATGTTGCTCTCTGCAGGGAATCATTGAGTTTGGTATCACTTTTAAGTTTTCTTTTGTAGAGTTAAACACGGTAGTCCCGACCTCAACAGGTTCGTTCTAACTGAAGTTAGGGATGTAACAAGCTCAAAGCTCTTAAACTTTAAACCACCACCATTTTTTTCCTGTTAGCTGAAATTAGCAGCTATAAACTCTATAGAAACCACTCTTTGGTTTGATATGCCACACGTCCTATAGTAGAATAAACTTCGCTATATTTAGCCATTGTGTATATATTGACATTGTGTACATTTGACGTTAAACGTTCCTACCATCATTGTTATTCTTAGTTATACTCGTAAGTGACAAATAGATAGTATTATTCTTCTTCGTTCCACGGATAGAAAATAGCTATTTACGACAACATTCCATTTCAAAGCATGTTATTACTACAAATAATTGCATCTTGAAAAACGTATTCTTGTGACACCAATAATACATCCACGTTTAGAGGTTTCATCTGCTGGAGGAAATTGTTAAATATAACGATCTTGTGAAAGAGGAGAGCTTTTCGACTTACATTACTTTGTTGATCTTTAATACTTTTCGTATATATTTATTTGATTCGTTCAAAGGTTATCACGTTCAACAAATCAATGACATTTCTCTGAATCTACTCGAAGAATAAACCAGGCCAACAAGCAGCTAAGAGCTATAAAGTGAATCGAATTTCCTTTGCAATCTGTAACTCTTATTCACTCCGTTCACAGCATCGTTTTGGCTTTCGGCAGTTCTTTTGAAACGGGCGTTACGAAGTTAAGAGGTTGTTAGCTACGCTCACAGCCTCGCTTCGGCCTTCAGCCTCAGACTTACGTGTTCTTCTACTGCAAGTTTTATTATATCGTGAAGGTAAAACGTATTTCTAATTTTATTTAAATCGGACTACTATAACAATGTTGTTATAGCAAAAAGTAACTTCTTTTGGCTGCCATTTTGAAACGACTTAATGCATTTTTATAATCTTAAGTGAATTGATAGATACTTTCAAAATACATATTTATTTCAAAATTTATCAAAATCGGGATTTCATCACTCTTTTTTGATCCCCGAAAGGTGGGTTCCGGTAGCCCGATTTTGCTGGTTAACGAATTTGAACGAGATATTTACAAAAGGAAAATATACATACATACAAACATATGTATATAAAGTCTTTTACAAATGCTCAACATGTGTTCTGGGAGTCAGGGTCGGTAATCATTTCACGGTCCCGGATCTGGGTCTCCCCATGTTGACAGCATGAATATCTCATTTTTCCAAAGGAATATTACATGTCCGATTTCCTAACCAAGTTAACATAAATTATCATATTGTTGTAGAAATGTTCTACAGTATGTATATTAATTAATCCATCTATTTATTTAGCAGCCGTTTTTCTGTGTAAAGGTCGTAGTACTGTACCCAAGGTTTAACCCGGCTGTCAAGAACGGAAGTGTCTTCGGTGTTATAGTTCCTTTTGACATTTTTACTGTCTTTAAAATGAAAAGTTACACAAGGCTCTACACAAATCTCGGTCGTTTTCCCAAAACCGCTGAGCTCAGGCTAAAATTCTAAAATTTACCTCAGAACATTCCAGTATTTTCCATTTTAGACTGTATCATTAATGAATACGATCCATTAATTTTCTTCACTTTAAATAACGCATTCGGAATTTTATAACTAGAGTAAATATTAAGGAAAGAAATGAAATAGCTTTTCTTTAAACATGACTAACTGAAACATTTAAAGTACAATTATTCCTTTATTGCTATGAAAATAGAATATTTTCGTGAGATATTTCGTAAGCAGAATGGGTAGACTTAGAAAAAGGAACCCGGTGAACTGTTCTAACAAGCAGCACAAAATGCGACGTAAACAAGATTTCAAAGCAGATGACTAAGTTCAGAGAAAGCAGGGAACAAAATATGAAGCGTGATATTTTCTTTGTCGTTTATGAAAACTTGATTAAATTCAGTGCCTTCGTCCAACAGTAATGGTAAGCTTTCAATTTCCCCAGTTACTTTCACTGTTTTATTTTCAAGTAACATACTGGCATAGGCTGAGAGCATTTAGTACGAAAAACTTTTGAAAGTGTCTTACGAATTAAATAAAACTGTCCACAATCTTCCAACAAAGATATTGGCAGAGTTTTTTACTTTTCCTAATGCAGAAATTTTCAAAATAACAACATATTGCAGTTTATTGTAATAAGCTACTTCTGTAAATAAGTTTTTTTTCAGTTTTGTATATTTTGAAAAACGAAATGTGGAAAAAAGGCATATATTAGTGTTTATACTTAAGGCATATGGTAAAGTTGTAACATTATTCTATAAATAATGTTATACTTAACGGATTGTTTTACAAGGAGAAGAAAACGCTTTTGCTGGGGTTTACGTGGGGGAATTCGACGTTATAAATAATGACATTTTGACTAGGAAACTGAAATTTAAGGTACGCCTTACGCGTCTTACGCGTTTACTGTTTATCGTTTTGATATATATTTTTAGATTTATTTAAACGTTTAGTGATAGAAAGATTAGTTGAATTCATTGTGAGCTTAAGAGGCCACCGGATAGAGCCCAGGTGTCCTCTGTCCAGGACATGGACACATTTGCAAACGATGCTTTAAGTACATTAAAGAACCAAAATGGGAAAAGTGTTTCAATAGAAGCATAGATCCATTAATACTGTAAAATCAATCAATCAAGTAAAACTTCCTTGCAAACAAAATATTTATTACGATTATTCGAGTTCTATGTTCTAACGGGAAAATCAAGTTTTAGTAAACGTAATTAATAATTTATTGTTTGACGAAAGTACAAACCTTATAGTTCATATGCATCAGCTCTAATAGCTGTATGCTTTTATTGAAACAGGTGTTTGAATTTGGTACGTTGACCAATTAAAACATCGTTTGCAGTTTTACTCCATTTTATAAGCGGTGACCAGAGTGTGTCCTGCGGCCGCTCTATCCGGCCGCCTCTTAACAATGTTTAATCAAAGGAGGCAATAAGAGAAACGTTTAATCTTATACAATGAAAGTTAAAACAAAATAAAAATATATATTTGGATCGTATGCTCATGACAGTCATTTAAGTGCAACTTCACTGCCTATAAACCCTTAACCCGTGCCTACTAGACACCACCCGGAACGGGAACGCTGCCTTCTTTATCTTTGCCGCATCGGGGTTTCGAATGCATTCCAATCACGAGTGTACTGTAATGAGGGAGTTAACTAGCTGTCACTAGGCGCCTAATAAGTGCTTTAATAATTGAAAGAGTGAAAAAGAGTATGTCTACTATAAAACTGTTATATTAAAGTATTTCTAGTTTGTCAGAATATTCTAATACTTAAAGCACCATTACTTACGTCTAATTATCCTCGATTTTTCCTGTATTATAAAATATTACGGTTAGCAGGAAAATAATCAGCAAAAAAGAGCACGTGAAACTTAACGCCGTTGTAATTAACAATACACGGTTAGCCAAAGTTGTACAAAATGGTTTTGATACATATTAAATATATATTCAAAAATTTACTCATATTGAGTGTGTGAAAAACGAATCAACAACATACATGTATAATGAATTCGTTTGACATGAAACTCAAAGGGAAAACAATAAATCCATGAAAACAGTTCTGTTGTTGACATACTTTCTGTCACCGCAGTTCCAGCAAATGAATGTACAAAACACGTGTTTGTAACTCAGCCTACGGCTCACTGGAATCGGGTTTTAATTTGGCCTTGAGTTCCCTTGCTGTATTTTCTCTTGTATAGATCATCAGTAGTTTTGAGTTTGAGTGAGATATTATTTTTTTTTACATTTTAATCCTATTATCACTTTGCCTGGTTAAATAAGACATATACTTTACTTTTTCCTGTAAACAATCGGAATACTCGTACCTATGAGCTGGTTTGTTGCCTTGACTTAAAGCAATAAAACACATGACATTGTACAGTCATTAATTACAATCAAACTGTGAAACCGGATGAAATTTAACCAGGCCGACACAAAGCTAAGCAATAAAGCACTGCTGGCGATAGTAAAGCGAATTTTCTTTGCAATTTTTTATTATGATACACTGACTGCAATTATAATTCGCTTAGCTCACTGCTTCGGTCGCCCTTCTTCTTCAGCTTTGCCTCCTATTCGACACAGGCGCTACACTCACAGTATCGCTGTGGCCTCAGCATTGCATCCTTTTCTATAACGCACTTCGGCCTCAGACTTACAGGGTCTTTTACTGTAAGTTTTGCACACCATGAAGGAAAACATTTCAAATTTCATCAGAATTGGACTACTCATTCCATTGTTATAACAAAAATCTCAATTTAATTTCGTATTTTTAGTATATTGATGGGTAAGATCAAAACACATATTACATTTAAATTTCACCAAAGTTGTTTAAAAAGTACAGTTTTAGATAATTTAAACAGCTCTTGTGGTAAAAGTCCCGTATTACCCGGGCTTGGGTATTACCAAGCTGACGGTGTGAATATTTAATTTTTACAAAGGAAATTAAAAAGTGCAAACAAGTTTGAATGCATTGTGTTTGTCTTCATTCCTGTATACCTCAAGAGCCAGGAATAATGTGACACTCTCAGCAAACTCAATCTCTGTGTACTGATATTGTTGATCAGATCTTCTATCAAAACACAAACAATCTACAGTATCTACCCTGCAATATTCTGCTGTCTTCGCCTATATGGCTGTGAGACTTAACCAAAAGATAATAGTACGAAGAAAGAAAAATAACATTTATTATTATAAATATCTTTAACAGATCACCGTACTACGGATAACAATATCTCTGATCATTTTAAAGACCCGATCTACATACAGGCCATGTGGAAATGGAGCTGTATTTTTCGGCTATGTAAATAATAAAATACGAGTTTTAAAGCGCAATGCATTAGTAGACCAAACTGAGAGATTAGTTAATAAAGGTAACGACAATTTCAGTTAGTCAGAGCCTAACCTAGTAAAGATAAAATTTGATGCTTTAAAATTGAAAACCATCGTTCAGAATCATAATTTATAATATCTTTTCAGTGTGATATAAATCTGTTTAAAGTGTTGAAGGTAACCGACGCGGGAAAGTTTAATTAATGTTTCATTAGTGAACAGAAGAAGCTGAGAGTCCCTCAACTCTGAACCATCATTTCAAAGAACTCAACCTCAAAGAGTAATGAGTGTTTTTGGGCCTAACAAGGAGTAGTGTGGTAGGCTCGTGTGCATATAGTGCAGATAAAATATGTTCATCAAACAGCTCTCAAAGGTTACTCACACAAATAATCGGTAAAAAAGGGTCAACTTCCAGTGTTGCGTTTTTGAAAACAACTTGATCTGGCTAAACAGCTGGCTGTGTACGGAACAAAACACAGTCCAAATTTAAAGTTAGTTATGAAAAGTATCATTTATAACTGATTCAGAGCAGCTTTTTCAATTCCAAGCTTAAGCGGAGTTATAAATTAAGCTTAAGATCAGTTAATGTAAATGCAATTATTTATAATGGGAATACGATTGTTATAAAAATAAATAACTGGAGGAGAACAAATTAAAGATTCGGGTAAATAGTTCCGTACTGTATTGGTAAAAAAACCAAAATCATCCCGAGTCGAACGTAGATTGGCCGTGTACAGTTATGTTGTCACTGACAACATATCAAAGCACTTGTTTAATAACCACTCATCTTAAACAGTTTTGTTATTGTATTTGAAGCAGTTGTCATGTGTAGGGCGTGATATAGATGTAACGTTGTATCCGAATGAAACCCTCATAATAACCAAAGAGGATAAAAACAGAACATGATCGTTATTAGTTGAGGGTTTTAGGCAAACCTCGTTACAGTTTCATCAACACAGCTTTTCCCAGCCGAAACCCCTTTAGTTGCCATCCAAACTGTTTCTGCCTTCATGTTAAGCAATGATAGACCGCAAATAGATTACGTGTAAATAGAATGACTTTCATTTGTTTTTTCTCTTCAATTACATAATAATATTGTACAGAGCGAACAAACAAAACCTGACAGTTTGTGATATAGTTCTCAGCAATTATTTAGACTAAGCATTTTACAGTTGTATGACATGACACAAATTAAATGCCATGTTAGTTAACATAAAACACTCACTCAAGTTATAGCTCTTATTGTTATCATTGTCTAATAACGTTATATGTTTACTCTAACTGGGCTTTGCAATAGCTTCCATAAATCCATTCAACATAGAGATTGATTGAATTCAATATAAACAGGATTTGAAATGAAATGAAAGACGTCTTTATTAGTGCTGAATTTAGGAACTAAAATTGCTCTCTTCCACTTAACCACATGGAATTGTTTTCAAACGTTAAAGATGCGCTTATCAGTTTACTAAATAACGAGTTACTGAAAGTACAAATGGCATAAGTTTGCAAGGCTGCACAATTCCTAAGCTCTGCGTATTACAGGAAGGCTATAGCGTCATGAGCGTGGTTCTGGTTTTGCAAGCGAGTTTTACTTCAGTTATTAGAAATTGCCTAATATAACTTATTTATGTACTGGTTTGTAATTTTGAAACAGTATGAAAATGACAACTTTTATTGGGACGAAATACGAACGTGGAATTTATTGCATAAGAAAATTAGAGTCAAACTAACAGTTTTGGAAAACAATGCTTTAACGCAGAGTTGACTTCATCTTTAAACATCATTTTTTTGTTCCTTTATGTTTTTTCATAACACTGAAGAAACGGTATTACGGGTTTAAGTTTATCAAGTGGGAAGTGGAAACCAGCCCTCTTCACAAACAGTAAACACGAGGGTGAAATTATATTCTTCTCCCTATCTCCCGTTTATCACCTCCTAACCCCTCTCCGTGTCACCCTAACTTTCAGCAGGGCCTCATGCTGGCTATCAGTCCGATTCAGAGCGAGGATATAAAGTACAAATGTTACTGAAACCTACTTCACCTTTAAAATATTACACTTTTATAAGGGTTTGAATCTAAAAAAAACTAACACTCACGAGTTAGAATAAAAATTGATAACGATAGGTTTTCGTAATTTATTAGGAAATCCAATCCTGTCTGTAAAACGATTTACTAGTGAAGATTTTTACCCTTCTCCGCCATCACGGTCAAGATATTACATGGATCAGTTCATGTACTGAGTAGCTGCTACTGACACCGTTTACAGTGTTGGATGAAAGGATAAACCTTGGTCACGTGACTGGACTGATACTGTGATCACGTGACTTCATTGCAAAGCCTCTTCTTCTCCGTCAACGGATCAACACTGATCCCTTCTTCTTCATCTTGGTCAAGATATTACATGGATCAGTTCATGTACTGGTGTGATGCTACTGACACCGAGGTTTACAGTGTTGGATGAAAGGATAAACCCTGGTCACGTGACTGGACTGATACTGTGATCACGTGACTTCATTGCAAAGTCTCTCTTCTCCGTCAACGGATCTACACTGAACATCAAGATATTACATGGATCAGTTCATGTACTGAGTAGCTGCTACTGACACCGAGGTTTACAGTGTTGAATGAAAGGATAAACTCTGGTCACGTGACTGGACTGATACTGTGATCACGTGACTTCATTGCAAAGCCTCATTCTTCTCCGTCAACGGATCTACACTGATTCCTCCTCTCTCCTCAATATCAAGATAATACAGTACATGGATCAGTTCATGTACTGAGTAGCTGCTACTGACACCGAGGTTTACAGTGTTGGATGAAAGGATAAACTCTGGTCACGTGACTGGACTGATACTGTGATCACGTGACTTCATTGCAAAGCCTCATTCTTCTCCGTCAACGGATCTTCGTTGATCCCTTCTTCCTCATCTTGGCTAAGATATTACATATACCAACCACTTTATATACTGACTAGCTGCTACTTACACAAAGTATTACAGGGACTTTAAAACATTGTTGGACTCTTCAATAGTTTAGGAATTTGAGAAACTTCTTTGAAATTATGCTTATATCGAAAAGTGCCTGAAAATTGTACACTGCTTTCCTATGGTAAAACATTTCATCATTTAGATTAAATTTAATTTTTTTTATTGTTAACTATTAATACAAACAAGTTTGTTTTATTTGACATAACAAAAAAATTTAAAAATACAATACCACTGGTAATGACTTAGATCTATAGAGAAAAACACAAAAAATTAACATTAAAATTTAAGCCTCCATGAATTCTTCTCAAATTATAAAACGAATTTTGATATAAATATTGTTTTAGGTGTGTTTTAAATATTTTAAAATCTTTATTTCGTAAAGTATCAGGTAGGTGATACTTTACGATTATACGATTGATACTTTTAATTATTCGAAGCTTGATCTAACTGTAGTCTCGGTGATTAGTTTCTTTTCGGTTTACATTTTAGTACCTTACTTTTAGAATGTAACCTGGTATTTATTTCTGAATCTTATATTAAACCTTGTCTCAAGTGATAAATAAATAGTGCAAGGCATGGGCTAGCAATAAAGGTCTGGTCTGTACAGAACATGCCCCGAGCTCAACTTTGCAAACTAACTTTCCACTGTTGGTTGATGCACAAGTTGTGCATTCTAAACCTTTCTGTACCTTTCATCTAGTTTAGTTATATCTTAAACTAGATAGAGGTTGACATCATATAGAACTGAGATACAGGACTATCCAGAAAGCGATAAGAGCCCACATATTTAAGTTCAAAAGTAAGTATATTACCATAACACTTAAGCAATGGGTTTCCTAGGAAGGGGTGACCGCTTTATAAGAGTCGTAATGCGACAATGAACTTTTGTTTTCAATGTGAGATTGTTTTCCTAGAGAACGGTGACCACTTCCAAATGATTCCATTCGACACCAAACTCACCGTAATATTACGGCCAAAAAATGGACACCGCTTTCCTAGGAAACCATGCAGCTTTACATGCATCTAAGGTACATACATCTTTTGGGATTAATCCTACAGGCGTGAGTCGATCTTACACAAGTTATCCTCGGCTGCTATATTCCTCTTTTTTGTTGCAGGCGAGGATCAATTGTAAGAACTAAATGTGTTTGTGGAGTAGTCGCACTTAAGTAAATTATTAATACCAGCATTAATATTCATAATGTGTGTGTTTTTTATTTACACTCTATTATTTGGAATTATCCTTCAAACCTAAACCCATTGATATGGTTTATGTTTAAACTATTTGCGATATTTTGCGATAGTTAAACCGAATATAGGTTTTCTTGGCTATTACTAAAAGTTTACCTACTGAAAGGGGCAGATATTTTAAATCAGGACGAGACTTATAAATCTGGGATAGTATTAACGAAGGCTATTAAAGGTGAATGAAAGTTATGAGGTCGTTACCATAATATGTACTAATGTTAACAATTATAAGTTTTTTGACGAATAAAACAAGTAAACCTTTTTACATTAGCAGTAACAATTATTATACGTACAAAGTAGGGAAACAGGCCGAAAGCAGAAGAACAAAGAAAAAAGAAAAGCTTAGAATACACGGATATCACCCAAGGTTAGTATATAGTCCTATATACTAACCTTGGATATCACCAAACACCCTTGAGTCTCAACAAACCCGGCCATTTATACTTCTCATTATCTTATACTGTATTCCTTTTTACATTTTAAAAATGTGTAAATATAACTAAATTACGAGTATATATAGGATTTTATAGATGTTTTGTTTGCTTGATTGAATTAGATGTCTTTAGTTTTTATTTATTGGTACGCTGTATACATTTTTCAATACAGCTTTTATAACTCTGCTCATGTAATACGGATATTTTTGTAACAATTTCGTGTTGTGTCATAAATGTTTAATAACATCGTTCTTCCAATCGGATTGGGGTACAGTTTTTCTAAAACAAGTTTTCTACCAAAACTGATTTATAATACAAGTTTTCTACCAAAACTGATTTCTACAACTTTTTTCCAAAAATGTTGTTTTTCTAATCATTGTTTTCTCAAAATGTTGTTTTTCTAATGGTACTCTATGACTCAAAAGATGATGAAGATACAGAGCATGGGAGAATTTTAATTTTTGCTACCGATGCTGATTTGAAAATATCATTTCGCTGCAACATGTGGTTTGCTGATGGTACGTTCAAAGTTGCTCCTACTATTTTCATCAGTTATTTGCCATAATGGGTTCAGTTTCTCAAGATGATACAGTTTTCGCATTACCGTTTGTCTACGCACTGCTAGAAGATAAGAGTGAACGTTCATACTCTAAACGTTTTGAAACAAATATTGAGAAATCACGAGACTTTGGAATTCGAATGCCAGCTTGGGTGATGGCAGACTTTGAAGTAGGATTGATAAACTCAGTTAAAAGAACCAGTGCACAGGGAAGAGTAAGGTTATGTTTCTTAGATTTATGTTAGTTAATGTATAGACACATACAGTTGAAGGGCCTGCAAGTAGCGTATAATAATCCTAAAAACAGATCAATCAAAAGAGCATGCCACACGATATGAGTCGTAGCCTTTGTACCTTCAGAGAATGTGGTAACACACTTTGAAACGTTACTAGAAGATGTCCCTAACGAAATTATGCCAATAATAGACTATTTTGAAATAAACTACATTCGTGGCCGACCAGCTAAAGGGAGAAGAAGAGCTATGGATCCTCGGTATAGTCCAGAGGATCGATCTCAATACCAATCAGTACTTAATCGTACTGCAAGAACAAATAATGCTTCGGAAGGTTGGCACAACAGACTTCAAGTTATTATGGGGAAAAACATCCAATTATGTATGCGTTTTTAAGTGAACAGAAAAAGGAGTGCCACAACTACAATGTTAGAACAACTGGAGTTGGGTCACAAAATAAAGCCGAAAACTGACAACAAGAAAAAGCAAGCGGAAGATAGAATTCTTTGGATAGTATCAAATTACACAGAACACATTGAAAATGGTGATATATTTACTTACTTACGTACTTTATCACACTATATAACAACGTAACCAAATAACATATTAATTAAACACAAGTGCCCATTATGAATAAATTATTTTAGAAAATGTTTTCACAGTCACATTGAACACATTTCAAGGAAGCTTAGCTCTGGACTCTTCGTGCTGAACAACCTCAAGACCCAAGCAAGTGGCGAGGTTCTGTTATCAGCTTATTACGGGCTTATATACCCCCACTTGGCTTATGCGATACCTATCTGGGGCCACGAAAGTCAAAAGACTCACTTTTTATTCCAATTACAAAAAAGGGCTGTGAGAACGGTTTTTTCTCTGGTTTCGCGCTAATCCCGTAGGGAGGTGTTTCGGCGGGCATTTTAACGCTCCCGTCGATCTACGTCCTTGAAACCTTGACATTTGTAAGGCAGAACTTTTCGAGTTTCATTTTTTCAACAAAACACATTATTCTTTGCGCCATTCAACCAAATTATCAATTCCTAAACACTCGACATTTTTTTCAAAAATCACACGGTTTATAACGGAATAAACCTTTTCAACAAACTTCCACTTCATCTCAGGTTGGAATCGGACCTCTGTAAATTTCGAAAGGACCTCAAAAGTATTTTGGTCGATCTTGCCTGCTACAGCATTCGGGACTTCTTGGCAAACTAGCATATCATCACACGAATGTATAAATGTAAATAGGCTAGAAATATAAATAGATTATCTATAAATTGTCAAGAAATTGTAAAAATTGTTACTTTACTCAGAGAAGGAAATTTTTTGTTAAGAAAATGATTATGTATGACTTTGCCAATGCATGTACATTGTTAATCTGGCTCAATAAAGACTTTGACTTAGAAAATTTAAAAATTAGAAATGTTGTTTTTAGAAAGAGTGTTATAGAAAAAGTGCCCCCCTACCTTCCAATCGCTATAATTTAGCTTCCTCTCATTTAAGTTATCATGGTTCTTTATAATGTAAGCTTTGTTTATATAATTAACCCCGTTTACAAAATGAAAAGTTGCCCCAAAATATGAAAATTGTTTTGTCTCAACATGGCAGAGTTCTGAGTTGCTCCCCCCCTCAATGGCCTATTTTGGGGAAATAGGCAAAGTTGTAATAGTGAATAACAAGTTCACTTTTTTCTCCTATAAAGGTGTCTTAAGTTTCATTTTTCTATCATAATCCGTTTTAAATTTATTTGGGTGTATCCATACTTTTAACCTTTTCACCTTGTATAGTGTTGTATTATTAAACGGTTTAACTTAACACACGCAGATGATTGTTTTTTGTTAGTAAACGGATGATGCCTTAGCCGGCGAAAGGTAACTCTTTCTTAATTAAAAGTTGTGAAAAAATGTTTAATTTTCTTATTTATTTACGTTTAATAACAAGTTTAAATATCTAAGTTTCAAGAAATGTCCAACAACTTGGAGATGTAGTATGTTTATCGACTTGACGTGTACAAGAGAATATACTCGTATCTTGCTGAAACACACAGTTTCAATCTAAACTCCGTGACTACAAGTTTCTTGTCCGTGGTTTCAATCAGTTGGTGCCAAATCTTAACAATCCCTCCCCAAGTTATGTTCAAGTAGTCTCGACTCTGAGGTTCTTCACTCTCTCTCCCTCTACCTGCAGATACTGTTCCACCATGCGGTGTTATATCAAGCTACTCTTCTACTCTTATATTTCCATTAACTCTTATAAAAGTCCACTCTTACCCTTAACCTGTATACAAATAACAAAACTTACTTTAATTCCAATTAAAATAAATGAATATCTATAAATGAAAATAAAGCAGTTGAATAAAATAATGGTACTTTTTTAAAATTCGTTAGTAGGTTAACTAGCATTTAAAAAAACATATGAGAATTACCCAACTATCACTTGTTTTTTACGATAACAATCTATAATATAAAAATGAATCGCAAAATGTGTTGGTAAGCGCAAAACTCAACAACGCCTGGACCAATTTGGCCATTTTTTTATTTTTAATGTTCGTTGGAGTTCAAGGATGGTTTTTACGGTGAGAATAATTCGAATAATTGCCGGAAAACCCTTAAAACAGCCCTTTTCTTTTTCCCATACAAACGCTTTCTAACTAAAACGTAGTCAGTTTGAGCTTTACTGATATTCGTTGCCAGCTGAAATCCCTATTTTACAGACATACAACATATGTACGGCTTGAAGGACTTCAAGTCAAATCAAATAAAGAAAAAAAAAACAACAAACTGTCATTGTCGATTTGCCGTTGTACATTGTGTTGTTTTTCTAGGATTTTCTGTAACCCAATCTACTGAGTTCGCTTTTGCTAACTAATACATGAAACAAATTCGTATATCGTGTATTGTGCAGAGTGATTAATACGTAGGAACAAAAAACTACCATATTACAAATCTTTTTGACAGGACGAAGTCTGTCGGGTCCGCTAGTGATTAATAATTAATGTAAATAACTCTAGCTCTAGTATAGCCGATGACACGCACTGCACTGCACTTCACTATGGTTTTCGAGAACTTTCGTGAAATTATTATGTGTTTTTGTTCATTGTGTCTTTGGTAATAATTGCTCTCTAATATACTGTAAGTAGATTGATTTCAGAAGTAGAAGATTTTACAAATGGTGTTGCCACTTTCATTTATACCTTGAAAATGCCATAGCTATAGTGACTAAAGTCTAAAAACCACCATTGTTAACTAAATATTATTTACTGTTACATTAAATAAAGAGTATATTATTGTCAAAGCAAATTTTATATACTGTTATATAAATTATATTAGTGTTTATCTGTATTGAATTTGATGTAGTTGGCGTGTGCCGTTATAAATAATCTATTAACATAAAGAACATTTTAAACCTAAATTCATACTTTTAGAGAAACGTCAGCAACGTTAACCTTTGAGACACATTTATTTATAAAATATGTCTCAATCTTTCCACGCATCATATAGACTTTTGGTGGTGTAAAAGGTTTGACAAACCTGTAATGGCTTAAAATTGTTATACGTAAAGTTCTTTTGATAACTATAATGAAACGACTTAAAGTAAAGCTTGAGGTCATATAAATAATGTAGCATGTTTACTATCGGCCTTTGAGATGAACAAACCATGTTTGATTCCTTGAGTTTCAATGTTGAAGAAGGTTTCAGTAGCAGATTTCCAACTCAATGAGTGGTCAACATAAGGAACCGCACATCAAGATGAAAGGTAGTGTATAAGCAGTGGTCAGCACGGAGCTGAGTCTTAACCACGCTGGTAACCACGAGTTGCGTCGGTAGTTAAACATGTACAACATGTAGGTTACCTTATTAGCTTGAAGTACAAGTTCTGTGAACCTCAACGATAAAACAATTACTTAAATAACTAAACAGTATAAAGCCATTAAACCAAACCAAGTTGGACCCTACGTAAGCTTTGAAGCTAATCTAAACTAGACATAGTACACGTAACTACTCATAATTTTGCAGCACGAATGGTGATAATCAACAAACCGGACGTACATCAAACCTTTCTATTGCCACATGATTTGACACCAATTCAGTTTGGGTGTAATAAATAAATACGTATGTACGAGTAGAATCTAAGTTAGTTCACAACGCGTCAAAACATAACAATTGGCTTAAAATATTTCTGTCTCGCTCTGGTGTACCATCTTCAGTCACTGACTTGCCGGCACTGAGATACTTGTTGCCTCATATTTACCATCCTGTTGTACACAGAATTGCCAACCGTACATGAAAACATCGGCAGTTGGTACCCCTGCTCCAATAGACGGCTGGCAGCCATGTTACCAATAGTGTAGCAGACAGCAAGTATCTCAGCTTCAACCAACCAGTGACTGAAGGTAATACTCTACAGCGAGACCTAAATATTTCAAGCTAACTATTGTAATGATGTTTTAACGCGGTGTGGACAGAAAGATTATAGTTGTGACCGCGGTTATAAAAGTCTATTAGAGTTAAAAAGGTTTGTTGTTTAGTGCTATCAGCCTCCAGTTGTAAAGTATACTCGTAATTCGCTGGAATCATCTAGCGTATTCGGACCGTTTAGTTCTTAGTGGACCTAGTGTCACTAAGAAACTTATCATGTAAAGTGATTCCAAGCTACCAACCACAGCTACCCACGAAGCAAGGGAGAACCTTTACTGGAGAAGATCAACCAAGGTAAAAAAGAGTAGATGGTAAATAAAACCTACTTAGCTGGCTCAATAAACTACTGAGTTGTGTATATTACTAACAACACTCATGTGTTATTGTTGACAACAAACTAAGGTTACTTGTAGTTATTGAGTTGAAGAAACCTATACAATGATTAAAAGTTGGTCTGTACGCTTATATGATACCGAAATACCACTGACAGCTTTAACTGTTACAAATAAATTATACTAACAGTTAAAAGTACTCAGTTTAATCGTAACATACTCAATCTAAGTACTGTAGGGCGTTTTTACCCTCATAATCATACCGTCCATAATATTAAAGTGAAAGTAATGGAGAAAAAGTAAAAACGTTGCTCATTATCATTACTGCTGGGCGAAAGCGCTGAATTTAATAAAGTTTTCATTAACGTCAAAGAAAATATCACGCTTCATATTTTGTTTTCCCTCTCTTTAAACTTCCTTGTTTGCTTTGGTACAGAGTTTTATAACGCTTTTTCTCCTGCTGGTTAATTAGACAAATGACCATACGTCTACATTTTTCAGTTACCATATTCAATTGAAGTACGTTCTATTACCACAGTGCACACCTTTTAACATAGTTAATTCAAACGTTTTACTATTACATTACTTGCTAAGAAAGTTGACTCTTAGCCTGCGATCACATTGTTTCCCATAAATATATTTAAAAGTACTTAGAGGCCTTCGGTTACTTGAATGGTTGTATATGAATCTTTTCAATTACATCACATGGCTATGGTGTTGCATATGGCACTATGCAAATTTGAAACCGGGGTTCTTTATTATATACCTCCCAACATATTTTATTATAATCCAACCTTACACTCATTAGTTACCACATTGCAACATGGCAGAGCATTTCAAGAACAAAATTTGGTTCGTAATCACTTTTCAAGTACGTACTATTTATTATGTTTGAGGTAGTAAAGTAGATAGCAAAGTAAACCGATACAATATATTTTTGTCGTTGTACATGTTATTTTATTACTCAAAAATTTGAAGAAAAAATGTTTGGACCGAACCGGGACTCGATCCGGATTTACCGCTTGCCGGGCGGTTATGCTAAACACTACACCATCCAGCCCAACTATTTCTGCCTTCAAATTAAGAGAGGTACTTAAATTTGAATGTTTATCCGAAACATTAATTTGACTGTCAAATAGTGTCTTTAAATCAACAAGCTGGCAATGTTTATACATGTGTTATATGTTTATAAGTTGTACATGTGTTATGTGAGAACGTATAAATAGGTCAACAGAGGTCAAATTAACAGGCACGTATAAGTGCAATAGAAGCCAATAAGAACTTTTTTAACAAGATAACATGTTTAGATATTCAATGATGAACAACTCTGGTAGGTTTAAATACTTGCAGTTGAGACTACATGAGTGAGTCGGAGCTCACGTACACAGGGTCTAGTGTCTCATGATGTATTCACAAGCTGCTGTCTGCTATGATTAGAACTAAGATTCAGCTGTCTTCATCTGCAATTCTGTTGTTTCACGAGGTACATTGAAACTGAAATGAGTTGTTACTAGCACGGACAAGGGTCTAGTGTCTCGCAGCACGTCTAGCACGTGACTAGAGGGCTCTATCAGTGTCTCATGATGTATTCACAAGCTGCTGTCTGCTATGATTAGAACTAAGATTCAGCTGTCTTCATCTGCAATTCTGTTGTTTCACGAGGTACATTGAAACTGTGAACTGCTCCAGTCTTGGCGCTAACCACACAGAACGTTTTTCGGATTCGGCTTTATAATCTGACCTTTTTGGTTTTTGTTGATTGGCCTCAGCGTCTTAGTTTGATCAATTTAATACTCCTTCCTTAATAATACCCTCGCCCCCTAACGTTCTATAGCTCTATTGGAATCGATGAAACAGTTTAAAAGATATGAAACATTTGTAAAAACTTGAAAATAGCCACAACCTTTTAACGGAAGGTCTATTAAATTAAAAACAACTTTAGTTATGGTTACTAATATACAACGGTTGATTCGCACTTGAGAGGCATTTCTTGACTTAGGCTATGACGTAAAACAGTAATCAAACATATTGTCCGAACCTTAATATTATTACTTCTCCTTAAAGCCTATTACAATCAGATAGTTCAACTCCTTATAACCGGAATCTGACCGGCCATCGCCTTGTGCAGATTATCTGATAGTAGGTTTCATAAATTGTCCCGTTGGGGAGGGTTTAACTGTTCCGTTGTGGAACTGTTTCCTTCTAAACTACCACTGTAAGTAAACCAGCTACAACAAGGTTTAAGAATAAGAAGACTTACACCGGTCTTTGGATAGGGAAAGCGGGGATTCACTTAGTACGTACCGACAAGTTATTGAAACAACTGGTCTGGTTGATCTCTGGACCCCGAGTATAGCTAACTCGCACTGTTTTGGCAGCTGTTACATGTTTCTCTTGCGCCTGTCTTCATTTCACCATAGAGCGAGCATCTTACATTCCTTTGGGTTCAGATCCCAACCAGTCCTATATAAGGTGCAGTATCCACATACATATTTTTAATCAACAATAAGAAGTGAAATGCTGTTTTATTTGTATTGATTTCCGATGGTACTCATTCGAAATGTAAGAATATTGTTTTTACCATAATACAAGTGTATTAATGAACACGTAATGCTGCTTTTTATCCACCACATAAAGATAATTCAAATAGAAGGTAATATATCTTTTGAAATAAAACAGCATTTGTATCTGACATGTCATGACGCTCTCAAAGGACCGAGTGGCAAAAACAAAACAAACGCTTTGTCAAATGATATTGTTTCATTCTTGTAAAAGTAAACATTTATTTACGTTCATCCAATGTTGAGCCTGAAAATCATTATTTGTACATGGACAATTGGACATGTTTAAAACATTGTTTTAAATCAGTTGTGAGATTATTTGTGTAATGCGTAGGTTAGATGGTATTGATAAATCATACGCTTCCCTGATTATAATTTGCAATAATGTACATTTACCTTAAATATAGATTTACCAACATTAAATTATACAGGGTGTCGGTGAACTCTCTGGACATACTTTGTAGACATGTTCCTTGGGTCAAAACAATAATATTTTACCATATATACAGGGGTCTCCGGTGCTTCGTTGTCCGTCTGTCTGTGTGGATGTGTTTTTTGCTAAAATAATTATGACAATAAAACTATTGCATTGATTTTCACCAAAATTTGGTCAAAGATTTAAAATGTCATTTTCTAATAAGGAAAAATATTATTTATTTTAACTTTCAAATTTCAAATTGGCGGCCGTTTAAAGTTTTAAAGTTGAATAACTCAAAAATGAGTACTTTTACAACAAACTTATAAGAACATTTACTTTTAGTTTTATTATTTCCCTTTCTAAAAATGTATATACTTTGAAAATCGAATGAGAAATAAAAAAGTTATTGACTCATGGTCAATTTTGAGGTTAAATGAGTAAGAGGATTTAATGGTTCATACTTCTCCTCATTGATAAAATAATTTTGTGCCTAATTTCATTCACTACATTTCCTTGTGCTCCACGCTACTTTGATTCAAGCTTGACAAGTCGCGCTGCACTTGGTTCAGTTGCGCGTGCCTGTTGTTTCTAATTATGAAGTAATGAAATAGGTTTTAACATTTAAACGAGATTTTAAGTTTAAGAGAATTGGCGTGATATTACTTACACTAATAATTTCACATGGAAAATCCAAAATCATAATCGTGTGTGAAAATTATTATTTGTGTGGGAAATAACAATTTGACATAAATAAACTACTGTAACAATAATAATCTATGAATAAAAATATTTCAAAAAGTATGAATAATAATTAACATTAAAATACGTATGTAAAGCACATCTATCTTATTTAAATAAAATCTTACTATCATTGCACAGAGTTACAACTTGTAAACTAACAATACTTTTTTTTAACTAAACGGTTTTAATTTAGTTCTGTTAATCCAACGACAATGGGAACGAGGCTTAATTGAATTAGCAGTTTCTGCGTAGTTAGAATCAGTCAGTACCGTGCAATATCTACCCAGGTTCAGTTGAAGTGTGCTTGACTCTAGTCCTTCATTCTCTACCTGCCAACGTTTTCCTGTGCGCTTTTAGATACAATAGTATTTAATTCATCACAAAATATACATTTAAAATATAAATTATACGCACTACTAGAAGTGCTCTTCCAGTGTAAATTATCCCCCATTACAGGAGGTTCCCGAGGATTCACGGTAGATTTTGTGCCTATATGCTACAGTTATGTTTTCTTTTCATCTCCATCTATGTACATCCTTTTTTGTATTTACAACAAACTTCAGAGGCTTTTACACTAAAAGGGAGAAACGGCTTGCTTAAGAGGTTTTGCCATGTCCAATGTTCACGATTTTAAATAAAAAATAAAACCTCTTTATGGAGGTTTTTCATTCACTCCAGGATATGTCATTTCCTCCAGCCAAAATATTCACTCCAACGTAAAGCAGTAAAATATTCAACTTTTGTTATTATTTGTAATATAATTTTTATTTCCTGAACACCCTTAGCCACGAGTTGAGAAAGAGTGACTCACACAACTGAAAGCGCCAATGGTTCTCAGCGCAGTTTATTGTAAAGCGGAAATGGAACTGAGACTTTGGCATTGACTCAACATGGTAATCAGACAGTGTCTAGTTGCTTGGCTCGATACACATGAGCTTCACTTCTTTACATTGATGTGTGCAGGGTGAGGGGCGGTTCTTGAGCTTTAGAAACCCAAGATCAGTGCACCAGATTTTGGTATAAATTACTGAAGGGCAAGAAACAACTTGTTCATACAGTATTTTAAACACTATTGTTAAGGTAATTAATATACAGTTGAACTCCTTAGAAATATGAACTAATTTGATAATTCAGTGTGTTTGGTAAAATGATTACTGATTGGTACACGTAAAACACTACGTTCTCGCTTTAAATAATGTTAAAGTTTAGATATTTTATATCAAGTTAAAAGTAAGATCTTGTCTCTTAACTTGTAGGCCTACTCTACTACTTAAAAATAATATACATTTTGTGTTCATAAACTAAAGTCCGTTTAGTTATTGTGATAAGCTTGACTCAGTTTTTCTTGATTGTATCCTCAAGTATACACCTGTTTAGTTATGAACACTTCAGAGAGCTCAACTACAAATAAAGCAATATATCAAGGTAGTGTTTCCCGTTGCTACATCTTACCACACTGCTAGTAATAAATCGTGGTCAATCTATTTCTATTTATAGACACGTTCAAAACATGTAAATATTTTGATAAATAAACTTCATTTATTCACTATTTTAATAGTTAAGAAAGAAGTACTGCGTAATTTCACACACAGAAAACATTCACCCCAGCAATTGACTTTCCCTTGTAAAACGACACTGGCAGCGAGACTGGTAGGTTTTACGTTATTATTTTTCAGCTCACTAATTTAATGTACAACAAGAATGTAAACAAGTTCCCTGGAGCTAACTGAGCTACTTTAGACATAAGAGTTCAGTGAAAGTAAAGGCTCATATCTCTTGAAAGGTGATTACTTATTTTCTTTTTTTTGTGTTAGGTACGTCATTTTCTGGCAAGACAGTATTTGAAAAGAGTGATTGTATTAAATAAGGTGATCGATTAAGGATGAAATAGAGAAACGATGTCTTATAGAATACACGAGGACAGCCACGGTTCATTGTTTATCTATTCAAGGTGGGTTTTAAATGTCCCTCCCACCTTAACTTTTGAAAAAGGAAAAAAGATGTTGAAACCCTTCGGGAATGTTTTTATGGGATTCTTAAGTTTGGTGACGTGCTTTGCGCAAGAAAACCCCCGGGGAGGGCCCTCCCAAAATTGCTAATTGGCAACCCCATCTTTGTGACACCTCAAAAGAAAGGACATTTTAATACAAGTTCAACGACGCAAAGAAAAATCTTTTATCTCTACTAGTTTTTGTAATTAACTGTTTAAAGATTGCAAGAAATCCGCTTCAAAATGCCACATTTCACATACAGCTTTCTCAATGACAAGTCTTTCTTGAAAATGTTATTAGAGAAACATCACAACCATGTAACATAATCCCATAGGGTATTTTGAAGAACAGTTTGTCATACAAAATATTTGTTTATGTGATATTTGAAACCTGATTTCATACAATCTTTAAATGGGTATTACAAAAGAACGAGTACAAATACGAAATGTTTCTTTGCGTCATTGAATTAGAATAAAAATTCCTTTTCTTTTGAGGGGGGGCATTTAAAACTCACCCTGTATAAGAACGTTCTACGAGTATGCACCACTAACGTCCCGTCTGACGGTACGCTCAATATGGATTATACCTATTTGCATTACGAACTCAGTCTTTATATCAAAATGCATAGTTATTTAGTACATATTAAACCACATCAACAAATAAAGCAAATAATTCGAACAAATAAATGAAACTTATCTGGCTAAATATGAAATAATCCTAACTGCCGGTGCCGCAGGCCTTGCCAGCGATTGTTTATTATCAACTGTATTTATTATATGATTCAATATTGAACAATCCACTTAATGACTATTCCGATCCCATTGTGGTTTGAAACGTATTTATTAATACCAGTTTAATATATTTAAACTAAAGAGATCGATCGAATACACATAATTAACGGTACATGATAGTAGTTGAATGAATAGCTTTACTTTAATCAAGGTTCATTTTAATTCAAACATTTTCCTTATTTAGGGAATTTTTACGTGTATGTTTTAACAAATAGGTTACTTATTCCTTAATTGTTCTTAAAAACTATTCCTTAAATGTTTATCTATATGCTTCTGTGTAAATTTAAAATGATTTCTTTCCGTCTCAATAATATTAAACATGTTCTGTTCAAAAACTAAACTGTGTTTTCTCTCAATATTCTATTTATAAGAATTATGTTATTAAAAAAAAGATATCTTCTTAAAACTCATTGTTAAATATTTTAATCAACAAACAAAGCTACTTATGTGCTTTTAGTTTTATAAATGACTGAAAGAAATTACTCTCAGATTATTTAAAAGAGTAATTATTGGTTCCTTGCTGTACCACGTGACTTGAGAATATGTAAATGTAACATATGTCAAGCTTATATCAGTAGCAAACAAAGCTATTTAAGAAAAGCTTTTATAAATACTGCTCTTTTTCAATGAAAGATTATGTCTGCCTTTCAAACGTCAGATACATTATGTATCACACTTGCTGTACCACCCATATAAGCTCCACACAAAGACTTGATGTATAAAGCTTTAGCTTTATAAATGACTGCTCTTGAAGAACCATTACTTTCAATGAAAATTAAAACGTCAGAGTACATTATGTAACACGTTCCTTGCTGTACCACGTGACTTGAGAATATGTAAATGTAACATATGTCAAGCTTATATCAGTAGCAAACAAAGCTACTTGATGTAAGAAACTTCTAGTTTATATAAATGACTGCTCTTGAAGAACCATTACTCTCAATGAAAGATTATGTCTGCCTTTCAAACGTCAGAGTACATTATGTATCACACGTTCCTGCTGTACCTTGGGAATATGTAAATGTAACATATGTCAACGTGACATTACCTTGATGTCTGCCTTTCAAACGTCAGAGATGTATCACATGTGACTTGAGAATATGTAAATGTAACATATGTCAAGCTTATATCAGTAGCAAACAAAGCTACTTGATGTAAGAAAGCTTCTAGCTTTTATAAATGACTGCTCTTGAAGAACCATTACTCTCAATGAAGATTATGTCTGCCTTTCAAACGTCAGAGTACATTATGTATCACACGTTTCTTGCTGTACCACGTGACTTGAGAATATGTAAATGTAACATATGTCAAGCTTATATCAGTAGCAAACAAAGCTACTTGATGTAAGAAAGCTTCTAGCTTTTATAAATGACTGCTCTTGAAGAACCATTACTCTCAATGAAAGATTATGTCTGCCTTTCAAACGTCAGAGTACATTATGTATCACACGTTCCTTGCTGTACCACGTGACTTGGAATATGTAAATGTAACATATGTCAAGCTTATAGCAAACAAATCTTGATGTAAGAAAGTACAAACAAAGCTACTTGATGTAAGAAAGCTTCTAGCTTATATAAATGACTGCTCTTGAAGAACCATTACTCTCAATGAAAGATTATGTCTGCCTTTCAAACGTCAGAGTACATTATGTATCACACGTTCCTTGCTGTACCACGTGACTTGGGAATATGTAAATGTAACATATGTCAAGCTTATATCAGTAGCAAACAAAGCTACTTGATGTAAGAAAGCTTCTAGCTTTTATAAATGACTGCTCTTGAAGAACCATTACTCTCAATGAAAGATTATGTCTGCCTTTCAAACGTCAGAGTACATTATGTATCACACGTTCCTTGCTGTACCACGTGACTTGAGAATATGTAAATGTAACATATGTCAAGCTTATATCAGTAGCAAACAAAGCTACTTGATGTAAGAAAGCTTCTAGCTTATATAAATGACTGCTCTTGAAGAACCATTACTCTCAATGAAAGATTATGTCTGCCTTTCAAACGTCAGAGTACATTATGTATCACACGTTCCTTGCTGTACCACGTGACTTGAGAATATGTAAATGTAACATATGTCAAGCTTATATCAGTAGCAAACAAAGCTACTTGATGTAAGAAAGCTTCTAGCTTTATATAAATGACTGCTCTTGAAGAACCATTACTCTCAATGAAAGATTATGTCTGCCTTTCAAACGTCAGAGTACATTATGTATCACACGTTTCACGCTGTACCACGTGACTTGAGAATATGTAAATGTAACATATGTCAAGCTTATATCAGTAGCAAACAAAGCTACTTGATGTAAGAAAGCTTCTAGCTTTATAAATGACTGCTCTTGAAGAACCATTACTTCAATGAAAGATTATGTCTGCCTTTCAAACGTCAGAGTACATTATGTATCACACGTTCCTTGCTGTACCACGTGACTTGAGAATATGTAAATGTAACATATGTCAAGCTTATATCAGTAGCAAACAAAGCTACTTGATTGAGCTTCTAGCTTATAGAAATGACTTCTTAGCAATGAAAGATTATGTCTGCCTTATACGTCAGAGTACATTATGTATCACACGTTTCGCTGACTGCTTGAGAAATATCATATTCAAGCTTATATCAGTAGCAAACAAACTACTTGATGTAAGAAAGCTTCTAGCTTTATAAATGACTGCTCTTGAAGAACCATTACTCTCAATGAAAGATTATGTCTGCCTTTCAAACGTCAGAGTACATTATGTATCACACGTTCCTTGCTGTACCACGTGACTTGAGAATATGTAAATGTAACATATGTCAAGCTTATATCAGTAGCAAACAAAGCTACTGTAAGATAGTAATGAAAGCTCAATGAAAGATTATGTCTGCCTTTCAAACGTCAGAGTACATTATGTATCACACTGTACCACGTGACTATGAATGTAACCAGCTTTATTCTCAAAGAAATGATTGAAGAACCATTACTTTCAATGAAAGATTATGTACTGCCATATGTCAAGCTTATATCAGTAGCAAACAAAACGCTTCTAGCTTTTATAAATGACTGCTCTTGAAGAACCATTACTCTCAATGAAAGATTATATGTACCACGTGACACATATCAAGCGAAAGTTACTAGCTTAGCTTATAAATGACTGCTCTTGAAGAACCATTACTCTCAATGAAAGATTATGTCTGCCTTTCAAACGTCAGAGTACATTATGTATCACACGTTTCTCGCTGTACCACGTGACTTGAGAATATGTAAATGTAACATATGTCAAGCTTATATCAGTAGCAAACAAAGCTACTTGATGTAAGAAAGCTTCTAGCTTTTATAAATGACTGCTCTTGAAGAACCATTACTTTCAATGAAAGATTATGTCTGCCTTTCAAACGTCAGAGTACATTATGTATCACACGTTTCTTGCTGTACCACGTGACTTGAGAATATGTAAATGTAACATATGTCAAGCTTATATCAGTAGCAAACAAAGCTACTTGATGTAAGAAAGCTTCTAGCTTTTATAAATGACTGCTCTTGAAGAACCATTACTTTCAATGAAAGATTATGTCTGCCTTTCAAACGTCAGAGTACATTATGTGTCACACGTTCCGTGCTGTACCACGTGACTTAGGAATATGTAAATGTGACATATGTCAAGCTGATGTTTGTAGTGAACAAAGCTACTTGATTTAAGACAGCTTCAAGTTGTTATTAATGACTCTGCTCTTGTAGAATCATTACTTTCAATGAAAGATGTTGTCAGCCTATGAAACTTCAGAGTACATGATGTACACACCTCATGTTCATCTTTTGCTACGTTACCATTAATGTACGTAGGCATTAACATCTATTATAAGCAAAATGATTTTGTATTCTCAGGATTTTATAGGCTAAATATGAATTTGCTAGGTTCCTAGACAGTTCTAGCTTGAAGCTATTGTCTCATTATATTTTTAAGTTACATATTTGAATATATTCTCACCGCAAAATGCATGTAGGTACACTTATCGGGAAGATTGTAGCAAAATCTCGAAGTGAGGGCTTAGTTTGTAAAGCGCAGGTGTTTGTTACGCCAGTGGTACACACGAACCTACCCTAGGGAACACTTGGCTTGGTGTAATCATCTACTAAACACCTCCCTTTCACCTCTGCCACCCCTACTGTGTATCCTTGCTTACTCGAGCTGTCTCCTCGACACATACCGGTACTGAGCTTTATCAAATACAAGTACATTGCTGTAGATAATACTTATTAATGTTTTGAAGTTTATGGAATGAAACTTTACAAATCAGTCTTCAAACCAGCTTACGGTTGTTAAACTATTTAATGGACTATGTGATCATTTTAAAAGCTATAACTTTAAAATCTAAGGTCGATGAGAGCAAAGGATTTGCCTAAAGTATGTTTTAAAACTACCGATACATTTTAATTTTACTACATATTAAAGGGAGAATTTATACTCTAATAAGTTCTTAGTCTTTAAAGTCTTGAGAGCTTTAGACACCTCTCAAATCGAAGTAAAGTATCAAAAGCTCAGAAAAAGCCAGAACGGCTACAAGTAAACTAATTCCTCTGTTCTTCTAGAAAATAAACCAGATGCTAAGTCTTATTTTGCAGTTTTCATAGTAACACATGAGCAAACACGGGTTTGCACTTGCACAGCTACAAAGTGTGTTCTGTGGCGGTGTTTGTCACAACACACAAACTCACAGTCATCAACTAAACATATTACAGGGGAAACCGTCTTCGTATTTCTCAACTATATTTTCGTGCTTACCTTTTTATTTAAACCTGTTGAGCCAAAGTTGGTGGTGTTGAGTCGAGGAAAAATCTAGGTATCTTATTGCGATTATTTCAAAACTGCCGATTTACTTATATGAGCATCCGTGGAGGATTTCTTGTCATTTTGCGTGTCATGTGCCAGGTTTAAATTTTACGAATTAATATGCTTTTAAAATGCGTCTTTCATTTCAAATTTGAATTTAGCCTTTTAGACTTCATAATAATACAATGAGTTTTAGTTACTCAACCGTTTTCCGTTTTAGTTAGTGTTCCCATTAAAGAGCACATATCTGGGGCTGTTATATTTTTCTTGTGTTTAATTTTAACACTAAAAGCTTTCAATTTCAAGCCAGTTAAACTGGACTTGGGTTTTAAGCAAATATACGGCACGTGAGCTGTCATGTTCCTCACAACTTCTTCAATTAACTTTTATTCCATTGAAAACATGTTTTCTCGTTCGTTATGGACTTTTGAGTACATAACATTGCTAATAAATAGTAAGAAATGTAAGTTGAGTTGTTGATGTTAGTGATAGTTTTTACTTCGTTGAACATTTGTAGTTTTATGGTAGAACAATTTATGTTTCATTCAATTTATGGTTGTTTCATGAGTTACCCTCCATCTGAACTTTTGATCGACTGAACATTTTCAAACGCACTTAAAAGGGGTTAAAGTACTTTGACATGAACGGGGATTTTGCCCCTCGCCTTGCAATTATTATTGGGGTGTTGTAAGTCCAAAATGTCTTACAAGAGCTAGCGACCCCTCATTTTCAAACCCATAAAATACGAAACCTACAATACTTGCTTCCAACGCTCCATTCTCAATTGTCGGTCTAGAACGTGTACGACTTGTTGCACAATAGCCGCCGCCGGTATTTAGTTTGAAATATCTAAAAAAACTAAAGACTATTAAGTCGGAAGAGCCAACAGTGGTTTAGCAAAGACAGGCCAGGTTACGTCAAAATCTACTGTGGTAAACCGAGTCTATTAAAATGTGCCAAAGGGCGAGTTTTCAGTCGTTCTAAAGTTAAGGTAAAGGACTTTTGAAATGCTCACCATCACTTGGCCAAAAGGAAAAATTATCATTACCCCTCCTTTTTATTCCAGGGAATAAAAGTGCTACGACATTCAATGTGTAAACAAACTGCAAAAGGTAAGCAACTGTGATTATGACCTTTTAGTTTTTCGTGAAAATGTAAGGTTATTAGTTTGAGCCCAGTGTATTAAAAAGGTATGCCAAATTTAATATTCAAAAGGTGTTATTTAACAAGACGTTACTAAGTTTCAGATCACAAATTATTAACACCATTTATTTCCTTACAAGTAAAAGGTCTATTGACTACCCGGGTATGATGAAGCACGAAATGTGTCCAGGGTTATCTAGACTTCGTTACTTTGACCTTTATAGTTTGAAACTACCAAACGAAACAAATAAAAACTCTCAGAACATTACATTTAAAGACATATTTGTATTATATTTCAGATTTGTATTATTATCCAAGGTCATTACGGCTACCTACGTAAATCATCATGAAACCGTATTCCATTAATACAAGGGGTAAGAGTCTGTAGTATATGTCGTTAAAGCCAACTAACTTGTTCAAACATTTCACATACTGTGTAACTCGTTGGAGTGCTGTGAAAGCTGGATTTACCTCAACCGGAAATTACGCTTGGAGTTTTCTCACTCCGGAAACTGTCTTTTAGAAACATTTTTGCCAAGTAAAATAAATTGCTTGCTCTAAAGCAAACGCTTTTAATTTTATATTCTAAACCTCTATAATAAAGTACCGTACACTAAGTTGAAAGTTCTTGTCAGTAAAGTCATTGATCGTATGCTTTATCATCTACATATCCGATTACAACTAATAATTGTGTTTAGAGAATTTCACTCGTTATCTAGTGCCGCTTTGTGTGACACTATTTACACAATTTAATAAACAGGGTGAGTACAGTACAGTGTCAGCTGAACTAACAGCTAACACAACTCTGGGGACGTCATTAACGTGGCCACAAGTGGCAGCTCAAAAGAGAAGAGCAACCAACTGCACACTATACGCTACAAGTTAAACATCCACAACTATTTCACACTACGCGTCACTTTACCTGGTAGACCGAGCAAAGCCCCAACTTAACTCGACCTTTATACTCAACTCAGCCTTTTGGACCGTTTAGACTCAGCGTTTTTTCTTTCGTTGTGTGTTGTTAGTAGCGCAGTTTTAGCCCCCTCTATGGACTGATTCGTTTGTAGTTTGACCTGAAGTTATCTCAAACAACGACAGAACAACGTATGTTTTTGAATCTAGTTTTAGCTTCGAAATGACGGTCTTTAGTTCCTTAGCTTTAGGTGGACTTAGCTGTGGCCTACTCGTTGCACCTCGACTAGTGAGAAAACCGTACTTTGCACGGAAATGTGACCACCAGTACGCTAGAGGCAAATATGATGTTCTATATCATTGTGTCTAAAGACTATCTTAATAACTGTTTATTAAGATAAAATTAGTTTTAGCACGGGGTGTGCCGGGGACAGAGCTGACTGGCGGCCTGCCTTGTACGTCCCTTACCCTGTCAAGTAATAATAATTAGTAATATCATTCGTAAACTTACGGACGTTGGTGAAACGGCAAAGACCAGTCTTGTTTCCTTTAGATCTCAGGCCGTGGGAAGTGGCTGTCATCGATTGGATATTTATTTGGCTATTGCACTGAATAATTTTATAAATGTGTTTGTAGACGGTTGAGTTATAAATGGCAAAGGAAATGTGCTTCACTGGAATCATTGACACAAGCACGTGCTCAGGCAAATGACAACCGATCTCGTCCTGCACCACTATCGTTATTTCTACTTTATTGGCTAATTCATATCTTAAAAACTGTATCATACTAGATTATTAAGCGATTGCATTTATTAAATAACATAATGATTGCTTCTTCTATACATTTGAATCAAACTTTAGGTGTTGTTACATCTGTTTGTCTTGAAAGGGGAAATCGATTTGTCCAATACCCAAAACGTAATATACTACACTTATGCAGTTTTGGATTGGGAAACATCTAATGTACTAAACGAGATCCCACACAGAGATTGGTTTTCAAAATTGTTAACCAGCTTAAATATTATTTTCTGGCCATACCGTTCTTGAAACTACTAGTAAACTATTTCGAACGTCTACTGTGCTTATAAATTCTTGCCATACGTTTATTCATTTTTTAGCTTAACCACGTTCATGTCCGTTTTAAATATACCTTGATGTTTGAACTACTCGTCAAATTATATTCTAATGATGATTAATTAGTTATAGTTACAAACCTGACTCAGAAAAATCTACTAAGAAAATTCAAAACTTAATAAATGATTTACCTGGTAGAAATAGTACCTTGTTAAATACCAGCAAGGTGGATTATTTCAACCGGAAACCTCACATCGAGTGAAGCTATCAATGGTAGAGCCAGAGGTAAGCCGCCAGTGCAGAGAGTTTCAATAATAGAACTGCTTTTGTGACGTCACTGTTAATGGGTAAGTGATCCTCGACCAAGTCCATTGTTAACGTACAAATCCTAGTTTCATGAAACAATGAAACGCAGCTCCGCAGTTGTGGTTTTACATTACAACGCACCAGAGAATGGAATCTCATATGCAGTCTTATAAAGTAGTAAACCGTACTTTTGGTAAAGATCTCTGTATACAATTTGTTTGCGACTTATCCGTTCGTCTTGTCTACTTTATTTAGCATTGGGAAAATAGAGAAATAGTAAGTCATTTATGATTAAAGTGACCTCTGTAGAACTTTATTTGTCTTTAGCTAAATTATCAAATTATAATATTAAATTAAAGGTTAAAGATTCATTTAATGTATATTAGATTATTTATATTATTGAAGGAGTATAGCGTTTTCTGTGCAAAATGCTTTCCACACTAAAAACTACACAACAGCTCAAGGCATTGGTCGGACTCTGGTTACGTAGACGTGTATTTTGAGGATTTAGAGAAAAGCAAGGCCCAAAACTTGTTTATGTGTACTACAAAACTTTGAATGGATTAGTTTTGATCTGATTTTCATGTTTTAACTGTTGCTATATGTACACAAACTAATGCAACCGTCTCAGTGAGTTAATCGGCAAAGAGAAGTTTAACTAGTTATATTATCTTTGTCTTTTATCTTTTCGTAACTATTATATTAAAAACACAACTTTCAAATTTCCAGTCTAAATTTTGAATGATAATGCACTTTTTGACCTTATACATTACAAGTCAAATTAGCTAGAGGAAAGTTTAGCACACAGGTTTGCTGCGATTTTGGCAAAAACAGTGAAAATTTTGTAATTTTGTAGTCTTTGGCCTAAATCTCAGTAAATATGTATTTTATCGAAAAAAATGCGCAGTTTAAATAACTGCTTTTTTTATGCTATCAGTAAGCAATAATTTTGACTATTTATAAGCAATTTTCAGGTTGGACATGTGACCGACATGCATTCAATGAAATGCATGACTGTAACATATGACCCTGTAGTTATATGTAGGGAACAAAACGAGAACAGACGTAGTAGTATAAAACAATTATTATGTTCACTAATACAATTTTTATTTGGAAAACATTGAACCAATAAAATACACTTAAAAATAACCGACTTTAATGGTAGAGAATAATTAGAACAAAATAGTGAATTTGTACAATTATAATATTGCTCAAATTAGCCAATTATTAGTATATATATTATTAAATTGCTTTATACATGTATCAGTGAGTTAATTCATTGTCTAGCTGCTAAGACCTCTTCATCGGTAGGAAACTTAGAGCGGTAAGCATAGGGTTAAAACAGGGTGTCCAGCGTTCAGGAAAACAACGTTCTGCATTCTCGTATTTAACCTTGTTCCCTTTACCCTGCAAAAGGCTATGTGTGAAAATACAAATACTCAATACCTGAATATTCCAACAATTGCTAATTTCATGCAACTTTCCATAATATTTATTCTTTTCATAAGTATTTCCCATCCACAGAAAGGGCTCTATTTTGTTCTAATTATTCTCTACCATTAAAGTCAAATATGGGTAAAGCTTGTCTAGACAGAGTATTTTTAAGTGTATTTTATTGAGTTCAATGTTTTCCAAATAAAAATTGTATTGAGTAGCAAACTAATCTGACATTGTTTTATACTACTAACGTCGTTTTGTTCTCGTTTTGGATTCGTAAATTGCTTTATGAAAAGGATGGTTTTCCATGTGGAGTTTACCGGAGAAAAAGTGTCAAATATAAAACTTGTGGTAAATCTTCTTACCTTTAATTTAATATTGGGCACATTTTTGATAAATGCATATTTACTGAGATGAGATAGCACGCCAAATATCTGTCAGACCTCAGCGACCTCGAAAACATAAAGATCAAAAGAATTAGTTGCTCTAAACCTTCCTTTAACTGCCCTTTTGTCTAATTTGACTAGAAACACGTCACGTTATAACTTGTTTTCTATATTTTTAAATTAATAAAATTCCGTCTATTTGAGCAAGTAGCAGAACAAGAGAGACATGTATTATAGGTCAATAAAAGAAATTTGAAGCTGATACCTAAGTGAGGTTGAACAAAAAGGTGGTTTAGAAAAAACACATCAGGCTTTCATATTTATAGAACTTTCAAATAATCAGCTAAAAGTTGTGGTTAAATATAGTTTTATGGTTGGCTAGCAGATATTGGTAACGAATTGGCCAGAGGAGGCCCTAATTATAACGAATACTTTCAGTGAACTGGGAGAAGGAAGTAAATTAACTTGTAAGTATATTTCAGCTATATGCAGAAACGTATTTATCAATAAATATTGAACTAAATAACTCTTAAAGTATTTGGTGAATTATACTGTTTCCAAAAAACTTCAGTATCTATGAACAAGGAGTAGGCTCTTCATTAGCGTTGACAATAGTGAATACTGCACTCACAGCAACTGCTTTCATCTGTGAAAGTGAGCGAGTGAAATGCATCCCTCTGCTTTCACCCTTTCACACACAGACTTGCTGCAGCTGAAACACAACCTATTCAACCTACAGCTGTTATGAATGAGTCCTGTGTTTAAATGTTGTCAAATTACATTTCATTCAGAATTGAATACATACTCGTATTCACAAGCATAGCACATTGAATGAGTAAACTTTACGAGACGAACTGTAGCTTTAAAATTGATAACTACCGGATATAGAGACATAAATCGTGTTAAAGACACGTGGTTATGTGTTAGGGCAGAAGTGTGTGGTTTAAGATGGTTCCTATGAAATTTTGTAGTTATTACAAAAACATAAGAAAGAAAATTTTGACCGACAGTAATTTTTCACTTTAATTATATGCATTACTAACCTTAAGATAATTATTTGATAACTCGGATTTCGATGGTCTAAACCAATTCAATCTGTTTTTTAAGTCCACTTTTTAAAATACGGTATGACAACCATACAGTCGTGAAACTTTACGTTAATACGTTTCAAAGATAGGCTACCTTGATTATACAGAGTCAGGCAAAAGTGTGGAAACGCCTTTATAACCTTTTAACTAGTTTTTCAGCGCAACTGAACTCGGTACATTTTATAAGAGAAACCTAAAGTACCTTTTAAAGCATAGTATTCTCTCAACAGATACGCCTCGCGTAAGAGCATGTTTAGACATTTTGATCAGGGACAAAGCTTTCTTTAAAACAGCATTTTAAATGCAGTTAGCTATAACAAAAGTCGTCTCTTCAAGATTCCTGTAAACCAATACATTTTAAATAATTTGTATAGAAAATAATCACTCCAATAACTTTGTTTTAATTAGTATTATTTTTAGCTTCCAATAAGAGAATACTATAAGAAAAATATCTTATAAGTTTATTTGCTATAAGAGGCGAGTGTTTAAAGTTTTCACCTGGTTTGGAAGAGCTTAAGTTAACAATGAAGCAGGCTGACAGCTGATTGGTGGGTCACTAATCTACCAGCGGTGACGTCACTGACACAGCTGTTCTATTATTGAGCCTCGTAGCTTGCGGTCCACCGCCGGTTAATGCGATCTGGATCACTTCTCCTGAATCTGAGGTGAAACTGTTTCCGATCCTGTCCTGTATCATATGGGATACAGAGTGTCCCACAAAGGGGTTTATAAGTTTGATCTCATGCAACTTGGCCGATTTTGTACCGAATTTTGAAGCTTTACATATTTTGTAATGATAACAGTTTCAGTAGTGTTCTGTAAACTTTTCACCTTCTTTACATGTTCAGAAACAAAATAAGTTAATCAAACACATTTTTTGTTTGAATTCCTAATAATTTTAACTGTTACGTTTTAGTGTCAAATTTAGTATGGGGTTTTATAGAATCATTTGTATCGAAAAATTTGGAACTCCAATTTTATGTACAAGCCTTTCTAAGGGGTGTAGGTTTAATACGAGAGCGTAGTAATGAAGCGCATGCCAGCTGCCTTACCACATCAGACGCTCAAGAGTACGCTTTAGCACAACACTGCCTGTTTCTACTTTCGTTACTGTTGGTTCAACTCCAAGGTAGACAACCTGAAATTTTCTAACATCTTAGGTCACGTTACCAAACGCAGTAGCTCACGCAAAACACTTTACATTTTGTTCAATATTGAAAGCTATTTTTAAAACATCGACTTCATTAAAATAGCACCAGAAAAGGTTAGGCTGTGTTTATTTTGCTCCAACAATGATATTCAAACAAGCCACCAATGATCGTTAGAACTACAACGCATGAAACCCATCTGTTACTTACTAGAATTTTAAAATATTTTAAGATAATGCAAATTCGTGAATTTTACTGCTTAATTCAGGTAAGAAGATTCAAAGTTTCTTTCTTTCCAAAGGCAATGGAAAATTTTATGCAGTATAAAGTAGTTGGCTGGACTTCAACTTTATACGGGGCATTAAAATAGATTCTACAAAATTAATAACATCCGTAAACTATTGTAGTAATTGTACCTTACATACAAAATGTATAAAGAAATTAAAGCTATCAACCTATCCTAACAAATATTTTAATTACATATTTTGTATTGAGTAAAATTGTTTCCTATTATACAATCCAATACAATAGAGTTTTCACAACAGACACACCTTTCAGAGTAAAGATAGCAATTCAGGATCGTTGCTGGAAAGAAGGCTTAACAAGTTTATCACTAACGTACATTTCTCTGTCCAGAAATCACGTCCAAAGTAATTTCATCTGTTACCCTTTTCGCTTTTAACTTTTTCTGTTTCCGTGAAACGTGTTCTCTGTTTTAGATTAGAAGAGCGAGTTTTCCTTAAAATAAAGAAGTATTTTCGAGTTATACCTGCTACTTCAGCTATCTTTACAGTTTGTCAGTCTCGAAAGAAGTTTAATTTTCTAAACCTGAGTGTGCAAATACACGTAATATCAAGTGATAAATAATTATGTGAAAATAATGTTTACTTTTCTGTGTAGGGAAGTTGTACGTTGGATAAAGAGTTGATAAGCCTAAATAATAGGCTAATATGTGAGAATGAAGGCTCTGATTTAAAACAATGAATAACATCTCGTGATGCCCATGATAATAGATCATGAAATGCTGAAGCAAAGGTAACGTCTTTGGTAACGGACTACATCAGCGAGGCTGTCGTAGAGTACAATTGTGTGTGTTGTGTGTATGTTAAAATGTGTTCAGATGTCTGAAACGTGGTTGTTGTTTGATTTGCTTTGGTGTGAACAGCGGTTGTACTTTATTTGAACGCATGGCATGTAGTATGAAAGGGGATTCCAGAGTATATTTCTTGTAAAAGCTAGTTCTATGCTGTTAAAAATGCGTTGTTTACTATATAAAAACAGGTTGGATGACCTGTAAAAGGTGCATGTACTCCGTGTGAAAAGCTGATACATGTGCTGTGAAATTCAGTTGTACTCCATGTGAAATGAGGTACACCATGCTCCTGCACCTAAATGCACCCTACCTAATCAGGTGCATACATGCTTTGTGAAGAACAGTTGTAGCAACACATTTTGACATTTTAAATATGTTTTATATTCCCAGTTGTAGGACCTTCTTCGAAATGATTCTTACCTATTATATTGGTTTTAGCCTTATGCAGTTGTTTAAATCAGATGCGCATTGCGTAGCAGACGTGCTTCATCATCAGCGAAAGTCTATTTACATAACAAAACAAACACTTTTATATACACTAAACAGTCATTTGAAGCCGAAGTCTCAAAACCTAAATGGGGATCTCAAATCCTAAAAGAATAGAGTGCTCCAGCTCGACCCACCATTGGCCGAGAAACGTCTTCAGAAACAGTGCAAGTTCACCCGGGCTCGGCCAATGATGTTTCGCCACCATCAACCCGATTCGCAGACCGCGACCCGTGAACGAGTGCAAGTGTAAATAGTGATGTGAAGTGACTGTGTAGTGTATACAGGGTGTCCAGTATTTAGGGGATCAAACTTCACCAGGTAGTTTATCAGCTCATATTAAACAAAACATTTCCTATAACACATAGGCTAGTCCTATCTCGCTTAGTTTTCTGTCTGTGTTTTTCACTTAATAATTTTTATATCTGAGGTAAATTAGGTTATAAACTAAAACCAATATTTAAAAATAAATTTGACTAATTTTCATTTCCGGTTTAAAAATGGTGGCCATATTTAAACCTTTTAAGCTTAATAACTTAAAACCATAATATTTATGGTAAATATACAAGAATAACAATATGTGGAAAATGTATTTACAAACGTTTTAAGACGAAGTTTGTTGTTCTGAGACAAGACAATTATTAACGGAGAAACTTCAGTTTTTCTGAGCGTACTTCTGTATTTACATATGTTTCTTGAATGTAAACGAAGGAGTGCGTTTATGTAAATAGACTTTCACTGATGATGTCGCACGACTGCTACGAAATGCGCAGCTGATTCTAACCACTGCATAGTGGGATCTACAGGCCAAAGTCGAAAGGTAAGAATAATGTCAAAGATTGCCCCACAACTGGGAATATAAAAACTTTTAAAATGTCAAAACGTGTTAGCTACAACTGTTCTTCACAAAGCCTTATTAAGTAGGCGATTCTTTAATTTTGACATTAGTACGCGTAAGATAATTTTGGATGCAATATTTAAGCTGAAATATGACGTTTTCTGTGAGTTCTTGTAATGTTCCAACATCTAATTTCTTTGTTATGTGAAACTCTGACAGTGACACCCTGTAGTATGTAAGGTGCATAGCCGTTACTCTGCAGTGTTCAGCCTATAGCTAACTATGCGTTATGTGAAAGATGTCTCTGTGAAATAGGGTCACATGTTCCGTGGAATCGGTTGTATTTAGCGAAGAATGTCTGGATTTGGAACTCGTACAATGTGCTTTCCTGATTTGTTAGTAAAACGTAATTTGGTCTATATTTGATTTGAAATGCAGTTGCATGGCCAATGAAATTCGAACGATAATAATACGTTATTTTAAAACTTGCTGCTTGTTCTGTGAAATGAGATTGCGTTGTTTGTGTAAGGTGGCTACGCTGAGGGAAAAACGGTAGTATTCTATATAACATGTTGTTGTATGAAAGGCTGTTGTATTCTGTGTGAAAGGCAGATGTGTGATGTGAGAAATCATTTCAATGTCTGTATACAATACATCCGGCATTTCTCACTGTCACTACACCCAACGGGCGTCCTTTGTGCTGTTTTCATTTGACGACATTTACAATAATTAATTATTCACACGCAGTTAAAAGAATTTATTTGTGTTTTCAGCTAGGAAAAATTAATGTCCAACTCACTTCAACGATTCATAACAATAGTAGCCCTACTATTTGTAACCAAATTAGGCAGTGGCTAAGTACTCTAAAATTTGGAAATTGACGGAATTAATAGTCTGATTTGTTAATCGTTGTAAGGTTGTCTAAGAGATATAGACACAAATAGAAAATGTAGGCTTGCTAATGCAATGAATGGCACTTTGAAAGGTTAGTAAGTTCGTGTTTACTACACAAGCCAAACAATAGGATAAAAAGTAATGATTTTTTCAATTAGGCGAGGATGTATGTAGTGCGTAAAGAATATCTTCAGTTCTAAGATGTATTATAGCTCATTTCAGAAATGGACCATGTGATTGTAGCCTAGGGATGATGGCGAGGGGAGGGGGTGAGGTTAACAGGCCGGGACGGGCGATCAGTCGTGAAGTCCAATGGCCCGAGAAATGTTTGTGGAACACCAAAATATCTACAAGCCTTTCTACATTCCCTACATACATTCCCTACTCAAGACTCAAGACTAGTTCTGAGTTCTCCGTATTTTGTTCTCGTATACTTTTGAATAATTAGTATTTGAGCCATCTGCAGGTAATGTTTTCATTCTTTCGTTATCGTCATTGGTTTATTTAGCCTGCTGCTTTTGTTTTAAGCAGGGTAGAATTTTAATTTCACAATCAAAGTAAGCAAGGTTTACATTTTTAATAAATAAATAAAAGAGCTTATTGCAAAAATCTCACACAAATGCATTTAAGTCATTATTGGGCTTAAAACTGCAGCTAAAACGGTCTCACGCGTTCTCAAACATTAATATTACATTCTATCATGCCAAGAATCGGTGGTTAACTAAAGCGTACAATTAATCAGATAGTGGTTTCTATTTTGCTTTTGACACTTATATAAAACTTACTAGGTAGGCCTTATTTATTAAATTTGAAATAGCTGCAAGAATAATAACTCTCAAGTGACAGCCGAGCAAGAACTCAGGAGTGATCGTAGCCTACTGTCGAACTGTGCAAAGTTTGAAGGCAAATACCGGTATCACTAATGAAATGTAAACGAGACAAGAACAATACAGTTGCCATGACAACGGCTGTCTTGCCTTGTTCTGCTACCGTGTTGTCGTGCTAACTGCCTCAGCACCTGTCCTGTACAGATTATACCCTAGGTCAGTCTAGCTACGTTTCAAATACATATCTAATATCAATTCGTTGATAAGTGTAACTTGTATAGATTTAATTATTATAGGCTATTGAGTTTTATTTTCTCATGCCTTATCGTATATGATCTCTTTTGGTTTTGTTAAGGAAAACAATACGCTCAGTAGGTTCGTCGTTATGATGACACAATCATCATGTTTGTTGTAAATTCAGTAGGATTGATAAGTATTAGGTTCTGAACTAAATTGTTTGTACTAAGGGCTTTACTCACCTTTGCTGAGTGAGGTTCACACGGATTTTCGTACTAAGTGGAAGAGGGTTTGTTTAATTTCATTTCATTAAACCCTTGTTTAAGAATAAAAATGCCACAAGAATTATTTTCTTTTGTGAATATGACAATATCCTGTTAACCAATCATTATTATAAACTTTTGTCCAATACAGTTAAAGTACTTTGTTTTTATACCGGTTGAATTATATTGATTTATCCTTTAGTAGACTATGTCAGTATACATTGTTTGCAAATTTTAATAGTTTTCGCCATGCAATTTCTATTTGAACAAAGAACCTCTGACAGTAAAGCATGACGACACAATGTTGTTAAAGGTTACTATGTAATAGCTGTGTGTAAGTATTAGCTGTTAAAGGTGAAATGTACTGTGGCCTGGCGTGAGTCCAGCCAGATGATCTACAACCCCGAGATAACATCCTCCCCTTCCTCCCCTCACCAACACACAACCTATCATATCACACAGCTTCTTCTTTCAACCATGATGACACAAAATAGTGATGCTCCAGCAGTTTGCTTTTGACTTTTGACGTATTTTCCAACGGAGTTTTGGCATCTTTTTTGAAATGCGTTTTAATAATCCCAATTGCGCTTAAAATTACAGCTGAATTTGTCACCCGCGTTCTAATTTCAAAATAATGCTACAATGCCATTAATAGGTAGCAAATTAAACTTTATCCTTCATCAGATAAGTTTTTTCTTTTGATTTACAAATGTAGTCTGCATTTGTATTCGTTAATCAATTTGTGTACCTAATTGTCATTAACTTAACATTAAAAAATAACATTTATTTTCGTCTGTATAAATTTGTTTACAGTGTGGTTAGACCAATAAAGAATAAAACGTTTAGCTTAGTAAAATTCAAACGCAGTGTACTGTTAATATTAATTATGGCCTTAAATATCAAATTGATTCATAAAGTTACTAACGCGCATGTAGTGCAATGAGCACACTGCGTCAAGGGATGTTTAGGGCGTGACTTAAATAGCTTCACAACCCGATGGATTTAAGGGTGTCTCTCTGCCATTTACGAAAGCTATTTCCGCCCGAACGTGCTAAACTGTACTGCTCACCAACACACGCTCACTTGGTACAACATTTACTCGAGCACCAGTTATCAAACACTTTCCAAGTAACTGTCAAATTGAATAGCCGACGAGTAGTCAAAGGTGTAATCGTAAATACTAAGGAATTTCCTTTAACGTAGTATAAACTACACCGTAGTTGCCCTTTTGAAGCCTTGTGACATTTTACAGCCCGGGTTGTTTGTCCGTTTTTCACGAAATTCGGTCAAAATGTTAGGTACTTTTGTAAATGCCTAGGTCAAGTTTGTTATCAAGCAAAGTCGGTCTACTAAAAGTGGGTGTTTGGAGGAGAACAGTGTATTTATGTTTCGATTTTGATAATTTCATTACTTTTGAAACTAGAGTCAGAATTAGATCACGGAAGCATCACTGCCGATGAAGGCCTCCTATACCAAGTTCGTCACATCTTTTTGATCTCAACTGACAAGAAAAACCCTTTTGTTTGAAACATCTACTTCTACTCAAAAGACACAATGTTTCAAAGTGTAATGTTAAAAATTATAAAACTAAAATAACACTACTCGCTGTAGTTTAGGAATAACCATTGTTCCTATTATATACGAGTACATTGTAAGAGTATTGTTTTTCTAAATGTTTTATTTCCAACCTTTTTTGTTGTTGTTTTTTGAGTTTAGTCTATTCGTTTCAGATCAGTTTTATTCATAGTATTACTTGAAAAGTGAGTTTAACTACACGTAGTTTTAAAGTTATGATTCTGATATTAACTTAATAATGCAGTATTATCATTTTAAAACAATATTGTATATTCAGTTTAAATATAAGTTTGTAATTGGTTTTAAAAATAGTTTTAAAGTGCTTTTATAACTATGTTTTGTATATTTTGTTATTCGATAACTTGCTTGAAACTTTTATTCAAAGCAAGTCAATGCTGTTTGCAAATACAATTATTTTTTTTTCTTAGGTTAGATTTATGCAACTAATCATATTTACAAAAACACTAACCTGTTAGGATTTTAACCTATAACCAAAATATGATTATTTAAATGTAAATAAACCTCGAGGCTGTAATATATTTTAATAAAATTTAGGTTAAAACTATTAAGTAAAACTAACACACAACTAATTAATCAAATGTGTACAGTAAACACGATCGTTTTAAAATTTGTTACGCCAATGTATACATCACGATAATAGGGTGGCTTTTAAAATTAGGTACAACATAAACAGCAGTAGGTCAAGCATATAAACAAACTGAAAGTTTACTGCGATAAGTTGAAATATTTAACGTTTGGAAATAACTAAAATGTATCTAGATATAGAAATAACACTAAAAAAGGTTAGGGCCGAACTACTTCGATCAATTACATTAACGAACAATACGAGTACATTCGAGCTTCCCAATTTCAACGGAAACTACCCATAAAATGAAAACTGTGTATATTTGTTTTTCAAATATCGGTTGGTGGAAACTCATGAGTCACGAGTCCAAAGTACACACTTGTGACTCTGGAGAATTGACTAACTCACACGCTCACACTCACCCACTCACAATGTACACGGATAATACCGAGCCTCTCCCTGAGAGTGGTGCATCTCCAATCACAACAAACCCCTATACACTACACACAGTAGCTACATACTCGTACATGTTGTCTGTTATATGCGTACATGTCACACACACTACCACCTAGTTATCTAACATTGAATTCACCTGAGTGAATCTCATTGAATTGCAAATATATAGACGTTGATTAATGGTCATAATTTAATAAACCTACTCGTACCTTTGAAAGAATTTTTACTAATTTATTTTGAGTGCGTCTTTTCTAGTTCATAAACACTTTTGTCATCACAGTCCTTTCTGCCCCAAAATATGAATACTTTTTTTAGCAAGTATCAGTGTTAGGAACGTAAGAATAAGCCCCAAAACGACGTAATACACCAGTGTATATATTTTTACAAAGAGATGACATAACCTATAGATTTGAAGGTATGAGTGAATACTTCTAGAGTAAGACCTTTCCTCTTGTCTCAGCTGTCACTGAAACTTCAATTTTCATGTTCAGGTTAAATTAATACTGAAATGTGCTCAGCAAATATCACGTTCAGTGAAGGAGATGAGGAGGAGGTGAGAACACAGACCCGGCGGTGGGGAACTAAGTACACACAACTCCACCAGACTCCGTCTGTGTTCCTTCACCACACCGATCCTAAGAAACTACTACGTTTACTTTATTTACACTTACTAAAGTCATGATTATTTTTTAAGTTAGACTTTTTGTAAGAGAGTTGTATTGAGCACATGGTAATCAAAATAATTACGGTAAACGTTTTGGAGTATACATGGACCTACAATTTACACAGATAAATTAAACGCAGCTAAGCGATAAAGACTGCGTCCGTGGCTCAGTGGGTAGAGTCACGGCTTGCAAGGTCGCGGGTTCAATTCCCGGCGCAGGCACAAGGGTTTGGACTGCTTTCCCTAATAGCGTTTGTGACGCTCACAAAAACCCTAAGTTAAGAACAAATAAAAATGCCATTGGCGTAGACAAAAAAGCATCGATAAGTGCCAAGAGTGAATTTACTTTGCAATTTTTCGTTCTTATTCGCACATTTGTTTAGTATAGTGCAATTTCTTTATCAGCAAGTTAGGATCCTTTTACTACAAAACTGTAGTATTTAAGTATATTTTCTAAAATTACAAACTATAAGTATAGATCTTAATTTGTATAAACTCTAAACAGCCAATACATTAAAAAGATTTGCTTTGTGTAGTGCCTTTCGATCCTACAATAGATGTTTTCTTTATTGTACATAATAATATTGTAAATAACTTTTAGGATAAGAACTAGAGTTAATAAAAAACATCTGTAGTAGGATCAAAAGGCACCACACAAAAGTAAATCTTTTTGATAGATTATCCTACACTGGGTCTATATAATAATTATAGCTAATATATTACTAAAGGAATTAGAAGACAAAAATGTTTGGACCGAAACCGGGTCTCTCGCGATTATGCTGACCTCTACACTATAAGTATACCTATACTATTTAGAATTGAATGGGAAACAGTGAAGCATCGGTGATTACAAATAGAATTGAAGAGAGCGGGCCGGGACAGGGTGAATGCGTTTAACGAGGAGAGAGCTTCACTCGTGTCACATTAGCCTCGAGCTCTCTTGATGTGAATATGTGATCAGCGCTACTCGTACACGACCATACTCGTACGTACATTACTTGCGCACTGCATTGCTGCAGGGTGTGTTTCCTATCCATCACTGGCACAGCAGTAGTGCTGTAATATTGATTCAAGCCGATTTAAAAGGGGACGAAAGTGTTGGTTTTATTAATTAGATTTAAAAAAGTTGGTTTTAAAGAGCACTATGATTTATTTTTATGGTTTAGTTTGTGAATTGTGTTAATATACCATAACTCAATACTTCTGAAAGTACGATGAACTGAGTTTACCCTCACAGCCTCAGTAGTCACCTTAAATGTACTCTAGAGGGAGCACAAAGGCTGCAAAACTGGTTTAATGCTTTAACGGCGGAATGAATAGTCAGTCTTTATTACAATTTGAATTGAGTTTGCTCTTCATGATACGAGTATGTATTAAAAATTGCAGTCAAAGAATATGTAATTCTGAGTTCAGGCATTCGCAGTGAATAGCCTCGTAACGAGCGGGGTAATAAACAATAAAAGCTGAGGCTGAGGGCCAAAGGTAATACAGGTGGCAGAGTTGAGGCCGAAGGCTGAAGTGAGGCTTTGAGTGTAGCGATTCAGAATTGCAATTATGCGAGTAACAAATTACAAAGGAATCTCTGCTTTAGCGCTTAGCTGCCTGTAGTCCTGGGTCTTTCACGAAGACCTCTTTACAACCGACATAGTGGCCCCAAACTCCAAACTTTATAGCTGTATCGTGACATGACAGTGAACATGCCAAAGTGAATTGTCAATAGGTATGTCAGTATAAACCCACACGAGGAGTAGTACTCGAGACAATTTAATACATACGAAACTTCGTGTCGGTTTGATAGAAGTTTAACTTCACTCGATACAGAGCGAATAACATCACCACCAATCATATCTATTCACACCCAGCCCTTTGTTAATAGTAGGGTGAAAAGTCAAGAGCGTGTCTTAGTCGCTGGCAATATAGGCGAAAACGTGAGGGCGCCGTTTTAATTTTTCCTGAAGTAATTTTCAACGCTCTTATTGATTTAATAATGGTTTATAAGTTAAACAGCAGTTCAGTTCTTATTTTTTTTAAACGTTTGGATACTTTGTTTCAAGGTGCAGTGACAGCTCTCGAGAGCCGCTTACTAGTCTAGGTCTAGCCACAATACTTTTACTTCGAGAGTGCCTAATAGTGTTCTTTGTCCAAAGTATCGAGCCGATGGACGCTTGAAATACTTTGGACGAGTATAGCAGGCAAAGTATATGCCGGCCCAGCAACCACTTTTATCTCACATCAATTTCGGGCAAAAAACTCGTTTAAAAATATAAAACTTTGTACTTTTTTTATATAGAATTTTAAAATTTCAATCTTTACTGATAAAGGTCACTGAACAAATACTCAAACCTATACCACTAACGCTATTTTACCACAGTATACAGCACCCCTTATACTCGCTGAAAGCTTCCTCTCGTACCACAATAGCCCCGAGATCTCTTCATGTGAATATCTGATTACAGATCAGGTGCTGTGTTCTGAAGCTTCATCATGTCCACCTCCTCCTACTCCTGTTTGAGTACCTTTCTTTGTGATTTCTTTCAATTATCCACGTTATAAGTAAAAATTAAGTTCTAAAAATGGATGTATTGTACAATGTACAATTTAAAACACATATGGATAATCATTAGAATAGGACACACAATATTGTTTTTATTTTAGTGGATGTTAGTGATCACCTAAGTTAAACTAAGTTGTATAAGACTTGAATATATTTAACGATCGTTATGTTTCTGGTGTTAATGAAAAGTTGATTACACTCCACAGCTGGCGGGATCAATGGCGGTAATGGCCGACGTTTTTCTCTCTCCAAACTCTTTCCGCTTCTCTCTCCATCAATAATAACACCACTAGACAACTTTTGTGTGTGCAAATGTACGAAATTGAATGGCGATGTAAGTTTCAAGTGCCTTAGTTAATGTGTGTACAGTAAATTGTTGTGCTAACTTCCATTTTGTTTGTTTGTTTTGCAATGGGTATACATCATTCTTGTAGAACAGAGACAACTCTAGAACGTACGTATTGCCTAGCAGCAAACACTAAACGAGCAACGACAGTCATTACATTAATAGCCTAATATTGAAATGACTACATGAATTATAACTGTGTGGATTCCATTATAGGTAAACTAATTAAAATAAAGCAAACATTTCAGTCTTTGAAAGTATTCCATAATACTTAAAAATAGTTATGATTCTTTATGGTAGTTGAAATTTAAACATGATTTTTAGCACAGTTGCACGTAAATAAAGAAATAATTTTGGACGAAAACCACTGAGCATCTTTTAACTATTTTAAACACAAAAAGGCTAGTCTAAACTGTATCAGACATCGTCAGTTGCAGACAAAGAAGTGTATAAAATATATATAACAAATATAAAATGTTTAAAAGTATAAAAAATTTAAAGTTAAAATAATTTTAAATTAAAAGTTTATATTTGTTAATAATTTTAAATTGAAAAGTTCAAACTTTCAATAAAAAAATATTAAACAAAGTTAAGGTGAAACGTTTTTGTGTTAAAATTAAAACATGGTTTTCTTCCAAAAAGATTTTACTCGTATTTACGACTAACCATTTAAGTTTGAAATTGAAAATAAAATTACACATATTTTACTAAGAGTGTCTAGAGTAGATTAAAATTAACTGATTACCTTTTAGATAAAAATATAAATGCTGCACTTGTTTTAAAGCAAGTGTGTTTTATCCTGATACTTCGTTGGTAGAGTCTACGTTCTAGTTATACCCATCCCAAACCTTTTATTTCAAATCAATATTGTAGAAAACTTTGTTTGGTATAAAAACCAATAGGCAATGAACAAATCATCACGTACACATTTTACTGCTCTCTCAGTTGTTGAAGGACTTGGTACTAACAAAAATCCATAGCCAAATGTCATTCACTACGGGAGGAAAGGACGGCATAGCCAAAATGTAAATGTATAAAGTTTGTACGAGGCAGTTAGGAGGCCATGTCATGAAATATTCCCGCCTCATTTACGTTAAAAACACAGCACTTTGGACATTTGCCTGGAGTCAGCTGATAATATAGACATTAGCTCAGTGACAACGTGTGCTTGTTATCATAATCATGCTCTGGAGCCAGTGTGTTATCGTTATTAGTTCATGCCTCGTCGCTTTATTTAACTCCATTCAATATTTGCTTTTCAATTATTAATCGTCCTTGTTGGGTTTTGAATAAATTATGAATGTTTTAATTCGAAGATTAGTATTGTGTACTTTTTATAATCAAATGTGTGATTTGTAATATAAACATATTAATAAGTTAATACTACTCGTAATAAAGAAGTAAACGATGAAGTACCCTGAATTAACATTTTAATCACTCGACTAAAATGCTTTTTGTATACACTTGATAATGGGCTCAGCCCTGAAACTAGTCGTGTAGTTAAAATGTTACACTGCAACTAAATGCTTGGAGTAAAATTAAATAAATCTGTAATATTGTTTCTATTTATTTTACGAATAACTGTATTATTTTTAGATTTTGAGTTAATCCGAATTATTTTTAACTAGCTGCGCCAGCTGGGGGCTTCGCCCCTAGACCCCCTGCCAGGCTCGCTCGCTTCGCTCGGGAGCTAAGTACCTCGGCCTACGGCCTCGGTGCCCGCTTTGTAAAACTCGGCCATCCCACCGGCCTATCTCATGGCTTATTTGCTTTGGATTAATTTTGGATAAATTAAGTTATCATTTCATCTCAATTCTGAACCAATATATTTTTGAAACAAGCATAATATTTCCTTTTTGATACCCTACATCGATTTTTATGATTTTTTTATTTCTTGCCCCCTCTTTAACCCCTTCCCCAAATCCATATATTGTGCTTCCCGAACCCCAAAATCAATAGGGGTCTTTGGGTTAATGGTATACAACTATGTGTCGAGTTTCAAACAAATCCGTTAATATTTACTAATAAATATTTACTAAAAAAAAATATAACATGTGGAATTGGGACATTAAAAACACCATCAAATAAAAAATCTATATAATTTTATTCGTTTCCCCCACCCTCCACACACTAAGGACCATTTCTATTCAAAAACTCTGAATTACCCCAGCCAGATTCCGAGATGTCAACACTCCGGACAACCCTAACCGAAATACTAATAGTATACGAGAAGATCGGATGCTTAAATCACTGTTTGTTGACAATGTGTTTAGGCTACGATGTTTTGCTACTCAAAAGAAAAATGCTATAACGTAAAAAATCTCTTCACTGCGAATGAGATGGTAAAGAAAAGGGTGTACAAGTACGAGCCTAACATTCAGAGTCAGACTCTCAAAGGGCTCATACCTTTGACGAACTTAACCTTCACAACAGTTGTTACTCATAATCCCAGAATAAACATGCTTTTTCATATTAACATCTCAACAAAATGACGGACATACACACTTTAGGCTCCGTATTAATGAAAACGAAAAAATACAGTAATTTTGAGTTGATTAAGGTTGTTTTCCAGAAGTGTATATAACATGTGTTCGTAATGCGTTAAGTTGTTACCGTTTATTAGGGTTGTCTTGCAACCATACACTTAATTAACTAATTCAAGTTGTTATGTGCCAATAAGTGTAAACCAGAGGTTATCCGAATTTCTGTACTTTTACATTCAGAGCAATGGATATAAATAAACTGCTATATAATTTAGTAGCCTATGTTTTCTTGGATACAGAAAGTACAAAAGTAATACATATCTTGAAGAGCTGGATCTTATTAGATTAAACAAACTCATTCTTTCTTTATACAAAAGTAATGTTTGTCTTGTTTAACGAGGTGAAGTTAGGACTAAAAAGTCTTCTCTACCACTCCGTTCGACCTTTACCTCCGTCACCGTATAGTCACATTACAAATGTAAGAGGTGACTGCGGGGATCGAACCCGCTCCAGCGGAGTGATGAGCTCAGGAGTCGCGCACGATTCCACCCCGCCACGGGTTTGCTACAACTTTCTTATTTTAAAACAATTACATTTATTTAATACCTGTTATTTGTTTACAATACAAAACCATAGAGTAAATAGGTCAAACCTTAAACAGGAAATTGTAAAACATTACCAATGGTGTAAAAAAGAATTTCGTCTAGTTGAAAATAGATAAATAAAAACTTGTTCGGTTTAATTGGAAATTCGCTAAGATTCACCGTAGCGCTTGTGGCTACGAGTCGGCTATGTTTTTTAAGCTCAGACTATTTATTCATAGATCATATTCTAGTGCAAGTTTGTTGAAGATAAGTTTTTGATTAGAGTTAAGTTAGGCACCAAGTTGTTCATAACCCACAGGATTTCTGGTATTATATAAAGTACAGCGTCGTTAATATCTTTAGAAAAATAGTAGAGAGTATTCCATTTCCAGCAAAATTGGCTGCTTTTGCGTCATCCGGCTCGTTTTTCAATAAAAAAATGCTTGCTGTTCTTTCCGCAGTAGTTGCCCTCGGCCGCTACGAAAACAGGCACAAGTGAGCAAGAAAAGGGAATCAGAATATTAAACAGCTCGAAGGTGTAGAAGTGCCTGTTGATAACGTGATGGTCAAAACAATACTAAAACCATGAACTGCTGACTAATTACCACTAACACCACGGTGTTTTGGATCAATATAAACTGATTTACCATCGATTACCAGATATATTATGATGAGAATATACTTCTTTTCTAATATCTCCATGAGTTTTGTGAAATATAAATGGTCCACTGCCATTTACGTCTTATCACGCGAGTGGGGAGTATAGCAACGCTATTTTTACGCAGTCTCCACAGCACCGCTTGACATAGACCCAGTAGAGTATAGCAATGGTAACTGTTATTTTTATGTTAATACGCAAAATTCTCGCCTTGTATGTCATAACTATTACGGCAGTTGCAACTTCTAAGTCTAAGCTACCCGTACTGATTATACCTAGCGAATGATAAAGCGGTTATATACGTTTGTATCACTTGTCGGTCACGGAAGGGGGGATGGTGAGGGGTGTTATGTGAGGCCAAAGGGTGTAATGTTGTAGCCCGACATTCCGGTCCTTCATTGTTATAACGTGTTCTGTACAAGTCGTTAGTGCTAACTACCTTCCGGCTGAATATACAGACGTGTCATTACTTTCCACTGAATGGCGTCAAGTTCAACTCAATTGAAACCGACTATGTGTTAACGTAGAAACTTGTAACTAATTGAGTGTAACTGTTCATATATATTTATTAATTTTAAAAACATTTATTTAATGTCAAAGTTTAACATTTAGCTTCGGTTTTACTTTTGACAATTTAAGGTAAAAAAGACAAATGTTTAGATGACTGTTTGGATTAAGTCAAGGACAACCACGGTTATTTAATAACAACATTACAACTTTAATTGCACCCGATGTGCCAGAAACAATCAAAACAAAGGCCATCCTTAGCAGAATTAAACCTACGACTGTCTAAAATGTAGAGAATATTAAATTGAGGTTGGGATCCCTTAATGGGTGGTGTTTTAATTGTGTTTCTGAACAAACAAAAGCTAATTAATTTTGTGTTGATGAAGCCGATATTGGCAGGAAGGTTCGTAATTAGGTTAATTGGATTGTTCATGTGTTTCCAACAGCTAACCTCATTTCAATGTCATTCTTCACTATTTTAGTTGTGTAGATACATTGGAGAGGGAGGTGTTTTAGCAGGGGTTTGAATGGCAACATGGAAACATTCTTAAAATGTATGTAAATGGTTATACAGAGTGTTCTATGATAAAGGGTTTTAATAGGCGTTAAGGTTATATTTACGGATGTTGGTTATATTGACGTGGTATGCATCAGCAACAAATTTTGAAGCGTGTGGTAAATACTCGTATTTTCAAATTTCTATCTTGATTTCAAAAATTATAAATATTTGCTAACTTGAAATAGATTATTTATGAACTTTAGGGTTATCAACGTCCTAAAGACCTGTTTAACGTAAGATTATTGTAAAAATACAAATAAACTAAAAACTGTTTTGAAACTTACTTGAAGGAGGCAGAATAGTACGTGTTTCAGAATGCACTCATAATGTGTTGTCCACTTATTAAACTCTCCTTTCTGAAAGGTGAAAATGTTTCATTCTTATGAACTTATTATTCATTTTAAAAGAGGGATTTAGCGAAGGTGGCTTTGGATATTGAAAGCCTATACAATCTAACGTTTAAAAATATCATGAAATCAATTTGACTTCGTATAACTATATATTTCAGTCCTTAAGAATATTTACACCTTATAAATTTAGAATAAGTTTTAAATGAAAAAGCACCCCATTCCGTCGAATCAGTCCAAATCATGTTTTCATTGAACAAACAACTTGCTTTTGACCAACACTTCGCATACATCAGTAGTTAGTTTCCACGCACGTTAAGGTCCCTAGAGGCAGAAGAGGCTATCTTGAGGAATTTTAGTTGTAAGGAAAGTGAATTAGATGTAGAGCGGGAGAGATACTGGAGACTGGGAACACGATCTGTGCTCCTGCATTCATCATGAGACCTCGGCTCCTTCACTACATGACGCATGATGCTTTCACTAATCTTCAATACTTATCTAAACATACATATCGTACATTAGAGAAGTTTCAAACATTTCCCCAGTTAAACAAGAGATGCAGATTCTAATATAATCTAATACATAGGGTGGCTGAACAGTAACTTAAGCTTCACTTTGTTGGTTGAGAATTTTGCGTTATGTTTGCTAATTTTCAGTGTATTAGGCTTCACTTTTAATTTCTCTAAATTGCATACAGGGTTGTTTGCTCGTACATGATTACTCAGTATTGTCATATAGGAAATCCCTCTTGGGGTCGGCATAGTATTAAAGCTAGCGTGAAAAGAAACGGGTCGATGCAAAACTTCAGATCAATATCACCCTTTAGGCCAAAATGGCAAAGGGTTATCAGTCTTTAGGCAAACCCGTGTGCAAACCCGAACTATTAAATGGCGGCTAACCTTAAACTCTAAATTATATCAAAAAGAGTATTACTTATATGTTTAGGGCTAGCCAGGGTCTCGCTTGCCGAACAACCGCTGTAAATCTCAGATTATCCCTGAAAACAAAGATAGCAAAACGGTGTTCAGCATGAATATAATCCATCCCAATGATGGACCGACTTGACTCCCACGCACCTGTGCTGATCTTGCTAACCATCCCAATTGTTTACAGGTTATCAGCTGCTACTTAAATACTTAATAGATCAGCACGCTGGTTTATATTTGCTGTTAAAACTACAAAAGATTGCAGCACGGTCAAGTTGATTCGATAGTGGAAATAAGTGTTCTGTGATTGGCTGTGACTGTTTGCCAAAAGTTACAATTACATTATAAGCAATTAATTACATTGTACGAAGGTATATCGCTTTTTTCTGTGTCTATATAGCATTGTAAAATACTGCTTACAGTTTTAAGAAGACGTTGAAAATAACACTTACACAATTTTAATATAGTACGTGTTTATGTTACTGCTGAAAAATTGTTTACGACGCATTGTACTATAAACTTAAACAACATGTACCGATTGCCAGCTGATTTTATTGTTTTCACTGTGTCAACATAAACAAAACAAATCAACTTACCTGTGTCTCTTTACACTTTGAATTAAGTTACAGTCTTTTTAATTATATATTAAAGAATCTCAGTTCTCTCTTAGGCGAAACACATTTCGAAGTTTAACAGCAAGAAAACTGACTAACAAATGGCCCTTAAGCCACTATCAGAACCACTTTGTTCCCCTACCCATCCGTTGGTTTACGACGAAGCGTGTCTAAATGTGACGAATCTGATCTCAGAACCTGCTTCGTTATTTAGGACTTATAACAATTGCTACAAATGTAAACTCACATTTTGGGCAAATGTAGAACCTTTCAGCTCAATGTGTCTTATAGTCCAAGTTCATTCTCCGCTTCGCTTCTTGTACACATTCGACCAAGATACGGGGTTTAAATCTTGCGTGCAGGAGTATCACTTTGGACAGCACGGCATGTACAAGTATATGCTAGATTTAAGCTGCGACGGCATAGAGATTGTTACCCCTCCAGATTCGCCATATACCTCTTTGTACCTGTTTTTGCTGGTCATACTACTGTTGTGGGTAGCTTACATAGTTTTCAAAAAGAACAACTTCAGAAAGGCAATCTCTGCAATCATTCCATACAAACTGAGAAGACATTTTGAAAATAATGGAGATCATAAAGACCCTGTTGAACTATATGAACTTACTGACACTGTTTCTAAAATGGAAGCGTCAAGCAAAGTTGTGTATGATGAAAAAAGAGAAAGTCACACTCCTGTCGATTTCATATCGAGGGGCACTAACACCAATAACACTTCAACCGACTTTGATAACAAATTATTATTTTCATCAAAGGCGTATTTACCAGAATCTGATGTGTTATTGTCTCTTCGAGGACTAATGATCACAACTTACATATTCTCGCTAGTTGAAGGAGGTACGTATTTCTTCTCAAGAAAGTCACTTTGGAATGGCTTAAAACCTGCTGACATTTGTACTGGCGCATTTTATTGGGTTCTCGCAGCATCATTTTACATACGAGTGAGAAACAGCATAGTGAATGGAGAAACAAGGAAAACAGTTTATCTGAGACAGGTTTTGCTGCGTTCATTGATTTATGTGATTGGAGGTATACTATACAATAAAATCAATGAAACCTCACCCTTCAGAAAGTTTCCGAGATTTAGCTTAAGAATTTTCGGCGTTTTTCAGCGTATTGGACTGTCAAGTCTTATCATATTAACTATGGAGGTGTTGTTAATGAAGGTCCACTTAAAAAAAGGCTCGTTCTTCCAAGACTTGATTGACAGCTGGCCTCAGTTGACAGTGGCTACTCTCCTCGCTGCCGCACACACGTGTATCACCTTCCTACTTCCGGTACCGGGATGTCCCACAGGCTACACGGGCCCTGGTGGCCTGGCTCACTATGGCGAAGCCGAGTACTGCACGGGAGGCGCTGCTGGCTACATAGACCGCACTCTCTTCCCACACACCTTACTCAAACCGATCGAGTTTTGGAAATCCAAGGAAAATAGACAAACCTATGACATAAAGGTTTCTTTTGATCCCGAGGGTCTTCTCGGTACTTTAAATACTTGTTTTCTAATGGCTCTTGCTATGCAAGCTATCAGAGTGTCCATCTACGCCAAGAATCCCCTAGGAAGAATAACGAGACTTTTGTCCGGTTCATTGTGGCAATTTTTTGTAGGTCTACTGTTGATACATTTCAGTAAGGATGAAGGACCAGTGCCACCCAATGTTTACCTAATGTCTTTATCTTACGTCTTGTTAGTCAGTGGAGTTTGCTATTTCCTCTTTCTCCTATTCTACTTGTTGATCGATGTCTGTAAAGTCTGGTCGGGTCTCCCTTTTATATACACAGGTGCCAACATTATTGTCGTTTATGTAGGAGGTGAACTTCTGCAAAATACCTTTCCTTTTGAATGGGGATATAATAAAGAAGACATGGAATACAACACTTTGTGTCTTTTAAAAGCCACGTGGAGTGTCGGTGTTTGGACTTTACTGTGTTACTACCTGTTTCAGAAAAATATAATTTGTCCAGTATAAATGTAAATTGACTATTTGTGCAACATTGTGTTTAAACCAATTTGTGTAATAATACTATTTGCTGTCGTGTTTCAATCTTATTATAATGTACTGTAAATAGTTTAACTAAAAGAAAACTACGATACAAAGCAACTCAATTCTATACTCGTACATATCTTGTTTAAAAACTATGTAAGATTTGATAAAACTGTCAAGTTTTCAAAGATTTAACTTATATTTAAATTTGTCTAAACAAATTAAAGAAAAAATATGTTTTTTTCTGAATCACAAATTCAAACAAATGTTTTAAAACTAAACATAACTGTCCGTGGACTTTACTCTATCCAACTGCTCAGTCTGTTTTGCCACACACTTTCGTATTTAAATTGGTTTCAGAAACACGGTGAAAGTATTGAGGTTGACGGAAATACAGTTTCGATTAAGTAAGGAAGGGAATATCTGAGACCGTAAATATCGACAGGGATATTGGCAATCCCCGCCGGCTTGGGCGGTTAGAACCTTCTTCATTCTATAATTTACACTCAGTCAAGATCTGTAGCTTGTCCCTTCAACACGGCTTCAACAGTGATCAATAATATACAACAGCTTAGTGTGTGTGAAGAGCACTTTTCAACACAGACAAAGATGCACAGTTATATTGTACAACCTTTGTGTACCACATACATGTATCTGAACTATCCGATCCTAGTAATAAAATAACTCATCGCACACCCCTCTTAAATCGTATTTCCAAACAAGAACTTGAGCTTCAGTTAATCAACGATTCAGCCAATGCCGTTGGAATTCTGTAGCCCCACTTCAGTCACCCATTCACAATCTGAGCAAGTATATAAGCAACATTATAGTGATCTTGGAAGGATTTTATATCCGTAAAACACTCGCAAGTAATGAATTTACGCGTTTTTTTATTGAATTTCTAGATAAGTGTTGATAATATCTAAATCTGTCTCATTTTACGTCTTTCAGGGTTCCTTTGTCCAACAATAGAACACACGTGAAAAGTCACCTTTTAAGTCTCTTTTTGAATAATTTGCCTCTTTCATTTTAAAGTTTCAAACTTGAAACACTACTATTCACATAACGTCTCCGTTGTCTTAAAGGTTAACAAGTTGACTCAGCAAGTTAAAAGTGTATCTTGGGTCAGCCATATCGATCATAATCGTATAAGCAAAAGGATTTCCTCATATTGAAAAAAAAACTCATATTGAGAATGGCTTATTTCGGTTTAGTACAACCTTATATAAATTATGGTACAGTATTATATTTTGTAGGGTTCTTAGTCATATTATAAACTGCTCAAATCGTTATGCTGCAAAATAGAGGTGTACGAATAATATCAAATTAAGTTTAAGAGATTCTTGTAAGGAAATATTTAAAAATTAATATTTTATTTTGTACTTAAACATTCCTATGCATTTACATAAAGGTAACAATTTTTTTTTCCAATACAATTGGTAGTTTGGTAACGGGCCACAGTACTCACAACCATGACACTAGAAACAGTAGTTACATAGGCTTGATACATCTCAGAGGTTACCCACCCAATTTGGTATTTAATTGTTTACCAAGTAACCAGGAAATTAAAAATATTGTCAATATCAATAATTTTAAGTCAAAATTGAAAACCTCTTTGATTTAACAACCGTTTAAAAATACAGTATTAATAAATTTATGGATCATTAGAATATAACAACTAATTTTCCGAACACTACTTTCATATGTTACTCATCCTTACTAATATATAAAAATGAGATGGTGTGAATGTGTGTGTGTCTGTTCCTCAATCACGTAAACCACTGGATCAATTTTAATGCAATTTTACAGGAATGTGGCTTCTATACCTGGCCAACATTTAGGCTATTAATCTGTTTGATAATTTTATTATTTTCATGATGGCAGTCATTGATAAGACCTCATTACATGTGAACACTTATAGGCCAAATAATGTAACGTGAAATTTTAGAAAACCCGTAAAAGATATTTAAGTTTTGACAGCCCGTACGAGCTTTAAAATTTAATCCTCCACAAAAATAGTTCTAAGCATTTTTGTCGTGTTTTCAACCAGGAAGGAGAAGATGGTGAACTAACAGGATAACTAAACTTGTTCTTAGTATATATAGAAACATATTTTTTTACTTTAAATTTGCAATTTTCTTCAAATACACACACACAGCTACGTTAACGAAGCCCCGAGGTGAAGCGCGGGTACTTTCAGCTAGTTAGTTCTAATTACCGTAATACTACAAGGGAACAGTATTTTCCATATGGATTTGTCTCACTTATTTGTAGTAAATTATCTAATTTACTTTGCCACACTAAATTTGTTGTAAACTACAATTAAAGCTATCTATTTAATCTACATGGTCACTCTAAGTAGATGAGAAAATGTGTCGAGAGTGTTGAGTCAGGAGAGAAGGGAAGGGGGTTAACTGTATAAAGTGCAAACAAATGGGCCGTGTATAATCCAATCCTGTGGCCGAGTGCAAATGAGGGTCCTGGCCTTGGTCATTATGTGGCGCATAGGAGGACTTAACTCTCCCAACTTGTGGATAATAGAGACTCATCACCATTCTCTGTCGTATATCACCACAGTTCATGAATACACCAGAGTGACACTAAGCTGCTCTTACATGGCATTCTCATATTGAGCATGTAAACTAAAGTGAAATGGATTATGGGTAAACTATTAAAAATAGAACTTAATCAACTTTGACTTCACTAAATCATACATGATGATTCCAGAATATCAAAAATACCAAATTCGTCAGGGGTTTGAATGACGGTGTTTCACCATGCAAAGGTAAATCCTTAGAAATCTTATTTTAATTTCAGCTTACCTTAATTAAACCTAGATAATGACCCGTTTCACTTAAACTGATCAAGAATCATTACTATGGAAATCAATATTTCGTAGTAAACTAAGTATTTTATTTTGGCACCAATTATTTGGATCATGATTAAAAAGGGAAGGAGAGGCTAGGTGAACCAAAAGAAGTAGTGTTTAAATAGTTTCAATTTTGTTACTTTCGTGTACATGACTATTTTACTTATTTCAATTTTAACTGATTCACCTAAAACTCTAACCTTTCATTTTTATTGTATTTATGATTATGCTCTTTTTTACCTTAATCATTAGCTTAAGTATTAGCTTAAGTTTCATTACCTTAAGTATTATATAGCTTACTACGAGGTATTGGTGACATTCATAGTCATGATACCAAATAATTCCGTTATTAATATGCAACTAACTAGTAATATGTCAAATTGATAATCATCGTCTTGAATGATCAAAACAAACTTCCTAACCAACCAAAGTTCTTACTATTTGGTTTTAAAACATGTTTAAAAACATCAAAAAATTGTTAAACAAGATTTAACACACAAAATTTAAAAATGCTAGGAAATGTTCTTGTTGCCAGAGGAGGATTTAATGTGGTGATGTATTACTACTGAAAGATCTGTTGATTTGACTTACCTGTATATAGGTAGCTTCGTTTGAAAATATGTTATACAGGGTGTTTTTTTAGTTACGGTTTACGAGCAAAATATGTGTACATGTTTGTACCATCGGGTTTTCGCTTAAATATCAATCGGCTGGTATGTATTGTTGCAGAAAATTGTGGGTTTGACTGCCTAATTTGATGTTATTGTGAAACAAACGCAATCATGGTTTTTAGCAAATATCAAAGATTGTGTATGTTGTTGAAGGATACTTAAGAACAAGATAATTTTCTTTGTCTAAAGAGGCATTTGAGATTAAGTTTGAAGGCCTGAGTAGGCTATTTGCTTTTGTTGCTTCAACATTTTAAAGATTTGTTTGGGGAATTTCTATATTAACCCTAACGTCCTCCTTCACTCCTTCATTCAGTATGGTCCACCTTCTGCTATTTTCTCTGTTCTCTACAGAACGTGTTTTGTTAGACCTTTTAATAAATCTGTGAATGTTAAACTTGTTTTGGAATATTAAAACCTGCAAATTTGACCCCAAACGCTACTTGTCAAAAAGATAATCTAGTTCTTCAGTAAAGTTTTGCTAAAAACCAAGATTGAGTTTATTTCACAATAACATCAATATAAAATCTATATACGTTAATATTACCGCAACAACACATATGAGCTGATAGATATTGAAGCGCACAAACCAACGATACAAGAATTATATGAACATACAAGAGCATCTCAAGAGCTTGAAAATGAGGGTGCGTTTTAAAAACTACCCCGTATAATTGCTGTAATGATTTAATGGCTGTAATGTTTTATTTTATGTAATGTTGTCAATTACTAACACAGCACAAATAAGTTTGTAAACTGATCAGTTCAAAGTTGTGTGTGAAATCAAATTAACTAGAATATGTGTATGCATTATAATAGTTCACGTTCGATTGACGTTTATGGTTAAGTATCGCAAACCGCCGGTATACAGCCTACACACCCAGTAAACCTCTCAACACACAACGTATACAAATTGATATCTAAAGTGACCATCAAAATTTGATAACTCCTTGGGTGATAAACAAATAATCAAATTTAAAAGAAGTTTGGTTTGACTAAACTAACGAATACATTCAATATTACATATAGCAACGATTAGATATTTCAATTATTTCTATTCAACTAATAATAAAAACAAGCACTCAATCCTTAAGGACTGCAAATAACCATAATTTAAAACCAAACTAGCTCAAAGTATGCTTACGTCCCTTTTGCAAAATACCATGCAATTTACGATTTAAGAAACTGGTTCAAGAGTTCCACGGGACAGCCGATTAACAAAATATATGGATAGGAAATAGTGGTTTAATTGTGTTTCAGTACAGGGGACATGTAATTAACTTGTGTTGATGAAGCTGCTATTGGCAGGCAGGTGTTTGATTAGCCTAATTGAATCAAGCTCACTGTGTTTCCAACGTCAATCGCACTTAACTGATAAGGTTATGCCGAAAATACAGCTGATAGCATGTCATTTATTAATCAAACCTTAATAATAATACACTCTGAAGTGTTTACTGATATTTAAATCATGCTTGGCAACAATAAAACAATGCCCAGTAAATAATTACATTTAGATTCTAGTAACATTACACTCATCCGTACTATAATAACCAACTATTATACACTAGTCTATATATACTTCATTCTTTAATCCCACTAATGAGTTTGTTTGATTATAATAATTCAAACAACTACTCAAGTGAGTTATTTGAATGGCAACTGTTGTTCTTCATTAATACCTATGTAGGTTAGTTATTGATTTAATCGTCTATTGTTTTCTAATAGAGTGTCGAGGCGAAATTTACCATAATTTTGTTTAATTTATAAATAGTTCAAATAATTATTTTAATTCATTCTTTCCTTAAAAGTACCCTCGTCATCACAAACAGATTGCAAAGAAAGACGGTAGCAGTTTTAGAACGTGAAAGTAATTATTACTAACCAAGATCACTAACCACCATAAAATATTCTGAGGAAAATTTTACCGAAAGCATAGGAAAATAACAACAACTTGTAGCCATAAATAGAAATACCGAGGCTGCAGGCCGAAGTAACAGAGATCCGTTATTAATGAAGTTGTGGTTTACCCGAGGCCGAAAGCCGAGGGAAAAAATGACACGCAATATAGCTCTCCAACTCCGAGGTCGAAGGTCAAGGTGGAAGCTAACAGCGTAATAATTTCATATTATTTAATACATATTTTTCTGAGGTTAAATTGTTTTCAGTCTAAATTTGCTACATTATATATCATTCCTCATAATGTGTTCAAGCATTACACCCATCCTGATACATTATCCGCTAGTACAAACAACAGATCAGGTCTTCAAGGTGAAACTTACTTGATGTTGTCTTTACTAACTTTGTGGTATTGATTACCATAGAATGATAGCATTTTGTACTTTTATTTAAAAATTAAAAATGTGGTAACAATTACAAAATGCTTTCGTCCTATAGAACCTTACCATGATGGGATCTTGGACCATTCACTTCTCCCTGAAGAAGAAAACCACAAATGACGAAAAAGAATCTAAAACAGTAGGCCGATGAAACGTTTTCTGGCTTACTGTAATAAACAAATAAATGAAATAAAAATAAATAATGATATAATTATATTCAATAGGCGGCCGGATAGAGCCCGAAAGGCGTTTCAACGGTGTAGGGATTTCAACGAGAGGAAATTCATTTACACACAATGTTTAGTATTCTAAAATTTGGAATGTTCTTCAAGGAAGCATCAGTGCCATCATCAGTGCAATTAAAAATAAAATACGTATTTTAAAGTTTTGATTCGTGCGTTATTCTTATACTGTAGCAAGTTTTAAGTTTGTGTAATTGTTAAATTAAATTAATACTAAAGGCAGTTAAGGCACAAGTTTACTGTGGAGTAAACCAAAGCCTTTACTTTTCTTGAGACCCAACCTTGAAATGACTATTACTGAAATAGTATTACTTAGGGTTTCATTTAAAATGTTACATCAGTAGAATACAAGTACAATCTACGAATGAGAAATGATACTTAAAAACTGTCAGACATTTTATACACTAGTTTTGTACAGTTTACACGAACACTTGTTTAAACTGTTGGTAATGATTAGGGGAGAAATGCTTTGTTATAAACTGTTGGTACATAAATGATCAGGCAAGCAATGCTGTTTACCAGTGAGAGCAGAGTGAGGTATGTTCTTACCCAGCCGCCACTCCACACCACTCCACGCTCAACAGCTGCTAATTAGCGATCAAATCCAATACCGTATATTTTAATTAGCGTAACTAATATTACTTACTTTGTTTTTCAACAATTTTTGATTTATTATTCGTTAGAAACATGATTGGATATACTGTACATCTAAAGCCTGTGTTCCTTCTTAAAGTTATTTCTGTTTAGTTAATTAATCAGAATTTCTGCACTTTGACATTCAGAGCACTGGACATAAATTAACAATTAACACAAATAAGCTATTATATAATTTACTAGCCTAAATTTCCTGGGTTACTGAAAACAAATAACTCTTTTATTTCAAAACCAATACAACGATTAACAAATGTTGTTTGTTTACTATACAAAACCTTAGAGGTAATAAGGCTGTCTATCTGCTGGTATTTTTACAAATTATTTCATGTATTGAAATGTATTAAAGGTACTAAATAAATATTGTATGAACGTGTACCGTAGTGAAATAAGGAGAAACAGTTTCGTGTTTGTGATTGAACCCATTTTCAAATGGCGGCCGTTTAAAACCTTTAACGTTGAATTCCACGATAATCGTTATAGCTATGAAAAAGTATTAAGGTAGATAAAACGTGGAAAGTTAACATAGGGACAAAACGACAAAATCTAATAATAAATAACCAACCTGTGACAGTTTTTGCAAAACTATGTAATCTCCATAATACGACAATACATTCGTGTAATATAAAAATGCATAATAAAACATATGAGACGCTGCGTATCTCTGGTAAGCTGTTTTGTTTACTGTTTATTAATAAAGCCTTTTCGATCGATGGAAAATATATTTACATGTATTTGTTGTGTGTCAGTTTTTGTTAATAATGTAAAAATAATATTTTACCAAAGTCTTTTTAATATATCTATTCGTTTTTCAATGTAGTTAATAGAAGAAATAAGCTAATAAATCACCATAACAAAACAACTCTACATTATTAACGAAAAGTGTTAACGCACAACACACAATAAGAAATGCAAATTAATTTTCCATCTATCAACAGCTATCAAAAACAGCTGATCAGTAATACGCAGCATCTCATATGTTCTGTTAAGCGTTTTTATATCATACAAATGTGCTGTGGTATTAAGGGAAATTACATTGTTCGCAAACATTGTCACAAGTTGGTTATTTATTATTCGAGTTTTGTTCGTCTGCTAGTTTTTCACCTTTTAATTTTCTTAATAGCTTTTATAGCTATGACGAGTTTTGTGAAATATGACATACAAGAGATTTAACAGCCGCGCTTGTGAAATAGATTTAATAACAAAACTAAATGTGTTGTACTTATTTTTTTAAGGTACACATTCCACACAAAACTTTACGTTTCCATCTGTAGTAAATGTTGGCTTGCAACATAATTTGTAGAAACCACATACAGATAGACAGACGAAAAATCGGTCAACATTTGACTTATGTTTTATTGTAAAATTAGTTTTTCTCCACCTAAAGATCAATTTTTTATGAAATTACAGCTTAAGCCACTACCAAAGTCTCTAGTTCAAGCATGAGGAATTGGCTTTTATACTACCTACAGAGCATTCACACTACAGAGAAAGAAGACACGTAATTTTATCAATGTAGAATATTATTTTGGTTTAGTAAAATATAAATATATAAAACAAAATAATATAAAACCGTGCACCAAATCATTATCTTTCTTGGAATTGACTTAAATAAATTAACATTAGTCATTCAGCAAATTAAACCTGTTACGATGTTATTCACCTACTAATAAGGATACTTATTACTTATGGTTAATGTTATCGGTATACTTTACAAAACAAAGGTCAAGGTCATATTGCTGATATTGCAGCCAGGAACAGGAAAATAATAACGTACTTGTATAAGAATGTTTAATAAGTTACAACATACAGTGACTAGATTCTATAATATATTTACAACCCCGGACATGTCTACCGTTCCCGATCTTTTTATACATATTAAGTATTGCACCATAAAATCGATTTAATAAGATACAATATTTCTTCATTCAACTGATTTTCTATAAGTTACAAACCAATAAAACAACAAACAATAAATTAGATTGGTTAATACTGATGGAAGCGCACTCTTGTTTCAACAAATTGTAAGTAAACTGCGTAGTTTCTTAACAATAAATTGGATCAGTACTGTTTTATACAATCTGTATGAGCAATTTGAATAATTGTTTTCATGTACGCACATTATACAGTTTAATAATTGAACTATGGGCTTGGCCAAACAAATCTTATAGGTACTCTCTTAGCACATTAAGAATTGTACACTAATTAAAAAATAAACTACGAAATGTATCAGTTTAAGAAATAGGTGTGCTGTAAATACATTACTTATTTCATCTGGTGCCCACTGACAGTCAAAATTATTACCGATGTTAGTTGGAACAGTCACACTGAACTACTTGTAGGTCAAAATTTGGAACAGTTGTAACTTTAAAGTTAGATGCCATAAAGAACCTAAAGTTGTGTTGTTTTGTAGAGAATCATTTGCCATTTAAGATACGTGAGGCAATGAACGATTCAGAATAATTTGCATGAGAGACTTACATTAAAAGTAATGAATCAGTGATTTATACTCGAGGGATCTTACGTCCGTGATTCAGTATTGATCCTCATGGCGTCGATACAAATGGGTATGTCGTTAAGCTGGGTGGATTACTTTAAACGAAAAACAAAACATCAAGCCGTACAACAATTGATAGGAGACCAGGGTAGCAAGATAAGCTTAGTAAAAAGTCCGGGATAATATGCGCATGTAATACACATGAGTTGAACGTTGACGGGTGTCTAGCAGTGTTTGTAAGGTCGGGGTGTGTTGTTGTTTTGTCAGGTTTCTGAAGTAATCCACCCAGCTTAACGACATAAGCCGGTTTTTAACGATGCCATGACGATCAATACTGAGGTGCTGACGAAATATCCTCCATGAATCAATCACTGATTCATTACTTGTTATTTAAGTAACAGTAAGTCTCATATGTAAAAACGTGATATTAATAATTAGTCTATTGCTTCATTATATCTTAAATGACAACAAAAGGATCCACACAAAAAAACTAAATTTTATTTTGGTATTTAACAACAATGTGAAAGGTATTGCAAACCGCAGTTAGTTTTAGGGTCACCCTGGACATGTGTGAAACTTGCAATATGTCCAATACTATACGAAATTGTTTTTACTTTTAAGTAGTTAACATGACGCAAACTTTAACACATCTAGCTATACTATGTTTTATCCTTAGTTGATAGCATTGGTCGTATCAAAAAAGTACTATGGACAATTCAACCTAAAGATTTCACATTTTATGAACAATTTGAGAGAAAGTAAATGATTTTCTCACATCAAACCAGGTGGCAGATCCTAGGTCAGATCGTAGAAACGCGAATTGAAAATATGCTATTTGCATCTGCTTTCGCTATTCTTTTGAATGCAGCTGTTTGTTATTTTCGAACATTCGAAATACAATTGTTTTGATTTTGGTACAAAATTCTGTTTTATTATGAGAACTTTAAAACGATATTCTAAAAACTGAAAATAATATAAATTCAAGGAATCAGGACCGGTTTTGAGGCAGCCCTGAAAAACTACAAACTTGTCCCGAGATTTGTCACATAATTCAAATAACGTAACAATTGAACCGAATAAAAAAAAACAATTTTACGAAAGTAAATATAAATCAACACAGTTATCTTTTTAATCACGACTAGTCATATGGTTTGTTTATTCACGACTTACCTATATTGTTTCACAAAATTGAATCCAAATGTGACGTACCTAAGGGTATTCTGGTAGTTAGCATAGTACTGATAGTGAGTGTAGGAACATCTACTAAAGTTGCTCACAATGACTGTTCTCAGGGGCGGCTCGAGCATGCATGCGCCCTTGGGCAGACTCAACGGCAGCACAAGAGAAGTCTAAGGGCTCACCCGGAAAATTTTTGAAATATAAAAAAAAATAACGTCATAACAATAGTAACTTACTACATTACCAGTATAATACGACTATGAATAAAAATAATTTTTTAATATAAAATTTTATGAAAACCTTTTGACTAGCTCTAGGCAATTTTTAGAAAACCGGTTATTTTGTGGTCTCTTAAGAACGGCCTCCTCTCGTTGCTTTTTACCCACCCTTTTCCGAAATGATGCCCTACTTGGTTTAGAAAAGCTCATGTTACAGTATTAATTGAGAGTTAACAGCTTGAAGAGTAAACGGCTGATGAACCGTGGACGGACGGGCGGTAAGGATATGCGGTTGGCCGGGCTTTGTGGCAGCGTCTGCACTCTGCAGTCCACCCTTTCGCATAGTTAATTAATAAAATATAAAAATATCATTCCTTTTTCATTTTGGGTGTCGTTAATTCTCTTTAAAAGTCTTTTCCCTCTTCTCTCTATAAGAATTCCCTTTTTAGTTGCATGTACCTAGCGCCCCTTAAAACGCCGCCCTCCTTGCGTCTTGGGCGGCCGCCCGGGATGCCGGGTCCTCGAGCCGCCTCTGACTGTTCTATTACACTGTTAATCTTATTTGCTACAAAATAAAAATATATGAACTAAAGAATGTTGGATTTATGATCGAAATCCCTTGAAACAGAGTGCGTACATCCCAGAGTTGTGTCATCCCAATTTCAAGTATAGTATTTTATCATTAGATACAATATACAGAAAAACATAAATCGTGAAATTCAAACATTTAAGTTTGGTAGTGCAGTAAATGTAAACAAATTTTTTAACTTTTGCAAACTTAACGGTAACAAACTTATTCACAATATTTTCCTCCCTTCTATTCGGAATATACATTGGCCAATGAGACACAAAAGTAACTATACACATTTATAGAGTTTAAAAACGTCTGTATACACTATGATGGCTTTGAACAAATAACTTTTATTTACAGTACTGGAACCACTTGATTGTGTCGTAAGGTTCTATGTACACTTGTATTATTAATTAACACTGTAGGGATAATGTCATAAACATGTGACGAGCAGCTGCAAGATGAGTAGGCCACAGCTGATGTACTGACCATCACCTGTAGACAGAACATATGCGGTGAAGTTATTGATTTTGTTTGTGTGTTTACCTAGATGTCATATTCGTAAGCGAGCAAAAGGTAGAAGAAATGTAACAATGTGGTAAGGGTTAAGGTCAAGTTTAGCTTGTTTTACTTTTACTTAGTCACCATTTGGTCACTTTACAAATTGTAAGTGGTAACTGCGGGGACCGAACCCGCGCCACTGGAGTGATGAGCTCCGGAGTCGTGCGCGATACTTAACCGCCACGGATTCGCTGCGTGGAATATACGGCTTGAATATTACAGTTCCTTGTAGCTTGAGGAAACTCCGTTACTTATACAGTCCCAGATAGTTGTCAAAGACAAAAAAGGTGAAGTAAAAGGTGTGTTAGTTTTGAGTGATATAGGCTAACGATTTTAATAAATATTGACTCTTGCAGCCAATTTCAAATTTTACATTAGACATTTCTGCAAAGAATTCTGAGAGACGTACCATGGTTCCTGTAGTTACGTTGAGCAAGTTTCTGATTGGCCGAAGCGCCGGCGAGGTAGAGTCGCCTGGAGACATGGGCAATGGGTAGGGGAGGGGCGACCACTTCACAGCGTAGCGTCAGCACCTCGTCAGGAGGCTGGAAGTGCTGACGCTCTGCGTGGAACCTCAGCACGGTCCAGGTGGAGGCGGTGCCGTCCGTGTGCACCACCATGGGTCCTCGCTCCAGCAGCCACTCTTCTGCCTACAACATGTGCTTTCTTGTAACGGCCCAAATGGTGAAAATACGTGTAATGTTAGGTTATGTTTTTAGATTCAAAATGTACATTGATAGGTATATTGATAACCGTAAAAATGTGTTAAATAATTAGTAAACCCCTTAAGGTGTATGACCGTCTAGTAACTAATAGGTACGATGGAATGGCTTTGTTCATTGGTCCATCGCCAATCTATGTACTTTGTACTCTTTACCTTTCTTCTAGAGAAATCGTTATTAAAAAGTCTACAAGTTACCACAGTTATAATCGTGAAACTATAAATAACCTTCTATCAATAAGAATACTAGGCTTTCCCTTATTGACAAGGATTAAAAAAATAATTATTGTTAAACTGTTGTAAAGTTTACTGTATTTTGTATACAGAAAAAGTACAAATAAAAACATCTAAACAAAAACATATATTTTAATATCATTTAAGAAGAAATTTGTTAAAGTAAAATTCATTAATTAATCTGAGTAATTGATGAAGTAATTTGAGTTCGTATTCTTAATGATTTCACCAACATTTTAATAATAATTATTTAATATTTATTCGTCTTTGTTCTTGGCATAAGCATACATTAGTTTGAAGTAATTGATTTTCACTAACACCATTTTAATTATTGTTCTGGGCCTGCAGGAAATCCTGCAGGAGTGTGGGTTAAGGAAATCTCTAGGCCGCGTTCTTTTAAGGAAACTCTTTTTTCCATTAAGTAAGACGGTAAATATCTCGGAACGTAAATTCCGGAAGGAATATTGGCAATCCCCTCTGGATTTGGTGGCTAAATGCTTCTTCATTCCATAATTTACTGCGCCAGCTCTTCTGCCGGCTTTACTTGCACGAGCCACACAGCTAACGATCCAAGCATTTCAGCTCGCTTCACGTTACAGTCAATCAACGTTTTTAACACTACAAAAACTATTTTCAAATTCACTTTATTTGTCCGCATTGTTGAAAAATATACTGACAATTATGGGAAATTGGTTGGATTCAATTATTTGTTTGGTAATATCGTGTAACTATAAAAACGATGTAAATCAAAATATTGTTATGACTACATTAGTGTGTTGATACAGTATTGAGTACAAGAATATTAGGTTTTACATCATACAGAAACTGGGTGTTATCTACATACATTACTGAAATGTGCACATTGGTCTGAACAAAGTGTATAGATATCGAAATTTAAAGGTACGCGTTAATAATAAAGGTATAGTCTGACCAATCAATCGTCAACTTTGTACGCGCGCCTTGCATTGACTTTGTAAGGGTTTGCAGTTGATTTAAGTACCATATTTCTTTTACGTGATGTCTTAAAGATGTTCTTGATGGATCAGCGCTACATTTAGTTGTTTCATTTTAATTGACGTTGTCAGAGCTCTAAAATTTACAAAATTTCATGAATCTTTTATAACATAATTATTATTTTTTCAACTGAAGTATACAAACATTTTAATTGTAATCAGTGCCCTATATATAAGGTGTTAATACAATTTAAAGCAGTTCGGTTGTACTACGCGCTCACTGGAAAAGCTCACATTTACAAAAAAACTTCGAAATACTTGGCTATTGAAAAGTGATGAATATTTGATTTATCTTCTTGTAAAGATATACTCAACCTTACAATACTTAATAAAGAAAAATGTTACATCATTAATACTCAACATACTTTTACAATAATACAAGCTGGTTCTGGGAGTACTGTATCTGAATGACATTAGCACAATTATCATAATTAGAATATTGTAATGTATGTAATATAGCAGTGAAGTTTTAATGATGTACTCAATGATAACTACAAAAAGGCCTTGTCTGAAAAGGCTTGTGAAAAGATAATTACACCGCTTTTACACAGAGCTGTAACGTGACTCTAAAGTGTATACCTTGTCTTTGTTAGTGTAGAAGTTGATCTCTGGCGGGGGGTGGGAGGGGTGCTGAACAGTTGACTGATACCAGGTCTCCTGCTGAGTACACTTCCTCCAGCCCAGCTAGACTCGGCTCCTCCTGCGGGTACGCTGCAACCAACATAGCACATGTCATGTCAACGTACAGTGTATAGACCCGTGGCGGGTTGGTAGAGTGTCGACTCCGCGCCCACGTGGACTAGCGGTACGAACTCGATCCCGGCAGTCACCGCTGATAGTTTCAATCAAATGGCGATGCCGTAAGGTTTAGTACAGGTCGAGGTTGAGACATGAAAAATCTTCTTTCTAGTAGTTCTAACATAGTTTTAAGTGACGAGGTTAAACTTTAAAAATAACAGGGTGTTTCGGAATCTGGAATCAGATTTAAGTGAAAAGGAAGACTACATTTTAAAACTATGAAACTTTCCCATTGTTTGCAACAAACTTCATATATAGTAGGTATATTGGAATCATTGTCAAACAAATGTACGTGATACTACTTCAAGCATTATGACCGATGTCACTATGTAAAGTAATGCAGATACATTAATTAATTTTTAATACTGTAAAAAGATCATAAGACTAGTTCAAGTACAAAATAAATCACGAAAGCTAGTTGAAGCTAAGATAGAACAAAGCACAAATCATGTTATTAAACTTTTGTTTCTCTCCTTAGTTCTCATTTATAATAGTTATAATTGTATCAAAATCGTCAAACAAACATGTGTTACTCAAAATTATAAGTTCATAACTTCATCAAGCTACTGTATATGCTAACGAAACCTTACACTTATTTATAGTCACATAATTCAAGTAAATCCCTCACTTAACGTGTATTTTGCATATAAAGTACACATAATGAACTGGGTTTAAAATACTTTGAAACTAAACCGTTACAGACAAAATATTTAAATCTTCAGTTCATCAACATACAAATGTGCAGCGCTCAGCGCCACGAGCGCCTGTAAGGGAGGATATATGTGGTGCATTTTAATAAAACAAAGGAGTCTCTTGGCCTTACTTACGACAGAGTGTCTAGCGGGTGAGGGGTGAGGGGAGGAGGTTACAGAGCTGCTCGCGTACTGACACTTACTTTGATTAACAGCTCTAGATGTACGCGGAGGATGACGTACTCGACTGAATACATACTTGAGTTTCTGAATCACGCTCACGCGTTTTAAATAAGGAATTTGGCAAAGATGTCGACTTGAGTGTCTTTTTTTGGAACTTGAATAGCATTCAACATCGCGTTAACACGATTCAAGGTTATAATTATGAATTTGGTAATTGAAATAAATAAAGAAAGAAAATGGTAACCGATGCTACTCAAGGTCTTTTTGTTAACTACATATAATAAATAAACAATAAGCAGTCAGAGGTACATTCTGCTAACTGAAACTGCATTTTATTAAGTTCCAAAACTATATGATACTATAAAGGTATTGAGTTGCTTCTTTCAAATTTAGTTTAACTCAGAAAAACATGGTACTCCACCAAACGGATATTACCCAACTCGAGTGAACCAATACCCTAAATACTCGTACAGTATACCACCGGTCATGGAACGTATTGAATCTATTGTCTAGGTGATCTGGGATGATTTATGAAATAATTGTTACTACTCTGGCATCTAATTGTGTAGATTCTGAAAGTAAATTAAGTAAGGTATGAGACTTACAAAGGACGGTCATGTTGTGGTTGAAGAAGACAGTCTCGAAGCTTGGTGCCTCCGTGCTGACTTCACAGCGGTAACTGCCACTGCTGAGGAACCCCACGTCCGTCAGCACTACGTGGTTCATCCCTGACCGTGACTCCTGCAATGTGATCATCCCTTATACCCACAGAGTCATGCAAGATAGCATTTTCTGACATAGTAATATGAGGGTGGCTCAACAAGTCCTTAGAAAACACAGGTACATTTTTTATATAAATAAACTTTTTTTCAAAGTTTTGTTTACTTTATTAGAAACAACTGTTTAAGTTTTCAGAGTTATTGATCACATGGTTTTTGTGGTATTGTTGATAAACGCAACAAAAAAGTGGTTCATTTAAAAAAAGAAAACTCAAGTTTTGAGCGGTTATCAAACACTTTTATTTGAAAGGTTTAAAACCGAAAGAGATAAAAACTGAGTTAGATGCAGTTTGTAGCACATCTTCTACTTCGTTTGCAACAATTTACAACTGGGTCAGTAATTTTAAACATGGCCGTGAGTCGACAAAAGATGAACTCTGTTAAGGACGCCCGTTGGAAGCGACAAACCTTAAACTGATTGCAAAAACTCAAGATTTGGTTTTGAAAAATCGACGATTTAAGTTCGAGAGAGAGTTGGTTGAGTACAATGGCATATTGCAAAGTACTGTGTTCAATTTTACATGAAAAGCTTGGTGTGAAAAAAATCGGGAACAAGCGCATCGGTGTCATTGGTTCTTAAGCTGTTTTAGCTCATGGAGTTGAAGTTCCAACTGGTACAACATTCGCCAGATTAACTTGATTTAGCCCCTAGTGACTATTTTTAGTTTCCTAACCTGAATAAATGGCTTGGTGCACACATTTTCCATCAACAGAAGACGTCACTTCCCACAAAGAAGTCTATTTTGCAGAACTTACTTTCTAAGCAGCTTAATAAAGTTACGAACGTTTTTAATTACGTGTATTAAGCTAAAAGAAGACAATGTTGAACAATAAAACTAATTTGATAAAAAAAACGGGTTGTATACCTTTTTCTAAAGACTAATTGAACCGCCCTAGTAATAGTGATTATCACACACCGCTGCAGTTATTTCGTGAATTTTCAAAAGAAATAGAGCTATTTATTTAAACGATAAAACGTGTGACAGGGTAAATGAAACCAGTTATGGTAAGGAAAACAAGCTTCTATTGCACAAAAATAACAAAACTCACTGATGTACATACGTGTAGGACAGTACAAAGTGTTTAAATCATCATAATCACTCATCAGATAATCATCAGATTACGAAAAATAAGTTTGATTTCTCGAATCATGATCAAAAACTAACTGTTCGTCTTTATAGTGTATTTGCTCTTGTTTCATCTTTGCAACACCAACATTCCGAGTCGACGTTGCAGTTATGAGCAGAAACTCTGAAATAAAAGACAACTAAGATGAAAACTATCCATTTGTTAGGATGAAAACAGGTCTGAAACGAAAGTGAATGAGCAAATGCAGATAATGTCTGAGCATGAAATCAGATCCTAGTTTATACACTAACGAGAAAACATTGGGGTTTCTCTTACAACGTAGCTACTCTGTAAAAATGCGTTTCCCCCTGTTGTGTTTCTTAAACCATAAATGATAATATTTAATACAAATTACTTACAGTACTTTGTTAGAAACATTCATGAACATGTTTTGCCAACAGATCAATCCAAACAGGATCCGTGTTCTGACATTTACCCGTACTCCATCGGCATCAACCCCAGAGGTTTTCGATGATTTTGTGAATACGTAACCTACTTATGATCACAAAGAAACAGGTGTTGCACCTACAGACATCAAGGCTAAAATTAGCTACAATCAGATACGAGAATAAGCGTTCAGTTAAGGTTCTATAATGGATATTTTCTATGAAAATGTGCAAGTTTCTTGTTACAAATTAGATTGTTGACAGTAGGCGCATATAACATTAAATTAAATATTCAAACACTTCACTATAGTGTATTTAGAAATAACTCATAAACTATGAGTTCATTCAGTTGCTAATAACTAAACATTCAAATAAAACAAACATTGGCATTAGATATAAAAGGTCTAAGTTTTGAAATAGTGCAAAACAAAATAATCAATTGACGTGCTTTATTACCCTACCATTCTGTATACTAATTTCTCTGTACTTTGTTTAAATGTGGTAACTTACGTCGAGGAGTACACCGGTTAGTGGGAAGACCTGCGTCTGTGGCCTGGTGAGTGGCATGTACCTGAAGAACTCGTTCTCGTCTTTGTACCACTTGACCGAGTAGAGGTTAGCATTGTCCGTGTCAAAGTTGCAAGTAAGGCGGACATTCTCCCCCTTATCCGGGTAGGCAGGTCCTACCAGCTCTGTCAGCCGCAGTCCAGCCACCCCTGCAACAATAAATACATTACAACACACTATACATTACATTGTCTATTACCAACATATAGAACAACATTAAACATTGACACATAACCCGTTTGAAGTTTATTGTTGATGATTGAAGAATTTTAAATATTATTGCGGACGTTGTCCATCGTTTTTAAGTGAACAAAAAGAACACTACATTTCGGAATCTGAAAGTCTGGGCCCATCGTCAGATGAAAAGTGACTAAAACATAAGGAGCCTACGCATTTTAGCCTAACTAAATTTCTAATGTTTTGTGTTAAGATTGCTTTAAGTTACTTTCCACCTGAAAATGGGATTAGATTGCAGATCCCGAAACGTCGTGTTCTATTAATTCATTGGTCTTAGCTGTAGGTACTTGCTACGCAAAGACATAAGGCTTTGCACCTTTCAGAAAAGTAAAACTTTAAATGTTTGACCGGCTTTATCTGGAAAGAGCAATGACGCCTAACTGCTACATACACGAGCTCTTTTACAGTAATTTACTTCCGTGGTTTCTGTTTGTACTCTTATGAAAATTGTTACATTTATGTATGTTACATTTATGTAGTGATTGGTCTCATTTCACTCATTCTAATCTTATGGTGGTCAGAACAGGTGTGTCTCAAATATTCTGCTTTGTCTTGTCAACATTTTACAGTCTCGCACATTACTGTCTTTGAAGCTGGTTCCATCAGGAGCCCTATATTTCAAGTAGATGAATGCCTCTTCCATGCTCTGTAACATATCCATTGGTCCGCATCGTTCAGAAATACATTACTCTTTTGTCATGAGTGTCAAGAGACAGATGGGCCATTAGCATCTCTCATGAGCTGTAGAAGTAACATATCATACAGTACAGAGCTTAAGATAAAGAGGAAGGCTAATGTCTAGCTCTCTGTAATGTTAAACCATCTCATTCATGAGCTGTAGAAGTAACATATCACGTACAGTACAGACAAGTGTGTCTCTGTAAGCAGTTACATTCTGCTAAAAGCAAGTGGCAAAGACGGAGTGATGGCCTCGTACAGCACTCACTTAGATCAAGAAAGCTCCAGGCTAATGTGACACGAGAGCTAGCTCTCAACTTGTTAAACCCATCTCATTCATGAGCTGTAGAAGTAACATATCACGTACAGTACAGAACAAGTGTGTCTCTGTAAGCAGTTACATTCTGCTAAAAGCAAGTGGCAAAGACGGAGTGATGGCCTCGTACAGCACTCACTTAGATCAAGAAAGCTCCAGGCTAATGTGACACGAGAGCTAGCTCTCAACTTGTTAAACCCATCTCATTCATGAGCTGTAGAAGTAACATATCACGTACAGTACAGACCAAGTGTTTCTCTGTAAGCAGTTACATTCTGCTAAAAGCAAGTGGCAAAGACGGAGTGATGGCCTCGTACAGCACTCACTTAGATCAAGAGAGCTCCAGGCTAATGTGACACGAGAGCTAGCTCTCAACTTGTTAAACCCATCTCATTCATGAGCTGTAGAAGTAACATATCACGTACAGTACAGACCAAGTGTTTCTCTGTAAGCAGTTACATTCTGCTAAAAGCAAGTGGCAAAGACGGAGTGATGGCCTCGTACAGCACTCACTTAGATCAAGAGAGCTCCAGGCTAATGTGACACGAGAGCTAGCTCTCACTTGTTAAACCCATCTCATTCATGAGCTGTAGAAGTAACATATCACGTACAGTACAGACAAGTGTTTCTCTGTAAGCAGTTACATTCTGCTAAAAGCAAGTGGCAAAGACGGAGTGATGGCCTCGTACAGCACTCACTTAGATCAAGAGAGCTCCAGGCTAATGTGACACGAGAGCTAGCTCTCAACTTGTTAAACCCATCTCATTTTGATGCGAACTTTTCCCCCCACGCTACGTCAATGTGAAGTACATTTTGATCCATCACTTGTATTTCTATTTTTGGTACATAATTGTTGGACGTCAATATAAGCCTTTAGACTGTTTTAGTTGATTTAATACCGTAATTTTAAACGTCAATAACTTTTGATTGAATAATTTCTCAAAAGGGTAGTTTGCAGCATTGTTTCTGTTGAAAATACATTTTATCAATAACCAATTTCCTATAGCCATCTGCCAAATGCGTTAGACTAACCCCCAGTGGGGCGCGCCTTACTGGTGCAATCGGACCATCAACTACGTATGAAAGTAATTTATAGTCCCTAGAAAAGGTCTGTAAAATTTGGTGTGTTCATCCTGCGCCGTTCAAAAGTTATTAAATCTCCAGACTTAATTTACACCCTGTATTTTGTTGTAATGGTTTAGCAGAAACCTCGAGTAAGAATTGTGTATTCTTTTCTTAATTCAAAGGTTCTGTTATAAAGTCAACTGGAGTGAGTTCTTATTCGATAAGTTTTCCCACTCAGTGTTAAAGTGTTTGAAGAATATTGATAAATATGGCCCTTATAACAACGACCACCTGTCAAAAACAAACTAGTGACCATCGTGCTGGCAACGTGGGCGAAACACTAACACAAATTAAGTCTGGCTTAAGCGGCCGGCGTCATTACTAACTAAAGCTTCCAGTGTAGACCGCGTCAATTGGCTATCTCTAACTTCTACTGCGCCAGCTTAAAACACAGCTGATTACGAACAGATTCTAGAACACGGTTGCCCTTCTACAAGGAGTATGGTGCTCTTTTAAATCTCTAATCCTCACCTCAGGAGCTATCAATATGTTATGAGCAGCAAAGTCCGTATTTTCCTTGCAACTCCAGGTAAATACAGAAATAAATACACGTAGTTTCCTTATTCATTTCAGTACATCGTGCACATCTGTTTTACAATATTTACCAATTTCCAAGATGAGTTCAAAAAATACTCCCTTTTAAATTTGTACACTGCATGTCTGAACAATATTTTAATGTAAGAATTGCACAAACGGTCAACTAAGTGAACAATATACATTTTATTTTTTACATTATATATAAATGTGTTATTCTTCTTTCCAACTGACGATGTTTACCACGCGTAGACAAAACGTTTTGTGTTTCAAAAATTTAAATAGCCTACTTCTAGTTATTTTCTTTTTAAAAAGTCATTTATTTATGTATAGGCTACTGTTTATCTAATACGTAGCTTGCTCACTATTTTTATAAAGTACGTTGATTTACAATTCGTACGTGTTTGGCGTACAACAAGTTTATGTAAATCTTCGCTTATATCTTTCATCACAACGTCACTTAAGTGTCAAGTTATTAAGGGCCTTTATTTTAAAGTACTCCAATTTATATTTTACTATACTCTTACTGTTCGACCTCCATAGTTTTATGTGGAAAGAGCAAAGGATTTACATTTTCTTGAAAACAACCGTGAGATTATTCCTCTTCCTGATTATAATGCAACTGGAAAGCCTTCGAACCATCCATATTCTAGTCGTAAACTGAATAATGAACATACACTATTTATCTTTTCTTAGCTTCTTTAGAAATAATTTATTTACGTCGTATGAACGGTTTTACCGTCATATTTAACTATGCATATCTAAAAATGCTGATATTAAAATGTACATGCACAAAATATGACTATGGTGTAGCTTTTGCTCTGCACAGCAAGGACAATATACAATATGAGGTAGGCAATTATCATGATAAAGTAGCCAGGGCTCATAAATGTAAAACAGTGCAGCTGGGACGCTTGCCCAGAAATGTCTAATAATGCAGCGTCATTACACACATACAACTACGGTAGTGTAGTGTGTTATGGATAATTATTACCACTATTCTGAAGCTACATCATACGCACTGTATATTTCATTTCAATTCAATGGTTATTTTACAACTTATGGTAAAATATTAATGTTTTGATACTCGTAAACGTGATAATCACATACGCAATTAATTTCCATTTGGTAAAAGCAATGAAGTTCAACCAAAGTTTATTACAAATATTTCTATTAAAACATTACTATCAACTTGAATGCGCGGTAAATTCGTCTAAACATCTTCAAATGATAAAGCTAATTTTATTACATGTTGTTCATATGACCTTATGGTTTTCCTTTGGCTTAAAATTAGAGCTAGCGTTTATAGTATTGTTCTGTAGTTATTTTTGAAAGATACAACTGGGAATAATAGATATAAATATAGTTCAAGGTTAAAGATAAAAGTGGGAATTGAGATCCGTTGAGTTCCTAACTATTAGAAGGGTCTTGGCTTTAGAAATCAATAGATCTACTTTCATTATTTCAGAAAGAGGTTATGTGGGGTGTCGTTTTATGTTTTCCTACATTCTATTTGAAAACCCAACTTTTGGATATTTCATCAACCAACACAATTATTACTTACCATTACAATGTAATAACAAAAAATAATTTCAATTTGTATACTAAAAATACAAAATATGCATCTTCTAAATTGTATAATAAGCTTCCAGATAACTTGAAGCAAGAAGTGCCATCGATTTTCCGGATCAAAATTAAAATGTATCTCTTGAAGAAGGCCTTCTACTCCACACACGAGTAGATGGAAGAATGATGGAAGAAATATGTGAAGATTGGCGTTGTTTTCTGGGTCTATTGGTTGTTTTTATTTGATTTGTTCTTTTCTATGTTTAAGTTTGTATTCCTATGCACCTTGTATGCCATGGATTGAACCTTCCTTTCATTTTTTTTTTCTTTCTTTCTGAGTAAGTAGAAACTACTTCTTAGGTTCTAACAGTCATAAAAGCTGTATTTATAATCAGTTTTTGATGAAACTTGCTTTATAAACACTTATGCGACTTATGCTACTAGTATGCATACATACTAGTATTAAATATATATACTAAAATCAACGAAATTAATTTATTCATTTTCAGTGGAAAGTGGAAGTTGGACAGTGAAAGCCCATTTTCCACCCCCATCTGACTGCATCCGACTTTGCACATATTTTCCCATTTCGCTGAGGAGATGTTTGGAAGCTTAAAACTGCAAACTATTTTGTTCTACGACGCGTCGTTCTCATTGGCGAGAAGAATGAGTAGTTAATATCCTATAGAAATTCACTAATAGCCTAGATCCAGAACTAGACTCAATTATTAATTTCATGATTATGTCTTTGAACTACTTCTATGCATTTACTCAGGCCGATGTTCAGTGAAACTTTCTATAAAACCTTTCTTTTAAGGTGTTGTGTTTTTGTTCTAATCTTTACTGACTTTAAACGGTCCTCATCCAAAATATCAATGCTTTGAGATCTATAACTTAATTACCACACAACTATGTTTTAATTATATGTGTATTTTGAAATTTGAAGTTCATATCAAAGTACGTAGTTTGCTTTGAACGTGTCCAAAGTCATTTTTGTAAACTGCAAGGTCTAGGAGGAAAGGATGTTGACGTGATTGGTTAATCTGTTTGAGATGCCAAGACCTTCATCCTTGATTGTTTAAACGTGTCCGGCCACCAGCTGCGACAACATCACTCAAGCTCAAGTGCATTCTGTCAAAACAATAACATAGCTGCTGCCTGGTCATACACTTTGATCTTTTGTAGACTACATACATACTTTACACCAAAGGTAAACCAATAACCAACGGTTCTATTTTTCTGTGATAACAATCTCCACCGTACCACTCAACAACTTCACTATACAATGTGCCTGCTTAACGTTCCTTATTGTAGGCTAAGCATGAAGAAGAACAGCTTCCCTGTACTGGCAATAAAAATGGATAATGCCTTGTCCGATGATTGGAAGACCTTAGAGTCCAAACACTTTAACTCTACGGTAATAAATTGGCTCCTCTCCAGACCACCTTATTCAATAGAGGAGTTCTTCCAATCTTTGAGCCAAGGTAACCGCCATCTATGCCAGTTAGTAACTAGTGACTTTTGACGCAATCAATCCAGCAGAGCTGGTCAAAGATGAAGAAGGAGGTAATTATCAGGTAATTATTTTACACATTGTGTTCCTTCCTCCAAACAAATAGCGCAAAATGTGCCTCTAAACACATTACCGATTAAATATACCGATTTAACACAAGCTCTACTTATAATATCAAGAAGGAGAAGCACTTACCTATCCTACTCGCACCACCCTCAAACATCCTCGCCTCTACCCAACTTGTCTACTCACAATATGTAGAGACATTCCAGCTAAATCTGCTTCCACTAACTGATAGAAACTACCTTCCCTGATCACAATCTTCAGAACTTTGGTCACCTGCCTATCCTGCTCCTACCTTTACCAATTATCTGCCCATCCGGAACTTTATTTCTTACCGGAATCTTTAGTTCAAAATATCCCTCTCCTTGCTAAAATATGATGATAAGTTGTTTTTCTTTGAACTAGTTAAAACCGAACATAGGACCGTTACAAGGTTGGTTGAACAGAACATACTTGGCCTGATTCCTTTCTCATGTGTATAGTTCAAGTGAACAACGAATGGGTTTAAAGTGTATTTAGCAATGTACACTTAGCGCTGTCACTTAACCACGGAAAAGTGAACAAGGGTTAATTAACCGCTACTGGCAGAGTGGAGCGGAGCGGGCCGGGGCGGAGCGGAGCGGTGCGGTAGGTTGCGCTACGTTGGAGTAGGCCCGGAGTTATACTTCAAACTTCTACTAGCTGCAGAACTTTCAACTCAATGAACACAGCGAAAGGGTTCAATAATGTGTTTTGCGAATGAGTACCGCCTCTAGCGATTGAGAACTGGAAACGTAATACAACTTTGACTTGCTTGCTACCAGCCAAGCTTGTTCTCGAAACTGGGTCGAATCAAGTGTAACAGAAACTTTACTTGAAAATTATGTTTAACAATTCGGTAATTAAATTAGTTTTTCCTTACTCTTGCACGCTTTTTAGGCACGTTAAAATTAGTTTTATGATCCAATTTTTCCATATTTTAAAGACGTCTATACAAGGGGAAATTTATGTAATATTCTCATTATCTACTCTATTTAATTTATACAAGGATATTTCTAAAGCTTAAACTTTCGTAAGGTAGCTTTTTTCTGGCTCTTTGGAGTCAGATATTTAAATTCACCGCCGATGTTGTAGCGATTAAGTAAGTATGCTAGATACGTAACTTGTACAGAAACTTAAACTATGTAGTTTAGGTAGCATTAATTTTTCGTTCTATGGAACCCATTAAAAGTGTACCGTGGTCTCTGAAGAGAATTTTAATCTGAATCGTAATAAATTGTCACTTTCCTCAAAATTATGCAAGTGATAAACAAACTGTCAAAGGGTGTGGAACCAATCTGTGACCTGAATATCCAACCAAGTTATCACCCTAGTTACACCTGGTTAGGCAGAGGTCGGGTTCGAACCAAAGAAGAGAGTTAATTGATTGAAATTGGCGGCCATTAAAGTGTGACGACCAACATTAACTCAAACACAGGAGCTCCTTTCAGTGGTCGTTATCACCTGGCCGCATGAAAGGAACCGAACAAAGTTTATTGTTAAACCTTTCCACTTGATCGACCGACATTAATGTACTGAAAACCTGTGCAGCGCATGGAAATAAATGAATTACTTGTCAATTTGGTTGGTCTGGCTGTTTGAAACACATCGAACTGGGCCAAATTAACCTAATTAACAACCTTGCTGCCAACAAGAGTTTCATTAACACTGAATCAATTACATTTTGTGGCTTCAACTTAGCTTGTTGACGAACTTTGGTTCGTAATTGAACGTTTCAAATATAATTTAGCTCATATAAATTAGCAATATCTATCGTACTTTTCTTATGTGTTCTTTTTTTTTAAACCGTACATTTTTTAATGCTTTGCATAATACGGTGCACGAGGACTACAATGTTACTGAACTATGAAAACTTTACTAAGCCAGTGCTTTATTTCATTCCACTCCGTCGTAAAATGTATGTTTAAAAGACGTTGTGCAATTAGTTTATGGACAACGCTTAAAATAACGTTTTCTTTGAGGCGTGTTTATAATGTTAAATAATTTTGTCATGTTGAACAATGAAAAAGTTGTTACGAATAGTAGATGTTCAAAACCCAGTGCTCTGTGACTCTTAGTCAGTTATCAGACGCGTGTATGTGGTGTAACGGTGATATGTCTCTGTGTAAGAGAACATTTAGACATACAGAAGAGAGTTGTTTCTAAAATGTTAAAACAAAAGAACGTCTTTTCTACTAAAATAATAATTTCCCAACTGTAGGTATGTCAACTATTTAACAAGTTACCTTTCGGCTTTGCCTGTAGAAAGGTTCTTATAGGATCTACAGGCAAAACCGAAAGGTAACTTGTTAAAAAAAGAACGTCAATAGTTTAAAATTCTTGAACACAGGTTTACAAGACTATCTAGTACTTCACTGTGTGATGATCCTACCTGGAACTGTTTTGTAGTTTGAAATACCTTTGAATAACACCAACCAATTAGTGAGCTGGGGATCAATCTAGCCAAAATAAATATTTTATTCACCTCTGACAAAGGTAAGCCTTTGATATAACAAAATATAAATACAAAAGAACTATCAGTAACAATAAAAGTTTGAGACAATATAAAATATAAATTAAACAAATGATTACAAAAACTGTAAAAGAAGTAACGTAAAAACGGAACAAAATAAAAGTAAACAAAACAATTAAAAGCTTCATTTTAGGCTTCAATCTTCTGTAGTCCAATCTTCTCTCTTCATGTCGTCTTGTAAATACTCATTAAAGGAGTAGTAAACTTTTCTTGTCAGAAAAGGTTTCAAACTGTGCTTGAATTGTTTTCAATCTGACTTGTTTTTTTTACTTATTTGGAAGTTTATTAAATAATTTAGTCATATTGTAGCCTGGGAAATTGTACAAAAAGGTGTTATTATTTGGTGTTTTGATTTAAGATAGTGTTGTCTTGCGCTTAATATTTTGTAATTCGGATAAAAAATGAAAGATTTTGTTGTTTAAAGTACATAATACATTCATAAATATCGATTGATAAAAATATTAATACTTCAAAATTATGAAATATGCGTTTGCATGATTGATTTTGTGATGTTCTGAATATTGTTCTTAAAGCAGATTTTTGTAGGATGAAAAATTTGTTTGTAAATCTACTTGAGTTACCCCAAATGACAGCATAGTTTAATTGCAGGATTATTATTCCATAGTTTATGCAATTAGTGTTTGAAAGTTGATAACTTTCTCAATAAAAAGATGACACTTGATAATTTTCTACAAACTGATCTGATACGAGCTTTAAAATTTAAATTTTAATCCAAAATAAGTCCTAAGAATTTTACATTAGTGTTTTGGGTGAACTCGTTTATTGTTTGTAATAATATCGCAATTTTCTTCAAAACTAGATATCATTTGATTTGTAAGAACTATATGGAATCCATCGTCTTCCATTGAGCAATGATGTTCAGATCACCAATATATAACTGTTGCCTACTTCTAAGATTTTGATGTTTTTTATGTGAAATAAAACTGAAGTATCATCAGCAAAAAGTAATAGATAGATAGTAGATAGATTGTAATAGATGGATATAGTAATAGATAGAATAATAGAAATAACAATGGAGCTGAAATTGATCGTTGTGGAACGGCCGACTTGATAGTTAACTGACTGGATACACCGCCATAAATACTCGTACCTGAATTGGAAATTACTCAGCCGAAGGCCTCAAAATATGAATATCTTTACGCAGACATGGTCAACTTCGACACTCAAGGTCTACCCTAGAAGATTTATTCCATGGACTTTTGCACTGTTTATTTCCTCCAACATTGGAGCTAATTGAACGTAGAAAAATACTTAACGCCATTAACATAGACACGGAACTGGTATCTTAGACCACTGCGTGTACAACCGTAGTTATATTTTAATTTATTTTTTTATTAAAGTCAAATTAAATATAGATCCTACATATTTCATCTCAACTATCTGCAACACAACAAAAATTGTCATTCATCACTCGTCCTTTTAAACTTAGCTCATTTAACGTCCTCAAATGCGCCCCAGACTAACTTGGGCTCATATTAAAAACTTTAACTTTAAGACCTAGTGACGAACTAATATTTATATTAGTTAAGACGTTGTAGTTAGTGGCTTAAAAATCTATGCAACTAGTAGTCAAAGAAACCTTATCTTAAATTACATCAAAAACTACATTCAGGTTATGCTGTCTATTTATGTTGATTAAACTCATATATTAATGTGACCTTTTTCTCATTGTAAAAATGGAAACCCAAATAAACAAATTGTTAACCACTACGTACGTCAAAATTCTGTATTATTATTATTAATTTCTTTATCTCTAAAGATATTAGAAGAAAAAATGTGTGGACCGAAACGGACTCAAACCCAGTTATAGCCACAATTTTGTCCACACATTTTGTCTTCAAAAATGTCTTCAGTAATTAATAAGCTATTTAGCGTTCATACAAATCAAGATTTCTCATCCCTTTATCATTAGTACACATTTTCTATTGTTATGAATAATTCTTATTGGTAACTTTTAATTCAATATTTAAGTTATCGTAACTGTACTGTTATTCGTTATTGAACAATAAGCACATTAAGTAATATTGTCACCACTTTAGGCGCTTAGTAACCCAGGGTGGTTTCCATAATATTTTAAAAATATGTTTTTAGGAAATAAATAATAATTGAAATATTAACTTTTGCTACACGGTGTGAGTTATTTTGAATCATCTCGTTAATATACCAATCTTTTTACACAGTCTCAAAAATAGATAATAAAAGAAAATAAATTAACTAAATAAACTAATGATGATCATCCTGTCATAGCCCGCTCAGAAAAAACCCTATATATTTTCGAGCTTTCGACTAGTGGAGACAAATTTTCATGCAAATTAAAATATCAATGTCGATAATTTTAACTATAACCTGTATGTGAATTATCTAGCTATTTTCCCGTGTTCGCCACAATTCCCTCGCTCTCAGGCAGCGGTCCCTAGCACATCGTCTATGCGTGTACGAGTATACTGAGTGAAGGTATGTTACCTTGTAGCAGGGATGCAAGCAGGTGTAAGTAGAGTGTGCACATGTCTCACTGCTCCATGTCACGTCAGGCACGTCACGTCACGTCACACACGTCACACGTCACACAGCATCACTGCCAGAGGTGTGTACTCTGTCACGTCTGGACCACCACTGAGCGCGCCTCCTCCCCTTCCATCCCCCTCTCCACCATCGCCACCCACCATAGGGGTACTTGATAAATAGTTTAGCATAGTGTTGTTATCATTTTGACATATTTTATTTGTTTTTGTATTATTAAACATTGAGGATTTTCGTAAAAATAAGTATTGTTTTGGTGTGATTCGATACAATTATTAAAACATGTTTTCACGTTAGAAGCACTTTTCCAATACTGAACTTTTAGTTGCCCTTTATTTAGTTTTTATTTAGGCTGATAAAATGAGTAGGCCTCCTGTTCTTAAAAGGATTCCGCAACAAGATTCCTAACGAATGGTATTCTAGATTTTATCGAAGAAAAATTTAAACTTTGGGTTTTATATAGACACCGGCTTTAATATGTAGACCTTACATACAAAATTTAACTTTCAGGTAAATTCAAAAATTGCAATATACTATGTATTAACAGAGATATATAAACACTTGTGTTGAGAAAATAGCGTTTATTGCTACATCGTTTATTTGTAGCTTAGTAGAATTTTAAATATAAATCTCACGACTAAATAATTTGTAAAACGAAGGCCGTTTTAAATTGAGATCCGTCCAAAAATACTTAAACACACACTATTTGTGGACCCGTTATAAGATATTAAAGAGAATTCGTCCATCACCTTTAATTTGGCAAATTTATACTGAAGCTATAATACAATCGGATCCATAACACTCGTACATCAACTAACGCACTAACTATAAAGGCACAACGTTGCCTATGCTACTGCACTACATTCCGCTGCCAGTGTCCATAACAAGAGCGGACGCCACTCACTCCTGAACCTGCTTAAGTTCACAACATGCTGGATCACATGCAATCTTTCAACGTTAAAAATGAAATTCAAATGTTTTTGTTTAAACAGGTTCTAGAACCCATTTAACGAAGAAATTGATGGAAAAATTATAATCAATAGGGCAATTTATATTCAATTATATTAAATTTTACTAGCGGGAATATTACAAGTGGATACCATTTTGTTTCTCGTTTTTAGAGCCTAAAAATGGCGAAACAAAATGTCAAGTTCACTGTTGGGTCAGGCTATCCAACAAAGTATAATTTGCACGTATGGTCTATCCCCTACGAGCTATCCAACAACGGAAGTCAATTTCTGAACAGCCCTCGTAATACAAAGTTGTTTGTATGTATATTTTAAATATATCTGGTAAAAAGCGTTAAAATCTGATATTCCCCTGTTTTCAAAGATCAGATTACTACAGTTCATCGCTGTTCTATGGCGCTAGATCCTGTCCTCGCTGGGTGTGGGGTGCCACCTTCAATCCAAACACAATGGGAAGAGTGATAGCACTGCGAAATTTGCCATTGAAACAATTCAGGCTTACAGTGTGTAAATTTTTAATGTCTTGGAAACATTGTGTACCTATACATAAGTCCAAGTACCTAATTCAAGTTATTATGAATCGTTCATAAGTTGTCGCATACAACATTTAGTACAGTAAAAGTCTAATTTGGCGAATATGTTGACAGTAAACTATTTATATTGTAAAGAACACACACTCACTTAATAGAACCATGTTATTTAAGTGTAGTTTAAGTCTAGCCTATCTCAGGCCGATACTACTTTCATAACTATTTACCCAACATTTTTTAAGTATTAACATAATTATGTTACTTCCTCTCTACTTTAATACATTCTTACGGGTTTGTTGTGCTTCTTTGTGTACAATTACCCGGGAAACATTTTAACATGGACTAAATAGTTAATATTAATCCATTATATTAGGACCGTACACAGTGTACAGTAACTAGACTAGATTGTTGATGTGATATTGTCTAGACAGGCTATAATGTTGTAGACAAAGCTAGAGGCCATAAACTAGCTTTGCCGTCCTCCACAGTGACCATAACCTGGTCACCGTGATACTGTTGTAACCTATACAGACCATATCAGTGAAAGATAACATTATCCTCGAAGTTTTGCACTGGAATCGGAGAAATATGACAAAATTAAATAATCATAAAAAGGAAGTAGTTATTTACAAAGACTTACGAGTATATCATGACTCTTGCTTGAATACAATTATCAATGTTAACTTAAAAGTCTATGGACTTTTATACCAGTTATTGTGTTTAATAGGCACACGCCAGGAGCCTAAACAAAATGTTATAATCTAGTACAATTCAAATTAGAGAGTACTAATTGGAGATAAAATATGATTTAGGTCAGGTTTAACTTCATATCGACAAGAACTTCCCTACCTCTGGAAGCATTGTGTAGTTTTAAACACAATAACCGATAGAAGAGTTCATTGATTTTCATGTTAACACAGTAACACCGTTATACAGAGTTTTCAATAATTAGTATTACCATTAGTTTTAATTAAAAGGGCTTTGACATAGATAACAACCGTAGTTGAATATATTTTAGTCGTATTTTTGTGATGGCACACTGATGAAAAGATAAGAATTAAATAATAATAATAAATCCTTTATTTTCTTTTTCATCTATATTCCGAACGGCTACTTTACAACTACGTATTGTAAAAATTACATTCAGTTTAGTAAAATGCGTTTTTCTTTTTCAAAATGGCAATTATTTAACTACTAAAAACTCAATTTTAAATAGTATATTATTTGAAACAAATACGGTACCGTATGTAAATGTACTAACAAATAATTTTTAATGTTTTCAAAGATAGTGCGGACAAGTGCAACAATTAGAGAATGTCATTGATTGATAACGAAGCTAGAACTGTACTCTTAGATTTGCTTGAGTTGCTTGCCAGAGCGGAGAAGAGAGTTTGCTCAAAGTTTGCTCAACTACAGACCACCCTCCCACGGATGACACACTCTGAGTCTGATGATACAATATGATTACCCCTGATAACGAGCACCATCTGTGGGTGAATGGTCGGCCAAATTGAGTTCGGGTCAACCCCTTCCCCTCCCTCACCACCTACATCACTCGCTACGTCAGCCAGCTTTGCGGTCCCTCACTTCACACTCCGCGGAAACCGCTACACTACCATACATGTGATGGCTGTGGTGGCAACCCACCAAAGTGCTATATCCGGTCTGCTCTATTTGCATCATCAATCTACTCAAAAATTGTCAATATGTCTATACAAGTTAAAAAGCTAAACAAACCACAAAAAATTGGCCTTCTCCATAAAAATTGCTTCATTTTGTTTAAAGCGAAGATTATACATTTTTCAGCTTAGAGCTCGTTCTACTGTACCATAAAGCTACGAAAACATGTGCCTAGACATCACATAGAAAACCGCCAAACGCTTGATTTCTTTTTTTGAATTTAGTTGTTGACAATGGAGGAGGGAATTTAATATATTACAGAAATATTTGATAACGATGTCAGTAATGCCTTACTTCTTGTTCAATGACTCTAAAACAAAAAATGATCGTAATCCATACTTCGAAATGTTTACTTCGGTAAAAATAAAACCCAAAGAATGAAGTGTTTTTGTATAGAAATCCAACCGGAGCAGGATTACATAATTGTTTGTCAGTTTGTCGTAAATGGAAAATAAATCTTGTTTATAAAGCTGCCAAAGTTTGAGACAGAACTTCCTCCGGAGACTCCAGGTGGCACTTAAAAACTTGTGATAAACGGAAAACAAATAGAGAAAGAGTTCGGGGAAAGTTGGACGCCATATTTCTGCAGCTCCATAAACACGAGATGAGGATATACGGCTCTGTTCTTCAGTCCTGTATCTCACATTACAAGTACATTGCTGTATACACAGTGGCGATGTGTTTGTGCACTATATATCATACTCTATACACGTCTCGGGGGACATTCTCGTACATTGTACCCTCTTAACTCTGACTGACCGCCACTGCGGAAAGAGTCACGTTAAGAGAATAGAGCTTCGTTATTACTTTATTTTTTCATAGTCTTAAAAGTACGAGTATAACAAGAGATACATCGGACATATCGATATATTTTATTCATTAATATATTGGGATGTATTGGTCCCATTTGTTGTTATTTTAAAACCAAGTATTTAACAAACAAATGTTTTAAGCGTATTTCATGAATATTAATATTTAAAATTCTTTCAAACATATGTAGTTTGTTTGTTATGTAAATACTACTAATGGAAATTGCAAAAACGCTTTATAACTGAACTTTTAGTTTAAACAATTGTTCGTTCGTTCAATAAATATCCAATACATCGTTTACATCGAATATTTTGTCAAATATTTTAGAGATACCGATACATTAGGTATTGAATTATCAAAATCCAATGTATCGATATAATCGATAAGTTTAATGATGCTGGCATTTATTTCTGTAACTCAGTGACAACGCTTTTTAATGAGCTAAATCTGTACGTATAGGGATTTTTAAATATGACTGGACGCAGTTTTGTTTGATGATAACTTTGAATGTCCTCTTATGAGCTGGTATTTTAAGAATTCTCAAGCCAGTAAATGAAAAACTGCTTTGAAACGCGCTATTCCTTGAGAGCCCATAGTAGACCGGTTCGAATTGCGCTTTGTAAGCGTTTGTGTTAGAGTGATACGAACTTTGATTCTTAACATATTTTTAAGTGAATTTAATATTTGGAATCAGCAAATATAAGACAAAACATTCCTTTGTCGGTTATCTGTGAATTCAACCGGAAACCTTTTGTTAGTGCTTAGACTTGGCCATTTTTGCTGAATTTACAGTTACTCTTGGATCAACTTGAACTTCTCAAAATTTGACGAAGCTGTGTTAGTATGTAATACTGTGTATACAGCTCAGGGGAATGGCATGTTTTCCATGAGAGACGAAGCCTCTGTACACTTGTACGTAAAATTGTTTGCGGTAAGCTTTCGCAATGGTTGGGAATCTACCAAAGATAACATATGTCTGCTTGAAGATTCAAGTTACAAATGTAACTTCTTATCTAGCTTTCTGAAGGCTGCAATATAAACTCTAGATACGTTTAGTATTATAATTAATCTGTTTATATTAACAATGGCAGAAAGAAATATCATAGTTCATCAACACAAGTGTTGGACAACTTGAGCCATAGTATTGGAATAAATTTAAAATTAAGAAAAATGAAACACAAAAGCCAATACTTTGAAGAATTAACTTGTGAGGCCTATTGAAGGTGCTAGCGTTGCTAGCAAAAGTATTAACTGTTGTGTTTCATTTCACTTAATTTTAAAAACAAATATTGTACACGGTGGAGTGAGCTGTTATGGACCTTAGGTGCATAACTTGTGTTCAGGTATGCTGTAAAAACTGTACGACGACTAATGGTCGATCTCTCAAAATGTGTTGAGAGGCAAACTATGTTAGTAACCCTGACAACGCCGAACAGCCTGGAAACATCTCACAAAGTGCCCCTAGGGGAAGGGGGTGGTGGAGCAGAGTGAGGGGGGACTGTCGAAAGCATCAGTCCCAGAGGATCTTCTCCACCGTTAGGAAAGCGACATTTGCTCCCCTCCGGTTTTTCATGTTGATTAAGACATTAATTTTTGTGTCAGTCTCGACGTTTCGAGCTTCTCCCCTGTTGAAAGTTTCCCGGATGTGAAAAACTTTCGAGCCTCGTTAAACAACTTAAGAGACATTATCACTATATCAGCTCGTCCCTTGTCCTCTTTGTAGACATACACGTATTTAGGGGAGGGTTAGTGAATCGATTGAATTCTTGTCAGATGATGGTTGTTTTTTATATTTTCTTATATTATTCGTGACATTTCCTCGGGATTAGTCCTTCAGGGATGAAGAGTCAAATACCGTATTGACCATCAAAGTAAGTAAAGGTAAAAATAAAATTCAACTTAGTTAAGAAACTACAGTTCTTACAAGAAGGACTTTGTGCTCAACCTCGAAATAGGTATAGTTGTATTACTGCAAACTAGATTGATTATCGTATAGTCTTGAAGTTTTAATATCTATATATTAAACACCTTTTGTTCTCTTACGCATAAAAAGGAAAGAATATTACAGACAACATTTTTTTAAATGGTTTAAAATTGAGAGGCTAGATAGTAGAAATTGCCTAAAAACATTCAACTTCCCTTTATAACCCAATAAAAATTACAACCCAAATGTGCATCATATGACAAAACCACAATTGCTGTAGTATGCAAACATAAAATACATCTTCACGTTGTCCATTATACATTTACGAAACATTTTAACAGTTAAGTTGGAGAATTAGCTTTTATGGTCATTAGCTTTTATGCATGAGTAATAACAGCTGTTATAGTATTTGGCACCAACAGCTTGTGAATAGCAAAACAAAGTTTATTCATTTAATCGATTATGCTTTCCCTGCAGGGTTCAAGCACAACTAGTAAATCCTTCATGTAAAGCAAAACTATTGTGCAATTATAAATTATAACTGGAATAAGAAAAATAAACATAATATTCTCAGTCCCATTAAAAAGGCCACATATAATGTTTATCGCTCAAACATAATTTCTCAATGAAAATATTGAATAATTGGTATAAAACGCACATTACTCATACTATTTACAGTATACAATTATATGTCTGTACACACAACGAGTTCCACGTAAGATATAACTATTCATGAAATGCAAAAGGCCAAAATATGATTCAAAATAATTCTATGATAAAGTGTTTGTGCGATGCAAAGAGGTAGGCGGCGAGACTGATGTATGTTACACCCCTCTTCACCCCTTCACACGTTTCTTTGTCCGGGTAACTGGCTGCGTTATCTACTGCCGGACAGTGCAATTAGGTCGCATTGACACCGACAATATCGATCTTTCACCATTCTTCTCTTCCTCTTCCCAGGCGTCCTTATCTCGCGCTCACTGGAAAAATAGCATACTGAATATATTCTAGCTGGGGTTTTTACGAATTTGTTGTTGAAATAGTTAATATGTTTCAAATACTTTCCAAACAAATAATGCAAATTTAGTTAAACGTGTGTTAAAACTTCGAAAAAGATTTCTCAACCGGTAGATTATTATCAAGATTTATGTTTTAAAAAATGCTGTATGAGACTCAATAGTTATGGTGAACATTATTTCTACGTATGTCCACTAGTATAGACCTACGTACTTGGCTTTAACAGTATTCGGCTAAAGTACAGTAACTCGAGTTCACATATTTATCCTTCACAAGGCTTCGTTAACCGAGCGAAGCGAGGTTTCTGTTTTAACAAGTCTCAGGTATGTTTGATATCAAATCAGTTAGTGCAGCAGTTATGCCCCAAATTTTGTTTCTCATCGGCCATTTTTCATGTTCGAGCTGGAAAACTGAGTTGTATTGTTTTGTGTAGTTTTATAGATTTTTGTGAAATTACCACATAGCATTTTTCATCGCCAACGTACAAAGATTGTAAAACTATTGATAATACACAATTTGTTATTAACACTACAAATTTAGTAAAAAGTTGAAAAAAATACAACTAAATCTTGTAAGCAATTTTTAAAAGCCAACAGAAGCTAAAACCAACCCATTGCGTTTGGTAAAGTAATGAGTGGAAATTGCACTGTTAAAGCTACCGAGTGTATAGCATACACTAGTGAAGTGCGATTTGACAGTTTTAGGTTTAGTTGAAATCCGACTACTATTTTATGAACATCGTGTATACATTTCATACAATACCAGTGCAATTCCCACATTTAACTCCTTTTGAGAAATAAAGTTTGTCGTCGGCAAACATTGTTCCGGGGTTGTCAAACCGAGTATTGGTACTGAGGACTGAGGAGCTATAAACACGAATTCGCAGTTTTGTTATTGGTTTCTCCCCCTTTATTGGCAATATAACTGAGTTTATGGTGTGGCTTACATTAGGCGTCTCTGCGCTTCTACACATGAATCCACTTGTTCTGATGAGCAACTACTGCGCAACTTGCGCTCTACTGAGAAACAATGTAATAAGTACCAACAACAACTATGCCTCGTGCAAAGTCTTGAGTCGTAGCTTGAAATCGTAAGCTTGAATTCTAAGCCGTACATCTTGCTATTGAATTGTATTCTAGCCTAGAAAAGGAAAGTTTGCCGAGTAAAAAAGTCGTAAAAGTAAAAAAAGATGTATACAACAACAATAATATTATAAATTGTTTTGAAAAGATTAATTGTTCACAAAGAGCTACTTTTAATTTTAAATTGTTAATAGAAGTAAAAGGTTACAGAAGTACGAGTATAAATATTATATAATTTATCGTATACAACAATAGACCAACAGTTTACTAATTATTTCAAAATCTCTTGTAATTCATAGTAAGTTTCCGTTCTAGTATTTTTTTGTGAAATTAAACTAAATTAAAGTCCAAAATAAAGCGTTTTATTTTGCTCTCACTTGTTTTAAGAAGCAAAGTATAATGTATCCTATAATTTGTAACCAGCTGAAAATATACTTCAAAAGTCAAGTTAACATAACATAACATACGTTTAATGCCATTTTACAAAAATAATTGTGTTGACATGTGTGCTTAAAATAAGTTTACAGATAATTTAGAAATGATAAAATCCCTGGTACCAGATTAGGCCTAATGGTCCAAATTACAATAATGATAATGGTAAAATAAATTCTAAGCCTATTTGAATTTATACTTATATTTACATGAATTTATTATTTTCTACAGTTAGTTTAGGTTTATAAATTCATTTACACTATAAAATGAATTATTCATCAAATATTGTTTTAGTTTCCGTTTAAAAGAATTAAAATTTGTCTCTGATCTTATATCCTCAGGCAATTTATAATATAGTTTAAATAAGTTTAATAAGTTTCAACCCTAAAATCTTTAGTCTCTTTTTTGTAATAAGCTTTTTTAATCCGAGATAGTTTTATTGGACTTTGGTTAGATGGTTACAAAATAGTGCTTGATACTTGACTTGAGAAACCGATCACTCTTAGGGGATAATTTATAACAAGGTGAATATGGTAAAGTAAATAATGAGTGTGATGAGTATTTTGATGGACAGTGAGGTGTAGTCTCGTTACAAACTAGGCCTATTACACAATAGCCTTTGAAGACGCATAATTTTAGAATTAAGGTTAGGTAGATAAAGTAGTACCATTTGAAATAAGTATAACCCCACCAAACTCCTTTCATGCAAAACAATGTTTAAATTCAATTATATTTGGTAATACTTGGGGTAATAATAATATTTGGGTACGTGTTTATTCATCTGGTAGCCAATCCAAAGATTTTACATAAGCTTGCATAGGTTTCAAACATTTTTAACCTGTGTACAACAAGAAGGTCAATTGTCTAAACGTGAGAACATGCAAGGTTCTCTAGGGAATAGTGGGTAGCAAACGCTTCTATAAACCGCGCAAAGCGAAGAGAACTCACCACATGTGCACTGTGTACGCTTGCCAGAGTCGTGGCGTGGTGGAATGTACGTAAGTCTATGTAATGTTTAGTAGACTGCATATTTCACCTGCCCTGCTCGCAACATGTGGCTGGCGAGGCAGTTTCACTTCCTTTGTGCACCGTACTCTTTCTGTGTCATAAATATCTACGGCCTGATCAATATACAAACTCGTGTTTTTCTTTCGGTTTTTATAGTTATCTTTTTTTTAATCTTTACTTTCAACACATATTCAACACATCATCAACTTTAGAATATTAGTAAACATTGCAGCTTTTATAAACCCTAAGGGTGTCCAGAATATAGAGGAAATTAGTGTGTACGGTATCTAATTATGATCATGTACGGGTAAGTAATAAATTGGTAAAGGTTTAATTTAACAAAATACCTTCCTAGTTAGTTTTAACTGCAGTTTTAGTCACGGGGTTGGAAAATGAAATACCCCATTTCAAATTTTATTCTGGAGTACTCAAAAGGCGTCATCAATATAATCGGATTGGTGGGTTGAGTGCAAAATGTGTGGTACATTCTTTTCGACAAAATAATTGTCCGCTTAGAGTGGAGTAAAAACGTATTAAGTTTTATCCTATGAATACTGAGCCAAACATATAGGTGTTTTGTACTGTATTGTATAACACAAGTCATGTTTGCTGCTATTGAATGTGTGTTGTTTGACAGCCTCCGGTGTAAGGAGAGAGAGGGAGAGAGAGTAACGCATTATCTAAGCCGAGGCGTGGTGGTTGTGTATGCAAAGTATAAGCCCAAGTCTCTTCAATATGCAAGCTCCAGCCGCAGACAGGCACAAACCTACTTACCTACTGTACTCGTACTTGTGTTTGCTGTTCTACATGACATGTATGCAGTCAGACCTCTCAGTGTTACAAGTTCTTCCCGTTCACACCGCGTCAAAACCTAACAATTAGCTGGAGATATTTCAGTATTGCTGTGGAGCATCAACACTGGTTGACTGAAGCTGTCAGTGTTAATTCATTCCTAAGGCTATGGTTTCCTAGGAAAGCGGTGACCGCTAAATTACGTCCGTAATGTTGCGGTGAACGTAACAGGGACGGTGGACGTAACACAGTATTTAAACCGATGTGGACAAAAACAATTTTTGACATGTTGTTTATTTTAGTTGTCAAAGTTTGTTTACGTATAATACAGTAATGAACAAGCTATATTATATATTATCTTTTTTTATCTGATGAAGAGTATTGAAAATACTCGAAATATAATAAGTTCTTCTCTTTGAAAATTGAGTTATAATTTAGCAGACGAGTTGCCAAGTAAAATTCTAATAATGAATCCATCTGCACCATCCTATCGCCAATTTCTGAAGCCATACTTTTGTTTTTTTTTTTTAATGTGTCACCTGGTGAGAAGACCCTTAACTAGTTTTCACCACTACCTTACACCACCGTTCTCTAGAAAAACACTCTCAACTGATCACATTGAAAACAAAACTCACCGTCATATTACGGCCGTAATGTAGCGGTCACCGCTTCCTAGGAAACCATAGCTTAAGCGTAGGCAATAAGCACAGTTTGATCGAGTCAATAAATAATGTTCATCATACTTCACTTAACACTGACCCTTTACATACATAAATTTAGTTAAGAAAGCAGTTGACTGCGGATTCTCAAGTAGGATATACAGTAAGTAAGAAAATGTTCGGAAAATTAGACAACAGATGTACCTCTTGTATATCATTATATCACTTGCAAACTCTAAGTAGAATGTTTTTTGTGTGCTTTATGAATTAAAAAAACACAATTTGATAATCGAAGTAAGCGGTAACAGTGTTGTGAAGGTGAACTGTGCGTGAACTGGTGCGAGTGCAATGTTACTGCAGAGTCTCAAGTGTCCTCAACCTCGCTGACCGTAACACGCACCACCCTCACACATTCTGCTACTCACTAATTATCACTAATTCAGTACTCTGATGAACTGCACGAACAAACATTGTTGATGGTCGCCTAATTTTGTCATTGGTTTTTGTATGTGTTAGTGCCATGTTACCAGAGAATACTGTAAAGTTGTACCGGTTTCATAAATTCTTCACATTATGTTCTAGTATAGCATATACGAAACCCCTTAGTGACGTTAAATACAAGATTTAATCCATAAATACATAGAGCAAATATTCTTAAATAAATAAAAAAAACTTATGTCTGTACTTTTTACAATACTGCAGTTTGTAGTTCTCAACGATAATAACCATTTGGTACCGTATACATTAGGTATTGTATTATTTCGTACTTTCGTACCAATACATAAAATAATCGCGTTGTTAGTAATATCTCCATGTAAAGCATTATAAACGGTAATAATTGTTAATGTTATGGACATAAATGGGTGTGTGTTAAGAGGAAACGAGCAATTTAGACTGGACCATGTCAGATAGTTATGTTATGACAGCTGGGGTTTCATTGTCCGATACTATACACTTGTGAGGTAGGAGAAACATTGTACAGCTTATCTTAAATGCACCAAAGTCCTCTGTTGTTTCAAAGTCAATAAATTGTAATGTAATATAGGCCTTTTTACATGAAATATCGCTGTACATTACACAGAAGATTCAGGCCGTGTAGGTAAACAGGTTAACATTAAGTCTTACTTTTGAGTGGACACACCATTATAACCATCGGAAATCAAGGTCAAAACACGAGGAAATGTATTTAAGCAAACATTGTATAGTCTGGGGTCAAACAGTCGGCTGTTAAGAACGTAAAAGCTGTAATGATCACGCCATATGTAATACCACTAAGTTTAGCATTATAAACGGATAGTTATTGTTAATGTTAGACATAATTGTGTGCGTGTGTGTGTGTGTGTGTTAGGAGGAAACGAGCAATTCAGACTGGACCATGTCGGGTAGTTATGTTATGACAGCTGGGGTTTCATTGCCTGCTGCCACACTACCACACTAGGAGGGTAGGAGGAGAAACATTGCACAGCTTATCTTAAATTCACAAAAGTCCTTTGTTGCCATCTATAGCTGGGAACAATGCTGTTTAACTTGCCAACTGCTTGAGAAATACGAGTTAAAGTTGCGTTATACATGAGCCTCAAACCACTTGTGCCGGAAGAAACAGGATTTTGAGCGCCTCAATTCCATCATGACAATGAAAATCTAGGAAAATAGTCTCGCGGAAGTGCCCTTTTAAAGGGGTAGGAGTAGTTTTTTATAAAGTGTCAGCTGTTATGAATACAGGGTTGGTGTATGGTGATGTGGGTTAGGTAGTATTAGAGAGCCCAACTTAGCCAGCCAGCCGCTAGTCTGTCAAAGAGAAAGTTAAATAGTTCTTCACCGCCGAAAAAAAATCAGTAAACTTGTTTATTGTACAGCTACCGGCCCGGAGATCAAGTTGAGAGAAACCAAACTGGTTAAGTAAAAAACCTTTAAGAAGGCACGTTTTTAGTGGGGTTGTTGTGTCACTGACGTAGTTCAAACCCATCTCGCCAGAGGGCATTTGGAAATAATAAATTATTTAGAGTTCATTTATTATGTTATAAAATATACACTATAAGGTCATATAACGTAACTGTTGTACAGATGTAGTTAATCAAGTAATACTGCCCATAACACGTGAAAAGTCAAATCTTTGTTATTACTGGAAAATGTAAAGAAAGAACGGAAAACCAGTGTTGGAGGAGAAAATGATGACAGGGGGACATGAACAATAAGGGAGAGTCTTCAGAGAGTCATTTATCAGAGGGGTACATGAAATAAGAGGAGGGGATCTCCTACAGGGAAGGGGGAGCTGAGAAATGACACAAACAAATAACGACTAACGTTAATGTTTATACAAACTCATGACTTTTTCAGTGAAAGTGCTTCACCATCACTATAGCAACTATGTGTATAGGCTTGAGCTGGAATTTGTTGTTTTGTGTCTGTTTTGTAAGTTTTCTTTTCCGGGAATGTCAACTAAGCATTTTAGCCAACTTAGCATGCGTACTTTTTGCAGCATTTTTCAGATTGTTAAGTTCATGATTTTATAGTGGATAAAGCGTTCACAATGTTATACAGAGTGTTTCAAAAGTCCCATCGGGAATTAAGGTACTATTCTAGAGGCAAATGAAACACACAAACAACTAAAATGATTTTGTTCTAAGCCCCTTCGCAAAATATACAGCCATCATGTTTTCTATGTCTTATCTTTTGACTCAAGAACGACCTGATGAATGAATTTAAGATCTTGCATACATTTACATGACACATCTATGAAGTGCAGTAACTTGCAGAAGGCGTCTGGTTAACGTTTCAAATGGCAAGACCCCCAAAAATAGTAAATCACAAAAATAAAAATATATGAAACTATTTATAATACATTATATTGGAATTCGCATTTTGTACAGTTCTGTTAAATAATACAGTTATTCCAGATTTGTTAAAATCCGTTAATGAAAATTTGAGAGGAAGAAAGAAGAAAAGAAACGTTTGCTGCTTCACACATGAATATGCTGTATAAGCTTATTATTTAGACAAATATAAATAAATCTAAAGTTGCAAAAGAAAATAGTCATAAAATAAATGGCAAACCAAAATATAAATATGATGTGAATAAATATAAATTTACAAAATATAAAATAATAATCAATTAAAAAATTAAAAGTTAAAAAATTACAAGTACAAATTTTGAATCCTGTTGCTTCTATTATGAACTATCTTCAAAATATTATTTTATGTTGTAATAAGCTTTTTTAACGGTTGTTTGTTTTAATTTTGATGTAAATTTCTTTGTTGATGGTTTGTATTTTAATGTCTTGACGTAATTTATTGTATAACGATTTAGAGGTTTGTCAAAATGTTTTTTATAAAAGGTGGTTTTGTAATATTATGTTGGTAAATTATCATGTGCCCGTAAAATAGTTATTGGAGATATTAGGTGAATTCGAAGCTCTAAACATGGTTTAGCAGCATTGGTATCAAGGAATATACGATACACGTGGTTATAAACCAATTTTCGCCGTTCTAGATACGAGTATATTGTGATTGAAACGTTTAACAGTCGCCTTTTAGTTTTCTTTGTTTGGATGTTTCATGGATTTCTAATGTACAGTTAAGTGTAATGATGTATACAAATTTCAAGTTTATATGTCAAGTTGACTTAAAGTTAAAACAAAACGGAACATGAAAAAACATAATGGCGACTGGGAACATAGGGTAAAATCTTTCAATAAATATCAAATTCCAATAGGTAATCAAATAAATATGGTTTTCTGGCTTCATTTAGTTCAAGAAAAAATACCTTAAATGAACCGATGGATGATTTGAAACACTCTGCATACTGTGTGTAACAACACATGTGGGTTGTAATATAATTTCTTCTGTGAAGAGATTCGTCTTGAAAGAAATGTATAAGTAAAATCTCACATTCAAGCTTTTTCTTTAACGTTTGTTGTTGAAGAAATTTTCGGACTTTTTTACTGGTTTTCATGAACAAGAAGAAACGGCATTTCGGATATCTAGAATCTGATCCCGTTTTCAGGATACGCCATTAGGCTAGCTCTTTCCTAATGTGTTATGTTATGTTTCAGGTTAATTTTCACCTAAAGACAGGATCAGGTTCCAGATTCTGAAACGACGTATTCTTAGTTCTTGATCACTAAAAAAGGAGGAGAACTCCATAATAATATTCGAACCGCAGACTATGCTAAAATAGTATATTTCATCACTAGGTCCTAAAGTGACCCTTTTTGACACGAGGACGTTAAATGACCGAGGGTCAAAAAGACACTTTCAGGCCAAGTGATGAACGATATTTTTTGTCATGATGCAAATAATAATGAGAAATAAATGTCAATCAATGTTTAAATATTATAAACAACTAATTAAGTAAACATTGTTTTGAGCTCAGCAGTTTGAATTATAATGTTTTGAAGAAACAGCCGTTACACTGATTTACTATACGTCAGTTCGTATAATATGTATACTATACGTCAGTTTGTTTTCAACTGCAAAACAAACTCGTTGAACCAACTGATGTCCACGCCAAAAAAATCATTAAAATTATTTTTCCCTAGGGAGAAAAACATGATCAAAACAATACTTTATTTACCTGGGTGAAAAAGTGACACTTTAACACTGTCAATACATGTGCCTAAAGCAGCTGTTTTCAGAGCAGAATGACAAAATAATAGTTATCATACACTGTAAATTTGGGCTCCATTCAAGTTGTGTCGTGCTCAGGGTTGTATGTTCTTTGTTCGGACAAACTGCAACGGTTCTTCTTCTCTGCACTAGATGTCACCGTTTCAGCACCACACCTCAGGTGCTGAGGAGGTGACATCTAGAGCAGACTTGAGGTGAGGTTCACGTTTTTATATCTGACCATATGCATTGTGCATTGTATGCTGGACTCATGTTTTGCTGGGTCAGTCAAGCTTTTAAAGGTCAAAAGTGCTATGAAAACCTGACAATGGTAAGTGCTGGTCTTTAACTCAAGAGTCACATAAAATCCAGTTTACAGCCGAGATTTGCCGCTCTCAACTGCCTTCTTCGCTATCTTGGTTGCTTTTGAGTGAGACACATTATTTTAACTTAATTCTACCAAACATTTATGGTTATAACGTTTTTACAGTGAGCTGGTACTTTTTTTTTATTTTTAAAGTACGATTTAAAACTTTTAACAATTGAGTTTTAAATTGTATTGGATATGTTACTTTTAAGAGTTGGTTAATGTTGTGCCATTTGTAGAATCAGCGATAAAATTTTCCAAACTGTAGTAACTTCTATACGTTTATAAATCCATGTACGAGTATACGATAGGTCTGGTCTAAGCTTGACAAATATCTAGTAATTTATTCTGTTTCATCTTTACAGTCTTTGATCGAAAGTCTTTTCGAGCTAATATTTCCAAGCCTCTGAATAGGTTGTTTAACATTTTTAGATCTAAAATGATATGCAACTCTGAAATAAATCAAATATCTATACATTTTGGTCAAACTATGATCTATATTTATTAATTAATTGATAAGTTTTACAAATAAAATATGAGTAATAAAGTAATAATTTCTAATAACGTGGTGTTACATTCCATCGTACAATGAAATTTAAATATATCATACTACTTATAAATTAATTTAATGAGAAGTTAATTGAGAATTATACTAAACCATTACCAACAAACAGCACCATTGTTATTTCTTAAATTATCAGTATTCCCCACAAAATTACCGAGCTGCAGCCTAACACTAAAGCTTTATAGTCGAAAAGATTATATTATTTGATTCTATACTCGAGTTTTGAGTTTTAAGATAATGTGAAACAGTCCTTGATATTTTCTATTTGAGTCTATGAAAAGTATCTTGACTCGTAAGAACGGAGCTAATCGGAATGTTATTAATGCAGTACGTTGTACATAATTCAAACAAAAGTGTATCACAACCTTTCAGAGCAGCTTATGTAAACGGTGTGGTTGGGAAGATGCCCAGGGGCAAACAAAATTTGGGACGCAAAAATGAGAACATTAAAATTGTGTCTAATTGGGTTTTGTAGACAAACAAAACTCCATCACTGCTTCATTATTCCTAAGTTTGTAAGTATTGTTAGTTCAGTTATATTTCCTTGCTTTGTTAACCAGTTTACCAGGTAGCACTACACGAAGCAATACCTCCGTAGATCGAATCGTTTGTCATGCGGAGAAGCGACCGAAAAAGTACGTAGCTTAGTAAGTATTAGCCTACTCGTGTCCAAGAGGCGCGTAGCTGTGTGAATGGGTCGCAATCCACAGCTGGAAACTATTTCCAAGCGACAGTTTAACCAAATGAGTATTGGCTTTTTTTTGAATTAGTTCTTAAACAATTATTCAAATTTGATGTGAAAGAAATATACGTTTTCCAAAACACGTAGTTAATTTAAATTACAGATGGAAACATATTCTTTCGTAACTATACACCCACCCAAAGGGGGACTAGTTCCACCTTTAAAAATATTGCGAAAAGGAATGCCAACCTTTTAAGCAGTATTTTCCTCAATTTTCGAATTTCAAACAGTTTTAATAATTTACCGTTCGGTATTTACATACTATGCTGCTATACATACTTGTTACACAACTAATATGACTAACATAGTTTTTAATTATTAATTTATAGTCCTCTTAGTGCCTAGGTAGATGAGATGCATAGTATTTATTTAATCATGCATACTCTTAATAATGCAAGTATAAGACAGCCAAGATTCCAAATTTGTCCATGGTGTGTTTTTTTTTGTTCAAAGCAGACAGCCGTTCTAGCATTGTGATTTTCCCACGGAATGACCCGGCTTTTTTTTTGCTGGGAATATCCCATAACTTTTCCCTTGTGACTTACAGTTCATCGGTATCAGCCACCTCAAACAAAGCTCCTGGTTACGGCAATGGTTGTTACTGTGGTCCTGAGAGGGGTTGGAACTTGAGCCAGATTCCTCCCGTGGGTCGAGGAAAGAAGGAGAGTCTGTCGTATGTGAACGGCTCCTTAGTCTTGGTATCCACCTCCACACTGAAGTTGCTCAGAACCTTGCCCAGGCATACTTTCATCTCCAGTATGGCGAACCTCATAGCTGTAACACAGCCATAGTTAGCAATTAGTCTTAGTACCTTAACATCCCTTACGTTTTGAGATTCTTTCCATAAACAAATAATATTGGAAATAATTTGCTTATTTTATCCCAAACTATAAAATTATAGAAGTTATACAAAAAATGTAAACAGATTGGCCAAACCAATTTTTCGAGAATGTTCTGCACTTACACACATTGTTCAAGCAGGCTCGAGGTAAATCTCCCATGATACACATTAAACTAATAATTCAGCAAAATCAGAAATCTTCAGGAAAATTAGTATACTATTCCAAAATATACATATCAAAATACGCTAAAAGTTAATGTTAAACTAGAGTTACCTATGCAGATGCGAGGCCCGTCACCGAAAGGAAGGAAGGTTGGGTTAGGTTTGTGATTGTTGTCTGCAAATCTGTCCGGGTTGAAGTGTTCAGGATTCGGGTAATACTTGGGGTCCATCTGAATTCCCCCTACAGGGACAGCGATTAAGGTCCCTTTCTCTATCGTGTAGTTGGAGTCTGGGATACGGTAGGGAGCGGTGCATTCTCGCAAAGACAACGGCACGACAGGGTACATCCTTTGTGTCTCTGAAAATATTATTTTTATTACTGAAATAGTATTAATTAGAAATAAATGGCTCAAATATATTTTCAAAAAATACATTAATTGGCACAAGAAAGTTAGGTTATATATATTTTTTGTTGGAAAAGTAAATTGTGATTTATTATTAAAAGTGAAAATATAACCACTGAACACACATTTTAGTTATTCAAACTGCTTTATTTGTATGTATACAACAATCAAGTGAATACGAGACAGTCAAGACCACATTTGTGTACGAGGAGTAAAAACCTTGACACATAGATCGTTAAATCATTCTGAAATGTCGATAATTTTGAAGTTTGAGTTGGAGGATTTTTTCATGTAATCAAGTCCCTAGTGTATATACCTAACCTTAGATCATTACACACCTTGAATCACTTGGTCCATGTAAGTCCACTCTTTGACTGCCTGGTAGGACCAATGCCCGTGTTTAGTTAGAACTGTGTCTATCTCCTCTCGCATCTTGCGCTGGATTTCTTGGTCCTTAGCGACATGATACAAGATGAAACTCAAACTGCTTGATACAGATTCAGTTCCAGCAGTCAAGAACACAAAAGATTGAGCTGTCAGTAAGTCATCTGTAAAAACTGAAACCAAACAATCAAACACTTCCTGTGAACGGCTCTAAACTACCTAGACCTAAAATAGTAATTTGTCTAATAATAAAACCTAACTGTGCTTGAACATAAACATGTTGAAATCGAAAACAATAAAAACTCAAATGCTTTACATCAGTATTACATTCAAACATAAAAAGTTACAATCGTCCCCAGTCATTTCGAAACATCCCACCCTTTGCCCTGGTGTTAGTCAGTCAGTTACGGGGTCTCCCACATTTGAGTTAAACTCGTTAGTACTAGAAAATGCCATCAAAACGCAAATTTTACATGATTTTTAATGCCTAAGGATTTGTGGCATGTTTTATTAAATATGGTAAAAGGTAATTGGTAATTTATCTACCTTTCAAATTTGGTAGTTTGTTGACATGTTAAACTTCTGCCTGAGAAGGCAAAAAAAGTTAATCAAGTCCTGTGTCCCCCAGTTCAGCAGTGTGTCCTGCCTCTCGTATCATAAGATTGTATGAAACTCTTATGGGTTTGAATTTTTATTTGGGAAAAGAGCCGTCTTAAAAGTAGGTAGAGGGCAGAGGTAAGGTAGTTTTAACATCTTTTTATTTGATTTTTTAATGCCGATATACACGACTCACTCCATTGCAAGTTTGTATATGCTTTTCACATTATTTTTAAGGATAAATATTTGCGTAATATGCGTGTTTGCATAAAGGGGTGAACATGGGTACTTAGTTAAATTTGCTATGAAAGTTTTTTTTAGATTTATTTTATAGACGCTTCAATTGGCGAGACGTCTTATAAAATAAGACTAATTAGACTATCTATGTGTGTACTATTTATTTAAACAGCCACATCCTAAGTAAAAGGACAATTACTGACATAGCACCCTCTAAAACCTCCGTAAATATTAAAAAAGCTGTAAAGCGAATATGACTATATTTACTATTATTAATCCCTAAAATTTATCATAACTATTTTTACTTACACTTGGATCCTGTTTCTGTCTGTGTATATTTGGGTTTATAGTCCATCTGACTGATAAGCTTGTCCTCTTCAGAATGTTCGTAGTTAAGTTGAGTGTCACATTTTCCACTTTCTTCTTCTTCTTGCAATGTCAGCAGTAGTTGAAAATAATCATTTCTTTTGATATTGTTCTTAACCCTATATTCTTTTGTGGATTTTGTCAAATTGTAAAAGTATTCAGAAGCATCTTTAGGGAACGTTTTAATTTTAAAAAAGTTAACCACTTTAGGAAAAATTATAGCTCCAAAATTTAAAAGTAATTGGGTTATTGATTGAGCAAAGACATCTTTAATTTTGTTTTGAAAGTCGGCCGATTGAGGGTTACTTTTACTAAAATCAAGACCAAAAGCTATGCTGGCGATTACTTCTGAAGTAAATGGAACCATGAAGAGCCTTACATCTATCGCCTCCCCGGACTTGCAGGTCTCTCTGAGATCGTCTACCACGTGATTCCCACACTTGTCCAGCTGATCAAACATCTGTTTCAACTTGCCAGTTGTAAACGTGGGGATCAACTTGTATCTGAGATTGCGCCACCTGTCTCCACTAAGGTTGAACAGGTTTAGTGTCATAGGATCGTGTTCAAAGCTAGGAAACCCTCTGTCGTGAAAGTGGCCAAAATCCTTAACCAGAATGTTTTGAACCAAAGTAGTATCTTTAATCACGAGAGTTGGAACCTGTAACAAATCACAGCGATTAGTTGAGCCAAGTCGATAAGGAAATCTGTAGGTTTTTACTTTTAGTAGTCGAAGGGGGTATTGTCATTGTATGATACGCTCAATTGAGGACCTTAAGCGTTATGTGCCATTTGTCCAGAAATCGTGTAACACGAACCGCCATGTTTACGTCTATAGACTTTGTAAGTTTTGTGTTGATATTAGTTTTGAGAAGAACTGTCGAACGTGATTTTCTAAAAAAAAGGGCACAAACATAGCAGTGGTAGAATACAACGTATATTTCATCACTAAGTCCTAAAGTGACACTTTATGACACGAAGTCAATTTAAATGAGCGAGGGTAAAAAAGCAACCTTCTTCGAAACGAGTGATGAACAATACTTTTTGTCATGAAGCAAATATTAATAAATAGATGTTGAAAACCATCTTACCCTGGTCTGGAAGAATCCAAAGTACCTCTCATCAGGAAAGGAGTTGTACAACATTTTGGCGACATCATATTGGGACTTGGTGAACAGTTCAAGCTTGCCCAGTATAGGGAACTGAGGCAGGTAAGGGACTCCTCTGTCTTTGAAGTAGTTGGCTGTACTGGAGAAGAACCAGTAGAACACAGCCAGTAGAGACAGTACAAGCAGTAGACAGTCAGTAAGCCAGCTGCCAGTCAATGCTGCCATGGTTACGAGTTGGGATCTGCAACACATACGGACACATATAATGGACATAGAATGGTATAAGAAATCAACGGTCGCAATCGCAGCTGAAATTCAACTATTTTCACTGTTCAATCAGAGCTAAAATTACAGTTCTCTATTTAATATCTCTTATGCAAACATGTCACTTAAACTTTGTCAACAGCGCCCAGTTTTGTATATTAATTTTCGATCATCGAGAAGAATATGTTACGAAAAAAAGTATAATTGTTCTCTTTATATAAATATATAATCATTCGAAAATTCTTAATGTTATCATTGGAAGAGCCATGGCAAAATCCTATCTCTTAGGACCAAAAGATTGTTTTGTTTGCGTGGGTGTGTACGAGCATGTAAGTATTTCCATGCTAATGTGTGTTCAATACATACTTGACGGGTGTGATTAAACCCGGTTTATGTTTACGGATAAACGGATATTTGATATTTTTTAATGCCCCAAATCTAATAAACACGATTGACTTGATTTAAACTAAATGTTAAGGACTTGTGCACTAAATTGTTCAAGATTATAGTTCGATACCAAGTGCACGTCAACCCTTTGCTAAACCATTTCGAAATAACAGGCATCTTCAGTGGATTTTTTGTATAAGTCTGAATTCACAAAGCACGCCATTATATTTCTAAAGAGTTTGTGTGGAATTAATCAATGTATCCTAAACCTCACAAGGTTAAGCACTTGTCCTTTGGCCGTCCCCCTCCTGCCCATCTACCAATTAAACATGGTTTGTAACAATGGTGCATTTAGCTAGTTTCCCCAAAAGAATATTTATGCTCGATTACTTATATCGATACTTATATTACTTAGGATCGATACTTATAAATCCTAAATAAAAGATTTTCTCACACAACCGAAGTCCCATCTGTAAATACCTAACATTTATAAAGTAATAACTATTATATGAAAGTCTTCTCCAAAACGTAGCATCATGAAATCTTTAAAATTCATATCTCCAACTACAACACTTGCAAACATCTTAATAAGATAACAATACTAAAGCCACCCTTCACTCCAAAAGCGAATGTACGCGTTGGTGAAAACTATATTCTAATTAATGTTTGGTTTTATTGAAGCGATAGAGGTTTCAATTAATTTGGCATAAGATGGTGAATAATGATTTATTTCCACAACTATTTTCAGGGCTACAGAGCTGTCTTGGAAATGACCCTATCCACTGAATCCATTAGTAGTGGTAGGGAATATGTAAACTCCAAACCAGTACATACTACTGATACACAAATGACGCCGGTATGTAAGCAAACATTGTTATAATAATAATAAAACGTCTTTAGCGGATCCATGGCGGATTGGTATCGCGCGCGACTAAGAGCTCATCACTCCGGTGGCGTGGGTTCGATCCCCGCAGTCACCACTTACAATTTGTAACTAATACGGTAACGCTAGGTAAAGGTCGAGATTGAGTGGTAGAAAGGACTTTGTAGTCCTAACTTCTCCTCGTTAAACAAAACAAACTTTACCTTTTTTCTTTATTGGTTTTAACATAAGGCGAAGTTAAGAGTTATAGAGTTCAGCTTCGATATTCTCGTAGTTCTAGTAAACATATAATAAAACTATTGTGACCTTATATAAACCATAAACTTATACTTGTTCGTAAGTGAGGGACCTCTTTTTTAGTGGTCTCCTGAAGCTAAGCACAACGCCTTGAAGACGTTTTTATTCACCACATTAAAACCAAATACAACATATATTTTACCGTCTACATAACAGTAAGACTTATAATCGAGTTCTAACTAACGCATAGCTAGAAAAGTGTTTACGTAGTCAACGTACTCGTATATTATGAATACTTCCTCATCCTGATACGCAAATCAGTACAGCGTATCCCTTATTTTTTTAAAACTTTTTATTAAATAAAAGATTTTTTGATTAATTGATTAAATAATTGACTTTCTTCTCAATATTCTATACCGTATACAATTTTAAATTTCAATTTCATCACTTCACTCTCAATCAATGTTACAGATTTATTCCAGAGCGTTCACAGAACACGTGCACATTTCTAAAAGATTATAACTTCCTGACTTTATGTGTCTAAATATAACTAAAAAGAAAGTTCATAGTTTCCAAGAAATCTCATACCTGTCCTCGAGAAGAAGTTGCTCTATATGCCTCGTTACGAAACCGACAAAATTTTAAAAATTGCAATAATTACACCGCAATATTGTTATTACGATAAAGTTAAACAAAAGTCTTAAGATATCTGACAATAACTAAAATAATCATTTCACTCTCATAAAATTTACTTGATAGCTAAATTACGACATGCGTATCATTTTGTCAAAGTGGCTGTTTGCCCATAAAAAATATAATACACTTTAAAGATAGCACTTATTTCTTGGAAAATAGCAATCTAACCTAGCTAAATATTGACAGTAAATAATCTATTACAAAATACTTCAATACACAACTTATCTGTTACAAAAACTAACTATAGCCAATGTATCAAATAAAAATGAGGCAACTGGTACATTGAGAATGATTGTGGAACTAGGTTTGCATCTAGATATATCCTAGTAAATTTAAGATTTACCTGGCTCTAAAATAAAAATAGTAGGTTTAAATGGTTGGACCAGCAAAAACAATGAAATACTGAGTCATACTCTTTGTAAAATGTGTCGTATTGCAAAATCTGGCAGTGAGAGAATTACCTAATACTGTATTGAGGAGACAACTTATCGAGTCGACTCACGCGTGCAGTGCTACAGAGCACGCAACTTGCAGCGTACCTGCTACAGCGCCATGCAGTTGCGACAGGCGGCGGCGTTCTCCAGGCGGACTAGACTTTATGCCTCCGCTTGCTGCTCCACGCGCGAAAGCAAAAATATTATTAAGTATTAAGTTGTTTCTTTTTTCTTCAGACCTGTGTCAATGAACTGTGATATTTTTCATAAAACAAAGAGGTTAACATGCTATTATTTTATAAAGAATGTCAGTTAAAGTAAAAGTCGGGTAAAAACTGCCAGTTTCAAGGCGTTATCTCGTATATCTTCAGTAGCGGATAAACGTTGAGATTTAGAAAAACCCTCTCACAGTAATATTTGTTAGCAAACTGTAATACCTATATGCCGAGTGGCCATGATAAAGTGTCCTAAACGAATTACAGGAGTGCTGTATTAGGGCTAGAAAGATTACACAAACTTTATTCTCTGAAGATCGTACATGGTGATTTCAAGAAAAATATGTTTAAGATTCTCAGTGTACAGAGTGTGTCAATACTGAAACGCACGGGGTCAAAACTCGAGATTTTTAAATGCAAAGATGGGTCATATTGTACATAATTTTAAACACAAGACAATTTTATTATTCTTGACATTTTGACGAAACATTTTTTATATGTTGCCCCGTTACAAAACGGAGCAACATGAAAAAAATTTTATTATGACATTTTTGTATTAAACACAATTTTGTATCTTCGTTCTTTGAAAAACTATAACAAAAAAACATGTTTAACCTTGATTTTGCCTGTATTTTAGTACCGGTAGTTTATACGGTAGTTTGACTTGCTTGGTACCTAAATTAAGAGAAAGAATTCGAATAAAGTAGTTGTTCTTAGTAAACAACTCATAAAATGACAAAAAACTAATAAAAATAAGAATTTAACAATTATTGTTTGTAGCTGTTATAAAACAGAGTTAAGAAAGGAAAAAAGGTTAAAATATTTTTTGTTATAGTTCTTAAACGAATAAACATAAAAATTGTGTTTGATACAAAAAGTGTTCATATTAAAATTATCTTTACAATTATATGCAACATATACCATCTTGTGTTTTGCGATGGTTTCCCTTGTAAAAATGTTCTTAAGTTAAGATCTTGGTGTCAGCAGATAGGTAATAAAACTATTACTGAGAAACGTTATGTTTTAAAATGGTGAAAAGCTTAATCGTGTAAGTAGTTTCTAAGATTCTTACTTGTGTTTTGTGGTATACAGGATACTATAGAAAGAAAACAAACTTCATGCTACACAGATTTGACATTAAAATAACTCTTATTATACAGGGTGATTCTAAAGTAGGGCGCCAAATTTCAGGAGTGGGTTCCTTACCCAAAAACAATGAAAAAGGTTCCTATAAACATGGGTCCTAAAATTCTTCGTTACCCCGGTAGCCACCATTTTGTATTTTTTACTTAAAAATTGATATCTCCAGAATTGTTTGATGGATTGCATTCAAACTTGGTATGGTGTTTATGTGTCACAAGGTCAGTTTAAGAAAAAATAATTATTTCATAAAACCTTACATAAACAAAATGGCGGCTGTTTAAATTTTTCAAATTTAAATACCATGAAATCGGCGCATAATACAAAAAAATATAAGAATAAAAAAGTTGTATTTTTAATTTTACATAAAGATTTAAACTCATTTTTCCGAATTTTACATTAGTACTTTCACTTTTTGCGTCCTTTTACAACTGGTACATTACCAGTTGATCTTTGATGTTCACCTCTTAGGTGTACAAGTTGCACCTGACAAACAGGTGAATAATATTTACAGTCAGCTGATCCAAAAGTGAGAACTATGACCGCATTAGATTTATAAACAGCTGTTTTTTTAATTGTTAATTAGCTGATAGCTAAAAGTATTTGCAAAGTTAATATATATACCCCCAATACCCCATTTTGAAAACTGGGCCCAAGTGCCAGTATGCATTAAAAGGTACTTTTGTTTCCTCTAGAAACATATACCGAGTTCGGTCGCGCTGAAAAAACTGGTTAAAAGTTATAAAGGCGTTTCCACACTTTCGCCTAATAAAAAGCTGTATAACTTAAAATCGGCGCCATTTCATTCTGGTTTAAGATAGAGACTTCTAATTTGCAGCATGCATCAACATTTTTTTTTTAAGACCTTCAAAATGAGGTGTCACTCGATGGGGCTTTCCCCCCAATCCCCCAATTTGAAAACTGTGGCAAAGTGTCAATATGCACTAAAAGGTACTTTGGTTTCCTCTAATAAAGTGTACCGAGTTCGGTTGCGCTGAAAACACTGGTTAAAAATTTATAAAGGCGTTTCCACACTTTTGCCTAACCCTGTATTTTATGGTCTTTTAGATACAAAATTATACGAGTATAAAAGGTTTGAGCCGAATCCCAGTATTTATGTGGGAGATAGTAAATAATGTGAGAACTGCTTTAGCACAAGATACCCACGCTTGAAGTTTGACACCCTATCCGGAGAACCTCACTAGTGAAAGAAAGGGTTAATACATTTGATTTGTGACTGCATTTCGGTTTTCGCAATCGTTGATGAGACCAGCATAATATATGGTGCTCACGTTCGTTTATTAGCATTCTCGCTAACGGCAATTGCATCCAAGACAGTTGGCAGTGGTAACCTGACTCTCCTCAGGTAGCCAACATTGTGTTAGGTAATTTCTGTAAAAAAAAACTATCCTATCTCTTTAAAACCCGAAAACTTCCTAATATTTTATACTTGTACCAATTCTTAACAAATACACATATAAAGAAATAACAGGTTGAACGCTTCTTTACATACTTCTGTTAGATTTATCCAAGTTCAATGGCTTCATCAAAAAGTTTGATAACACATTTCAAGAACCAAATTTTTAACGAAAAATATAAGTATATTATTTGAAAATACACATAAAATACAGTGACAGTTACTGACACCGACTCATACCTATTTGCGAACCACCCTAAAAATACAGGGTTTCTAAACCTATTTAAAATACAACAATTTAATAATGTATCATTCGGATTCATTCCACCAAAAAAGTATGGTTGGTAAAATTGAAGCTAGGAGAGTATAAGAATAACTACAAGGAAGGTTTAGTACAAACTGTATTCATAATAACAATCATTATATATTGCATAATAATGTAGTCTACCTTATGCAATGTTATTCCCAAAATAAAATATAGTTAACAGTTTTACAGTTGAAACTAATTTACCTACTTACTAATTGACCGTTTCTTAAAGTTAAGCCAAATACCGCCTTCAGGTCTTGGGAAGAAAGACTTAGCTTCAAATACGAAGGGTTCTTTAGTCTTGGAACTGACTTCTACTGAGTACTTGGAAAACAGCTTACACAAGCATACTTTCATCTCCAAGATGGCAAACCTCATCCCTGTAAACGTAAAACATATGAGTATAAGTTAAATATGAGAATTTATGAGATATGAGAATGTTAGATAGTATGGAGCTAAACTTGGATTTTTGGCCCCCATTTTGAAACTACTGAACGGGGTTTCATAGTTTTTGCTATATTGATGAGGAACATTAAAATACATATTTATGTCAAAGTTGGTCAACATTGCATGAAGGGGGTTTATTAAACAAGAATTTGTACGCACACTATGTAAACAAAGATCAGTCACGTTCTTAAATTTATGGCCGATCACACTCCTTACTTCATAGAAGTAAACGCAATAATAAATGTCTTATATTAGTGTAACCTTTGCTAAAAAGAAAATACTAGTAGTATTAAGTTACCTGTAGACCTTATGGGTATTGTATCCCGACGTACATTTCGACCTAAAGGTAGGCCATCTTATGGGGGCTGCTGTCTATATACACTATTTACACTAAAAAGGTATATAGACAGCAGCCCCGTGAAGATTTTTAGGTCGAAATGTACATCGGGATACAATACCCATAAGGTCTACAGGCTACAACAACAGGTAACTTAATATTGTCAAAAGGCCTTATGGCTGGAAAAATAAAAAATACTAGTAGTACTGTTTTCAACGAACTGTTTAATTACAACAAAATATTCTGTGCAGATGCGATGCAAGTTGCACACCCTACAACCGCCTTCACAGCAAACAAGTTGTACACTCCCGTAGTATGCAAGAATCCGCTGGATAAGTCAGCCCCCAACTTCAATACTTTAATACTGAAAGTTCTAAAAGAGTTTTGTGAGATTATGGATATAGTCATACCACCACTTTTATCTTGATTAAGCATGTGCAAATAGAATTTTCAGGTAAAGTCCAGCTTTTTACTTTTTTGTTTGCGTTTTTTCAAGTCGAGCCTTCTTTTTAATGTACAAACAATAAATAATTTTAAAGCTATAAGTTACCGTTATCATATACAAACAAACACGGGCATACTGTAATGTGTTATAATTGTCATACATTAACGGCTCTTTTTTATATATACTGTATATGGCTTTCAAAAAACGCATTAAAAACTCCTATTTGTACGATAGTTGGTTGGGTGCATATACTCGTAGGACGCTTTCTAGGTAGTCAACTCGACTTAATCAGTTTTGAATCTTAAAAACCTTCAAGCATCTGATGAGTTTTTTAATGTTGAGTTTCGAGTTTAAATTCAGCAAATACTTTCATACTTGACTTTTAGCATTATCTTAATATGTGAATGGATTAAGAAGAAAACTAGTACTTTATTGAAAGCAACCCACCAATACATATCCTAGGACCATCTCCAAAAGGCATAAATGATGTATTAGGCCTGAAGTTGTTGTCAATGAACCGGCTGGGGTCGAAGGTCTCTGGGTTGGGATGAAAGTTAGGATCCATGTGTAACCCAGCGACTGGCACAGCCACGATGGTTCCCTTCTCAATCACTTTGTCAGAGTCTGGTATGTTGTAGGACATTGTGCACTCTCTCAGTGTAAGAGCCACAATCGGATACATACGCATCGCCTCTGTCAACAACAAACATCTCAGTTTAGAAGGTTTCTGTGCCCAGAGTCAATTTTAAAATTTATTTTCTAGACAATTGATAATCATATTCACTCTTTATCAACAAACAGCCAGTGTGTTGGGAGAAAATTTTCCTCACATAGAAAGCTACATCCAGTGGCAGATGCTTCACTACTACAAGTTCACAAGTTACTAGTTGATTTCAAGTTTCTGATTATAGTTTAACTACAATGCTAGTTTTATTCTTCAAAAACTAGCATTGTAAATAATTTCAAAATTGGGTTTTCGGTGAACCTTGTGGATGATGATTATATTCTAGCTCTTCCAGGTATTTACATATATGAGACTAATGACTATTCTTTTCTGTTTGACAAAATGTTATTTAGTTAACCAGTTCAAAAAAACAATACTAGGTTAATTCATACTTGTGTACAAAATTCCCATAGGTTGTATATTTATTAAAATACAGGTGCAAAACTGTCGAGTAAACTCCCTGAAAACATTAAATCATCTGACAATTTTAACTTATTCAAAAGTAACTAGGAAGTTAAGAGCTTATCCTTGGTAAAGTCACTATTCCGCTGAGGAATTTTGAGACCAGTATTAAGTTATGATAGTCAAACTATATTTAACATAACTACTGACCAAGGTTAGATTTGGAAAATCTTTAGTAATCGTATATATACCCTGTACTTATTTTGACTCATTACTATTCTTTAAGAATATGTCTTGTGTTTGAATCTAAAACAATATGTTAATATAGAAATTGTTTACTGTCTATTGTAATGATGCATTTTGTTTGATTTAAATATTAGTTCTTTTACTTGTTACCTTTTTGCAGTTGTAGTTTTGTGAACACAAAAGCTTTTGTTCAAAACAAATAAAACATGCTTTTTAGATCTCACACCAGAATCGGAGAAAGCTTTAAGGAAAATTCAATCATAGGAAAATTGTTGGTTACAACTAATAGGCAACTGTCATTGTATATGACTTTCTTCTTGGCATTCGTGATCTCTTTTAAAAAAACAGTCAAATAGATTACTTTCCACATTTTTCAGTCCTTACACATTCTCACCCTGTATCACTTGATCCAGATATGTCATCTCCTTGAGGGCTTGGTAAGTGCACTTGCCATGCTTAGCCAGGACTGAATCCACTTCCTCCTGTAGCATCTTCTGTATTCTGGGATCCTTGCCTGTGTGATACAGCACAAATCCCAACGTAGCAGACACTGACTCAGTCCCCGCCGTCAAGAACACAAACGACTGAGCTGTTAGTGACTCATCTGAGAACACTACACAAACCAGACATTTTACATTGTGTTGTAGAAGAAGTGGTGACATGCTAATAGGGTTTTCACTGTGAGTTTTATTGTTTTTGAGAATATTCCTTCCAAGCAATTTGGGTAGGGCATTTTTCCTCTGAAGCTGACTAGGGTCAAAGGTGATTTTTACTGCATCACCAGAGAGTAAGAAGAGGCTTCTGATGAAGTTTGGTGGGATGAACTTTAAAGAGTGGCAAAGTGAAGCAAGAAGTTAATACAATGTAATATATTAGTTGGATTATAAAATGATGGATGTAAAGTCAATTGAGCTTAATTCTACACACCACTTTTTAATGCACCTTTTACAAACACATGATACTTATTATAATTATGCTAAAACCAATATTATTACCGAAATAACAGATTGAATTACTTTGTAACTGGTCCCAATAAATAAAACTCTCTGTCAGTGTAAGCAAAAATCATCCTGATTTTTACAAATTGAATTTTTACAATACACATCATAAGAAAAAAAGTTTAAAAGAAGGGATTTAGAAATTGTTATAGCTGAAGTTTTTTTTTGAAACATGAGAGTAGCCTAAAGCTGCAAAAAGATATGTACATCTTCTCCAATAGTTTGAACTAGAATAACTATAAAGTGAAACTTACACTTTTTGATGTCAGCAGGCTTGTTAGAATCCTGAGGTACATATTCCATCTGGTCTATGAGGGCGTCCTCCTCATACTTCTCTGTCGGAGGTTTCACAACGGACACATCACTTCCCTCTGCTTCTTCTTGTAAGGTGAGTAACAGTTGAAAATAGTCGTTTCTTTTTTCCTTATTAGATTTTCTGTAAGTTTTGTTTGCCTTAACAAGATCTACAAAGTAGTCTTTCACAGCTGCAGGAGTTATACTCAATTTCAATAACCCCGCTACTTTAGGAAAAATCATCATCGTAAAAAATATTGCCATCATTTTATAGGTAGTGTCAAACATATCTTTGATCTTATTATTAAATTCAATAGCTTGAGAGCTACTCCTTTTGAAATCTAGTCCAAAAGCAGTTGTACCAATCACTTCTGAAGTGAAACCGGCCATAAATAAACGGATGTTTACAGCTTCTCCTGAAATGGCAGTTTTGTCTACATCTTCTAAAAGATTATCACCACATTTGTCCAGCTGATCGAACATGTGCTTGAGTTTCCCAGTAGAGAATGTCGGAAGCAGTTTGAGGCGCAAGTATCTCCAGTAGTGCCCCTTCAAGTTGAAGAGATTGTAGCCATTCAGTGTGTCATTTTCTGCTATTGTAAAACCCCTGTCGTGGAAGTATGCAAAGTCTTTAACAAATATTTTCTGAATAACATCCGGGTCTTTCACAAGCAGAATTGGATCCTGAAAACATTGACACATAATATAAGGCATATTTTAACACCTGTCAGTTTTTCTACTTTAAAAACTAACTTTAGAAACACATTGACTTAAAATGTACATCTAATTTCAGCAGTTTGTTATGTTTAATGAGTAGGATCAAAGTATCACTCAAGCATTTGAACTAATGCTTCTTGAAGACTTGAGCTACAGTAATCACCAGCTCAGTGGATGGTTTAGTTAGTTTGTAGAAAAATAATAAACAGAACCATACATATAATTCCTTAGTTAATATAATGATAAAACTAATCTATTTGAAGAAAGGAGTGTACTCTAGAAGACAATAATTATAAAGTAATTGTACAGTATTATGAAATTAATACACTGTAGTCTTGTAATAATCAAGGATTGATAAAAAGTCAATTATCATGCAATTGCAACATACCCTGAATTGAAAGTATCCGTGGAATCTCTCCTCTGGTAAGGCATTGTACAAGAACATTGAAAGATCATATTGGGATATCGAGAAAGCTTGTTTGCAGCCCAGTATAGGGAACTGAGGTAGGTAGGGGATACCTCGGTCTCGGAAGTAGTTGGCTGTGTTGGTGAGGTACCAGTAGAACAGTGCCAGTAGAGACAGTACAAGTAGAAGGCAGTCCACGAGCCAGGTGTCAGTAACCACCGCCATAATATAGCAACTCTGCAACCACTATTTTCATTCTCAAGTCACTACAACTGCTTCAATTTAAGACATTGTAGCTCAGAATAATGCTGCTTAACGCTTTATCTTAACTTCCGGTGTGCGATGTAATAAACATTCACCTTCAATTTGGTATAAAATTAAACAAAACCAACTATTGGGAACTGGGAGTTTCAGCAGAGGTGTAGCCAAAAGGGTGGGGGCTTTCCAGGTCATGACCCCTTTCCCGTGATCCTTGATAAAGACACCAAAACGGCACTTTATGTCTACGTAAGGCAGGATGTTAAACAAGGGGAGTAGGGTAGGCAGAATATAACTTGTTAATGTCGCGTGTCAAGCTGTAAAGTAATTCTGAAACATCATTTGGAGTGTATAGTTTGATTTAAGTGCTAGTGATCTTCTTGTGGAGGTATCGGCAATCGATAGAACATTTTTTATTAAAGTACTTAACTATACGAGTGTTAATCTTTTTTTTTTTTACCAGGGTTGAAGTGCCAAATTGGAGAATTTAAACTAAAAACGATGCAAGAACAAAGAACTAAGATGTATAAGGTCTGCATAATAACGCGAACACGTTTTGCAGTTTTGAGTTTTTGTGAATACAGTAATTGGACCAAAAGAAACAGCCTGTATAAATTGAATCCAGAAAGTAAAACAAAACCCTTTTAGCGTGGATGTCAAATTTGGTAGTAAAAGATTTCTTTTCTTCAATTTTAAACTTAACTATAGCTCTTTAAACTGAACAGACAAAACTATTTCAACTTTCATTAGTGATCTCCTCCCCCTTCTCAAAACATTTGGACTTGGTGCCCTCCCTCCATCTTATCCACTAACCACCCAAATGTGTCAGTACAACCCTGGAGTACTTATCCCGATAGTACAAGAATATACTACTTAAACCAATACAAAATGAAGTTGAAATTATTAAGGAAGTGTTCAACAAGACAAAATAATTGGTCCACCATTAGAAGATTGTTCGTGGAAGTTTTTATTTTGTTATTTTACTACTTTTTATTATTATTTTTTAATTTGCTTATTTATTTGCTTATTGTTTTAGCTAATTTATTTTTTTTCTTGTTATATTATTTATTTTTTGCTGGTTTTATCCATATTATTTTTATACATTTATTAAGTATTTTTGTACTTGCCTACACGTTAAGTTTCTTGGCAATAAAGTTACTGATTACTGATTAAAAAAAAATGAAAGTATTATTTAAACAGACCAGAAATTACAAAAAGGCTAGTATCAATAAACTAATTGTGAAAATAAAGGCAATCATGAAAACAATAACAAAATTATAAGAAAACTACACCTTGAAATATTGAATATGTGTTTTTAATTATAATAGGACATTTACTCTGAGCCGTGCACATTAAGGCTAACATTCACATTTAATAAGTGCACCGTCACCAGTAGTGAGTTGAGTCAGCAGTATTCCTTGTGTGCTAATCATTCTTTGTTTAACACCACTTCGACCGACTCTTGGGTACACAACACCGGAGAATACAGCTTCAGGCCAAACGGAAATATGGTGTGCAAGATGTACAGGGACGTATTTAAGTATATATATACATATATCTGCTGCCTCTAGGCAGCAAATTTTTGTCCCCCCTTGTATCTTTCGAAGTTTGTACCTTCCCCAATGTCACTGAAACCATGCCCCGTCAGCTGATTATGTAGAAAGTTTTGCCAAATACCTGCTGCATTAAGAAACCCAGCACGCTTTTGGACCCTTCTTTACGGACGTTTTTGTTGTGCCGCTTTCACGTACAATGCAAATTCTGACTTCAGATTGATTTTATAGAATGCAAGACGACAGTACAGCTGTTTTATAACTTTTTTTTAATTTAATACATTATAAAATTAACTTTTACTTATTAAAACTCTTACTACTTTAGGTTTATTAAAAAAACTTACTACTCACTATATTTTAAATTGCCATTTTGTTAACTCAACATTATTAGTTTTGTTAAACTTTGTTTTTGTAGGATCAAAACTTATAGGGTCTAAATAAATAAATTATTTTTCCCCTTAAATTTGCTGCCCTAAGCAGGCGCGTAGTCCGCCTATTCGCAAATGCATCACTAAAGCTATATAAATTATGGATCGTAAATAGTGTGATTTAAAATAATGTATTGTTTGTACGCATTGGCTTATTTTGGTTCATTTTACCTACACAAAAATGTTTTGATATGATTTATTTATAAAATGTTGATTTCCATAAGTTGTAAACATTACATCATTACTCGAGGAAGTGATAAGACAGAAGGAAATGTTTGATAAATTAACACTTTAAACTCTTATCTGAGATGAGAAGTATTTTGGTTTCTCAATTCTGTACAAGTACGTAGTGATAAACCATTGTCAATATCTAACAAGATGGCAATTTTTCACAAACCTACAGTTTACAAAAATATTTTAATTTGTAAACTGTAAATTCCTAAATCACAACACAAACATAATAAAATAACATGCCAATTCAAGTAAGTTTCAAACAACTTATAAGTTCTTGATTCAAACTGTTTGTGGGATTTAAATAAATTACAGTCTCTACAACCCGGCCTATAATCTACTAATTATTTTGACGTATCACTGTCCTCCACAAATATGAAATTGTCCATTGTCTACGTAATCCAGCTGTGGACAGTTGGTGATATTCTGTGTCAATACAACAGGCCTTCATCTGTACTTGGAGACTTTGTAATTTTAATGCGACCATTTATAATGCATAATCAATGTTATATTTACATGCATTTTCAGTGATTATTTCCAGCATTTTGTGAATTCACTAATGTCATTTATGTAGTAGAGCCCGATTATGGATTCTGTAGATACAAATTAAATATAATCTGAAAGGATTATTATAATTATGTACTTGTATGTGGGTAGTGAGAATTAAATTTAAATTTCATTGCTATGTGTAATTGTGTATAGAATTACAGTGTATACATACTGGGTGGCGCAAAAAGAATGGTCATATTTAAAAGTATGCAACAACATCAAGTGTTCAAATAATTTGTATTACAATTTACAACAATGTCATTAAATTCTCCAAAACACCCAATTTTAAAACATTTAAATGAGTCTATTACAAAAATTAATCATGCATGGAAAACAACTTCTGAAAGATTGCGTACTTCCTCAAACAAACACTGCAACGGTTTTTCCTCAAAATTCATCACTTTAGCCACAGTTTTTACTTGAATTGCCGTTATGTCTGCAGATATTGCCTAAAACCAAAAGTTAACGGGACCAAACCCCAAAACCAGATGGGACTGATGGTTTTATATTCCTTTTAAATGTTGCCATTTTTTTGCCATCCTTTATCATTACCACCTTTGTTAAAACATGATTGTAAAACAGTCAATTGCAACAAAAAGAATTAACTGCAAAACTCATCCCAGGAAGAAAAGTTCTTCACTAAAATCTAGTCCCACACATCTTTAAGAAAAAAAAGATTAGATGCATAGTAGGCAAGCCTATGAAAACAAAATAACAATTGTCATTACCAACACAATAAATAATAAATTTTGTGCAAATTAAATGTTGTAATTTTTTATACTACCTAATATGAAAACTACATTTCTATCAGACTATGTTTCTAACTACATTGCTATTTGCTAACTGTGATGAGAAACATGTTGAACATGAGTAGAAAACTGAAAAGCCAAAAGGTTTCATGATATATTCTAAACTCTATAAATTCAAGAAGTAAACAAAACAAATGACTCACGTGAAAGTGTGATGTGTAAGGAAGGCCAAGCACTGAGCTGTCAAGAAGCAAGACGCAGTGGGAGAATTGGCACTACTTCAGAGCCTCAAGGTCAACACCAATTCCCCCAAATCACTATCATTCATCACATTACTGCACTGCTGAGTGCCCTAGTTGGGAACTGGTTGGTTTTGCTGCAGTTGTGGGAAAGTTTTCAAATATGTTGACGGGAGTTATTACATGTTGTTGAACACTTCTTTGATTTTAAATTATACTATTTTGAAGGCCTTAAAGTTCTGCAGTACAGCTGGAAAACAAACAGCCACCAGTTTTAAAATAGATACTAGTCAATTTTGTTTGGATCTTTACACAACTAGAGCACTCTGCAACGTATACCTTGCATCCGCATTACCTCGCTAAGTTTTAGCCTCGCGATTCTATAGTAATTGCTCATTCATACCACACAAGCCACATCTACTTAGCTCTACAGACGGACTAAACTAGTACTCCTACATTCAATCATACACATGTTGTCAACAGAACTGCTGTCAGTTGTCATCTGTACTCCTTATTTACACACACAGTTGGCACACTACTTTTATCAAAAATAATCGTTCTTTAAATTTCTTGCTTTAATTGGAGCTCCTTTTTAAAGAAATGATTTCAAACAGATTCTTGCAAGAACATGTTTTATTCACTGAATATTCTGAGCCTGACCTCTAGGTACAATTGTACATATTATCTCGAAGCAATAGTGTAATGGCTTTCACAATGTCATTTTTTAAGGCTTAAAGTTCATCCTCATAAACCAAAATTACCTGTATCATTTAAATTTTAACGCTGAAACATGGACAATTGAACATATATGACGTAAATCTATTCTGAATAAATTTTTCAGAGAGGTTTTTAACCTTAACAAATAACAATTTATAATCAATCCTAGATAAAACTAAAAAGTGATACTTTTAACTATAAAACTTTACTTTTGAAAACCTTCTAAACTTAGATGAGTTGAAAGCCCCTTAAAACAATAAAAGTTAAGACTTATGCATTTAAGTATAAAGTACAGTTTAACCATTGCATAATAACAAACTACAGGGACAAATTAACAAAAATAAAAATGATTTTAAATAATTATGTATTTAAATTATTTTAATTAAACACATGTTTAAATTAATTAATTTATATCATACTACATCAAATTGAAAACAAGTTAAAAACCAACACACTTTTAGATATTTGATTTTGTTATATCCATATTTTATTATTTAATGGTATCTTTATTAAGTATGACAATAACATTCACCCATTCCCCACTAGTGACTTAAAAATAATGTCTTGTTCAATACTGTAGTTTACAGTTCAATTTGTCATGTTAAAACTAAAATTATTACTAATGTTGAATTAAAACCATAGCTATTTAATTGGAAATCATACTGCTCTATGGATCTCCAATATCAGTGAGAGAATCTCTAGTGGTCACCTGTGTCATCTCATAATACAGAACCTGGAAAAACCTCAAAATCATGTGGTCCTACCCCATTGCCATGTGACAGTTCTCCTTTTAAAGTTTGTGTAAAAGAGTATTTAGATTACTTTTTAGATAAAGGAAGAGATCTGCAGCGCAAACAACAACATCCAATCAGATGTAACCAGTCATAACCAGATAAAGGCAAAGTTAAAATTAGCACCGTGGTGCCACTGACACTTTGGAAGGTCTTATGCTGAAAACTCATGTTTATATTTGGTGTTCTTGAATATAATTAAACAAGATGTTTCAAATATCACAAAAGTGTATTGGTTTTTAACTCTTAAAATTAGTCCACCGATGAATCACCTATTAGCTTAATAGTATATCTTACATGTTTAAGCTTGTGGGGTTTATGAAAAATAGAGTCAGCGTCTTGTCATACTTTTTAAGCCAGATGTAAATAATTCACACAGGCAAAAGTGGTGGCCAATTAGTTTGTAGCAAACAAAAATATTAGCAAAATATAATAAAATATCAGTAAACAATTAGAAGTGTTTTGTAAGATTAAAAATGACAAGTTGTCTGCCAAATTTGCACATCCTATTTGAGGTTATTTGTAGCTTAAATCATTATGACTTTAAACCAAATTACTTTTATATCATTATGCTATACATAACAAGCTAAATCAACCAAAGCATATAATGGAACTACTCTTAGGAACTGTGTGTATAAGTTATCTAGATTAATTTACCCCAGTAATTTTAATTACATTGATTTATCAATACAGTTAAAACTACTCCTTATTTCATCTTAAGCAAATCTCTACAATCGTTTCTTAAAGTTAAGCCAAATACCGCCCTCAGGTTTTGGAAAGAAAGATTTGGCTTCAAATACGAAGGGTTCTTTAGTCTTGGAGTTGACCTCTACTGAGTACTTGGAAAACAGCTTACACAAGCATACTTTCATCTCCAAGATGGCAAACCTCATCCCTGTAAACATAAAACATATGAATATAAGGATCTTGCAACACAACTTTTGAAAGTCAGAGGGTAGGAGACACAATTAAACTATTAATAATAACTATTGGCTCTGGGCTGGACTAGGTATTAGTTAAACAGACAGTGGTCAAACAGTTCCAAACATTTAAAGGTAGCGAAAGACTAGGGAAAATATAGATGAATGCCTGAATATATCGTCCAGGGTAAATATGGTTCTCACAAAGAAATTAAGAAATTGATATGTTTCATAAAAGTATCAGTTAGTAATCTAACAACTCGTTTCATCAAGAAAAAACAATAATAATATCACCCACCAATACATATCCTTGGGCCATCTCCAAAAGGCATGAATGTTGGACTAGGCTTGAAGTTGTTGTCAATGAACCGGTCGGGGTCGAAGATCTCTGGGTTGGGATGAAAGTTGGGGTCCATTTGCAACCCAACAACTGGCACAGCCACGATGGTTCCCTTCTCAATCACTTTGTCAGAGTCTGGTATGTTGTAGGACATTGTGCACTCTCTCAGTGTTAGAGCCAAAACTGGATACATACGCATTGCCTCTGTCAACAATATAATCTTCTTGTGTTAAAAACATGTTTCAAAATAAGAGTCTAAAATGTTTCAAAATACAGTAATCATTTTCCCTCTACTCCTAGTAGGTTAAGGGTTTATTAGGAGAGAACTCACTAAGTAAAAAAACATACTCAGTTAACAAAGTTACTGCATATTTACAATGAAGATCAGAACATTTATTAAATTAAGGCACAAGGTTTTGTACGCTGGTGCATGACATTCCGCCGCCAGTGTTTATAAAGAAAAGCGTACGAAATTCACTCTTTAACCTGCTTAAAAGGCCGCCAGATAGAGACAGAGCAACCTTTAACCGGGATAGGGAATTTAACATTGGAAAAGTGTTTCTATTGAAGCATAAAGCCACTAATGCTGCGGCATGTAAAAAAATTAAAAACTTCCTTGCTAAACAGTTTTTATTACGATTATTCAAGTTCTATGTTCTTAATCAAGTTTTATAATTATTATGTAGACCCAGTGTAGGACTGTTGTATCCAATTTTATATATATGTGTTGATTCTGTGGAATCTAATAATTTTAATATTTATTATCATATGGATACATTATTAATACCATTGTTTTGTTTACATTGTTTGTTAAGAAAATAGTTTAAATACAAAACAACTATGTTCTAAATCTTGTAACATTTTATTATACACAATAAGGACCATCGATCAGAAGGATTTACCTTTGTATGGTGCCTCTTGATCCTACTGTAAGAAACCAACCATAGTAGGATCAAGAGGCACCATACAAAGGTAAATCTTTATCAAGTTTTAATAAACAAACATGATTAATAAATTATTGTTTGACGAAAGTACAAGTTTTAGAGTTCATATGCAGCAGCCTCAATAGCTTTATGGATCTATTGAAATAGATTTTATTTTTTATTTAAGTACATTAACCAGTTAAACCATTTTTTGCAATTTTTACTGCATGTTATAAGCGATGGGTCGTGGCTGCTCTATCCAGGAGCCTCTTAAGTTTGCAAAATGCTAGATTACACGCAACTTTTCAAAATTAAAGAAAAAATTCAAATATGTTTTGCTAAACAAAGGTCATAGAAATCTTTTTTCAAAATGTCAAGCATACTGTCGGATTTACAATGAGTCATACTATTGAGTGGTTCTCACCCTGTATCACCTGATCCAGATATGTCATCTCCTTGACAGCTTCGTAAGTGCACTTGCCATGCTTAGTCAGGACTGAGTCCACTTCCTCTTGCAGCTTTCGTTGTACACTGAGGTCCTTGCCTGTGTGATACAGCACAAAGCTCAGAGTAGTGGATACCGACTCCGTACCAGCAGTTAGGAACACATACGACTGTGCAGCTAGTGACTCATCTGTTAGCACTAAACAGAGAAACAAAGCAACATTAGAGCCAAGTCAATAAGGTGTTTGGGACTGTCTTACTTTTACTTACTAAACAGCATTTTTATAAGACTCGGCTGTGACTTCCGAGTAGCTTGGTAACAAGAAAAGACACAGTAAGAACAGTTTAAACTATAAATAAGTTGTAACTTTATGGCATAGCTTTGAAAAAAATTCACAATCAAAACCACCTTTTATTGTTTGAAAAAGTTCTTAAGGATAGTAACTTTATCAACTGTAATATGCTTAAGAATAATAGTACTTTACAAAGATTATACATTTAAACATGTTGTTTGTCATTTGTACAAAGAAGCTTAAATTTTATTTTAGTACTTGAAAATCATAAGCATTGGAAAAATGATTTCCAATTAAACATTCTCTAAATTGGAAAAATCAAAACTGTTATAATGTTAGGGAATTGTTCAGTAAATTGTTAAACATGGTAAAACAAGTAGACACAGTATTGCAAACGGATTGAATCTATAAGTTGGTTTGTATTAAATCATTTTGGTTAAAATTATATTAGCAATCTGTGGCAGCTGTGAATCGTGTAAGACTACTTCGCTAGCGAGTGTTCGATCCTTACATTGTAAAGTGACTTTGCAGTAACGCTAGGTTGAGTGGTAAAGAGGACTTTGTAGTCCTAACTTCGCCTCGCTAAACAAGACAAACTTTAACTTTGTTTTCAAATTTGTAATGTAGATACTTACTCAAGTTTCGTATTATAATTAAAACTAACTTGAGATTAGCATAACACTTGTAACTAATATTGTCTTTTTCACCTATTTGTCAGGGTGTTTTTGCTAAATGACAAAATATGACGATCAATATGATTTAGGAAACCTAGTTGTTTGTATTTATTTCAGGTAAATATTACCTTCTTACTGGCAACATACACACCTTTTTGTTACATTAAGTCTAATTAATTTTAGCTACAAAAAATTAAAACTTACCAGTACTTGTGGAACTTGTGGATTTGTTGGAGTCCTGAGGTATATACTCCATCAGGTCTATAAGGGCGTCTTCCTCATACTTTTCTGTTGAAGGTTTCACAACTGGCACTTCATTTTTCTCAGTTTCTTCTTGCAAAGTTAGCAACAGTTGAAAATAGTCATTTCTCTTTACATTATTAGATTTTCTGTAAGTTTTATTTGCTTTTACAAGATTCACAAAGTAGTTTTTCACATCTACAGGAGTCATACTAATTTTCAAAAAATTCAATACTTTAGGAAAAATCATCATAAAGAAAAATATTGGTATCCTTTTTAAATTAAAATCAAAAAGACCCTTGAACTTATCATTGAATTCGATCGCTTGAGGGCTATTTCTTTTAAAATCCAGTCCAAAGGCAGTTGTACCAATGACTTCTGAAGTAAACCCAGCCATGAAGGAATGACTATTGGTGGGCTCCCGACAATCAGCAATACTTTCTAAATCAATCAACAGATTTTCACTACATTTGTCCAACTGATCAAACATTTGTTTAAGTTTTCCGGAGGAAAATGTTGGAGTCAATTTATTACGTAAGCTTCGCCACTTATGTCCTTTTAAGTTGGATAAATTCTGGTTCAATGTATCATGTTCTGCTATTGCAAACCCTCTGTCAAGGAAGTGTGCAAAGTCTTTAACAAATATCCTCTCAATCATTTCTGGGTCCCTTACAAGAAGGATCGGTATCTGAAAATATCAACAAGAGTTTAGTAGACTATTTGAGGTATATGATATTAAGAAAAGACATGAAATGACAAATCTTTACTCCTTTAAGCATTTACTGCATTTAGAAGCGTCAGCGGGGTGAATCTGATATGACCTTTCATTATTCTGTATAACGAACAAATAAACTTTTTTTATTACATACATATTTGACTGTTGTTGATTTCATATTTCAAGTTGTATTTAAGCCAAATTTTGATCCATTTACTTTCAAAGTTTACTGCCTAATTTGACTTGATTACGTTGATTTCTAAGAGAAACATAAGGCCTTGACGAAGTTGCACCACCCATCTCTGTCCGTCGAAAGTGCTTTGGCCTGCCTCCATAACACCCTCTATTCGCTAGCTCTTTCTTTGTTTAATTTAGTAGGTGAAAAGTAAAATACTTCAAAACAATAACTGCACATAACCTTTAACTAACAAAATCAATGTACATAGGGTGAAATACTTAGAACTGGACATGGGGATTTACAGGTTGAATTTTGATTGTGCTTAAACAAACTACTGGTACTAAGGATTGATGGACAACTACTTCTTGGATTTCTGTCTCATCCAACGTGACCATTCTATGACTTGATTCTAATTGTCACAAGCAAAAGTGAATAACAGCTGATTTTGTGGAGTTAGTTTTGAGATTGAGTTTGTTGGAGTGTTGAAAATGAATGTTACTCGTATTTAGACATTCCTAACCTATAATTTAGTTTTGAAATTGAGCGGGTTAAATATGAAAATATGACCATCTAAAACTTCAGCCAACTAAGTTATTCTTCACGCTACAAAAATTTGCAATAGGAAATAATTTAGGTATAAACTGTATGTTCAAAATCAAGAAGATAATCATGTAAAGATATTTTTCGAAGTAACAACTTACTAACTTTTCCCTCAGTATATATTTATGAAACCTTGAAATTTGTTAAAAGTAATATGTCCTATATTTTCAATTGTGTTTGAATTTTTGCATCTTTTTGCTTGTACAATTTATTTTCTCTGTAAAAAGTTATTATTATTTCTTTGATTGAATTCATGTTGAAACAAAAAGTGGTGTGATCAGAATATTGGACGAGGCATCCATGGTGTACCGATGAGTCCAACATAACTAGCTCCTCCCCTGGGTCTGATCTAACGTCGGAAATACCTACAAACTGCTATTTCCACATTTCTACAACTTGAGGCAATGAAGTGGCACTCCCCGTATCCCGTTAGTTAAAGTTTGTGAATAAGAATCTTGGGATCAACAGAGTCGAATGATGTTGTTAGGTGCAGAAAAAGACCTATCAAAGACTAGACTTCAGGGTAAGCCTGCATAGCTCTGCCTCAGACCCTAAAGTATTCTTATTTCTTCCTTATACGTATTTCCAGGTTTGAGATGTTAAAAAAATTCATAATATACCAACATACCCTTGTTTGGAAGTATCCAAAATATCTCTCCTGTGGAAAGGCCTTATAAAAGAACTGTGACTGGTCGTACTGGGAGAGGGTGAAGACTTGTTTGCAGCCCAGTATAGGGAACTGAGGAAGGTAGGGGATACCTCGGTCTCGGAAGTAGTTGGCTGTGTTGGTGACGTACCAGTAGAACAGTGCCAGCAGAGACAGTACAAGTAGAAGGCAGTCCGCGAGCCAAGTATCAGTAACTACCGCCATCTTTACTCCCTCACAAGTCACTCCTAGAAAACAAGTTTACTGAAATGTAGCTAAAGGATGATTTAACATATTTTAAACATAGGAGGAAGTACTGTAATCCTTATAATGAGTGAAATGAATAAAAAGAATTTAACTCTATAAATCATATAGTTTAGCGAGAACCTTTGCCTTCAGATGATAGAAGAAAGAGTTTAGGTACTCTCAACTCACTACTTAATTGGGAACCCATTTGTTTTGCAAGTTAACCTTTTATAATCACGAGATTAAAAAGAAGCTAACACTTGTTTACAACAACTGTATTCTGTCAGCAAATAAAAGACCAATTAATTAGTCAAACTATCAAGTACCTATTGTATGGATATAAGTGTAAGCTCCTCTACAGAAAACCTTTTCTGTCCGATTTTTAAGAAATTTGTTATAAACATTCCTTGTTTAAATATTGTTCCTTGCCAGCAAAATGGAATAGCAGAAATCCCATTTGAGAGAAAGCTTTCACAGAAAAAAGTTTTAACATCTAAAAATTGTAAATTTTATTTAATTTTGATGTATTGGAGTTAAATATAAATTTTAATGCTACCCATTACTACAACAAAGAGTTAAAAGGGCCTTTTCAAAATGGCGGCCAAAATCCTGATTTTTTGTCTTAAATGAGAATGGGTAATCCACATTTAATGAAATTTTAAATGAATGTTCCCTTCATGATATAAATAGTAACTTTCAAAAAAGAGCTTTGTCCGATGGCGCTAATGAATTCCTGTCGTAATTAATAGGGCTTAAGAGACACTGTAAATCTCAGACTACAAAACCTTAGAGGTTAAGGGACTACATATAACCAAGGCTGAAGGCCAAAGTGAGACTATGAGCGTAGCAAACGGCCTCGTAACTAACAGGGTTGAGGGATTAATAAATACCAATTAACACTATAACTTTGAAGAAAGTTATTTTTGCCAATAAAATTTTGCAAGTAAATTAATTTGTAAAAACACAAAATTAACAAACAAAGAATTTTCAAAACTATATTCCTATGAACTGTGTATACAATCCTTTCAGTAAGGATATCAGCTCAAAAGTGTTGAATATAAAATTGTCTACTTTAGAACACCCTAATGTAGTATTCAGCATAGCATGATGGATTAATAGTGCTAACCTAGGCGCCATTGCCAAGCTCAAAACCATATTCACCTTTAAAATACCCTCTAGGAGGGGTTGGTGTCTTAAATCAATCAAAGTATGGACTCGGTCTCTGGGCTCGGCCAATCAGTGACAGGTTTTAGAGCCCGAACCGACAGGTGTGCTGAATGAGCGACAACTGAACATGGGTGAAAGAGAAGGTCCTTGTCTCACTTGGCCAAAGTGTGGTGTGACACATTTATTTGTGTAGTTTTGATTCAGAATAAATATAAAACCCAATTTTTAAAATGGCTCACATCATGAGGCAAGACAACCTTAAGAATTATGCACACATAAAAACCAACTAACACTTTGAAACAAGTTTCTGCCATAAGTAATGTGATATAAACAACTTTTTCTCAGTATTTTTGCTAGTTTTTAAGGTACCTGATGTATTAATTTAGGAGTTCAGTTTTAGTTAATTACACGATTATTCATAAATCTATCAGCCTCTGTTCAAGTTGTCAACTTTTGCTCCCATTTCCAAATGGATTAAAAAGTTATATTATAACAGACTCTTCTACTGTGAGTAGGTAGGATGGCTAACAACATTAAACTGATTTAATATTTATTTTTCACAACAATTGACATGTTGAAATATGACATAGTGCATTTGTTTCCATGTACATTGCAAAGTTCCCATGAGCTGAAAACCAATGCATTGATGGTGTTAAGTTGCATTGTACTCACTGAGCATATCATAACATGGTGCTTTATTGCAAGGTCAAAGTACCATATCTAGTCTTATCATAATTCACATATTGTAAACAGTTTTAGATACTGGGTTTTGATACAGTGAAGGATATAAACATTCAACAAAGCATTTATAAACATTCAACACTCTCACTCTTCTTACATCTCAGTATACACCAATAGTCTCTCTTTGCAGTAATTAACTTTCAAAAATTCTTTGTAAGAAACAAGTTCTTGCTACTAATCTGTGAGCGTGTCAACAGTAAACACAAACATAAGACTCTCTGAAATTAATTGTATTTAGCCACGCAACTGTGTATTAGACTCATAATCTAGACTCTCGATAAGACTCGCCCCGCCCATGTTGAAAATAATTTTAAAAATGTCCAGTGCACATTTGAATTATTCTGAATAAACAAATTTTCCTAGGCGAGACAGCCTGACACTGACACCACAAAGATGAGTTGACCTCCCATAAAATATTTCCTGGGAACACCCTTGGCTACACTCAAAGCCAAACTTGGCACATATACAGTAATCTTAACCTTTTCAACATGATAAAGCATGATATTATTGGACTGTGTGAAGTCCAGACAGCCACTATTCCCATTTTGTAAGTAAAGAGAAGCATACAAAGAAATCACAAAGTAACTGCAAAATATTTTTTGTTAAAAAGTTCAGTCAAAATAATAATTGCCAAGGTAAAATTATGATAATACACAAATTCCAGGTGAAAAACAACTAGGTAAATATTAAAAGTTAATTAATAAATACTTTTAACAAATCAAAAATAATAATTATATTCAGTTGTTATTGCACCAATTCACAATATTAACTATTAAGTAAAGTAAACAAAACAAGTGACTCACGGAGATGTGTGAACTGATATCTTTTCTGGAAGGCGGCGTGATGACAGCTGGTATCATGAAGTGGCACAGAGTGGATCAAGATAATTGGCGTCACTTCAGAACTCAAGGCCATCACTAATTCCACTAACTCTGTACCTATCACATGTACTTGTTGCACTGAAAGCACTGCTAACATCTTGTATAAAAACCAGTTAAATAATGATACAAAATATTTTTAAGAGTATCTTAATTAATTGAAGGAGTATTACCCATTTTCATTTTTCTTTAAACCCCGTTTTCACCATCAACATCAAGGTAACCTGGGGCAGGCTATCTGCACTGTGTGGACAGCACCTTGATCAACACTTGTGTCGGTTACTTGCCATTTTGGTACTAGGTTCTATCCACATGGCAGTGGTTGTGAGGTCTCGACCCTTCCCCCCGAATGTTAGGTTTCAACCAGGAGTTATAAAATAATATTGTCAAATAGGTTACAAGAAAAGTAATATTCCTTGAGAGTTCAAAGAATGAAAATAAAAATTATTGAAGCAGTTAAGTACAACCCGAGCATTTCACAAGTGGCACTTAAGTCATCTTTGAGTTGCCTCTTTAGCCATGAGAAGCAAACTTAGCAAGTATTCGTCTGTTTTCCGGCTGACGTCGGTCAAGGTCAGTGACACTGCCACTGATGCGTTGTCACAGCAGAAGAGGGGAATACCATCCCTGAGCGGTGAGCAGAAAGTATTCAGTGGTGAGTGATGTCTAGGGAGCACTAAACAAAATAACCTATTCAGGCGTACCTGCTTTTACTTCACGATTGACACCAGCACATTGTTTGAATTGCTTTTTCACAGACATATACTAGTATGTAAAAAAAATCCTATCTTCAAAAGTTACACAATTTAGTCATTTCAGAAATGGTCAAACAATCATTTAATTTCAATTCAGTATGTATTATTATTAGTATGTAGCCATTTTCTCGCTCAGTGTTTGTCTGTTTCAACAGCTTACAATCCATGAGAACAAGGTTTTGTGTATTATATCACAAATTTTTGCCTAAAGTAGCCTAAAAGTCTAAAACCGCTGTTACATCCCTCTAGCTTCAATTTTGCCCGGGAAAGAACCCTGTTTTTAGAGAGGGGTGAGGGTTTCCACTTTCCATTGCATACATCTCTGACCCCTCAATAGTCTGGACTCCCCGACCATGACTTATTAACTGTGCCACTGCCACATGGTGCATTTTCCCCGATAGTCAAAATGCAACTTTATTTACAATTACAGTTTAATCAATTTTGAAATCAACTATCAAGTATTTTATAAAAATAGCAAACAGCCTCGTAACGCTCATGACCATACAGGAGGCCAAGCTGAGGCCGAAGGCCAAAGCGAGGCTGTGGGTGGAGCGAATAAGAGTAACATAGGAAATTCGATTCACTCATGCAAGCGGCGCTTTAGAGCTTATGTGTGTGTCAGCCTGGTTACAATTTCAGCTGGTAACACCAAAGGAAGGAGTTTGCGCCTGGAAGTAAAAGTATTTGGAAACAGTGTATATAATGTTTTAATAAAATTTGTATATAAAAACAAACCATAAACACAACAAAAATATTTAAAGTTTTAAACTTAATATTTTATAAATTTAAGTACAACTTAAAGTCACAACCATTTTTTCTGTTTGAATCTCACCACAAAATACCATACCATCACTACATAGTACATAGATACTGTATTATTACCATATACTAATTAATAATTACCATTATCTCTTAGTTAACATACATTAAAAACAAGACAGTCATATTAAAATGTGTTAAACAAAATTTGTTTTAAATCTTTTTACTTTTTTTGGACTCAAAATAGTAAAATAGCACTGTTTTTTGTTACCTTTTCTATCATAATAACTAGGACTTCATCTCAATACATATTAGTTATGGCATTACAATACTTTTCAAGCATAACTTAAGTTTAAACCCTAGTTAATGCATTTACTAACTAACACCAAAAGTGTGTGATTGTTTTTGCATATAAATTGTTTTCAGTTTATGCAGAGTCAGTTTATTGAAAGCAAATGCAATCTGTTGTAACCAATTATTATATTATTGACCAGGCTAAGTCTAACTATAATTTAACTTGACCATTTGGATTTTGTCTGTGTTAGTAACATATTTTTGGCTGTATTTTCAAACAAATTTACTTTAAACTAGCTGCGCCAGCTGGGGCTTCGCTCGTGAGCCAAGCACCTCGGCCTACGGCCTCGGTGCCCGCTTTGTAAAACTCTGCCATCCCGCCGGCCTATCTCATGGATTTTTTAATGTTTACCCCTCCTTCCTCCGCCCAAACAATTTGGTAGACAACCAATATATTTTTGAAATCAGCATAATATTCCCTTTTTTGATACCCCACATCGATTTTTATGATTTTTTTATTTCTTGCCCCCTTTAACCCTCCCCAAATCCATATATTGTGCCCCCCGAACCCCAAAATCAGTAGGGGTCTTTGGGTTAATGGTATACAACTATGTGTCGAGTTTCAAACAAATCCGTTGATATTTACTAATAAATATTTACTAAAAAAAATAAACATAACATAGGGAATTGGGGACCTCAAAACCCCATAAAAATAAAATATCTATATAATTTTATTCGTTTCCCCCACCCTCCACACACTAAGGACCATTTCTATTCAAAAAATCTGAATTACCCCAGCCAGATTCCGAGATCTCAACACTCCGGACAACCCTAACCGAAATACTAATAGTATAGATGTGCATATCTTAAAATAACAGACATAGATAGACTTTTCTATGTTAATGTATTAGCACCGGAATTATGAATTTGAATGAACGATTAATATCTTGGATCTTGACAAAACTACATATTTGTAAAAATTTTCTTTTTTTAAATATCATTCCTCTTTTAAAATGTTACCTTCAAAACTTTATAATAACCACCAAATTTAATGGTGGAAGTAAACAACATAAAAAGGTAAAGACCATTTAAAAAAATAAGGCATTAGAAAAAGCATTTTGTTCTATGGAAGACTTTTTTGAAAAAGATTTACCATCAACATTAAGCTTCACACTTTAAAGTGTGGTGAATTCTAAACATTTATAAGTATTATCTATTAGTAAGTAATTTGTATGTTTGTTATTTGTGGATATTGTTGCTGCCTAATTTCCACATAACTTGAAGTAACTTCCTAAATTCAAAAATTATTTATTTAATTGAAGTAGTATTCAATGGCGAGACTACTAAAAATACAATAAAATATTAATTCATAAACTAAATAATATGTCAGACTTTTTGTTACACTGTTATAAGTACTGTGGTACATTAAGGAATGGCATGTAAATTCAATAGTACTTGGCCCCTGATTATAAATAAAGAGCCATGTCAAACAAAATATGAAAATAAAATCAATAATAACAATAAATACTAAAAGTATAAGTACATTATATTGTAATTGAGTACCTCAGGAAAACATTATTTAACACCTGAACTGCCATATCCCCCCCCCCAGAGATGTGTTACTGCTGGGGCTAACACAAGTCTTTAAAAGCTAAGAAGTTTTATATTTCTTAGATTATAAATTCTATGAGTTCATAGATGATCTTACAGACAACTAATTTCTTTAAATCCTATTTTAATTCCTCCCCTCCTAAAGCCAGGTCTGATGTTAAGTGTGAATGTGGAATTAGTGTGAAATCATGTAAGTGTGAATGTTTAATTTCATTGTATTGTAATTTGTTTTTGTGTTTTGCCACGCAGTATTTTTTTGTCTTTAACAAATAAATTATTATTATTATTTCTAACCATCCTATATGGCAACAGATCAAATTAAAAAACAACACTGAATTAAGATCATATGACATTCACTAAAGCTATGTTGGAATATTATCATTATTCACTAGGATCTAAGGCTTCCGGTTTACACCGCGTCACAGTTGAAATATAATTACTGCTAAGCGTTTCGACTTCGCCGTGGAGAGTCATCCTCAGTAGCTTGTACTGGCTGAGTCTCCAAGCTAATGAGGATGACTCCACGGCAAAGTCGAAACGTTTAGCAGTACCGTAATTATATTTCAACTGTGACGCGGTGTAAACCGGAAGCCTTAGATCTTAGTGATGACATCGGCCGCGAAAGCCTAAGAATTACGATTAGTAGTACACAGTTCACCTCAGGAATGAAGCAAGCCCCACCATGCCAGCAAAAATTGTTGTGAAAACAGCTGATTGCATTAGACTGGCTCATCACAGACATGGCAGGCAGTACTGTCACTTTGTGCAGTCACATAAGCCTGGTTTACATTAGTCGAGTTAGAAGGCGAGTGGAAGAGGCGAGTTAGTACTCGGTCGTCTACATGACCAGTGTAGACAAATGGGCGAGTCGAGTGATGGTCGAGTAGAACTGTCAGGTCAGCTGGAGGGCGAGTCGAGTGGCTGTCCCGAGGAGACAGCCACTAGGCCGAGCTCCAGTACTCGGTTTCCCCCACCACTCTCTGCTACTCGACTCGCCCAGCTATTCACCCTGTGTGAACAGTCAACTAGTCAAGCAAGTGACAGTGACCGTGTAACTTGTATTGCCCCACTGCGGACTTTGCATATTTTTATACATTTTTAATTTTTTAAGAATGAAGTGGTCAGAGGAAGAAACTGTTAAATTTGTGAAATTGTTGCTAGTCCGTTGTACAAAGTTAAAAATTTGCGCTAAAAAGCTATCGAAGGTATAGTTGATGACATGAAAAAGGATGTAACGTCACACACTTTTGGGATGAATTTTGATATTGCTGCCTTTGAAACTCTGAACATATGTTGAAGAGATCTAAAGCTGTTTCCAGTAGCTATGAAAGACTTCTAATTTCAAATTCGCAGTTAGAGAGTCTGTCATCTGGGTGTCAGTTTTAGAAACTTTAGGACTAATTCTAAATTCTAATTCAACATTCTCTGGAGTTAATCTAAGAAAAGACTTGTACTCCTTTTGTATCTTCAACTACCAGCTCTAATAGTAAGAAAACAAATGCCCCACGAGTATTTCTTCTCTGAATCGACTCTCTCACCCAAATAAGTTTCTTTCTATTATTTTCTTCTTCTAGGGCCTCACCAACCTCTTCTAACAAGTCATACACTCATTTTATACATTTTCTAAGAGCCTCTCTGTGCTCAACACGGGCCATTTTACAACTGGGTACTCGCCCAAAAAGCGGTAGATTTTAATCTGCTGTGTGAACTAGCTGTTCTAAAACCGAGCGAGTAGAACTTGACCGCAAACTCGGCCTAGCTAGCTCGCCTGCCAACTCGCCTTCTAGCTCGACTAATGTAAACCAGGCTATACTATCATGTACATGGTAGCCAAGTTAAGCAGTTAATACAATAATAGAATTTAGCATTATTAAAATTACAATTATTTGGTCTTAAAAAGTAGAAAATTAATTTTCACAGTTTTTTTTAATAGTTATTTGGCGATTAAATTATTTTTAAGTCCAGTATTGAAGTAAATAATGTTTTACTAAGGGTACTCAGTTATAATTTACTTGACATCTATATATAAACAATAACCCTCTTTAATGTATCTGCTATTCTTCAAACTATACATCTAATACTTTCTACGAATATATCAGCCCATTGGAAGACTTGTTCGGAAAGGAAGACTTGTGATTCTTAATACTAAGTGGAATGTTTCATCTTTCCTTACAATACCAGCACCTTACAAATGCATTGACAATGAATGGTTTGTGTCAGTCTTTCCATTCTTGTTCATCTCCTAAAAACAAAAGAAAAAGTTAACCAATTGATTAATTAAATTAATATTTTAAATTATTAATGTGGTCAAAAAACCTTTTTTTACATTAATTGGCACAGTTATACTTTTGCTAGCGTAGTAGCCAACAACCGGGGGAACAAACATCCTAGGCTGAGGTAAAATAATTAATTAATTTTGGAATCCAACTATAGAGAAAATATTTGTCTCATTGAACAATTTGTCCTACAAGCCATGGTTTAATTAGCAATTTAACACATTGGTATACAACATTACTTTGTGTTTTGTTTTAATTCGTTATTGTTTATGACCATATGATTTCCATATGAATCAGTTCACACATAGAACCAATTTCTCTTCTTTTTATGCTAGTAAACATAGAAACAATGTAAGATAATGTAAACCTTTGTATGACACTATTCAATTGTAAAATGTACAACAAATGAATACAGATATTTTGAATTGAATTTAATTGAATTGAGGGCTCTAAGATAGTATAATCCTGCAAAATTGAATTTATGAGTGTCTAAAACTCTTTAAAGAGGTTTTTATCCTGACTGCCGTTATTAAAACGTATTAAAATGATCTATGAAATTGCGCTTTTTTAAAATACTTTCCTTTAAAAGTAATTACTAAGTGAAATAAATTGGTTGTTTTCACTTGTAACGTGCAAAATGGTGAGAGTTTATAGGAAACTCATTGGTCGAACCTCCTGGGGCACTTCACCAGCGACTAAAAGACAAACGGCTTTTAAAAGATAATTGACCAACTTACCACTTCATGCTTTAACTTGTTTCTACGGAGATGATTTGCTATTGGAGGGACAAAGAGATCAGGGTTGAGATCAGGCGAGGGACGGCCACACAATGTTAGTAGCCAGCTGATTGCTAGGCCGACTATCATGGTTACGAGAAAACTGAGAACTATGTAGTACAGGTAGCTCAGGCGGTACAAGTAGAAATACTCTGTTGTCCTGAAAATATAGACAAATCCATCTTAGAAATGCACTTTATCCATTACACTTTTTTTAACGTTAGAAAAGTTTAGTACTGGTATCTAACAGACTATTAAGGTATAAACTAAACAAATAAAAAAATCAAAACTAAACACAACCTTGTTTGTAGAGGTCCATCTTACCTTAGAAAAATAAGAACATTACTTTTCTATGGTGACACATATTTTTAAGCTGCGCCAAAATCCGTACCACGGAATGATGAGTCAGGGTATGGTGCATCTTTAGAATAGTGCACAGGTTGGCAAAACTAGTAAGTTTGTTGCACACTAACTTACTTCAGCTATAAACCCTGTTCTAAAATTAGCTCAAACCTAGTGTGAAAGCAGCAAGATACTTTTCTTTTAAAATTTGTTTAAGTTTTAGCACTTTCCTTTTCACAAAGCAAGGTTTGATATTTTAGTAAGATAAGATTTTGGGCTAGTCATTTTAGTTTCGGTTAACTACTTTTCCAAAGCCTGATTTTTTAGTAAAAAGCTTACATTTTAGGCTTGTTGTTCTATTTCAGTTTCAGCTTGCTACTTTGTACCAAATTCATGTTCAGTTTTCTTTGAGCTGCTCTTTTGGCAAGTGCCCAAGTAGTTTTATTTATAGTGAGCTACTTTTTTAAATGAATTTAACGATCAATTCAAACATTCAGACACTGTTAATGCTTCTATTTAAACTATAAAGAAATACTAACTCTTGAGGCTGAGCAGTAGTTACGACGTCTTGCAAAAAAGATGATTCTTTATAAAAAGTGGTTAAATTGGAGGAGCAGCCATCCACATCCAGGGGGAGAGTAGGAGGGGTAGGTTTGGGACCACCAAATCCAGTCCACAATGCCACAGCGAGTCCCGTCAACAGGCCGACCACAGCACCCTGCGAGGTAAATGTCTGCGATTAGTAAAGATAAAGTGGAATCACAAGTCTTGAATAGCATGAACTTATTTGACAGATTAAACAAATAAGTACATTTACCTTACAAATCCCTAATATAAGTTCCATTGTTTTTACAAACAGGGCCAGCCAGCATATACTTTTTTATATGAGACTGTAGTCATTTTGCAATTAAATGTTCTTTATAACTAATCAACGCATACAATCTGTAAAGAAGCTCTCACCGGTTGGTTCGCACAGGGACAGAACATGCCGAGGGTGAAGATGCCTAGGACAGGGCCTCCGACCATGCCGAAGATTGACAAGGAAGCCTGGAGGATCCCCCCGAGGAAGCCGGAGAGAAATGCCATGCCGATACAGACGAAGCCGTAACCCAGGGCCAACAGCTTGGAGAGAATCACACTTCTGTGGTTGGTCACCTGCTTACCTGTCCACCACATGTATGTCGGCTGAAACATTAACGGGACTCACTGTCATACCTTGTAGTTTAATAGAAGCTTTAAAACAATAGGAAGACAAAATGGTGGCAATTGGAAGAGTTTAAAACAGTTTTGAGCTCTTAAACGTCGTAACTGCAGTTGGAATTAACCTTTTGAGATCAGGTACACACTATAAAGTGAAATCATTAACATTATGAAGCCAAAGTCTAAGTCCTACTCGGGCCCTCTATTGAAGAAGTTACCATGATTGCTACTAGAGCGCTAGTTTTTGTGTAAGCTTGACCAGTTTAATGAGACAACAGCTGTACTAAGTGTGAGAATAGCCGCGTGTGTGAGCGTCAGCTGACGAGCTGGTAATTTAGGTCACGCAACTGTCGCGGGTTCAAATCCTGCAGCAGAAGAGATCCACATTAAGCTTACTTACGTGTGTTTTAGTGATGGGGGGACCCACCTTAAATAAATGGTGACCGGCACGGGTGGAAGTTGACAACGTTAGGGGGTTTGATAAAATAATAAAGGGGGTGTATTTGTAAATTTACTATTTAAACACTAAAAGGGAAAAGAGGTAACTTTACAAACTATAAAGCATATATTTTGGTTTCAAACCGTTTTCAGTGAAATACAAAGCATAAAGATTTATTCATTTTATGCTTTGTATTTCACTGAAGACGGTTTGAAACCGAAATATATGTTTTATAGTTTGTAAAGTTACCTCTTTTCCCTTTTAGTGTTTAATGTGTCAGTCTATTGGCTTTTGTTTACTTTTTTCTAAATTTACTATTTGAAATATTCCAAAAACACTTTCTGAAAGTTGAGTTGACGGATACGGGAGTGAGAAACGGGAACGGGAGGATTTGGCAAAAAATCTGTGATTCGGGAACGGGAACTTGTTTGGGGCTCACAACACCGTGCAGTTTTAAAATAAAAATTTCAAAGTGGTACAATGCAACTATTACTCGTACATAACCCACTCACCCTCACTCATTTACAATGAATAACACTGACTCATTTAGCCCCAAACATTGCAAAAATAGTTGGGGAGAGTGGGAGAGCAGGGAGTATGAATCACAAAAGGATTGTAAATCACAATGCTGTTGAAAGAGAAGGAATGAGACTGTTGAGCTACCAGCACACAGAGATGAGGGATGATGGCAAGAAATAGAATACAGGTGGAAAGGACAATGAGAGAGAAAGAAAGGCAGAGAGGGGAAGACAGCAGCTGCAGAGTGTGGTCAGGAGCAGGAGGGGAAGGCAGGTATGTTGGTCACTGTGGGACAGCTGGCTACACGTCATTAGCTGTTGCTAGGCAACTACATAGCTGTTGCTAGCCAATCACAGCATTTTCTCTGTATACATGTGATTCAATGGGGTTGGGCTTTGAGGAGAGTGGAGTGTGTGTTTGTTATTTCCTTATCTCATCTCCATTTACTCATTCATAAATTTAAGTTGACAAATAATGTTTTTAGAGTGTTTATAAAAGTTTTGAATTACAGTAAATTGCAAAGGTTTTAGAACAATACAAATATGATATTGCAAGCTAGAAGGATCTAGTACAAGTAGAAAATGGATGTTTGGTTCTGTCTGAGATCGTTATTAGCCAACCTGACAATGGCTGCGCCTCCATTGAAATTGGACTCAGCATGGAATAGGGGGGAGAGGGGTTGTTTACTATGAACTGATCGGCCACTACTTCCTTATCTTATCTTCTCAAAGGTAAACACTCACAACAAAAAACACCAGCAGTTTTTTCTTCTCATCCCGAAACTTTGGTAGTAGGGGGAGGGAATCGGAAAATGATCTCGATCCCGTCCCGGTACTGAAAATCCGGGATCCCACACAGCTCTACTTCTTAAGCTTTAAACAGCCCCATTTTGGTAGGGTATATTTTATTAATCATCCTTTTTAACCCATGCAGATCTCGTTTAGACTTTAATCAATTATTTTCAAAATAACTTTTTAATACTTTTTCTGCGTATTGTGTATAAAAAGTACACCAACCAAAACCAAATAAAACTTGTTTAAAAATATATGTTTTGTTTTTTATAGTTAATTGTGTTACATTTTTGTATTCAAGTCTACATCTTTACGGGCCATTTGCTGCCCGATTTGCTATCTGAAAGAGTTAAATTAAACTTGTGGCATTCAATTTTACTTTCAGAGCTCTTTAATTTGAATATTATTGTAGACCATAGGTTTTTAAGCCACCACTGACACAAACTGCATCCCTAGGACCGAATAGGTTTGTTCCTATCAAAAGTTGAAAAATAGAAGTGTTAGTATAAAAACTAGCCTTTCTCTTATGTGGCACTCATGACTATGCTAGAAACTATTTGTGCACATTGAAAGTTTGTAGAATTCATTATTCCATTCTAGAAAATCACCATCACCTTGATGTAATCTTCTAGTGTGACGGCTGCCAAGGAGTTGAGGCAGGCCGACACTGTACTGAGAGATGCAGAGAAGATGCCAGCGACAAACAGTCCAGTGAGTCCAGGCACACCGCTCATTAGTCTCCACTACGTACAAGGGCATCAGCTGATCCTGCTGACTGATTCTACCAGCCCTGCACACAGTTCCACAACTCAACAACGTACTTCTACCCGCTTCAATATTGTATTTACCCAACTATTTTATTCTATTTTTGAGTGTCAAAGTTATGTCCAACAAAACCAATCAGCGTTGAAATTACATTTGTCCTTTTTAAGGCACCTTTTTAGTACCACAGTTGGCTACTCAATGCACTGAAAATAAAATGAAATAAAAATTATACAAATCATTATCATTTGTACCTTTTTGACAATTCAATCAAGTGATTTACAAGGTAATCCATGATTTTAATTCATACGTTTTGTTGTTAACCAGTTTCTTATAATATATGACATGAGTCTATGTCGTTTGCAAATGATAACACATAAACATTAGAAAAGGATTTTTTTACTATTCTAGCCAAGGTATTTAAGCTTTTTAATATTTTTACCCTAGTATTTCTTTTGTCTATTTTGCTCTCTATAAATTCCCACTTCACTGTTTTCTTCACTCTAGAATAGGCAAATTTATACAAAACGGCAAGAGCATGTGACTCTTTTGATGTAATTTAACCAAACCAGACTTAGAACATATTTTTGACTTTTACACACATTTTGAGTCAAGAGCGATCTAGTCTGGTTTTCCTATAATTAATTAATTAAATACTACATTACATACATTACTATTACATTTGAATACTAATAGAAGCCTACTGATAAGGGCTGTTTATGTCTATTTCTACACCTGAGCTTTGAAGATTTCTCTACTGATCTGTGCAAGCTCTCACAACACAGTACTTACAAGACTGGGTCACAGTGTTGATACTTGGCGTAGATGGCCAAGCCTGAGAAGCAGGTGGATGCAGAGAGCAGCAACAGTATGGGCAGAGAGAGCCACAGAGCACGTTGTGCAGTCCGCTCATCCTTCATGGTCAAGTAGCGCTGCACTTGTGTCTGGTTCACAGCGTACAAGCTCAGATACGTGAAGCCTCCACCGATGATCAGGGTGAAGTACGTGTGACGTACGGTCGGGTCAGGATCTATACTGTTTCACATCAAAATGTTACTATTTTTACTTTCAGCCATATTATCCTTAACTCATAAAATGAGCAAGGGGAGATTTTTTGTGTAATGACCAAGTGGTAACCAGCCAAAGCCTTTAGAATTGATATTTGGTAGAGAATAATTACCGTAAAACTAATTGTAAAAATTATAAACTATTTAATTACTGTCTGAATTTCAGAAAATATCTATTTACCTCTTGTACATTAGTAAACCGGTCATCTTACACAGACAAGTATTGGTTCTGATATATAAAAGGTTAAGAGGTTACTTGATACCATTTATTAGTTACACAACTTTGTGTTGCTGAACTTCCAGTAGGACCTAAAAGACCCTCCTATAGTTTCTGATTGTGTCTTGAGCTGTAAAACTTGATGACTTGACTTGAGACACCGACCACTCTAAGAGGGTAGCCTACGATAAAGTGAACATGGGATGAAGAATGTTTGTTATGAGTGTTATGATGGATGATGAGGTGTATTCTTGTGCAGGGAGTGGCCACAACAAAAAAGTGCAGGGAAAGTGGCCATTGAAAACATATAAACCATTCTCACTAATGAGAATGGACACTTATAGATTTGATTGGTAAAACCAGAACAATAATTATGAACATGGCTAAAATGAAAAGATTAGTAATAAAGTCATGACTCTCAGTAGAGCTAGTAAAAACATGAATTATTTTAGAAACTGTGTTATACTCATTAGGCATTTTTTGCAAATACAGTTCTGACACAGTAAATCATCAACTGACAAAATCTTATTGTGTTTTGACTTTTAAGTAAGATATTTCCACAGCCATGGTGATTTAGCAGTTACTTACTTGAAGAACTGTATTCGACCTCCGGTTTCAGCAATATCCCAGATTCGACCAAGACCTCCCTTATCAATGGCCCCAGATATGATCACACTGAACACCGCTGCAAACATGAGCAGCGACTGTAAATGATCATCATGTCACACTCAAGAGAAGAACAAATACAACATGAGGGGAAGGAAGAATATAGATGAGCAACAGGTGTAAACAGATGAGTTAACTTTAACATTTAGGCCCATTCTCCACGAGCGGGTGAAACGCGACCGTTTGCCGGCGTCTGAACCGCAGTAACAGAACTAATGGGTTTAAATGGAGCCGTCTCCACGAGCAGGTTGCCGGTCGCGGGAGGCAGCGTTCGCGAAGCGGTGAGCTGGTCGCACGCCGAGGAGGCGTCACAATGGCGCCGGTGAACCGCCTGCCATTCTCCACGAGCGGTTTCGCTGTTCACCCGCCTCATCACTGTCATCAGTATACTCCGATACTTGCAGTTTGCCTGCCGTGGAGTATGGAAGAGCGGTTTGCTTTCGCGGGTTGGTCTCCGTTTGCGGCGTTCAATCAACCGCTTGTGGAGAATGGTCAAAGTTTTCGAGCGGGAGCGCCGGCAAACGGTCGCGTTTTACCCGCTCATGGAGAATGGGCCTTAGAGCATAACAAATTTGAATAATATCAGCACTTATTTACCGGTTGAATCTTACAATGGTTATCATATAATGTTATGATCTAAGAACAAATATTTAATATATATGTGAAAATTACTTATACTTATTATGTTTACGAAATGATAATAGTAAAATATTTATTGTCAATACAATGTAAAAAAAAGAAATAACTAACAAACAACAATTATAATATAAAAGAAGCATAGTAAATTCACAATTAAAGCGCAACAAAAATGCTCTGCAACGCCATGCGGCCTGGGCGATGCATAGACTCGTGCCACTTGACCATAGTGTTGATCCAAGTTTTGAATGAGCTTGTAGACTAAGTCTCCGAGCACAGGCATGAAAAGCCCAGCCGTGGCCTGAGTCCTCAACGATGTGTTGAAACATGCTGCCTCAGCCTCATTCTATATCTATATCTATATCATTCTATATCTACCAGTGGCCAGTACACTTCCATACTGGGTTAAAGTAGGGCGAATTGTTGTCACAGGTTTGCTACCATTGAGTCCATTGACAAAATCTATAGACATGCTAATTTTCTGTCTGATTCAGCTGTATTATCTGTTATTAAATGGAGCTGTCGATGGTCAAACTGTGAAATGCCATTCCTGAACAAAGCCAGTTTAGCTTCAACTGTGAATATTTTACCTGAAACACATCTGTGACAATGACGGCTTTCATACCACCGAGTGTGCAATAGAACATGCAGACGGCTCCGACGAGGATGATGGAGAAGGCGTGAGAGAGACCAGTGAGAGCCTCCAGAGCCAGGGCCGGCGCATACACCACTATCCCCATGTACAACACCATCTGTAGTGAGTACAGCAGGGACGTGCAGGTGCGCGCCTGGGGACCGAACCTTAGGCTCAAGTACTGCAACAGTCACAGAACATGCATTGTATACTTACTGGAAGTGGTTAACTAATTCAGTGTTTTTAACGTCATGGTTTGCCATTACAGGCATACTAAAGTAAAACCAACAAAAGAAAATAACAGACTAAAATAATATCACATTAACAATACAGTACTAAACAATAAAACTTGAAAACTATAAACAAAAGTAAGTGGTAAGATGATTAACAATTAGAGAACAAAATCTCAACAACATAGCGAGTGCGTCCACTGGCAAACTTGTGTCTACTCCGGGACCAAGTACGCTAATGGGATCCCGCATTCAATCCTGTTGTATGAGCTCTTGATAGCTTACCAAAGGCCAGTTTTGGCCAATTAGATGCTAGGACGGGCGCCATTGTCAAAGAATCAGACTCGAAGTTTGGTGTATCTACGCCACATTCCTACAAGTACCATCCTACGGCAAAATAATTAACTAACAGCGTAATTGGAATGTATAGATGGTGAAAACAGGGCAACTGCCGATAAAGTTTTGAGCTTGTACTAAGCCTCTGCAGATCCGCGTCAATAATTGAAAGGGTAATATGTATTCTCTGTAATAAGCCTATAGTTCAGATAAACACAAGCTAGTAACAATAAAGCTACCTCATAGGCAGATGTAGTTTGAAGCTTGAAGAATACTGGCAGGAAAAGATAGGCTGAGATGGGTGTGAAGATGACATAGGAAATGTTGATGATGTAGAAGAGAGTGCCGTACGTGTAGATCTCAGCAGAGACACCGAGGAGTGTGATGGAAGACATAAAGCTGGCCATCAGGGAGAATGCCACAGGCACCATGCTCTGGTTCCCATCTCCCAGTAAGTATTCCTACTCGTGCAAACAAACAGATTAACACAAATCTGTACGTTTACAAGAGCTATTTTTAAATTAACCTCTGTTCAAAAATACTGAATTACATACCATATTTTACAGAAAGGTTATGTTTATAAAACTTTACATTATGTTCATTCTCTTAACTTAACTTTGACATATTTTCTTTAAAAGTTAAATCACTTATCAAACCAGATGCTTTTCTAATTTATTGCATGACATTCCGCTGCCTGGAATTTAAAAAAGATTTAAATAATTTGTTATGAGAAATTTTTGGCTATTTTCTAAACTAATCAAAGCCAATTTAAAATGTGTTTTTGAAACTTTTACCGTGGCTAAGGCGCACAAGCCTTTAACAAAGCAATATTTAGCCTAAGGACAACCCACCTTGGTTGTTTTCTGTCGTCCCCCACTGAGGCGAAAGTACACTCCTATAGATGCTGAGACGAGCAGGACAGCCACAATGACGACATAATCTACTGCAGAGAGGCTGCTGCCAGCGGCTTCAGTCATCGTATTTGCTCCGCAGGATTCTAAAACCAAAATAAACGAAATGTGAATATGACAACATGGAAACAAATTCAAATACATGGATACAATATCTTTAAAATAATAACAATTTTACCTAGCAAAGATTTATGGATTTGTAAACTAAATCTCCAATAAAAAGTTTAATCTGTCTCTTCACAAAATTGACTTTTTAGTACATTTTCCCTTAACTAGTTTCAAGTATACATTTTCTAAATCATCCGGACACTGTCTCAAAAAAGAATAAACTATTTTTGTTTAACTAACATTAACAAACAATTTGTTTGCTTTTGTTAAAATACTTTGCCATAAATTAAAATAAAATTGTATTGATAGAAAAAAATAGTACCAAATTTGTAAAACGATTTGATGCAAAAAATGTACTTGTATGTCTAATGTGTTGAAGGTAAGGAAACATAAGGAAGGTAAGAAGACATAAGGAATCAAGAGAACATATTTTAAACAATCTTATTATTAAAACAACATTTTGTTTCTATAATGAACTATGACACAGAAGGAGTTGTTATCACTCAAATGCCAGAATCAGAGTCTCTTCATTACAAATTTTATTGAGTCTTAAATATTGATGGTTCTACAATAAATCATATAAATATTGCCTCAACAGACAATGTAATATTCCATTAGTGTCAGTAGATTTATTAAGATAAATGTTTCAAATATTCTTTATTTCTTTCCGTGTAGCTGCAGGCTTAGAAAATGTATAAAACCCAATACTTGCCCGGCACACCGCAGAAAAACCAAAAGAATTATTTTCCCATGTATTTTATGGGACTGCACACACTAGTCTAACAACAGCAGCTTCCAGTATGCTGGTTGCATAAAGTGGGAGGAAAGAATTTCAGAAATTGCTGGGCCCGGCTGTATTGTGCTGGACAAGTGCGCAGGCTAGATTGGAGGATGTTCGGGCCCACTTCGGCAACTTTTGGCAAAGCTCTGCTCGAAATACATAAGTTTATCTGCTGTGAGGTAAAGAGATGCGCCCATAGACCAGCAAATATTTAGCGGTTGCTGGATGGTGCAATTAATAATTATGAAGTTTTAATTTTTCCGATCATTAGCAAATAACAATAAACAATAGTATAAAGCTATGATTGATACAAAAAGTGAAAAAACTTGTCATATCTTGAAAATTACAGCTCCTAAATCAAAACTAATGCCATTTCTGAAATTGGCACCCCAAACATACTTATAACCAGTATCCAAATTGTTTGCATCACATTCTTTGTTGGCATGATGAATGATGATGTATAATTGTGTGGAGGCTTGGTGTGATGCTGGAAGTGTTTGAGACTGAACAAGAGTGCGGTGCTTTATATAAGGTTATACGTACATAAGTTGGAGGTCCACTAATATCCCAGGAAATTTGAGAATTATGTGTTAGTTTATTTAAATTAAATTTGTCAGTAACAAAAGATATTCATCATACTAATTTTAACCATACAAAGTTTCTCGGCTGTATATTACCATCAAGGTCTTCCCTATCAGAGAGTGTTAATGTAAGTTATAAATTCTAAATGATGAAAGTGTGAGAGATTATAAAATGAAAGAAGATAGTACAAGTTCCAATGTTAACCTAATCATCAGCTATAAGTGGTGTTATCTGTAGTAGTGCATTTTAATATCATTATCTCGTTACTCTTAATATACTTTATCTAAAAACCTTGACTGTTAAACTAAGGAAGTACAAAAAGTGCTGACTTGATTGCATCAGTACGTTGGATTAACTATTCATTACTTTGAACGCTCATAATAAGTTTGAAAAAACACTAATACTTAAGTTGATTTTTCTTCCAAATTTAAATTTCTACTACGAGCAAAAATTCTTGAGTACAAAGTCATTATAAGGTACAACCAAACAACTGATTCTATTTTCTAGAACAAAGGTTCCTATATAAATGCCTCACTTCTTCCGGTTTACCTTCCAAATTACTGATTCCTGGGAAATGCTTTACCCAGGACCTAATTAGGTCCTGTGCATTACCTACAACATTTGTTTGATTCTAACAAAACCATTTATTTTAGGTTAAGGGCCATTCCTGAACCATTTCATGTCCAGGCTCATTGTTCCGGGACCATTGTTCATTTCCAGGTTATATTTAAAACTCTTCTTAAATTGCATCCTTCCATACAGGGATATTGAGTGTTTTTATTGTTCATAGAAAATAGAAATAAAAAGTGTCAGTTTAAAAAAAATACTTAGCTAGCAAACATGGGCGCCCTAACTCGGCCTCTTCCCCTTGGCTTTTAAGACAAATTATTTGTATTGTTTTATAAAAAAGCAAAATTTTAAAATAATATAATTATTTTAAAACAAAATGTTAGTAGTTTTATTATTTGTTATCTGAATTTCAAGTAAATGCATATTTTTCAATCTAATTGGGATCGTAGTAGTGTAGTATCACTGTGTTATACAGAAAGATTCAAAAGTCTTTGAAATTTTTTATTTAAACCTTTTGTATTTAAAACTTGTGGTTAATGTTATGTTTCAAGATCAAGACCAGAGAGCATCATCACAAGGAAAAGTGTCATATTGAATTATTAACCTCATTTTCAAGCCAGTTCTACAAAATTACAAAAGAAAAGTGTAATCTTTACGCATGGTGAATTTCTCTTGCAGAATGCACAAAAACAACTTTCTTAGATTATATTTTAAAATGTTTTCCATAACCCCCAAGATGTTAGCCCCCTTCCTTGGAAGATGCCCTATGGGCTCCTTGTTAGCAAGCTGTTCTGCCTATCGCAATACAAAACATGTTAGACTATAGAAAATAGATTACAGAATAAAAATATTGTATAGGCCTACCTGAACATTTTTTAGTCAATTAAATATGGAGCAGCAAAAAGACAATACCTATTATGGGAGTGCAGTTTGCCGGTGGGACTATATAGAGGACAACTTTGCTTCCGACAGCTAAAGCATAACACTCCTAAGACATATCTGTAATGTTAGAGTGGAAAATGAAGAAGCAGACCTGTTATTTGATACCTGGCTGAGCTGATCAACTAAAGGCCTATTTTAATAAAACATGTAACCACATTCAAATGAGAAATGAAATGAGAACTCTTTATTCCTTTAAGCATAGATTACAGCGATTGGAAGCGTCATAATATATTTTTTACATAAAACATGGTATAAAACAACAAGCATACAACAAAAGAAGAAAGAAAATACTTACAAATAGCAGTCAGTACTGTGCATGCATTTCATAGTAAAAAATAACTACTTACAACATCTTTAAGCAAAAAAATTCTTGGATCCACTAACCTAATCAAAAATTGCAGTGTAGAAATTCCCTGAATCAACTACTGAAATGTAAAAACTACTTAATAAACCACCATTTTTATCAAGTAGGCTACACTAATAAAAGTTTGTGAAAGACTTCTGAATCTCTTATCATAAATTTTATAGTGTAGAATTAAATGATAAGTTTATCAAGTAAGTATGTAGTATTTTGTGAAGTGCAACTGTGATACATGTGGAAAGCTCTCATAATGTTTCTCCCTCAGGTAGTTAACTAGTTACTTCTTGTAATCAAAAATTACTCATGCTATACAAAAAATGTTTTATATTGACAGTTTTTAAAGGGCTATTTGGGAGTTCTGGCTATCTAGTTGTTATATCACAGTTGGGTTCAAAACCTGCAGTAAGCATGTGGTTTTGCACCTCATGTTAACTTCGCAGCCCACTCAGCTGTGTGAGGCAAGAGAGTAGCTACAAAAAGATTCTGCAAACTGGAAAAATAAATGTAAAAAATAGTTGTTCCTACCAATTGATGTAAACCACTAACATATAATGAAACATGTAATATATTCAAAGTAAAAAACAAAACACTCTGGAGAAAACAATTTTTTATAAAAACCGTTTATAAAGATTTCTTTAAAACAGTTGTCTGGTTTATTTAACATCTCTTCTCTTACAATAATAAAATTGTAAAACATGATAACCACCAACTCTAAATATAAAACCTAAATGTACAAAAACTCATCTGATTTACAAAATAACCAACTTCAAAAACCAACCTGACCCGATCAATCTCCTACCCAGCCCAAAATCTAATTTTACCTGCACATACACCTCCATCTCTCCCCCCCCTCGCCTGCACCCTTTGTTGGTAATATAAAACAGGCTTATAGCAAGATCCAGTTTTTATTTTGGCTAAAAGGTTATATTTAGTTTTCTAAGTTACCTATTACAGACTTGCTTTAACCCTGTTCAAATTAGCAACACTTATAGTACACAAGCTCAACTATGAACAAATACTTCTCAAACAATATCTCACTTTGTTATCAATATAATTTATTATTTAATTTTTTGTTTGCCTTTAATAAGATTGGACAATTGCAATCACTAAGCAGTCCAAACCACACAATTATTATAAGCGGGTATGCAGTTGGCCATAAAGAATATCTTCAGGCTGAGACAAAACAGGCATGATGTCACAACCCTGCAACTGTTCAGCCAAGTGAGTTGACACAACCGTCCTTCCAACATTGACGTTCAGATTTATTTCGTAGGTCAAACCTGGTTTCTTTCCATTTTTGTCCTTTTGTCTAGTTGTATGTGTAATGGAAATAGGAGATAGTGAATCACTCTGAGATAGTTGTATGTACATTTCTGCTAAAGGCGAATGTTTTTTGGCATGACCAGATTGTTTGGTTTTTGGGTTTCTGACGTGGATTTCATTGCTGAGGTTTAATGCATCAAAAGCAAGATTTTGAGGGTTGTTATCTGGTGGAGATTCTGGTTGAAGTGAACTAACTGTAATTTGTGAAGCTAGGGCAGATGAAGAACAAGTGTTGGGAAACACACTACAGGTTGTAGAAGTAGTTAGAGATAAGCATTCAGATCTAGATTCACTGCGGGAGGATAAGAAACTTCTATTGTTCACAGATGTGCTTGATACATTTAAGTTGGAACCTTTTACGTCATAAAAAAATTCCTTTAACTCTTTTATCTGATATTTAATTGGCATTAACTCTTTTTCAAATTTACAAATTGCCATTTCAAGAAGTTTGTTGTTTCTTGACGAAACTTTATTGACTAGTTCTTTAGGTTTTACTCTTTCCACGATGGAATCCAAATGGTGTTTTTTTTTATTCAATATTTCACAGCATTTCAGATTGTGGTTTATAGAAACCTTTTCAACATTAGTTGAACAATCAGAACTTGCCGACTCCAAAGAATCAGATGAGTTTTCCAAAATTTGTAAAATACTTGATTTTACTGGCACACATGTAAATACTAAATTTTGACTTGGTCGGGAGTATTCTATTCTTAGTCTTGGACTTATGGTTACGTTGGTTTGAACAGAGCATTCTTGGTTTTTTATAACTCGTGGCCCTGTAATTGCACTAATTTGGGTAAAATTGTTAATTCCAACAAGGGAAGTGTGAGGTTTTTCTGATTTGCTTGGTGGACATACACAAGAAGATGACTGTGAGTTATTTGGTCCAATATCACTCTGTGCTTTTTCAAACAAACTTTCTGTGTCTGTTCTTTTATTTCCATTTTCTCCCATGTTTTCCAAGTTCTTACTTTCGTATTCTCTAGCTATAATTAAACCTGCCTTAAATGTTCCAGACATTTGTTCCAAGCTCATGCTTCCCGTGTCAGTATCTTCATTAAATCTTTCTCTTTTATTTTTAAATCTCTTAGACAGTCTTGATATGGTCTTGTACTGTCCAGAAATGTCTTTGTTACAGCACATTTCTGAACCTGCTTTTAGGTTTGGATGAAACCACTTGATTAAGTATCCAATAATTAAAGTGACAACATGTATAATACATAAGAATATAATAATGTCGTATACTTTCTCCAGGAAAAATGACTTTACATTGAACAAAATCATAATAACAATCAATTTAGGTTAACAGCATAATTTACAGCTTACAATTTAGTTATTTTTTAAAATAACATGCTTATTAAAATGAAACATCTAAAAATTTATCTAAGAACCATTACAAAATGGTTTTCTTGACTGGCTCAGTTGGAAACAAAATAAACAAATCCAAACATATGATTTTTTTAAATAATAGCCCTTAATATGACAGAATAAAAACTTGTTGAATTCTTAAATTATTAGATTCTATAAAATATGTATGTTAGGTATTATTGGTGGTGGTGGCAGGGAGAAGAAAATTTGAACCAAGTATAAAATATGTGCCAAAATATAAATTTAATTATATTTAAAAAGAAACACAACACCCAGTTTCAAAGATGAATATTCACAACTGGTTTTGACTATTAAGTCATTATCTCAAGGATTACAACAAAACAAAATCAAATTATAAACTATATTAATTTTTATTAAATTATACATTTATTTTTTGAAGAAATAATAATGGCAATAATGTTACTTTTATTGAGAGTTCTAGGTACAGTAACATGATTTATATTAGGAGTACAGTAGCGTCCCGCTAATCCGAACTAATTGGGACCAACCCTGTTCGGATTTCATTTTAGCTATTATGGATTTATCATATATTGACCTTATAAAGTCATATATTGAGTTTGAGCGACTAATATTTTATATTTAAATATATGAAACATTCTGTTTGAATGCTGTAGTACACTGGAATACAAAACAGTGCGGAAGTGACGTACGCAGATATGACGGGCAGTACAAAGATGATGTGGCGGCAGGGTGTGTACTATACTTCTGGTGAAGATAAGATAAGGAACTAACGGCGAGCAGTTCCAAGTAAACAACCCCTCTCCCCCCTACATCCGTGCTGAGTGCATTTTCAATGGAGGCCGGCAACCATTATCAGGTTGGCCAATCTCAGACAGAACCAAACATCCATTTTGTACACGTACTAGATCAAATTCTAGATTTTTTTGTACTAAAACCTTTGCAATTTACTGTAGTTTCAAACTAGTACCGGTATAAAAACATTATTTGTCAAATGAAATTAACCATTGAGTAAATGGAGATGAGGTGAGGAAATAACAAACACACACTACACTCTCCTCAAAGATCGATGTCACAAGCATACAGAGAAAATGCTGTGATTGGCTATGTAATCCCGCCCCTATGTGGTTGCCTAGCAACAGCTAATGACGTAGTAGACAGCTGATAAAGGTGCACCTGTCCCTCACTGACAACCTGGCACCTGCCTTCCCCCTCCTGCGAACACACTGCAGCTGCTCTATTCCCCTCTTTGCTTTCCTTCTCTTCCCTTGTCCTTTCCACCTGTCATCTCTTTCTTTGCCTTCACCCCTCATCTCTATGGGCCCGTAGCTGGACAGTCTGATTTCTTCTCTCTTTTGTCACTTTTCCTGGTAGAAGCACTTAACCTCCATATTACTCAGAGTTTTTTCGTATCCGAGGTGGTCTTGGTCCCAATTATCTCGGATAATCGAGATTCTACTGTATTTTGGAGTTTGTTATTACACACATAAAGTATGATACAGTAATTGGAAAACCAGTTTTATTTATTTTACCAACTCAAAATCATATAGTTTTTTCCCCTCAACAGTGTTCGGATTAAGCGGATTTTCGGATTAGCGGGGTTCGGACAAGCGGGACTCTAGTGTATCAGTATATATATACAGGGTGTATGTGAATAAAACTTTATTTGTTTAAATCTTCTTTTCATTTATCACTAGACATGGCCATTTCTAGTTGATTCCAGCTGTGTCACTTGTGCCTTTTTACCTGCGTTTAGGGCAATGTGTCACACATTGCCTTACGCACTTCAAGAAGCAGGAAAGAATGGGAGAACAAATGCTTGATTCAGTCAACCTTGCCAGCTTTCAATGCCTCAATGAGTAAGGCACGAGATCTACCAGAGACCTTTTGAGTTCTGTGCGCTGTTTGTATCAACACAGCAGGTTATGAGGTTACGTGTTGGGAATTTAACAACTGAAATCACTGTGTGCGCGCGTAACATGGATTACAAACAAGAATTTGAATCCATTTAAGACCATAGAAGTTTTTAGAGCTTGAGGGACATGTAAAAAAAAGGCTAATAACAATTTAAAACTAAACGTGGTGACAGCTACACAGTTATAACTCAAAACTATGGAATGACAGAGATTCCACACCTGTTAAGTACAAGAAATTGCACCAAATTACTTAAATTTTTAATATTTATTCGTTAGCCTACATGGTTTAGTAATAAATAAAATATAACTGTTTAGTGTACACTTAGCTTGTTAGTTGGAATAGCATATTAGTATACCAGCAATCAGTTGTCAAGTTATACATGGTGAGTTTTAAATGCCCCCCTCCACCTTAACCTAACCTAACCTTAAGGAAGAAATTTTTTTATAGCCTTGGAGAATGTTTTTTTGTGAAGTTTTGTTGACGTACTCTGCAAAATTCAGCGACAAAGAAAAATTTTTATCTTGACATGTTTTTTTTATATTTATTTAAATATTACAAGAAATTAGCTTAAAATTGCTACATTTTACCAAACAACATTTTTTAAGACAAATTTTTCTTCAAAATACCCTAAGGGATTATGTTATAGGATTGTGATGTTTCCCTCAAAAGATTTTCAAGACAAATTTGTCATTCAAAAAAAGTTATGTATGTGAAACTTGGCATTTTAAAGATGATTTCTTGCAATCTTCAAATAGGTATTACAAAAAACCAGTTGAGATGAAAATTTTTCTTTGTCTCGTTGAATTTGTATTGAAATTTTGAGGGGACACTCCCCAGGTTTTGGTGGAGGCGGGTGACGCAAAGTATGTCAAAACAAACTCCAGAATCCAACATTCCCCAAAGGATTTTAAAAACATTTTTCCTTTTTCAAAAGTTAAGGTTTATGTACATTTAAACACATGAACACAATGTTCGGGGGACATTTAAAACTCACCCTATATATTATTTTACCTACCAGACGTGTGACTAAATGAGATGCTCCGAGACCAGAGACAGGTGACCGCGATCTTTGTATTTCTCATCCAGCTTTGACGGGCGCTACTTCTCGCATGCGACAGAGACAGGGGACATGCAGAAGACACCGAGGCATATGTTGGTCGCAGTTCCTGTCTCTAGTCTCGGTCATCAGTCACGGCGCAAAACGCCATATTTATTCCACAGATTTCAAACCTCTCAGAACACAAAAGGGGCGCAATCTAGAACTTTGGCCTAGGGTGTAACTTTCTCCCTCTCACTAGTGGCTAAACCGGCCTGGAGTAAAGGTCAATGTCCAAGGCATTAATATGTCCGTGAGTGGCCGTCTATTGGTGGAGAAGTGCAGGGTAGGCCTACTTGAAGGAAGATAGCAATACTCATATTTAATCCATGACTACAGTGTTGTTACTGGTGGCTCCTTATTCTTAGTTCAAAATTTTATATATTTAAAATCAAATTTAATTTAATAGGCTACTTATAAAATTTGTTTCCAACGTGTAGGTTTTTGAATTGTTGTTATGGTAGGGGTTGCTTTGGTGACGTCCGTTATTCTGGAACTGTTATTTGGAGCTGCTACTTGGAACTGTTCAGTTGAATATGTTCTCATACGAACTGATATTTGGAACTATTACTTGGAACTGGTCAGTTATTATTATAGTGCCATTTTGATCAATATAAACATCATTCAAGTTTTATACAGGGTCTGTGATAGTATATTATTGTTGCAAGCGTTAACACGTTTACAACCAAAAAATAAATCGTACCTTACCTTTCGATGGGACTAGGCCTGAACAGTTTTACAAGAACTGGCGAAAAACTTAATATAAGTTCAATAGCTTACTCAGACTTAATTGAAACTTTGTCATGAATAATGTTTTATTTTCTTAATTATTAAACTCAAATATTATAACTTAGGCTTTGAGAAAAGCAATTATCATATTGTCAATCAAGTTAAAAACCTAACCTAGTACCTAAGTTATTGTTTCGTTACATTTTTTGTTTTCTGTTTTGACATGTTTATCACAATGATAAATGAATAGATATAGTTAAATGTGTTACAGCCTATAACGTATAAAATACTTAGAGCGTTCCTAACTATTTTTGAACCTATTACCATAGATAAATTACATATATACATGTACATAAATACATGTAATTTATCTATGCTATTACTATTGTTTATTTTAAATTAGTAGGTGGCAAACCACTGAAACTGTGAGTACAAAAATATAATTTATTAATAAATATCTATTTTCCCAGTTGCAGGACCTTGTTTTATTACAGTTACTTTGGTTGAGGGCCTGTAGATCCTACGGTGCAGGTTGTTGTCTAAACACGTGTTTCGCAGCGCTTGTGCTGGATCATCAGTAGACACACTAAGTCACTATTTAATATCAGTGTAAATAGTGACTTAGTGCATTGATTTTAAATGTTTTTTTTTTAAGTCAATGCTTGTGTATTACTGATGATGATCGTCTAACTAACAAGTCTGCAACTAATGAAATTATTAATAAATTATATTACTGTCAATTATTAATACAGGCAAGCTAGCATTGTGGTATAAAATATTACTCTATGTTTAGATTGATTTGTTTAATGTTTATGACCTTATGATTTCTGTTTTTAAATTTATTCTAATAAACGAAGTCTCTAATGTAAAAAGTTATAAAGTTCAAGTAGAAATGTAGAATAAAACTAATATTTCTATCACCTTTGTACAGTTTTCTATTTAGTTTGTTTTAGTTAGTTCACATTGGAAGAGTAAAATTCGTTACTCTATGAGTTTACCGCTCAACTAAAAACAACAACAATCAACAATGGTTGTGAACGCACGTTACACAGTCTTCGCAAGCCACGTTCCATGTTTTGCGACGAGCTGGGGAAGAGCTATGTAGGGGAACAGCTCCAGCACACGAAGCATAAGGTGAGTAAAATCAAAGTCCAGATTTGTATTGACAAAAACAATAGCATAGACAAACGTCACATGTAAAACGTACAAGGTTATAGTGTAAAAGAACAAAATCAACAACGTTATTAAATCACTCTAAAGACAACTATCCTCTAAAAAGTCCTTTACACTATAATATTCTTTTTCAAATAAAACTTGTTTAACCTGTTTCTGAACTTCTTAACTTCAGGTGGAGTGGGGCAGGACTACTAGGTCACCGGAAATCGGTATTACGTAGACTGAATGCAGATTTACTTACTTGAAATTTCGTTGGATACCTTTTTTTTAAGCCATGGGGTTACTAGAATGTACGATGGTGGGAACGTTAAGATTTTGTTTGAATTAAACCCCCTCTGCGCGATTCTAAGGACTTAAGTCCACACATTAACCTGACTGCTTTCTTTTTCAGTATGAATATTTTAAAGGTTACACGGTGCTTTCCCATCTCCATGTAGAGAGAGCAAGGAAAGATATGGATAAAGGCACCCAAAGTATGCTGAGGTTAGAACAGCTTGATTGGCAAAGCTAGATAGCCTGCGGAGAATTAACATTCCAAAACTGAGCCTTTTTATGATTTTGTTGATATGACAGAAAAAGTTCAAATGCGGAGAAATAATATTCCAAAACTGAGCCTTTTTATGATTTTGTTGATATGACAGAAAAAGTTCAAATTAAAATCTATCATTTAAGAAAATTTGTATTTCGCATGGCTGGAGTTATATGACCCCTAACAGAATCAACCCACTTGAAGATGGAGGTTTCAGGCAGAAATCTACGTACTTTGTTTTGTTTCCGATCTATCAATGGTAGAATTATTATATTCTGTTTGCACGTAGGAACTGGTAGGATGCGTCGGGCTAAAACCGAATTTTACAAAGTGGAAATTGTGAAGATTTATTTACTATCCTGCTTCAATCTTTATTACTAAGATAATGGAATCGACCCACGTTTTGGGTTTGTTGTCATCTTACCCATGGCAGGGAGTTGCATAGCATTAGTGTCTGTTGCATTCTGGGTTTGACTTGCCAAGTTGCCGATCTATACACACACACACACCCACAAAATGTGTCCCAGCTTACTTGGTGTCGTAATCTTAATAGCACAGTTGTAGCTACTACAGCAAATTTTCATCAATAAGATAATATGTGAGCATCGGTATGGGAAAATACTAAAAATGCCATTCCTTTAGCCGATCCTTATAGGCTCCATTCACGATCAAGCAAAATTGACTTTTCTCTGTTAAGCCAAGAGAAATAATTAATGCTGCAGCATATAAAAATTGAAACTTCAAGATTCATTGCAAAATATCTATTTCAAATACTTTTTTATACAAAAACGTTTTAAATTTTGAAAACATGTTAATTTGTTTATGAAAGTGCAGTTAGGAGAATGAAAGCAAGTTTTAGTGTTTATGTAGGCTTGCAGCAAAAATTAAAAGGTAGCATAATATATGGTTTTAGATAAACCCTTTAACCTACAGTTAACTACATTAACCAGCTTAAAACTTAGTTTGCCGTTTTTGCTCCATGTTATAAGTGGGACCTAGAGTTAACCCCATTCTCACTCTATCCAGTCACTTCTTAAAGTTAATGGTTTACGTCCAACTTTTTGGTGGGAGTAAAGACTTACCACCATTAGGTGCCGTCAATATATTACTAATAACTCGTCAGGGCGGGGGTTCGGTCAGCGTGCTGTGCGTGATGTAGGGAGGTTTCAAAATTAATACTTGAAAGTTGAAACATTTGACACTAACTAAAGACATAAAACGGAAGCATTCAAATTTACAAGCCACTTCAAGTTCAATTACTTTGCGTTAAGTTGCGTGGATGGTGTGCGGTAGCGGTTGCACAGTGTACAGTTACGCCGCGTCATATGGTAGGGACGGAGGGAATCAAAAATTACCCAATATGCGTTACTTAATATATATACGGCCCTTTACCACCTGTCTGTTAGATATTGTGGATTATATACTATGTTCTATTCTAGGTCCATTGCGTTCTCACCCAAAAGCTATGAACTTTGGTCTAACAGAAAAAAATAGTTGTAGGTTGCTAGTCAGTTAAAATAACAGACACACGTCACATTAGAAAAAATAAAAATGTATAATATAATTTCTATACAATATACGAGTATTGGTCATGCACGGCAGGTTTTCAAATCTGCAGGTGTGCCACAAATGTCTTCTCTTATCTGTTTGAACGATTTTCCTTTCGTTTCTGGTGCATTCATGTAAAAATAAACAAATCCCACAAAAGAGTTCAAAGCATAAAAATAAAAGTTTGAATAAAGTCCGAACCAACCTGAAAGAAGAGGAAATAGAGCCATGGAGATAAATGAAAATAGAGTACAGTTAGTTGCTCCGACACTAGCTGCTAAACCTCGTGTTTTATCACTAAACAGTTCAGACGTGTAGGATACACACACCGGGTACATGCCCGCAGTGCATAGCGCACAGTACATCAGTATCAACACTGGTGAAACCCAACTGAATCCTGAGACTGGAACAGTTGTTTTAGTTAGGAATAGGTAGTATGTTCCGACAAGGCTCTGACAAATCAAGCTCCCGAACGCTGATATTAACAGGAGGTTTCTTCTGCCTAAAGAGTCCGACGTAAAAGAACTGAAAGTACCTCCCAAAACCATAACGATCCCAAACGCAATTGTAACTACGTCAGGAGAAACAGACAGGTTTGGGGTTTGATTAAATACTTGAGTGACGTACACCAAGAGTGCTCCAGTGCCAGTACTTATTCGTACGGCCGATAGGACGAAAAGTAGGAAGATCGCTCTGCGGTCCCCCGGGGTTGCGATGAGGTCTCTGAAACTGGCCCTTTTAGCAGCACTAGCCTCTATATTTGATTTGATCTCTTCTAATTCGTCTTTTATCTCCTCTGGGCTTCCTCCTCGGAACCACTTGAGTGACTCGTGAGCTTTCTGCAGGTCTCCTTTCAATATGTAGTAATAAGGTGTCTCCGGTTGCCAGAAGAACATGAGCATAAACGGTATATTTTGTGCTAGAGTAAAGTATGTAAAGCTATAGAAGTCAAGGTATGGCCCAAAAGCATACGATATCAAGAACCCGGCTGACCAAGAGTTGAAGAAAAGACTTGTGATGGCTCCTCGGTTTTTATTACTTGAGATTTCGCCAAGGTATATGGGTCCGGCAGTAAAAGACAACCCCATAGTTAGTCCTTGGAGAACTCTCATGGCGGCGAGCACAATGGCCGTCGGCCAGTAGATGATGACGAACCAGGAGATCATGTAGAGTGGACCGGTCGCCATCAACATTGACTTGCGTCCCACATAGTTGATGAGCATCCCAGCTGGGATAGGGCTGAGGAGATTACCCAGCTCCATGATGGAGACCACCCAACCAGATTCCAGCTCTGTCATGGGGATCTCACTGTCTGGGCCCAGGAGGTGAGTCAGGAGAGGTGTGATCCATCCGAATACGGACCCTGAAGTCACCAGACTCAGGCATGCTGAAAAAACCATATAAAGTTTAAATTTAAATTGTTTACAAAGATTGTTTTGTTTCTTTTTTCACAACTATATATAAAGGTGTTAGATTACCTTTTAATGGTACAAAAGGTACAAATAAACTAGTATTTTCTACAACAATTGATTAGTCAATGTACAAAAGCTTGTGTGTGGGCAAACAAAAAATATACAACATGTATGAGTATACTCGTAGGAGTAAAACTTTTTAAAATATCGATGAATTATCCGATCCATAAACTCACCTGAACCGAAAAAGGACCATTAATTAAATAGAATTTTAATTTTGTTTTGAAACTTGTTGAATAATCCAAGTACAGTATTTGATAACGGTTTAGCTTAAACCAAAACCGGTCGTCCCAAACGAAATTGGTGCTGACAGACAAAATCTTCTCTACAGTACACGTGTGGGGAAAGGCGAGCTGAAAGTTGTCCAGGTTTCAAAAGCTTGAGACCCTTGACACTACCCAGCATTGACTTTATATACATTTAAAGTATTGACTACACATTAATTACCCAGTCTACATACCTTAGAAACGTGTATTTTTTCAAAGGAAAATGCAAGTTAGGAGTTCTGACTTCGCCTCGTTAAACAAGACAAACCTTACCTCTTTTACCTTGTTCAGCTTGACAATAAACTACCAAATTTGATCAAAACTAATCTCGGTGCCTGTTCAAAACTCGTTTAAAACCAGTTTTGATCGCAGAAGCGTTTTACAGCTGTTTATGGGACACAATTGGGAGACTCCGGATCAGACTGACTGACCAAGTTGGTAGACTGGGAAGATTAGAGCAAATGGGGGTGTATGAGTGTAAATTATAATAATTATGAGATTTCAATCAACGATTTTTATACATTTATTTATGTTCGTACAGTACAATCATCGGCCAGAATACATCGCCATGTTTGATGCCTTACTGCGAACATATATACTCTTAATGCATCAACCTTTTTGCAGCCAAGGTTTGTACGTGGTTTGGCCAAATAATTCCAGGATGTTGGCTGGGACGGTGTTGACGACCTGAATAGTCTATAAGAAGTTCTGATCCGACTCAATGTGATTTTTAAGAGCTACACAAGGATGAAACGTAGACGTCGAAATCTCAAACGGCAAATGAACTATACAACATGTAACCTGGACAACAGGTCGTGACCAATATCTACATGAGGTTTTTTTCTGAATATAGGCCTAGTACAAATGTTGTTATAAATTTGTGTAGTAGGTAGACCTAACTGTCACCGGCGCTTAGTGTTATATTTTAATTATTCATAGGTTTTGCTAGTGTTGTGCAAAATGTACTCACATAACCAATATTTCATGATCATTATCAAATATTGTAAAATGGTTTAATGGCTAGTTACTGTTTACCCACTCTGTATAAATGTGTGTCTTGTTACCTGCGACGCCGGCGACGTACTGACTGGCGGTGCCTGCAGGGGGCTGCCACCTCCACCTCATGTCCTGTTCACTGTGTATGGATCAAGTCATGACGACAATGTTATCAACCTTTGATGTATGATTTTACCTATCAGAAATTTATTACAGCCTTTTAAGCTACTTAAGAAGTGCTGTAATCTATTGAGTGGGCTGTATTTATATTCGCTATGACCTTCGGAGTAGTTTAAAAACGTCAAGTTTAAGTAGGTATATTACTGACAAGATCATCATTAAACCCATATCACTGGCTAGTTTTCATGAATATGATACAAATTATTCAAACATAAATTCTCGCATTGAACATTATATGTTTCTATCGAGTGGTCATACATTACTTTAGATTAAGATCGTTGTTATGTTTAAATATTTCACCTAGCACTGTAATAAGTGTTATTGGAAAAGTAAACTGACGTGTTGATGTCACGCGCAGATTTGCTGTTTCCAATGAAACCCAGTTTAGAGCAAATGTCGTGAACAAATACAAACAAAAGCGTAGGCCTATGCAAGTCTTAATTAACATGAGTACTTGTAGTTAACCAACGACTTCAAAATAACAATATTATAATCTTCTACTTTACTATACCACATTACACACTTTGCTTTTTCTTTATCTGAAAACATGTTGAGATTGAAAACATAAAATTCAAGTTTCTTCAAAACAATTCAGTTAACAAGGAACACAGCTGGTTTGTAATAAATGTAAATAAACTCTTTGAGTTTCCGGATGCAGTGGTACCATCCTGGGGTTTTAAGTTTGTCGCATTACAGTTTGACAAATAGCCGAAACTGCACCATTCATTTTTGAAAACTCCGTAGTATTGTTTACTTTAATCAGTCAAAGTATGCTAATGTCAATAGGTGTTACACGTAAACAAAACAAGTACGTAAGTCAATTAGGGTCTAACAAGCTCTTTTCGCCCTTATACCTCAAATGTACGTACCTCGGGCGTTTCGTAGAAACAGGCAAAACTTTTATGTACCTATAAACTAGTACCTATTTGACTATAGTGCCTATAAATACATAATCATACATATATGAGTACATGAAACTTGGGCCACGAACTGATTGTGGCGGTGACTGCTATAAGACACCTCACGGTCTCTCCATGTGGAAGTAAAACCGAATCGTGTTAACAATATTATCATAGTCGAATAATATCCACTTATTACCATCGTTATCATAATCATATTATAGCCACTTCAGCAAAAGAGTAGCAGTGTTTTATCTAGCAAGTGTTTATTCCTAAGTGTTTATTATTTAGGAAGTGTTCAACTGAAGTGTTGGCACGAAGCAATCGACTGGTTTATTTAATCCCTAAATATGGCAACTTCTTAGCCCAATAACTAATCCCTGGAGAAGACTTTTGGTTAGGATCATTGACTTAAAATTGTTTCTAGTATTAACTTTACGAACGTGTTTGCTCCAAGGTAAAAATATTCAAAGTGGCAACTAGTTTAGTTCAGTTCACGGTATTTATTGCTTTTCATAACATCCACGTATGCCGCTATTAACATAGCACTCCAATATTCAAAAAAGCTACTAAAGATCTACTGGCCTGAAGTAATATCCAATGAAACTCTATGGCAAAGAGCCCCTGAAGAGAACAACATTCATATTGCGTGGTAGACAAGCAAACCTTGAAACGCAAATGGAAGTGGATCGGGCATACCCTAAGAAAACAGCCGGACGTAATTGAAAGGGAGGCATTGGACTGGAATCCCCAAGGAAGCAGAAGAAGAGGTCGGCCAAGAGTAACCTGGAGAAGAACTGTCGAGGACGAAGCTTTTAAAGCTGGCAAAACATGGGGAGAAGTAAAGGCTTTGGCTGCTAACCGAGTCCGCTGGCGAGTCTTTGTCGAGGCCCTTTGCTCCAGATAGGAGCTGCAGGAGTTAAGTCAAAGCCAATAATCAAGGATTTACTATGGTTTTGTGCATAAACTAACGGACTCTATAGTTTCTCTAGTCTAGTGGTTTATGTTTTGAAACGCATGTTCAAAATTAACCAGTTTTTATTTGTTAAAACTATTTTCTCTCTTGGAGAATATGTGTATCCGTATTTCATGGCCGTATTTGTGGCTCTGAAAGAGAGCAAACTTAGTTTTTTTTTCAAAGAAAAGGTGGCCATAAAAAGTCGCCGTAAAATGCGGTCACCGCTTTTCATGATAACCATACTATAAGCCACCACAATAATTATAATATCTCGTCCCATCAGATGGCGAAATCTTATCAGATAGTTAAATATTATATACCAGTAGACGAGTCTTAGCAAATGAATGAGGAGAACCCCTGAAGCCAGAACATTAATCATAACGCTTAGCATTCCCCAACTACCTGTAGTGAGTGGTTGTAGGGCTAAATAAAACAATCCAAAGGATATATTGCACCTTTTATTTCGATTTGTACAGAAACAAAATTATTGTAGCCTATTTTAAAGTGGAAGGAGAGTTGGACTAGGTCGTCTTTAAAATTTAATGGTCTACCTCCACGATTACGAACCTTTTTTTGGAAGTCTACTCAAATTACTTGTAACTCCCCATACATATTAAAAACGCGTGTTGAACTTTGATTTTAAGACGCAAGTGTCCATTCAGATCTATTCAGCAATCATTGTTGTAACACGCATGACTCGGTGTCATGAAAGTTTCGACCTTATTACTGTTAGAAGGATTCGAAACAAGATTGGTGAATATTTAAATTGGCAAAGATTCAGCAATTCCAGAAACTGAAGCTTGCCCACAAAGATCTTGCCTAATCTGTTTAAAGGACTTTCCTTTTGTTTCTGGGGCCAAAATATAGAAATAAACAAAGCCTACTAAAGTATTTAAAGAGTAAAAATAAAAATTAGCGTAAATCCCAAGCCATCGGGTAAGATAAGGATAAAGCGCCATGGTAATGAACGCGAATAGAGTACAGTTAGTTGCTCCTACGCTGGATGCTAGGCCTCGTGTTCTATCACTGAACAGCTCTGACGTGTACGATATACATACCGGGTACATGCCCGCAGTGCATAGCGCACAGTACATCAGTATCAACACCGGTGAAACCCAACTGAATCCAGACACAGGTACTGTCGTGTTTGTCAGCAGGTAGTAATAAGTTCCCGTGAGGGTCTGACAGATCAAGCAACCGAATGATGATATCAACAGAAGACTTCTCCTACCTAAAGTGTCTGACGTAAATGAACTGAAAGTGCCTCCTAAAATCATGACAACTCCAAAAATGATCGTCACTATATCAGGAGAAACTGACAGGTTCGGAGTTTGGTTGAATACTTGAGTAACATAGACAAGTAATGATCCGGTCCCACTGCTTATTCGAACTGCAGAGAGGACAAAGATAAGGAGAGTTGCTCTACGATCTCCTGGAGTTGCGATTAGATCTCTGAAGCTAGCTTTTTTGTTAGCTTCAGCTTCAATGCTAAGTTTAATCTCCTCTAATTCGTCTCTTATCTCCTCTGGGCTTCCTCCTCGGAACCACTTCAGTGACTCGTGAGCCTTCTGTAGATCACCTTTTAATATGTAGTAATAAGGTGTCTCCGGTTGCCAGAAGAACATGAGCATAAACGGTATATTTTGTGCTAGAGTAAAGTATGTGAAGTTGGAGAAATTGAGGAACGGTCCCACAGCGTACGACATGAGGAATCCGGCTGACCATGCGTTGAAGAAGAGGCTTGTAATCGCTCCTCGGTTCTTATTGCTGGAAATCTCGCCAAGGTATATAGGTCCAGCGGTAAAACATAAGCCCATGGTAAGTCCTTGAAGCATTCTCATAGCAGCCAGCATCATAGCCGATGGCCAGTGGACGATGGCAAACCAGGAGATCATGTAGAGTGGACCGGTCGCCAGCAACATTGACTTACGTCCCACATAGTTGACAAGCATCCCAGCTGGGATAGGGCTGATCAGGTTCCCCACCTCCATGATAGACACAACCCAACCTGCCTCTTCTTCTGTCATAGGGATTTCACTGTCTGGGCCCAGGAGGTGAGTCAGGAGAGGTGTGATCCATCCGAATACGGACCCTGAAGTCACCAGGCTCAGGCATGCTGAAATCAAACAACCACATCAAGTATTCAACCTCTCAAAACATTATGATTAATTACTCGCATAAATGTTGTCAGTATTATCATTTTATTAGGAACAGATCTTAAGGAAGCTTTAATGAGGGGGGAACAAATTTGCAAGTTGTTTAAAAAGTGGAAAATGAGTACAAATTTGATCAGGTTTTATGTCTAGGACTTTTGATCTGAGTTCTAGATTACTACGTATAGATTCATGAGACCTGATCGAGTGATTCTACCGATATCACTTTTCACGTAAAATAGTTTTTTTTAGTAAAACAGTGTACTGCTATGTCAGGTTTACAAAACCATTTAACCTACTTTATACATTTCCAATACAACAGTTTTATAATAATATTTTGAAAAGATGATCAAACCAATTTCATAGAATCCATATTTCGACAGCATCAATCTCCATACAAAAACACTTTAAACTTAGTATTAACTTAATTTTTGCCCTGCGTACAGCGAGTCTGCATAATTCAGTGGCAGGTTTAGAGACTCTTAAATTTAAAAAAAAAGTATGTACAATACATAGAACCTTTTTGAATACGTACACTAGGTCGCGCCTGAAAACACTCAACATCAATATATGTAACAACAAAATATATACAGCACAATGCTACAAACTAATTAAAAAAGTAATTTAAACTTCCACTTAAACGTGGAGTAGTTAATCTCATAAGGTGGATAAATCTAATATAATATACCTAAAACAAATAAAAGAAGAGTGGAACCCTTGCAACCCCTTTGCGTGCTTGCAACTTACTTTACAACAAGAAGATATACGTCTTTGTAAATAAGGAAGTATTGTTTTTTAAGTAATGTTTTTTTAACATAATACTCGTAACGTAGCACTATTGTTCGATCAATTACGTTCAGCCGTGTAACAGTAGAAAAGGAGATAAACGCATTTTAAAACATCTCGAAAACTTATTATAGTTATTACCTTGATTGTAATTTATATGAAAAATATGACTGTACTTTCGTAAAGTTAAACTGTCCCAAAATTAACACTCCACCAATATAATGTGACCTTTGTGTAAAACCATTATTTTTTGAAGCATTGTGATTGGTACCAAAAAAATAGTTCAAGGAGTTTGGCATACAATTAGAAAGGAATTTAAAAACCTGAGTAAACTTTTTTGTGTGTTTTAAATTTGTTATCCAAGTAAGGAAAATAATTAAATTAGAACTTTTTTCATTAAAATAAGTATATTCAAAAAATATGAAAATAATACCGGGTGTTTCTAAAGAACTCCTGATTTAAAGTTTTATTAGTATAAGTTAAAATAATAGTTATTAAACATATATATTATTAAAGAGATCTTCTCAAGTTTTTTTTGATACCTAATAAAGTTCTATATGAGCACCATTTGTTGCCCTGGCCACGTCTAAACGATAATTAGTTTCTTCCCAGATATTAAATTTCCTTAATAAGCTATATACCTTTTTTGTAACATTATTTTAATACTATACTAGAACCCTCACTTCCTTATCAGTGGTTAATAATCATAGCACATTAATCACATTTCTGTAATTCATTCATTCATTTCACCACTTTTTGTATCATCTTCACCGTGTCAACACAATAATTATTGTTAATTGACAAATAAATTAAATTAAATTTAACAGCATATCAGGCGGAACGGATGCTACAGCTTCACAATCCTCTCCCTCAGATGATCAATGTCACGGATCCTCTCAGAATACACAATGTTTTTACATTTCCCCAAAAGAAAAATCTAGTAGTCAGAGGCTCCTTGGTGGCCATGCAATTGGCCCACGTCTACCAATCCACCTGTTAGGAAAACGCAAGGTCAATGCATCACGGACACGGTTGCTGTAGTGAGGTGGCGCGCCGTCTTGTTGGAAGACAATTGGTCCCTTTTCTTGTTCTTTGTCATCTATTTGTGGGAAAATATAGTCACAATAAATACCCCAAACTGTTTTCAGCAAAATGAAAGGTCCAACGTCTGATATACTGTTGGAAGAAACTAATATTGTTTGGCCAGGGCAACAAATGGTGCTCATATAGAACTGTATTAGGTATCAAAGAAAACTTGAAGATTCTCTTTAATAATATATATGTTTAATAACTATTATTTTAACTATACTGTATACTAATAAAACTTTAAATCAAGAGTTCTTTTAGAAACAACCGGTATAAAACGAAACTCAATGTCAAAGCAATTGAGTAATCCGGTCTGCAGAATTTGTATTGTTATTTATGGTACATAATCCAATATGGCTGATACCTAATAAACAATCATAACTTGTTCTCAATCATATCATAATAGAAAATTTCGATGGTTGAGTTTGCATTACGCGCTTCCTTCCAAATAAAGCGATAAAGAATGCCATAGCTTCAGACTTTTGCCTCACAGCTGAATCGAGTTTGATGACCTTAATCATAATTGCTGTTCAGTAAATTTGTGTTTCAAGTAATGTGCTGATTACCTGCCACACCGGCGACGTACTGGCTGACAGTGCCTGCTGCTGGTTGCCATGGTAACGTCATCCCCTTTCCACTCCCCTGTAGATAACATCATCACAATCAACCACACCAGCTGTAGCTCACCAAGTGATAATATGATCGGATTTATTTGGTTTGTGATATCGTAAATGCATACGCATTATAGTGATTATCTATAGCCAAGATGAACCAGTTTTTGGAATGTCCAGATGAATGAGACAACGACTCTATATCCAAAAGCCAGAACTCCCAAAACAAATTAACAACAAATTAAGCATTATACTCGTATATGTATAATTTATAGTTATAAAGTTCGTTAATGCTCTATGTTAATGCTATGTCTTTTCCTCAATTAGGCCTAAGTATTCCATTTAATCATTCATAATAATATAAACCAATAAATAAATTAGAAATAAACATTATACCTTTTCATAGCCAACTAACATTTTTCGTGTAGTTCGTGATTGATGCCATTAAGGGCGCCAGTTGTTTACTTTTATCAGCTAGTCATTTCAATACTCAGATAGACTTAACTAATTTTAGGGTTGTCTTCGACAGAGTTTGGGCAAAACTCAGTGAACTAGAGTTCAATTCAAACCGGTTCTCTAAAACGCATAGACTACTTAATGGTTTAAATAATTTAACCTGTCTAAATTGGTATTTTATTTCAAAACTGTTTACATGATTATCTGCTGATACTATACAGATCGGTTTTATGTTTCTAGTGAAACGTTATCAAGTTACGTACATAAGTTATAATTGTAATGAGATCTTTCTTTTTTCAATTTCAGCGCAAATTCTATGACTTTTGAACTGTTAATAATATTATCGCTTAAAATGAATAAATTTAAAACTCAATACACCAATACAAATATTTATACCAATACAAAGCTGGCCGTAGGTGCATCTACGGACAACACAAACCTAATTTATTTTGCAAATAAAGGTTAGTTTTGTTTTGTCCGTAGATGCCAGATTTGCTGGCAAAATGCCTCACAACCTGAAGTACGAGTATATATTTGTATTGGTTTATTGGGTTTAAATTATTATTATAATTCTATACTAATACAGCAGCTGTCGCACTTTCTGAAATATTATCGCTTGTCTACGAGCAGCCCCAGATCTAAAGGCAGGTGACTCGTCACCCGACACACTCCAGTGATCACCTTGTAGAACATCACCTTTCACTCTGAAAACCTACACCAAACACGAGATCAATTAGAGCTAGACGATTATTCTAATAATGGACAGTACTTACTTCCGTGTCGGTTAGTGAACAGTGAGATGTCCAGTGTCGATAATCAGTGTTTCTCTGTGATCAATTGTGTTGTATGTTAGTTGCAATGTAGTCACAGTCACTTGTCCAACTTTGTAACATTGCCATTGGGTCACACTTGTCCCAGTTGACACACTTGATGGACTCAGTGGTCAGTGTAGTCACAGTCACACTTGTCCAGCATGCTCAGGTCAGGCGCTGTGCGTCAATATGTGGCCGCCTTCACAGGTAACATTGTCACTTCAACACAAGATGCATGAATATGACGCATGCTGTAACGGTTTATACACATTTCATTTGGAAGTACTTCGTTGCGTACTTCGTTCAGTTCCCAGCACTGCAGTGCCAATCTTTCCGATGGCTACTCGGCGTGATTCAGAAGTCACGTTAAGCCGATGGTTCATTTCCTTTGGGTTGTTAACTATAAGTGACATCATGAGGACAGTCGGTCCCAACAAGACGACATTAATTTCCATAAAACTCGCTCACTATTCATCACATATCCATATTAAATATTCTCTGAGAGTGTTCGATGTCTCAATTCAAGTATTAAAAAACAAGTCACTAAATGCACATTTACCGTCTTTGTCTGTTTGAATTGAGACAAACACTTTCATTCATTTTGGGATATTCACCTTTGACTTAGATATGTTGCTTGAGCCCAAGCCTCAACGCCTGTACTCTCTTTGCCTATTCTAAAGCAAATGCCTATTCTTCTATTGCAATGTCATTTTACTTCACATCGATATCGAAAACCCCTTTTTTATTTTCATACTTGTAAACTTGTGACATAATAAAAAGTTGTATGAAAATTAAAGACATGTTTTATTTATGATTATTAATTCAACACTGGTTTGTTTACATTCAAAAACAACAACTGGAATAACTGTTGAGAGGCAGTGTGTATGTAAACAAACACCACTTTAATTTGCTCCTAAGTTTTTCATAGTTTTTAGTGTTTATAAGTTGTAATTACGTGTAATATCAATACTTATTTATTTTCTTAATCCGGGAATATTGTTTAACTATATAAATATTACCAAAGTAACTAAAAATAATCCTTTGTTCAAACACAAGGCTGCTTTTAGCCTAAAAGGCCAAAGCATGTCAACAATGCCAAATCAAGTTCTACAACAATCTATACGTGACTTATACTCTAATGTCATGGTTAAAATACACAGAATGATATGGATGACTCTGAAGCCACGGAAACTACAGAAATGAACAACCAAGACGAACAGGGATTCATAACTCCAAAAAGAGGGAAGTATACCTTTAAGCCTGCTAATCCAACCACCAACACAAATGACAATTCAGCACCAAGTAAGCGTTATGTCCTCGACTCTTCCAGCTTGTTAAAACAAAACAAATTTAACCATTTGTCTGACCATACCTACAATCGAGACCCCAATGCTATAGAAATAGATAGGGATGACAGTCCCCCTCCAGCTAAATCTAAAGTTCCACCAATATTTTTATTTGAAGCCAACCACCACCAAGAAATAATCAAAGACCTGAAAAAATAGTCAAACACGATTTTTCTACTGGACTGGTAACTCATTAAAAATCAATCTAACCGATATAACTGATTTCAGAAATCTTACAAAATTCTATGAAAGTTCTCAGCTTAAATTTCACACATTTCAAGACCCGTCAGAGAAAAAGTTGAAGTTGTAATTAGAAATGTCCCTCTTTCCTTATGTGAAGATGAGATAAAAAAGAACTTTCAGACCTAGGCTATCCTGTTTCAAAAGTTATCAGACTAATGAACAAAGATAAACAGTTCCTCCCACTTTGTGTTGTCGACCTTGTAAATAATGAGGATGGTCATGACATTTTCAAGTTAAAACCCCTTTTCCATGCAGTTGTCACTGTCGAGCCAAAACGTAAAAGTAGAGAAATCCCACAATGTCTCAAGTGCCAACGCTTTGGCCATACAAGAAATTTTTGCCATTTAGACCCTAGATGCGTTCGGTGCATTGGCCAGCACATGTACTCTCAGTGCCCCTTGTCCAAAGATGTTAGCCCAGTTTGTGTCAATTGTGGAGAAAATCATACAGCTAATTTTAGAGGATGCAAACACTATCAGAACTTAAAATCCAAAGTGCAGAAAGAGCAAGAAAGAAACAAAAACCAAACCCGACAAATTCAGTACCAAATGATCCCACTGACATTTGTCCTACCAGCAGCGAAACACCAAACAACTCAAACAGGCAACTTGAAAATACTCTTAAAAGGGGATCTTTTGCTGAAGTAACCAAACAACGTGTAGCCAAACCTGCAACAAACACTGCTACTTCTTCTTCGAAATCAAACGAATCTGATTCTTTGTGTGAGACACATCTTTCAGAAAGTGAAAAGTTTAAGATAAGTGGCTACAATGTGTATAGAACTGACAGGTATGCTCCTTTTGCTTCTGGAGGAGTACTAGTTTTGATAAAAAGATCAATCAAGCACCACATCATATATCTTCCAAACCTTGTAAACATTGAAGCAGTTGCCATCAAACTACATTTAACGGATGGTAATGTTTTGAACATTATATCAGCTCACAAGTCGCCAAATAAAAGGCTACTGGCAAATGACGTACACAGTTTATTTTCCAACAATTGTCCAACGCTATTACTGGGAGATCTAAATTGTAAACACGTGTCCTGGGGAACTAGAACATCAAACCCAAACGGAAATATCCTACTTAAACTATTAGCAGAATCCTAAATTGACATTTCGGTGCCAGAAGAACCAACTTTTCATCCATGGCAAACTAACTTTAATCCAGACATATTAGATATTGTTCTTCACAAAAACTTCACAGCCCAGTATTTCAAAAAGTAGTCCCTGAGCTCGATTCGGATCACTTACCTGTGATAATTTCTTTTCTACTTCAACCACAATCCGCCTTACAAAGAGATTGTCTTATTAAGGGTCACATTGATTGGGAATGTTTCTCTTTAAAGGTTGATGAACTTTTAATTGTATCGCACAAACTTGGGACAGTTGAGGAAGTAGATTTAGCAGTTTCTCGTCTAACAAACGCCATAAAATGTGCTGTTGAGGATTCAACGTACAAACCATTTAGGAAGAAAAGTAATAACTTTCTACATCCCCCTTTGAGAATTCTTTTATTAATACAAGAAAAGCACCGACTGAGGCGACAGTGGCAAAGGTTTAGACACCCTTTAGTAAAAAGAAAATTAAATGACAAGATTCGCCAAGTCAAGTATGAACTTGACACTTACAAAATTGCATCATATAAAGCATACCTAAGTGAAGTTAATCCAAATGACTGTAGCTTATGGCAAGCTACAAAGAGAGTTCTGTCAAGTCCTACAGTTATCTCACCTTTATTAAGGTGCACCCAAAGTGATGCTGAGAAGAGTGAAGTTTTTGCAGATTTCTTTGAGAAAGCTTTCACCCCGAATGACATAATTGATCCTGCTACAGCTAACATGGTTAAAGAGTCTGCAAACTGTGAAATTTACACAGTTGAGTTTTTAAATACGCCACCCTTCGGAACTTCTAGAAATTATCAAAGACTTCCTCTCAAAAAAATCGCCAGGTCCAGATCTTATACCAAACGTTTTACTCAAAACCTAACACGCAAAGCCTTAGCTTTTCTTACCTCTATAATTAATTCATGCTTTTCACTTGGTTATTTCCCTACAAGCTGGAAAAAAGCGGAAGTAATCGTAATCCATAAACCTAACAAGCCCAAAAATTCTTCCTTCAAGTTACAGACCAATCAGTTTACTTTCAACGTTATCAAAAATTTTAGAAAAGGTTATTCAGAGAAGGCTTTTATATTTTATAAATTTGTTTGGTGCTATTCCTCCCCATCAATTTGGCTTTCGTGCTAAACATTCAACATCACACCAAATTCAACGTATAGTAGAAATAGTTACCAACGGATTTGAACAGAAGAAACATACTGCAGCTGCTTTCCTTCACATGGGTCAGGACTTTGATAAAGTGTGGCATGAAGGTCTTATGTACAAACTACACACGTTAAGTCTTCCTTCATATGTAAAACAAATTCTTCAATCATTTCTCACCAACAGAGTGTTTTCTGTAAGAATAAATTCTTCCTTTTCAAGGACAAGAAATATCCGATCAGGTGTACCGCAAGGTTCCATTCTAGGGCCTCTGCTCTTCAATATTTTCATGTCAGATATACCTATCCCCGAGGAGACAAAGTTAGCTCTTTATGCTGATGACACCGCTATTCTAACCCAAAATGTTAATATTACATTAGCTTGTCAACGACTTCAAAATTCATGTGATGAAATTACCCAGTGGTTCAATAAATGGAGACTATTCCTTAATCCTTCAAAATGTGAGACGAAAATATTTACCCTGAGAAGACCAACTTATCCTCCAAAAATAAAAATCAACAATTCAGAAATAATTAAAATTAAACTGGAATTTCCATGTGAACTCAAAATTATCACAAGCTTACAACAGACTTTCACTTCTATTTCCCCTTTTGAACAGAAGATCAACTCTGAAAATAGCATGTGGAACTTTAATATACAAATCAATACTGAGACCTTTAATTATGTATGGCTGTCCTATTTGGGGCATGAGCATATCTTCATCAAAATTAAACAAATTCAAATTTTTCAAAACAAAGTTTTAAGAATTGCCACAAGTGCTCCCTGGTTTGTTAGAAACAGTCAAATTCACAGTGAACTCGGTGTAAACCTTATTAGTCAATGTATCCAAAAATCAGCTACTAAATTCAAATCCTCTGTTCAACATGTTCCTGGTGCAGTATTTTTCCAAATCGGCCAAGCAACAGAAAACAGACGTTTAAAACCCAGACTTTTTCAAGATTTAATTTAACTTTTAATATTTTTTAGTAAGATGTAAATATTTTATGCATATTATGTTTTAGTTACAGGGTGTATCAAGTGATGAACCCACTATGTTATTATATTGTTAAATGTTCCTTGTTATAATTTCTGTGTATAATATTGTATTGATCCAGAATAAAATCTTGTATTAAAAAAAAACAACAACAACTCTGGTAACATGTGATAATATAAACAACAAAGATTATGTTAATTTCTTGAAATTGAGATTATTGGCAATACTTACAAGGATTTTAAAACATAATACGACTGTTTTTATTTAAATAATAACAACATCTATACAAATATACGAGCTCAATCGTACAATCATAACAACAAACGATCTTCCAAAAGAACATTTTAAGAGATTCGTATATTTTAGAAATTTAATAAATTTATTGAATTTGTTATCTTTACCTCACTTTTTAACGTAAATAAGACGAACATACCGAGGCAAATATAAACGCAGAGTAAACATTTTGGAGGGTAAAATATACCTCACTCCAAAGAAAATTATCGAACATTTTAGAACAATGCCAAAAGAGAATACTGAATCAAATTATACGTTAATGAATGGTAAATAAAGTATAATAAAGTAAAAATGTAATTAAAAAAGTAAAGGTATAATAAATAATCTCTCCAGTTGTCTAGTCAAAGTTTAGAATCTATCCTCTGGGTTGTTCGATTAAACACAGATGAGTTTCTATCGTCTACGGTTGAGATAAGCACAACTTCATGCAGGCTGACATGAGAACTAAGCAAGCCGACACGCAGCTAAGCGCCAAAGCGCTGCTGGCATGACTTGACTTACTTGACTTATGTCCTGTAACTCCCTAGCGGGAGCATAGGGCATCCAGAAGAGCACGCCATTGGTCTTTGGCCAAATCCCTTAACTGCCCCCAGGTTCTTCCGACATTTGCCGCTTCTCTCTCCAACGTTCGCCTCCAAGTGCCACAGGGTCTTCCCCTTTTTCTTGTCCCCTGCGGGTTCCATTCCAATGCTTTCTTCCCTTCGCTGCTGGCATGAGTGAATTGAATTTCCTTTGCAATTTGTTACTCGCTCCGTTCACAGCCTCGCTTTGGCATTCACGGCCGTTCTATTCGCTAAGCTCACAGCTTTGATGCGGTCTTCGGCCTCAGGCCTTAGGTGTTCTTTTACTAAAAGCTTTATTATACATAATTATATCGTGAAGATAAAACGTGTTTCAAATTTAGTAAAAAGAAAGAAACGTACTTCTCCTGCCACTTACGGAGAAAAACTACTCCTTACTTAGTTAAAAACTCCACCCGTCTTCAGAGGACTGCACTAATCTAGGAACTACATTCAATTATATATCTTAACTAAAGATCTAACCTAAGACTATACCAAACAATATTATTATATAGTCTTAGGTTAGATCTTAAGTTAAGTTATATAATTAAATGTATAGATTAGTGTAGTCCTCTGAAGACAGGTGGAGTTTATAACTACCCGAAACGTTAGGAGTAGTTTTTCTCCGGAAGTGGCAGGAAAAGTCCGTTTCTTTCTTTTTACTAAATTGCTCTCCGCCACTATTATGAACTTTCAAACCAACGTGTTTCAGATGTTATTGAAATCGGACTACTCTTAACGCTGATATAGCGAAAAATCACTTTTATGGCCGCCATTTTAAAACGACTCAATGAATTTTCATATTTTTTTTATAAATTGATGGATACAGTATCATCAATACATACAAAATTTACTTTGAGTTTCATCAAAATCGGATCAAATTTACTGTTCTTAGACCAGATGTGTTCTTACCACTATAACAACTGTTTTGACCAAAACTCCTCCCAAAGGGTACTTTCGGTGGGCCGATTTTGCTGGCTAACGAATTGACTGAGATATTTACAATCTACGCGATGCGATTAGAAAACCAGACCGAAACGCAGCTAAGCGTTAAAAAGCGCCGCTGGCATGAGTTTAAGACACATTTAAACCAAATTTCATGAAAATCGGACAAAAACTGTGAGAGTACACACATACATAAAGTGTTCTCGCGGTCAGGATCGGTGCTCGTTTCATGGGCCCGGGTCCTGCATAAGTCTTGCTAACGGAACGAATATCTCATTTATCCAAAGAAAATTCAATAAAATTACAATACAATCTTGAATTTACTAATCTTACTGCATAATTGTTAATATTGAAACAAAATTCATTGATTGTCTCCCTAGAAAGTATTTCGTTGTTTGAGTAAGACTTTTCTTATACTCGTAGTGAAGAAAAACCCGTGTTTCTACTTATTTTAGATTTCAGGTAGAAAGATACCACGGATATGTTTTATCATTAGACTTATAATTACGGTATCAATTCAACTGTTATAAAAAGAAATACATACTGTTATTTTTTTAAACTAGAGTTGTTTAAGAAATACAGGTAAAATTCTCGTTTTTGATTGTTTACCATTTTATACATGAAGTGCATACAGAGGTAGTTGGAAAACGCACCACTCGTCTTCTTTAACTAAAGGCTAAAAACCTCTGCTTACCTCTGTCTGTTCAGTACCTGCTCGGATTACTGATACTTAATTACAGGAAAAAATGTTTTCGCAAAACTGCTGGGCAACTTTATAACTGTCTAGTTGTCGATAATGCTCCGAACCTCACCAAGAGAGGTTGGATTAGATATCATCTAAGGGTAGAGAGTCTCTTGAGTGTTTGTTCAATGGCCTTGCCTGCCACTTCCTCTCATAACAGTCGGTCAGCCTGATCCAGTTGTATTCCTCTCTTTAATCCTGGAATCTTTCCATTCCAGCGGTAGTGCAATAAGCCATACCAGACGTGGCTTATGTGCATAAGGGTTCTTATCCGAAAATCAAAAAACGTAGGTGTACTTTTAGATATTACTTAATTCTTTTTAAAATTTAAATTTCTATGAGAGGTATAAAATCGTTTGTGTCACTAAAACATGTAACTTTTCCAAAGACTTTTAGCAGTTTTTATAGTGAACAATTGCTCAATTAGAGTACAGAGTGCGTCAAACATTCGTCTTATACCAGTGCAGGATTACAAATACTAATGGTCCGCCCCTCTTAGCCAATGCCAGCATATTTTCCTATCTAAGCCGTTGGAGAAATTACTTTCTTTTTAGAGCCTGCGGACTTCACGCTTAGTTCTTGTCTTATTTGTAAAAAAGATCGGCTTTTTGTTTCCGGTGCATAAAAATAGAAATAAATAAAACCTACTAACGAATTCAACGCGTAAAAATAAAAGTTAGCATACAGCCCAAGCCATCCCGTAAGTGGAGGAAAAATGGCCATAGCGATAAATGAAAATAGCGTACAGTTGGTTGCTCCTACACTAGCTGCTAGGCCACGTGTCCTATCACTGAACAGCTCTGACATGTACGATATACACACCGGGTACATGCCCGCAGTGCATAGCGCACAGTACATCAGTATCAACACCGGTGAAACCCAGCTGAATCCAGACACAGGTACTGTCGTGTTTGTCAGCAGGTAGTAATAAGTTCCTGTGAGGGTCTGACAGATCAAGCAACCGAATGATGATATCAACAGAAGACTTCTCCTACCTAAGGTGTCTGACGTGAATGAACTGAAAGTTCCTCCTAAAATCATGACAACTCCAAAAATGATCGTCACTATATCAGGAGAAACTGACAGATTCGGAGTTTGCTCAAAAACCTGTGTGACGTACACCAAGAGGGCTCCAGTGCCACTGCTTATTCGGACGGTTGACAACACGAAAATCATGAAGGTAGCTCTACGGTCCTCAGGAGTTGCTAAGAGGTCTCTGAACCTGGCTTTATTACCAGAACTTGCTTCTATACTCAGTTTAATCTCCTCTAGTTCGTCTCGTATTTCTTCCGGGGTTCCTCCTCGGAACCACTTCAGTGATTCGTGAGCTTTCTGCAGATCTCCTTTCAATATGTAGTAATAAGGTGTCTCCGGCTGCCAGAAGAACATGAGCATAAACGGTATATTCAATGCGAGAGAGAAGTACGTGAAGTTGTAGAAATTTAGGAATGGTCCAACAGAGTATGATATAAGGAAGCCCGTTGCCCATGCAATAAAGAAAATGCTGGTGATGGCTCCTCGATTTTCGTTACTTGAGATTTCTCCAAGGTAAATTGGTCCAGCGATGAAATTTAGACCCATAGTTAGTCCTTGGAGAACTCTCATGGCGGCGAGCACCATGGCCGACGGCCAGTAGATGATGACGAACCAGGAGATCATGTAGAGTGGACCGGTGGCCATCAACATTGACTTGCGTCCGACATAGTTGACAAGCATCCCAGCTGGGATAGGGCTGAGGAGGTTACCCAACTCCATGATGGAGACCACCCAACCAGATTCCAGTTCTGTCATGGGGATCTCACTGTCTGGGCCCAGGAGGTGAGTCAGGAGAGGTGTGATCCATCCGAATACGGACCCTGAAGTCACCAGACTCAGGCATGCTGAAATCAAACAACCACAGTCTTCAACCGTTTAGCAAGTATTCAAATGGCATGCGAGAGCAAGGAAAGAGTTTTCAATGTATACACCATTTTTCACCTGGGAAGACACCCCTTACAAAGTATTTAAATAGGTCTTACAGAGAAAATCTTACATACCCGAATCCTAGTTAAAACACACTATAGCCTACCTGCTCCACCGGCCACATATTGGGTGCAGGTGCCTGCGGGCAGCTGCCATGACCACCTCATGACCTTTACTTTAGGCAACTCACTCCTGAAAACATATTGCTCATATTTAAATTTTTACCAAATTTGAAAACCTTTACAGTGTTATCGAAGAAGAAATATTGTGGTTTCAGTATTTTTGGTTAGATTTGCCTGGGGTACATCACTTTTTTGATCAATAATGCATTTTAAATATTTCACACTTTAATATAAAACCAAATATTTAAAAACAAATGGTAATATTCAATATTTGATAGTTCTCTTGTGTGTTTCTTCTGTTACTTCTAAGCAGCAATAAATTTTTGTAATCATAGCTTGACTTTATTAAAATGAGCTTTTAATTTTAGCTTAGTTAAATAATATTTTTGGAAGATTCTTCAGAAAATATAGACTTTGAGAATAACTCAACATTCGGTTTCGTAAATGTAAAGTCAGGGGCTGACAATACAACTGTATTGAGTTTATAAACTGTGGATTTATTCAAGATACTCCAACCATTTAGATAACATGAAAATTACATACATTATTATTTGTAATTCTATCTATCAAGAAAATCTTAGCTCAACACATTTTACTACAGGTTAACTTAACACCGTTGAGACTTAACTAGAACTGACTATACCTTTGATCTTTGAAATCCAGTACTCCATCAGCAGTATGCTCTTTATGTTATATCACAAGTTTTAAGTGTTCCTATTGCCCATGTCACTTAAAACAACATGATCTTAATATAGTCTTAATTGTCACATGGCTGAATTTCAAATTATTAAGCATAATCTGTAGATTCTGTACAACGTATCATGCACACTTATAAGAACTATGTGACGACTTTTACTTCAATCTTGCTAACTGGATTACACTATTCATTGTGTAAGGGAGACGCCCTTGCCCCTTGTTCAAATATCTTATCACAAAACAAACACCAAGTAGCGTTGGTAAACTGCCAACGAACCAGCTAACACCGTTTTACAAACGGTTTGTATACATACAACTTAAGCAGTACATAAACTGTATAAAGACATTAATTACGTTTCTGATTAATGATAATCGTTCAAAATCTTTTCATATCACTAAATCACTATTTGAGATGCCGACGACTCTCATGAGGGTATTTTAAGGCAAATATGTGGTGAAGGATGAGTGTGATGAGTGGTAGTAATGAGTTATGAAGTGTATTCTTGTTACAAACTAAGGCCGACTCTTCCTTAGAATGGGTCATTAATTAATAGCCGAATGACCAATGGACATACAAGGACCAACGGCTTAACGTGACTTCCGAACCACGCAGGTGATGGTCTGATATGTCTAAACGATGGTGAGAGTTGATGCGGGTATCATCACATGATTACTGAGACTATCTGAGCCGCTTTAGACCTTTATCATCCTCAAAACCTCATGAAGCTGGATTACGAATATGAGAAGGCCTTGGGAATTTAAATATCTGTGTTAGAAATGCATGTACATCTTAACTCATGGGCACCTTTATTAAGAATGGTTATTGGTTAAACCTTTAAGGTAGATTCAACTATTATTCCATAAAGACAAGTTTCCATTGAAGACTGTGTGGTTCTATTCCAGTTATTAATTACAATCCAACAGTGCTTCTTGAATGTAACCACTTTTAATACTCCTACTATGTCTACAAGATTTTAACCTGTAGCGAAACTAGTGATACGACTATATAAGGTATCCCGAACTCTCTAATTAAAGTATTACCTGGATCAATGACAAACAAAATATTTCATTGAATAGTTCTAAAGACTATGGTTAGTAATACAGTCCATATCCATTTTTCGTATTGTATTGAAGAAAAACTGTTTAGTCTATGGACTAACAATTCCATGGCATACAACTAAATACTACCTATTAAAAAAGTTATGAAAACATCATCAAAACCTTTAATAAATGAAACAAAGACGGTTGTTTGAATTATCATGGAATTTCGAACTTTTTAATTTTTGATATTTGGTGTTGTCATAAGCCTAACCAATACAGTCTAAACATATTATTAGAGAGTTCTGATACAAGCAAAATACCATTAACTCACTCATTCTTACGTGTTTCAAAGTTCACAAGGCCTTAATAAACATTTTTCTATCTGTAGACAGAGAAATTTGTGGCGATTTTCGAGAGGGGTAAACCACGTCAAATTCATTCAAACAGGTACCGCCTTTCACTAACCTTTTGATAACCAAATCTAATAGTCAAACAGGTCCAGAACATTAAAATGTACACGTAAACCATATATGCTTAATATAGATATGCAATGCATCAGTCTATCCAAATTATTTCAATTTAACACGAGGATATTTAAACTAAACTGTAATATTGGCTAATTTCACAATAGGCTTATCCCCACGGCACTAGTGCCCTCCTATACTTTCCTTAGCGTTTCATTGCTAACTTTCTAGTTTTGATCGATCAAAACATGTATAAATTATAAATAAAATCTTTACGGACCCTACTTAAGCGAAGATTTCTACCTCAATTATCATCTTGTAAACTAAATCACCTTATACACTTTCGTATGATTTGTGGAGGACACGTTGATCCTCAAACAACAAAGAAACTCACTATAATGCTCACTGCTACTACTTTTAAATACCAAACTAACAAGTCATGTCTTTGTTCAATGCATTCACGTGAGGTTGTGGCATCACTACTCATCCGTGTTTACTTCGTGTCTGACTTGACATTAGATCATGATGTGTATAGAGACAGAGCTACTTTAATACCTAAATAAATACTGTGGGCTCTCATTGCTCTGGAAGCTAATACAGCTATACTTTATGTATTAAAGTTGATTCACTTAATTTGAAAGACTGTCCAAATATGTTTACTGGACTGTTGAATTGTTGGTTTCACTTGAATGTTTATACTACGATGAAAATAACTACTTATAAGAGGGATAGATTATTGGTTTTAACGATAAACCGGTTTCGTAAAAAAAGCGTTCATGTGGTATTTCCAAGTTTTAAAATAGGGTTTACCGAAGATAATGTTATGATAAGTAGATTGCGCATAGATGGCAGATGGCTGAGGCAGGAAAATCAACAAAGTTGCGGCAGCCCGAGCACAGGTAGCTCTACGAGCGCTACCATCTCTCACCGTCGTTCTGCCCCTCGGCTCCACATGCTCGAGTTTGTCCGATTTCGATTATGTACTTAAATATGACAAAAAGTGCGATTTTGAGAGTGAATGAACTTGCGCGTACGTCAGTGGCTCTACTTAAAACGTTTGAAATCATTCCTTTGCAACACTGGCTGTGCTCGGGCTTCCGCAGCTATGTTGATTTTCCTGCCTCAGCCATTCAGCATCTAGGCTCCATCTACCTATTACAACATAATCCGTGGGTTTACTTATCACAGCTTGTTTTTGGTTTACAGTTTTGTAACATACCCTTATAGTCTAGTGATTTCAGACACTCGACACAAAAAATCAAACCACCATCAAACTTGATCGACATACCGCGCTGTAAAATATACGGTAATACGAAGTACGAATACGGTAATAAGTCTAATCAGAGAGGAGATGTATTTACTCGTATATCGTCTGTCATTTATAAAAAGTATGTTTCTTAAACCTCTCACCAGTTCTTCGGCTATTGCTTCACTATATCAAATAATACCGACCTAACCTACTCTTTGGTCTTGTATGTTGCAGCATGCTTCTCAGTGGTGGTGTCCGGCTCGTGTTTCGGCTGGGTGACTCCTATCCTGGAGTACCTCCTGAGCTCTCAGTCCGAGATCCCCATGACCGCCTCCCAGAGCAGTTGGATGGTCGCTATCGTGGAGCTTGGGAACCTGCTGAGTCCTGTGCCTGCTAGCTTCATGGCTGACTGCTGGGGACGACGAGTCAGTCTCCTCAGCACCGCCCCTCTCTACCTCATCAGCTGGACGCTGGTACTTGCCTGGCCAACCATCCACGTCCTCTACTTTGCCAGAGTCGTGCAAGGTTTGTCACACACACAATAGCAAAGGAAATCAGGCGTATACATGTTTTGAGCTCTATCCTTAGTTGTTCCTCTATAAATAGTATTGATATGTCACCTCATGCTATTATTTATTTTCTCTTAACATCCCAAGTCCAGTGAAGTTGAAACTACACATAATGGCTGAGTTTCTTGAATGAAGAACTGAATGCCACTTTTCGACTGGTACTATCAGGACTATCATATTAGTTCTAAAGCTTCCGGTACAGACTCCGTCAATAAACTGCACTATTACAGTTTCAAACGTTTCGCTCATTTTACAATCGACCATCCTCAGTGGATTTGCTGAGACTGAGGAGAGTAACAAAACGTTTGGCACTGTAAATAGTGTAAATAGTTTATTGACGCTGTCTGTACTAAAGTTTTTAGAGTTTAGATGATAGTCGTGACTCCGGCCGCTTATGCCTTCGTTCTCATTTGGCACTGTTGGGCTTTGACGCTGACTACCTTCTATACGACCATGATGACTACAAAACTATCTAAAGCCTTTTCTTTATACTTGTCTTAACAAATTCTAATAACTAAGTTGAATTTAATTAGTAGTTCTTAACGATTTTTAAAGTAGAGATAAATTTGTGTATCTATATTTCATTTTCATGTTCTACCGATAAGGAGTTTCTATTAATTTACTCTTCGGCCAATGAAGCCTCAACTTATTGATCTATGAGATAAATGTTTAAAGAAGTAGTAAGTAAGTAGTTTTCATGTTCTAACGATAAGGAGTTTCTATTAATTTACTCTTCGGCCAATGAAGCCTCAACTTATTGATCTATGAGATAAATGTTTAAAGAAGTAGTAAGTAAGTAGTTTTCATGTTCTAACGATAAGGAGTTTCTATTAATTTACTCTTCGGCCAATGAAGCCTCAACTTATTGATCTATGAGATAAATGTTTAAAGAAGTAGTAAGTAAGTAGTTTTCATGTTCTAACGATAAGGAGTTTCTATTAATTTACTCTTCGGCCAATGAAGCCTCAACTTATTGATCTATGAGATAAATGTTTAAAGAAGTAGTAAGTAAGTAGTTTTCATGTTCTAACGATAAGGAGTTTCTATTAATTTACTCTTCGGCCAATGAAGCCTCAACTTATTGATCTATGAGATAAATGTTTAAAGAAGTAGTAAGTAAGTAGTTTTCATGTTCTAACGATAAGGAGTTTTTATTGGTTTACAAAGTTGCAAATGTATGTGTTTCCATACTGAAAACACTGGACTGTAATTAACGATGCATTTTTGGGTTTACACAAATTTAATTTAGCCATTTTAAAGTGCCATGCAGTTTTAGGCTCTAACATTAATATACACTTTTGCAGGACAAATAATGGCATTAATAAGCCAACTGGAATATATTGATATGCATTTATGTCTTACACATGATTATGTATAATTTATATGCATTTTTGTTTATTCTTGATAAACTCTGGAGTAACGCGCAAACCCAACCCAACACGTGTCCGCCTAGCTCCTTTCGACTCTTGATCCATACACTCACTGTTGTAAGGTGCACTTTTTATTGCTGAAACGTAATAACTTTATTGACGCGCACAAAATTTAAAACTGGACTATTTCATAAACGACCAACAGTGAAATAACAGTTGTTACAAGTAAAGTTGTTAGTAATGTACATGTGCTTGCAGGTATCGCTATGGGTATCGTGTTCACCGTGGTTCCACTGTACCTCAGCGAGATTGCCAGTGTGGAGCTCCGCGGCTCTGTCTCCAGTCTGTTCCACAACTCCTGGTACCTCGGACACCTGATCGAGTACTGTGTCGGTCCCTTCTTCTCCTACCGCACCTACACTCTCGTCACTGCATCCTTGCCGCTGGTCTTCTTCGTCGTGTTCTACCATCAGCCTGAGTCACCGTACTTCCTGCTCATGAAGAAGAAAGAACCTGAAGCTGCTCAAGCTCTGAGAAGACTTAGAGGATCGTCTAGTAGCACTTCTGTCAACGAGGAATTGCAGGCGATGATCCAATCCGTCAGCTCGGAGATGGGGAACAAAGCTTCTTGGATGGATATTTTCAAGGACCCTGCAGATAGAAAAGCTCTCGGTATAGTTTTAGGGCTGGGAACTATGCGGGTTCTGAATGGTCTCATTGCAATAATGACTTATTCGTCACAAACATTTGCTCATATCCATTTTCCCTAACACCACTGAACATTCAAACATATCTAGATTAGTTACGCCTAATAATATAACTATTTTAATCGGTGTAGTGTTATTTGTTTCAAGTTTTTCGTTACGCTTATTGTCGACCTAACAGGAAGAAAACCACTCCTGATGTTTTCTAGCCTCGGAGCTTTCTTCTTTTGTTTCTAGCAGGAAGTTACTTCTTCCTAGATGCCAAAACTAATATTGACGTGTCACAATATTACTGGTTTCCGGTTCTGTCTATTATCATCTTCAGCTTATTCGTCACACTCGGTCTCGGTCCTATATCGGTCATGTATCAGTCAGAAATGTTCCTATCCAACACTCGAGGCATTGCTTCGAGCATCTCCAACATCAACCTCATGATCAACGCATTCTTCATACTCAAGTTCTATCAGGTGGTGGCTGACAGCTTCGGCGTGTTTGTCATATTTTGGCTATTTTCATCGTTTTGTGTTTTAGGTTTAATTTGGATTAGTTTATCTGTGCCTGAGATAAAAGGTAAAAGTTTCATGGAAATAAGACAAGATCTTTCATCGTCAATGCAAAGAAAGAAAGCTCGCATAAGAAAAGAAAGAGAAAAAAGAAGTGATTCCCGTAAATGAGGTTTCTGACATTCCGTTGTAAAGACTAACCCAGTGCGACTGCCGAGCAAAACTCTCCATCCATATCAACTACAGACTGGTTTACTATGATAAATGTTTCAATGGGCATCTATTGTGGAACTCTTGAATGTAAAATTTCTCTAGAGAGAAACCAGTAACAAATAATGAATTTCCTGCTCAAAAATATTAATCCATTAAGATAATGTTGTACATATATCCCGTAATGGTGGGACCACAATTTTTGAATGTTATTAGTGTCCTTTACTCTTATATTTTTCTAAACACAATAACTTTAACAAGTAATTAATTTAATTTACAAAGTGGTTAGTCATAGTTTTTGTTGGCATCAATTCAGTGAACAGTTGTATTTTACATTTCTTGCAATTCAATTTTTATACCTCGAAGTCTGTTGTCAAGTGACCTTGAGAAGAAATCAAATTCAAAACTGGGACATTTTGTGTTTGTTATTTTCTTAAGTTACCTATCATTGAATAAACGATATATTGCTATTGAGATCAGTGTACCGGTAACTTCAAAGGCACTGGCTGTACGTAGTACACCAGACGAAAACAGCACTGTGTAAATTTTGAGTTAAACAATTCGTTAAGTGCCTAATGTAGGTTTATTTGTTTATTATTTTGTATGGTACCACGAGCCTGTTGAATCAACCGAATTTTGTAATACACGATTGTCCAGTTTTGTCTTTCAGATATTTTATGCCACCTTTGAACATATAAAGGGTGTTCATAAAGGATGTCACAAACTTTGGGGTTGGTCTAAGTAAAGAGAAAATCAAGACTCACATTTTTTCCAAAAGCCCTTCGTTTACCTTATATCCACCGATTTGGTTATTCGCCAATTATTTATTATCTCCCATATCACTAATCGGATTTGACACAAACTTACAGAAATTTGTATCTAAGTAAGACCATTTATGGAAGAAATACCAGCATGATCTAACTTATCGTTTTAAAATTGTGGCTATTTTATAGTATTTTATGGCATATTTGGCGTTACACCTTAATTAGCGAATTAACTGCGAGTGTCTCGACAAAACGTAAAGTATAATGTTTTGCAGCAATTTTATTACGTGTCTATTGACATTAACGTCATAAAAGTCGATTGAGAATCAACAACGTTACAGTAGAAACCGTGGTAAAAAGCAAGGTAATAAGATGGAATGTTGCCTGTTTTCAGCCAGAAGTTCCCCTAAAGCATTGTTATTTCCTAATTTATTTTTTATATTCGATGTTTTTATTTTAACGTTGGTGTAAATAAACAGGTAATAAAATTTGGAAAACATTTGAGTTTTGGAAAAAACGGAAAAAGTGTTGTATTTTTTATTTGAACCGATAAACCCTACCCCAAAGTGTGTCACACCCTTTTATGAACATCCTGTATAATCTTAATGAACGCTATTAAAACCATTATAATTGAACTTCTGTGTGTACCATTTATGAATAATATGTACATCTTTTTATTGAGTACTGTAATCTAGTGAGTAAAAGCTGTTAATGCTGTAGGCCTGAAAAGTATTCATCAACATTGATTTTCTTAGCAAAAGTCCTAAGAACGAAAGGATCTGCAGAAGGGGCCTTTGTAAAAAAGGTTAGCATTTAAATTGTTTTTATCGAACACCTGCAGTATTGGAAATTAATACTAGTCTTAACTAAGGCTTCCAGTATAGACCGGGTCTCAGCAAGTCTACTGAGGATGCTCTATTGTCAAATGAGTGAAACGTTTAACACTGTAGTTATTGTAGACAGTAAATTGACAAGTCCATTAGTTCAGTGATTATTCATGTTTACACGGTTGCTTGGAACCGGTCTAGTTGAAGACAGCTCAACATGAATGGTGGCTACACTGTTAATCGAACATTGAGTGTTTGTCATGACTTTTGATTACCTTAATGTTCAACGGTGAATGCAGTACCTGATGTAAATATTCAAGGTTTGAATGCCAAGCCTGATGTCCAGTGATTGCAAGAATGCATTCTTGATGAGGTCGGCAAGGTATATAAAATGTCAGAAGATAACAAAACAATGGGCTTCACAGTAGTTGTTGGCAAATGTAGGTTTACAACCACCACGACCCGGTTTGTTGTGCTGCTGAAACACTGCATCTTTGGTTAGTTATATAACCAATTATGATGCAATCGTCATTTGTTTTGTTCTACGACGTTTCATTCAGTAGAGTAAAAAGTCATGTCGGAAGTTGTAATTGTAATTCAGTGATGCCAACGGGTGTCAAAATGTAAACCCGTGTCTCTTCAGTACTGTGTTGTTACAGTATGGTCACAACTATCGACACACAAATAAATCAATGTTCGTATACCTATAGGTATTTTTATGTAACTTTAAATAAATGCCTTCGGTGGGAGTTTGTGTAATATTTAATAGATTTTAAGCGCAAAGAAGAGCGGTGTGAGCAAAATAGAACAGCTATAACATTTCAAGATAACATGTTGCCTTCTAAGTTTAATTTGGGTTATGTCATGTTAATGAGGAAATTTAAATCTTTTGACCTCAAAAATATTTGAGGTTATCTAAAAATGACAGCATCGCTGTGCCAAAGGCCTCATGAACTAAAAATTTTAATATTGGTTCATTTGATTTCAAATTTTTTCTTTTACCACTTCATATAATAATGGAAAAAGAATATCATACCATACCATTACTATATGATATATTAAATCTCGTCTTTCAAGAAATTAAAGAAGTTTATTTTAAATTTGTTTGCCACTGCTTTTTCCCTAAACAAATCCAATTTCTTTCAGTGAAAGGGTCAAATGAACTCTTAACAGGTATTAATGGTTTTATTATCACAGATATATATGCGCTGTCAATTTGTGCAACCAAACCCAGTCTTACATAAAACGGAGAAGACTATACAGCATGACACATAATAAAATATAGTAGTGAAACTTCAAAACTACCTTAGGCAATATTGGTCAAAAAGAAGAATAATATTGTCCAAAACACTTCTTTACCAGGTTTCCGAAGTTTTGTTTTATTTGCAAATTAACTTGTATTCGCATACTTCATAGCAAATCGTTTTTAAAAACGACATAAAGTTTTGTTCCGTATAACGATCTAACGAAAAAATTTCATAGCATGATCTAGCTTCTCGTTTTAATATGGCGATTTTATGTGGTAACTTTGGCGCTTCAGTGTAGGTAACCTAAAATTTAAAACTTAAAACTTGCAGTACAAATAAGAAGAACACCTTAAATAATTGTTACACAATGAATAAATCAAACTATATATTTAACCTTCCATTCTGCAAAACACTAACAATTACTGTACTTTAACTCGGTATGTTTTACCTGGTATTAAAATCCTTAAATAAGTTAAATAGCGTGTTTCGTAAATGCGGTAGATTTATAATAATTTAAAAGGTCTTCAGAAAATATTCGGAAAACTACAAATGTTGAAAAAATATTAACACATTATTGTCAGCAAATATTTACCAATGCATTGATGTCAAACTAATGATTATCCATTGAGAGAAGACTGGCGATGCAGCAAAACAGGGTACTAAACAAGCGTCCTGTTTTCTTTTCTAACTCATTTGTTTGTGTATGAACTTTTAACAGTATGACAAATAGTATGTAAAATTGCCAATATATTCTTTTTCAATTTTCTAAAACACCATGAGAAAGCCGCCTTTTAAAACAAGAAATTCGATCATACTGGTAAAATTTTACCTGTTTTAGTCTTAACAAAATGTCATGCTTAACCATTCCAAAAATCAGTTTCGTTGTATAAAACCAAAAGTGGGTCCGGCAAATGAAAGGCTTTGGACAAAAGTTTAAACGCTCCTGACAAAGACCTCTGATACCTTGATTTACCTGATACCTGATACACTGGTACACTGGTACACTGGTAGACACTTACTTGTAGGGCACCCTGTGTACTACAGTTACAACATAACTGCTATACCTTCGTACAGTGGCGCTGTCTGTACGCGTACACCTTTTAAATTATTAATTACTATATGATATAATCTCTTGAACATAAAAGCCTAAGCGCTTTAATTCCATGTAAACTTGTTTCTTACAAAAAACAAATCAAGATATGTGCAAAATAGCATTAAAGTTATAAAAGTAAAAAGTACATCAAATAAAATAACATCAATCAAACTCATAGTTACATATTAACGTTTTACAGTCACTAAATGTATATAATGAAGGTTAACGTTAATGGTAAAACGGGAACCGTTTTACAAAAACGAAGCGGCAAGATTGCTACGTATGAGTCTTTATACGAAAAAACACTACACATTTTTAATTGTATTAATACTTTGGTTAAACAAATCAGACAATGGTAAAAATTTTAAATTTTTCAATACTCACAAATTATTAAAGTCGCAGAGATTTCACTTCACTGGCATAGCAACGAAGCATCAGTAGATATCCAGTAGATAAAATCGTAACCTTATTTTCCCTTGAAGCCATACAATTTACAGTATTAGATAGCACTTAATGAAATTGAAGTGGTGCCTCAATCTTCGCTCGGAAGAGAAAATGTAAAAGATTTGTCGCTCTTGATAGTTAGACACGTGTTTCAAATGTAGACTGTCCTGTAGACTCCCTCGTCCATCTCTCGTATCTCTTTCTGTTTCCTGCGCATCTCGGCACTCATGTGCAGTTCCCGCTGAATGTCTGCCAGGGTCTTCCCCTTGGTCTCGATGGCGATAAAGTACATCCACAACGTACCAGCCAGGCAGATTACTCCCATGCCTAGGTACACCGTGTATATACCGGCCGCGTCCGCTATGGTCTGGTAGGTCTTGAGAGAGAAGAACGCCGTCATGGTGAAGTTGATAGTGTTAATGCTAGCGGCCACGGCTCGGGTATTGGCTGGGAACATCTCTGATCGGTAAGTGATCGCCACAGGGTCCAACCCGAAAGCTAAGAAGAGGCAGTAGAGGATTAGTGCTAAAGGACAGATCCAGTTGAATGGCTTGACGTCATAATCGGTATTCTCACTTAGGAAGAAAAACGCACTGACTGTGATTGAGCTAAGAGCGCACCCGATAGAAGAAATTAGCAATAAAGGTCTTCTTCCGGTAATATCAGTCAAGGCGGTACTGAAGAAGCTGGACACGAAGATAACAGAGCCCATGATTATGGTAAGGATGTGTGGAGGAATGAAGTCGAAGCCTGTTCTTGAAAACAGCTGAGTGCAGTAAGTAGGAACTGCTACAGAACCACTGAGTATCTTGACAGCGCCGACCACGTTGACGATGAGTAGAGCGTCACGATCAGCTGGCGTAGCGATCACATCTCTCCAGCTGGCCTGGTTTGCCATCTCTCTCCTCACTGACTCATTGATAGAGTCCATCTCCTCGCGCACTTCCTCCGGCCTAGTCTTGCCTCTCAGCCACATCAGACTGTTCATAGCGTCAGCGTCTTTACCTTGCATAACAAGGAAGTATGGGGTTTCCGGTTGTCTTAGGAAACAAATCATAAATATCACAGGTATAATGGCAGTTATTGCTGTCAACACTTTATAGGACACGAACGGTCCCACAGAGTACTCGAATAAAAATCCAAAGTAAAACGAACTCTGAAACACACTTGTGACCGTTCCTCTAAATTTCGGACTGGGAATCTCCCCTAGGTACATTGGCACAACAGTGAAGACGATGCCTAGAGCGAACCCTTGCAAGATTCTAGCAAGGCACACAATGGTGATGGAGCGAGCTCTGAGGATAACCAGCCAGCCGAGGACGTAGAGCGGCCCAGTGGCGAGGATGAGTGGTTTACGCCCGTAGGTGTCTGCGAGGAAGCCAGCAGGGATGGGGTGAAGAGGTTGCCGAACTCGACCAGTGATATGACCCAGGAGGCCTGAGAGGAGGTCATGGGCACAGGACTGTCCGGACCCAGCAGGGTGAGCAGGATGGGAGTCACCCAGGCGAAGCATGTCCCCGTCGCCACCACCACCAGTCCGGCTGGAACAAACATTATACATTAGTTAAAAAGTTAGCTGCGGGATGCCAAACCATTGTGTTTTAAAATCTGCAACCACTAAAAAATTTGCCTTCATAATAAAACGCGTCTCTGACAAAGCCCATATCATCTCGCTTATTAATGGTACATAAAAGCTATTTGAGACAGACAGTTTTTGGCATTCACTCTCCCCCATGCATTCGAATAGTTTCACTACAGTCCCCACCCTAAATAGATTAACAAATGAGCATAACAATGTGCTCCACCACCAAAATGTGTTGTAAATAATTTTTAAACGCCTTTGGAATTGTATCTCTTTTGACCGATTATGGCAACCTGTTGTCTATGTAGTTGTAGTCCTGCAGGTAAACGTTCCTGAAGTCATGAACTCGCAGTCCGTAGTAGTAGTTGTCGGTTGTCCCTCTCTATAGCTGGCGCGAGTTCGATCCCCACAGTTACCACTAATTATTTGTAAAGTGAATATGCGGGAACGCTAGGTAACGAAGTTGAGTGTTACTAGTAAGCCTAACTTCGCTTCGTTAAACAAGGCAACTGTGACCGTATATCTTTTACCTCTCTTGCTGGGTAGGACTCCACCATCGGAGCTAATGAACCGAGTACATTGGGTTTGAAGAACAGTCTTTTATTGGTATAGTTTTGTACAAGATGCCGAAAAAAGTTGTGCTCTACAGTATACAAAAATTTAAATTTCTGTTTTTGGTCAACTAATTTTACAATAACGTGTCCAGTACTTAGTTCCTTTAATGCCCAAATGCAATAATTTGGAAATTGAATAACGATGTATATTTTCACAGAACTACTAAAATGACTTAGTAGCATTGAAAGAGTACTTTTGCATCCAATTGCAAGTTCAATATAACTTGAGAATTAGAATAAAGACAAGGTTACGGTTTGAAATGTGGACCAAAGCCTAGTTAATGACGCAGTCGTAGACATACGCTAAGCTGACAATTTAGTTAAGTCATAAGTCACAATAGTGAAGAATGGTTTGACTATGGGACATTTGAATTGGGACATTTATGGAGTGCGTCCTAAATACTGCAGTATACTTCCATTTTATAAGCACAAACTATATGTTACTGTAATTATTTTGTAATACTTACGAGGATTATCGCGAGAACATTACAAATGTATAGCAGTCGTCAAGCTATGTACAGTATTATAAAACTAAATTTTCCTATCATTCAAATCGAGATACCTTTCAGTCATAAAGTTTGTACATTTACTCTCTCCATTCATTTGAAATCTTATTCTACGTCAGCTAGCCAATTGATGTATGCTTTCCCAATTGTGATATTTAAAAGCTCAGATATTTTTTTGAACAGTAGACAAGATTTACTTTAGTTTTCAATATTAACTTTAAGATTTGTCAATTATAATGTATTACCAATATAAGTCCCTACTTTCTTTATTTTATATTTGTAGCTAGGAATACTCTTCACTGGTCCGACTTTCTAGCCAATAGTGAAATTATTTCATACTTTTCCTTAGACGTCAGCAGCCGACAAAACGAACTTTCTAAACTGTTTCCGCAGACAAACTATGACCTTTACAGTATATAAAATTGAAAACTATTTAAAGATGTTTTCCACAAACCTCAAATAATCCATGCAATACTCGTAGACCCGGTACAAACAAACGCAACTTAAAATTTATAGTGATACATAACAAGTGCCAAAACCTACCACTACTGGTGTGATATGTTTACTTTTGATAAGCCACAGTAAAGATGTTTTGGTACGATACTTTTCATCATACTGCAATATAAATTACCTAACGTTTTATGAACAATAGACTTTGTCTTTATTTTGTAGTTACAGTATTTTATATATGGTTCGTTTAGGTGAATGTGTTATGTACTGTATGTTAAAGTTGCTTAAGACCCACTTGGTGTACGGAAGCCCTAATGAACGGAAAAGCCTATTTATAAACAAAGTTGGCTTCCAGTTTGGTAGTAGCAAGTTGTTAGTAGCAATATAACTAAATAGCTATGGAACTTGGTGTTCCAAATACTCATTGCTAACTTAATTAGCGTACATTTTATCTCCTCTAAAAGTAGAGCTAATAGTTTCCATGTCATAAAATAAAGTAATTGTGTGAACTATGTGAACATCGTGGTACTCGTGTGGACATCCAAGGAAATATTATATCGTATTTTTAAAGAGTCATTACCAATATACTATCAAACACTTCTTTGGTCAAATCACAACTGGCCGATGACACAACTTTAATGTTCACAGCTCCAATATTGAATGAACTAGAAATAGTTTCCTTTCAATACACTAACACTTGTGTGCAATTTTTCGAACAACTAAACCTTAAAACTAACCTTAATAAAACTAGATTATTGAACTTTAATATTGGTCGCCGCATCAACAATGAAAGCCCACTGGTACTTTTGAATAGTAACCAAATCAAAGAAGTGGAAATTTTCAATTTTCTAGGTATTAATCTAGATAGAAAATTCAATTGGCACTCTCATATCGAGCATGTATGCAATAAAGTTTCAACATGAATCTGTATGCTTAGAAACCTAGCAGGTTATTGTTCCAGCGAAATTTTGAAAATAGCATATCATGGTATTATTTATCTGCATATAAAATATGGAACATGTTTATGGGAAACTGTGCTAAAACAAAAGTATGTCGGATATTTGTTTTACAGAAATATGCCGTCCAAATCTTAGACAATCTTAATCTAAGAGGTTCGTGCCGAAATTCGTTCAAAAGACTAAACATTCTTACTTTTCCATCAATTTACATTTACGAAACTATCATGTTCTGCCTCGATAAATGCCACCTTGTACCAATGGAATTCATAATCATGGTACGCGGTCGGTGACAACTACAGAGTTGAATACCATAGACTGAAATTATTTAAAAGTTACCATCACAAGCAGGGATATTATTGTTTCAAAAACTACCCTTACATATAAAAATTGTTCAACATTCTAAATTATTTAAAACTAAATTAAAAAACTACCTTGTATCCAAATCATTTTTGTAGTATAGAAGAGTTCTTAGAGCACTCGCTTACTACTTAAAGGTCTTATTTTCATAGTTATTTTATAATCAAATTAAGTTTTAAAATTATTGGTATAATAAGGTTAGTGCCCCATATAGGCTATTTCATATATTTTATTGTTAATGTTCCAACACAATTTTATATTGTTTGGAAATAAAGATTGTTATTGTTATAAATAGTTAAGTAAATAGGATTCAAGGGTTGTATTGTATAAAATAAATACTCGTCATTAACTTCGTCTATAACTAATAAAGAGTACACTCTTAACAAGTACAAAAACCCTGCTATATTTCGACAGTAAATTCAAGTGAGGGCGAATGTTTTTTTTTCGGAATATAGTGAACTATTACATGACTTGTAAAGAGTGTCCATTTTATTTATTATAAAAAAATACTTTCCAAGAAATTTTAAAATTCAAAATACATGTACTTTTATTATTTAGAATATTATTAGATTGTTTCAATAGTTAGTTTACTTTTACTTCAATCTAAATCCTTTTCCGTGTTACCAATAACAATACAGCTAAGTTTATATTCAGCAATGAATTGGGTTTTGTATACAATGTCAATGTACTTATTTGCTGCATTAATTCTTGTTGCAATAGACTTTTAAATATGCAAAAGGCATTATTCGTGTAACTATAGTTCAACATTACTTCCTTATCAAACCTTCTCTAACGTAATGCTGTCGATGGACTACACTCCGAATGGATAAGAGCCCGTAAATGCAAAGTAATTAGAAATTACTTCATGTCTTTGCAGGATTAAAAATGCTGTTTACCACTTAACAATTTAGAAATGAATAAAATGTTTAATGTTTATGTTTAACACATTATTCACCATATTGTTCTTTATTTGTGTTTTATTAAATACGTGGTTTCCAATTTAATTCTAACGTCTAAATTCTAAAGTATTAATACAGTACTAAAACAGTGTGGTTTGGTTTATCGTTTTCCTTCCCTACTTATTTAAATAGTGAATTTCAAGAAACTGCTATTTTAAGTATACAGATTTCGTTAATGGTCATTGTTTACCAACTCTATTAATAATAATCCAGATATATCTTGTATTGAAAATACTGATATATTTTCATTTAAACCATTTAATGTTAAGGTAAACCTCGGAAATTACATTCCATCAGTGATCATAATAATTACTGTGTTTAAGGAACATAACGAAAGTATACAGTTCATTTGAGTTGGTCAATTGAAAATGTACCTGGTAACAGAACTGTACACAGAAAGACTATAACTCCTATGTAACAGCGATTTTGAAGTTATTTGTTCCAAAAGTTTGGTTACGTTTGTTTAAGTAGATGGTTACTTAAAAAAATGTGGTCAAATTTAAGTTCATTTTCGTACTTTGGTTAGGTTTACAGATTAGTTCATGTGAATGTCTTGATTTGCGGTCACAGCAGCGTTTGAAAGGGGCGCAGGAGGAGAGTATGGGGTGAAAAAATTACGATGTAATCTGACTGATGACTGTAGTCTAAGGGCGAAAAAAAGTTGTACGTTTGCCAGTGGCTAGAATCTACGAACCTCGCGTCAACTTTGAACAAGTGTCTGTTTCCATGGGTTTGCAATCTGTCAAACATTGTTCTTATGCGCTATATTGATCTTCCACTTATAAGTTAAAAATTCACAATAACACTATTGATTAAGGCGGCGTGTGTTGGACTTCAACCCTCTACATCGTCTCCGTTTTCCGCCCGTACTGTGCAGCCTTAAATCAGGCTGACTATAATGACAAATCCGATAGTAGCTGGACCAATTTCATAATCATCTTTCAAGATAGACCGTATGAAAAGTTTTAAAGTAGTCCTAGTCAGGCTGGAAATGGGGAGAAGAATTTGCCTTTTTTAAATGATACACAATACGTACAGAATGTTTCATTCGCTTAGCCGCTATCTACTCGTATATTGAATGAACTTATACTAGATTCACGAACACTGCACATTTTTCATGTAAATAACAAATATGTATCTTTGAAAAATACACGGAAACCATTTAAATAATACTAACGAAATCGGTTTAAATACGCTTCTTGAATTCATGTATAATTTACGCGTTTGATTCTTTCATTATTATCTGAAAGGATTTCAACTATGCACTATAAGTATGTTGTGGCAAGATTTGATCGTATTTACCTGAGACTGCGGCCTGGAGCTGCCTCAGATACCCTGTCTCCTTGACGGTCTCCATTCCACTCCACTGGACAATCAGCTGATCAACCCCTTAACCAGCTGATGACGCACGAGTACCTGCTGTGACGTGCGTAGTGCGTACCCACCCTCTACCTCTACCTGACCATCTCAAACTCTGTTTACAACGGGAAATTAGAAAGCCATTACTAGTCTGGTAGCTCTGGAGGCCGCTGTGATAACAACACTCAGACGTAAACAGTGCGGGGAACTTGCCTCTACTCCGGGTTGACTGACTTGTGCCTGTGGCATACCACAGAGCTGCAGAGTCTATATACCGCTGTCCAGCAGTTGTCACCAATCAAATCCAATTTTAGTAAACTTCTAGGGCGTTATTTTTAAACTTTATCACATTGAATGTATAGTAACTACTTAAAAAAAAGTCCAGAATAGTTTTTTTACTACAAGTTAACGTTGATCATTTGTTTTTAAGGTTTAAAACCAGTAGACTTTTCCTTAGAACCAGACCGCAGAACGAAATTTACAAACAGCCTCTGGAGAAGATCATCAAAAAAACTCAAATGATCAAAGATAAAACTAAACCACAGACTTAGAGGGAACGAAAAAGCTGAACTGCTGGCTAGAAAGGGAGCACTGTCACCCTTTGTCAGTCCAGAATCAGCGGTAGGAATCAGTCCCTCCCTTGTCAAAACTATGCTAGCTGATAGGAAAAAGGGAAAATGCGCGAAACACTGAGCGATGGAAACAACTACCATGTCAGGAACCCGCCAAACGTTTAGTCAAGAATCCATCAAGGATACTTACTTAACATCTGACCAGTCTTCGTCACCAAAACATCAGACTGGTAATCTCGTATATCGCAGGTAATGGGCACTTCAGAAATCACGTAGCCAAAATGGGTCTCCACACTAGCTGCAGGTTATGTAAGCGTACTCATGAAACCCCAAAACATGTTCTTATCGAATGCGAGTTCATTGAGGCCAGGAGAAAGGGTTTTCTAGGGTCTCGTGAGTGGCAGGAGTTATAACCATCCGAATGGGGTAGCGCGATCCTCGAGCTTTGTACGCAAACGAAGGTGGGGCTGCCTAATTAGGAGAACAGGGAGCCAGCACAATAAACCTAAGGGTTGACGTGCACGTGGTCGAGAGTCGAATAATCTAATCTAATCTCAATCACAGACTTTGTTATGTTCGATTTCCTTTCCGTTGTATTAGTTCTTCTTTAAAATAATTTACTTAATACTTACCATATAAAATCGCAATTAAGCAATTTAAATAACTTTCAATAGTTAAACAAGGTCACCCCTATGGTAGTGTCATGGCTTTCCTCGACTATACTTTATAATCCAATATAAACTGCACTAGTGGATGGATTTACACGCCCTTCCCCACGCCTCAAAAACATAATTAACACGTTCGTTGATAAGGAATGCGTTGAGGTTTTGGTTTCGAAATTATATCTACAAACCGACCTAAACCTATTGAATGAGGACAACTACAAACAGGCTTCTTTGTCTTAAGTTGTTTTCTTGCCTCTGGTAGAATCTCTGAGGTTGAAATATTATTGCGGATAGTTTGCATCGTGTTTTAGTTAGTAAGAAGCGATGTCAGTTTCCAGAACCCATCTTCAGGTGAAAAGTAGGCACCTAACATAAAAACAACACAAAGCATTAGGAAGATTTGAAACTGGTAAAACGTAGTTAAACAATTGAGTGAAAATTAATTCAAAAAATGAGCGAAACATAAGATTTGTTCGGGATGTTAACTTTTACTGTATCTCTAAAATGGTTAAATGTAAAAAGGTTATATAGCTGGTTGTGTTTTTATTATTTAGTTTCTTACAAACAAGTTGTATTTTGTTCCTTAATATATTATAACAATCAACTACGTGATGCACAGTTAAAGCCGTCTTTTAAATCATTACTTGGCATTTTTCCGTTATTTGAACTGATACGATAACCTAAAACTACGTTTAGTTACACGAAAGCTGCCAAGCAAAGATATAATAGTATATTTCATCACTAGGTCCTAAAGTTACACCTTTTGATACGACGTTAAATGACCAAGGGTCAAAAAGACACTTCCGGGCCGAGTGATAAACGATACTTTTTACATGTTGCAAATAATAATGAGAAATAAATGTTTTAGTACTATAAAGCAACAATAATTAAGTAAACAATGTTTTGAACTCAACTGTCTGGATTATAATGTTTTGAAGAAACACCTGTTACACTGATTTATTAGAAGTCAGTGTTAAAATTCAAAACAAACTCGTTGAACCAGCTAATGTCCATGCCACAAAAGAAAATACACCCGTAAAATTCTTTCTAAAGAGAAAAACATCATCACAACAATACTCTATTCGCCTGGGTGTAAGACACTTTAGCACGTCAATACATGCGCCTAAAACAGCTGTTTTCAGAGCAGAATGACGAAAAGACAGTTAAATATTTGTGAAACTGTGTCCCTTACCAAGTTAAGCGTAATCTAATAACGTCATTTACATGTTTTTCTTCTTTATAAAATCTGTATTACGATTAGTTTGGTTCTTAAGTAGTTTTTACGCTGCCAGATAAACATATTCAGAAAACGCCAAATCAAAATTTAAAACCTGGCCGACACGCAGATTTGCTAATATCTCTGATTCTCTAATTGAAGCTCTTATTCGCTAAGCTCACAGCCTCGCTTCAACATTCGGTCTTAGCTCTTCAGATCAAGATGCCCAGATATTTTGACCAAACTGCAGAAAGATAGCACAAACACCAGTTCATCAACCCCCTATGTGAGCCAATCACTTTGTTTTCTGTTGTAGGGGTGGTCCGACATCAGGCTTGGGGAGAGTCCCGTAGTTACCGGTGTATTTTTAGTAAGCCTGCAAAACAGTGAGATTATCTGTTTGGAATGCCGTGACTTTGCAGGGGATATCTGCTCTTAATGAGGACAAGGGTTTGATGAGGTTTTAATGACCCTCACGAAGAAGTTTGACATCTATATTGATAAGGGACAGTTTTTACGCACGGAATTGGAAATGGGGTCACCAAGGTCCATTCCTTTTCCATTTTAGCGAACCGGTTGTACGCATTGTCTTAAGTTTTGCTCAAATACAAAAAATGAGAAAAATCGGACAGCATCACAAAACTACACTTTACAGAAGAGCGTGGTTAAAGTAAAACCTAATGGACCGAGTCTAATTTTAAAATTATTTGCTTACAAAAATGTTTTAAAATATAACAAATTGGCAAGAATATGTCCTTAAGACATAATAATTATAATTTAAACGTTAATTAATGCAATTATGTACTTGTATTGAATGATTTGTTATTAATTTATAGTACGAGGAACTTATTCATGTCTTCTCTGCAAAATTAAATAAATTTCCTTACCTTGGCCAATATAAGTGATAATAACTTGTAAATGAGATGGTGTTATTTTGTATTAAAAGTTATTATTGTAAGATACATGTTTTAAATTGACTATCTTCTTGAAGACATGTTTCCACTTAGGTGAAGTTTTTCTGAAAAGTAAAGTAGATATATTCTAAGGTATATTTATTTACTGTGACTTGAGTGTCAGACCGCGTGCAGATAACAGAAAACAGCTGTTGAGCTGCTGCGCGTGCGTGAGTGAGGTAGACAACAGTTGATTGGTGCATTCATTATTGGTGTTTATTCATTATTTCTCTGTAGCCTCTATCTACTCCGATTTTGACTTTATAAGCTCATAACTGTGAGAGTTAGTGTTTTGTACATTTTCAAGTGGTAATATAACTTGACAATTGCCCCTAAAAAGCATTTGAACTTGACCATTCTTGATATAATCAAAATCTTATTTTTAAACACTTGTGACTTTGTTCGTTCTTTCTAGTCCACGTACATTCACTCGCTGGTCGTGATTTTTTACAAATCGAGGCCTGTTGTATAATGTATGATGGTTGTCAGTCTTAAGCTTAGACACGAGAAATTTGAGTCAAACACTCGTATGCCTTAGACGTCTCTAAGTACGAGTATAAATGAGTTTAAACTTGAGCTTGCCGAAATTCCGTTTACATATTTTGCTGACCTTCCGTAACAAATTACAAAATCCGAACGTTGGACCTGTACGCAGTGGTTCACTGGTTCTATGTGCGTAGTAGGTGTGCAAAGACGTGGCCATCGAGCTAAATACCCGGTTTCTGAGAGAGACAAGGAACACATCGTTCAAATCTTCTTCCGCTCATCCTCAAACCCTGACCGATGAAACCCTCAGTATATGACACTTTTATATGATGTATTATGGTTCTTAGTTTCAAAGTTTAATATTTTCAAAAGGTGTAGTTTTAACTGTTTTTAGTTTAAGTTTGTTTTGGTAAGCCAAATTTGTCAAAATGCCATGCAATAAGGCGGAATTAGAAATTATCTAAAATGTTGGGTGTTTTGAATGGTTAAACCTAAGGCTTTACTTTTGTATACCTTTCATAGAAATATTTAAATACTTTTCATATTATTTAAATTATGGTAGTTTAAGTTTTACACTAGGATCCTTTATTAAATGTACATATTTAAACTGAGTTAGACATTATGTCAAATGTTTAAAAAAAATTTTGAGTGGAGTGGAACAATTTAAATTGTCATATAAAAATGCATTATTATCTCACCAATTACATTTTAAGGATATTTATTAATACGTATTTGAATCCGTTAATAAAATTACTGTTGTGGGTCCATCCCCAAGAATTCCGATGAAACCACGAGTCTGTACAAAAATAACTTAGAGGTAAAAGCTTTGTGTACATCCCGTAGTAAAGCATAGGTGTATCAACTATTGTAAAATGTGAACTGTGTGTAAATATTTAGTGAAAATATTGATAGATCCTATGGTTGAATGTCTGTGTGTGTACTGTAATGTTGACCGAAGTACAAGAGCAGATGACGAAGTACAGGAAGACAACAACGCGATTGTTGTGTGAGATCTGGTTCTGTCAATGGTTTGGTTAGCACAGTTAGCGGAGTTGTACTGTATACAGTCAGTCACGTGACAACATCTCTGAGCTTGGCTCATCATCAGTAAGCGATCTACAGTGAGATAAACATGGAGGACACTGTGGACAGGTGAGCCAAGGTGCCTTATACACCACTGATTGGGCTTTAAGCCAGACATACAGTTTACAAATCGTATAAAACATTTCAAAGAATTTAATTAAGGTTTTAACCCACATTAATAATCAAGATGCTGAAAATAGTTAGAAAGTTAAAAACTTTACTTAAGTTTTAGAAATTATTTAGGAGAGTCGAGAATCCAAGCAAATTTCCTATAACACCTTTTTTCTTTTACCTTTTTCGACCCTTATGACTACTCTACAGGTCGCACTTTACCGATGTCTTCAAAATTTGGCAAACAATACAACTTTTGTTTTGTAAATATCTAGGTGAAGTTTGTTAACCAGCAAAATCTTTCCACCGAAACTGCCCTTATAAGGGTGAGGTGCAACTTCCCCCCACAAATGGGGGTTTATGCTATTAAAACTGTATTTAAGTTTTTACCTCTACATTTTATAAGTTCCAATTTCAATTATACTAGATGTAAACATTGTTGACACCAAACAAGTCTACAACAAATTAACAAAAGCCGTTCAGCCAGATCTAAATAGCGGAAGAAAGTTTTTTTTCAGCGCGGTCTGGATGAACAGATTGTAACTATACAAAAAAATACTAAACAAAATACAAATACTAAACTGAATTAAATATGTAATTTTATTCTTAGCCCCTCACTTTTGAATACGAATTTGAGGACTTCCGTCTAGGTTTGAATGCTAAAATCTGTTGAATTTCGAAACTATGAAGTTATGAATTCGTATGGAGATAGTGTTGGACTTTTGAGACTTATAGTTTAAGCGAATGAACCTGCCAGTACTATCAGGTATAACACAGGACAGGCTCAGAGAGGGTTGCAATAGCTATTCACTAGAGTAAGTGATGGCCTAGGATATGAAGGTAAGTGGTAACGCCAGAGTGCGCAACTTGTGTACAAACACAGCCGCCAGCCGAGCATTCAGCATGCCTGCAAATCGTGTACTATCGCTTTTTATAGTCAGTCGGTTTTTAAATCAGCGACAAAAATCTCAAACTCGCATACTATGTTGGCTTCTTTAGGCTATCGTTGGTTTTTATTTTTCAGGTAATATAATTATTTTGTACTTTTTGAAATTAATTTACATTTACAAAACCACTGACTGATATTATACGAGATCACTCGTACTAAATATCAACAATATAAATAGAAGTAATGTATTAAAATAAATGTTATTATTTTATACTGCGTTGGGAATTGCAAGCTTCGAGTTTATGGGACCTATGTAAAAACTAATATTAATGACCGACTGCATCTTATTATAATACGAAGAATTAGTATTGCAAATTAAATGAAATGATGAAAGCTGTGTTCGAAGACAATTTCGATTTATATTTATTATCTTAAAACTCTTTTAGAACGAAATATTAATTTGTAAGAAAGTGCCTAACGCGTTATTATATGATGTTATTTCCCCAACTGGCGGTGAATGATTTATTGCGTGCAATGACTGGCTGTACAAGAATGCAATGACATTGTGTACTATGAATAGCTAAGAAAGTATTTAGTTTAACCAAAGACAGTGGTTTTGTAGCTTGCGTATAGATGCCGAATGGCTGAAGCAGGAAACTCGACATAGATAGGCAGCTCACACACAGAATGCGCTGCAAGCGATTACATCTCTCGGTAACTTTCTCTTCCCTTGGCTCCACATGCTCGAGTTTGTTCTAAGTCGATGACTAAAATTACCAAATCTGCGATTCCCGCGAGAGCAACCGAACTTGCGCGTGCGTCAGTGGCTTTCCTTGAGACTCGGGTGTGGGCTGCCTCAACTGTGTTAGTTTTCCTGCTTCCATGTGGCATCTATGCGCTTTCTACCTACCATAACATTCTCTTTGGTTTAACAAACGAAATTGCCTTATGGGCGGAATTGTTAGCCACCGCGAATTCACGAGCTTTAATGGTTTTCCACCGTAAGACGATTTTGTTTAATTGAACCTGAGAATTAAAGTATTTAGTGAGTTTCTCTTGTGGTAACACAATTTATTGTTTACCGGCTACACTTTCTATACTGGTTGCATAGACTAACGGACTAGTTCGTTTGTATGTGCTGGTTGCAACAAATCTCAATCTTGAATTTTTGTAGCACTCTTTTGCAGCGAAGACATTATCTAACCCAAATGTTAATAACTGACTTATTACAATTGATATTTTGTGATTAAAGTCCAGGTACATTCATGTAGGTCTAATCCCCACCTATGTGTAGTTAAACAATTTAAAAGTTACTTTGGTTTATGCTCTTGATATAACTTGAATTATCTGAAAAGCTGTAAGAAAACAGGATTGTTTTCTTAAATTATATCGGCTGAAAACCTCTCGCAACATTTAGACAGAGAAACAACCGTGTGAATTTGCATTTGCAGGAAATATCCTTTGGAAAAATTATATATTTATCTGTCAGCATGGTAAGACCCAGAACCGGGACCATGAAATGAGCACCGATCCTGACTCCCAGAACATAATGTTGAAAATGTATGTATATTTGAGTCCCAGTTCGGTCTACAGATTTTGTCCTCAAATTTCTTTAGTAATAAATTAGTTACTTAGCAGATTTATACAAATTACTATTAATAAAAGTTAATACCGATAATAAGTCATTAAACATAGGATTTAAATCTAGTTTGTAATTAATTCTAGTTTGTTAATTTAAAGTTGCTATTGACTGTCATGTGAGGGATAAACATTCAGTTTTAAGTACTTTTAAATTTGAAGACCTAAATAGGTGGGTTAAATGGTGTAATTGATAGCATTCTCGCCCAGAAAAAGAAATCCGGGTTCGAGTCCCGGTTCGGTCTACAAATGTTTTCCTCAAATTCCTTTAGTAATAAATATTAGCTGTTTTGAGTGTATACTAATTAAAACCTATACCGTATACATACACAGGGCGTTCATAAAAGATCACAAATTTTAGGGTGAGGTATACTGGGTCAGAGTAAAAAAAATTAAGAATAACGTTTTACTTTTTTCGGAAAACAGTTTGTTCACCAGATTTCTGCCATTATAATTTTTTACCAACCATTTATGATCTTCCACACCATTTATGGGACTTGACTCAAACTTAATTTATATTTGTATCTAGGTAAGACCATCTTTGGAAAAATTACCAGTATGGTCTAACTTACCATTTTAAAGGGGTGGCTATTTTAAGGTATCTTTAGGGGATCTTTTGTGCTACACCTTATTCGAATAAATGGTTGATTTTACAATATAATGTAAAGAGTAACGTTTTAAATCAAACTTTGTTACCTGTCCATTGATGCCAAGGTTATAAAAACCGATTGAAAAATAATATAGCAATAGGGGAAACTCTGGCTGAAAACTGGCAACTTGTCACCTTATTCTCTTGCTTCTTGCCATGGTTTCCATTGTAACATTGTTGATTCTCAATCTAATATTATGACCTTGGTGTCAATAGATAGGTAGCAGAATTTTCTCAAAACGTTACTCTTTTATTGTAAACTTTGTTTTCCGTTTGTTCGCTAATTAGGTGTATCATCAAAATTCCCAAAAACCATAAAAAGCCAGCACTAAGTAATGGTGGCTAAATTATGCTGATAACTTTTCCAACATGATCTTATTTAGATATAAATATAAATTAGGTTTGAGCTAAATCCCGTAGGTGTGTATGAGATAATAGATAATTAGTGAAAAACAAAGTTGTGGATATCTGGTAAACTAAGCGTTTTGCAAAAGGTTTTATTTTCTCATTATATATACTTAATAAAACTGACCTCTAAGTGAGTGACACCCTTTTATAAATACCCTGTATATGTATAAACTGTATATGTATATGCATATTCTCTAAAAGTCATTTTTGTTCAACTTTCATGAAATGTAATAGGTACAAGTGATCTTGTTGTAAAATATATCTCGGTCAAGTTCATTAGCCAGCGAAATCGGAATAACAAAAGTATCCTTTTGGAAAGAGGGTTTAAGAGGGAGTTTAAATCATAACAAACTGTTTTAATTATCTAAAACTCTGAAATGTCATCATATATGGATGTACATTAGTTTAAAATAAATACTTATTTTTCAGTATAGCAAAAACTATGAAAATCCATCGGTGTTTTAAAATGGCGGACAAAAGCTACTTTTCTATAACAGCAGAATAAGAACGGTAGTTTTATTTTAATGCCATTTATAATACGTTTTCCCTTCATAATATTTATTCAAACTATGCAGGATAAGGCTATGCAAATTTGAGGCCGAAGACCGGAGCGAGGCTGTGAGCGTAGCAAATTAGAGTGACAACTAATTTGGACAACGAATTGCAAATTAAATTCGCTTCACTCACGCCAGCGGTGCTTTAGCATTCCTCTGACTATAGTAAAAACCTGAATTCACGTGCCATCAACACTAATCTGGTTAACTTTGTTAATGTTGTCATTGTTGTGTCTTCAACAATAGACGTTTAATAAAGTAAATCATTTCCTTCTGAAAAATGAACTTCTATGGATTTTATCAGACCTCATACGTTTTTTATTTCTTACCTCAAAACAAACGCCGATTTGTATCTTTTTCAGGTTTTAAGTCCGAAACATTTTCAGTTGGGTTGGGTGTCCCACAATGTAGCAATTTAGGCTCTTTGTACTTCGACATATTTTTAAACGATCTAGCTTTTTCACTCAGAAACCATTTTTTCATGTATGCAGATGACATCAAATTATTCTCTTCTATTAATTGCCCTCTACTGGCTGTGTACAAATTTATAAATTGATCTCGACTGTCTTTGGCAATGTTGTTTACAAAATAAACCCCTGTTAAGTATACCAAAATGTTTCACAATGTCTTTCTATAGAATTCCACAACCAATAGTTTTTCCTTATAACACTAACGGCAATGTTTTAGAGAGTTCATAGTTTCAAAGATTTGGGCAACTAATATACAGATGACATGGCGTTTAGCACGCTATAATTTAAAAGCCCTTTAACAATCCCGATACCTTTGTTACTCTGTACAAACCATTAGTGAGATTTATACTTGATTTTTCCAGTGTTGTATGGACACTACATCATGCCCTTTATAAGATAGAAAAGGTTCAAAAACGTTTCTGAGGACTACTTATTTTAAGAAATGTGTAATTCGTATTTATCCCATCTGAACAATTGGATATGAACATCTGTTGGACAGTTTTCAATTCCACCGTTTGGAGACCAGAAGGAAACTAGCAAGACTGTGTTTTGAAAGGAGTGATGACGGGGTCTCCGAGCTGCTAGCGAGTACCGTGGCATGTGCTGCGACGCGGGCGACGGACCAACAGACTCCTAAAACGAGCGATTTTAATTATCTAAAAGTAGTTTTCCTTGAGAAACCCGTGTTCCAGAACAAATTTAAAATATGACAGATGTAGGCTAGATAACTTCGTTCCACGCTAACTCCACAAACTACAAAAATGAAACTTCAATGACGAGCGGTTTTAGAGTCCAAGTACAGTGCAGCAGTGCAGGTGTAAGGAGGTCCAAACTTCGACATATTACAGAATAATACCAGAAATGTTAAAACAATAGAGATGCACTTGACGAGAACCGGTTATAGGGCGTATCTGGGATGTACGCGAGGACACAACACTCCACTTCACCCTTGCACAGTTTCAGACAGCGTGGACGTCACTTGGAACTTAAATCAGTTTAAATATGAATGCTTAGAATTACTCCATTAGTGGTCAATTTACCTTTAAATATATAGTGTTTATTCTCATGTTTTAAATTTGCTCTTTGTTTGTAAAATTTGGTAATTAAAACTGTAATATTAAAATTAGGTTTTGTCGGGGCTAATTTACCTTTAGGTTACCTTATAACTGGGCTTTTGCCTGAAAGGAGCTGCCTTTTGCAGGATTTGATCATTATTTTAATTAGTAATGTTAAGTTCTGTATTTATTCAGCACATACTTGTACTATTCAGTTTAGCTTTAAAACAACTGTTTTGTAAACAATTGTACTTTTCTGTCTACCGAGAAGCGGAAATTCAAGCTAAGAGAGACAACTCTGAGTTAGAATTTAACGATATTTTCAAGGAATAGAATCAATTGCTAAGGAAATAGGTATGGATATTTGTATGCCTAGAATAACTGGGAAACAAACAACTAGACCAAACTACAAAACCAGCGAACTGATAGAATATTTCAGATGTACACTGTCTATTTTATTCTATTGACCCGTTTAAACTGTATATGTTTTTCAATATTGTTAAATTGTTA